>CM027088.1:13659146-14314146 GCA_015343265.1 Pao palembangensis
CTCGCACACCAACTCAGGCTCCTTCCCCATCAGAGAGGTGATGTTCAACGTCCCTAGAGCTAGCTTCTGCAGTCAGGGATCGGCTGCCAATTCAGTGCCAATTCATAACAGAGTTATCTCAAGACACTTTACAGGTTTGCAAACAACACATTTAAAAAAAGAAGAGAAACAGAGAGAAACAGGTCCCAGGGCAAAACCCCACGCTGTGTAAGCCAAAGAAAACATGGCCTCTAAAACAAACAGACAAAAATGTATAACATTATAACATTAAACTGTTTTGAACATCGACATGTAGTGCACAAACAAAGACTAAAATATTCTGTATAATAAAATAAATTATATGTTAAATAATAAATAGTCTGTACAATAAACCAGTTTTTAGGGTGAAGGGTGTGAAGATCCAACACGCCTAAAGAGATACATCTCTGACACCGTTCAAAAAAGTTATGCCCTCTGACATTTTTAAATTAAAAAAAAAAAAAAAAAAAAAGACGTCAACAGAGGTTAAAATACAAGTTTATTTCAAAGCATTTTACACGTTTGACTAAAGAATTTTAAAAACCAGTGAAGAATCAAGACACAAGTTCAAGACCTAGAAGAACCACATTCTTTTAGTCTATGGTGCTGTATTACACTCTCTCTGCTAAAACAGTGATTCATTATAATCTACCCATCCTATCTATCCAGAATAATACTGATTTTTGGAGTTAGCCATCACACTTGTGAAGCACACTTGTATTCCAGCAAACTGCTTGATTCCTTTAAGTTGTTGGGTTGACGACCTCATTTCATATGCACAGTAAATTGGCTGGGCCCTTTAGCTATAGTGACTCGTGTGAGAGGAGATCACATTGATAATTCTTTACGTTTGTCCTTTGTGCCTGCACTAATTTTGTAGCTGTCCACCTGTCTGCTACATAGAAACGTCTCCATTCCTGATACGGACCTCACGCGCCATTCTGCAGGTCTCACAAATTCCACAGAAAAAGGTCATCAGGGCATCGTTGATTATTGTTCCCTGTGGTTGAAAGATTGCAACAACATTAAAACAGGGAAGGCAAATGTTTCACACGGAAATGTGCAGTGGTTGTGGTTTCTTGATTGGCCAATTTTAGGGTAAATCCAAAATTTCAAAAATAAATATGTTTCACAAGTTTCAAATCATCATCATCAAAAAAAAAAACATCATGCATCGTGCGTGAGATTGAAGATTTTGCAACACAATTACAGCTCACCTGAATGCCATATGTCAGTCTCATGTGAGTCCTGATGGCTGTCATGCCACCTGGCAAACATCCCAAACAGCAATTCTCTCCATACTTATTTGCTGTGTAGCAGCTTAGAATCATGGGGCAGAAGAAGCCAAGAGCACCTGCATGTGACAAATATGAGTTTGTGGAATACGATGCAAACAAAATCATCATTTTAAGCATCTCGTTCAATACTCACAGACAAAGAGGTCAGTGCAGCAGGAGCACAGACCGGTGCTCCACTCGCCAGTCTGAACATTCGTTCCATAACCGCCTGAACCTGGTTGGTGGGTGATGACCGGGTTCGACATTTTAGACATCCAGACCTGCGTTTGATTCAGACGTCTTTGTGAGAACAGATTCAGCTGTTAGAAACACCACAGAGAAGCCATGTATGACTCATTTAGACAGATGCATGAAAAGAAAATCACAACACACACACAACAGAATATTTTACTCATGCATCTGAACTAGGGGGTGAGACCCTCCCCTCCTGCCAAATGCAGACACATACACACATTAAAATAATTTTGCAATTGGACCAGTTGACAAAACATTTTAGGCAAAATTTGCAGCAACTTGCAGCTCCATTCAGATTGACCTATTAATACATATTATTATTATGTACATGGAAACTGCCGATCTGGTTCAAGAGAACTCAACCTAAAAAAAAAAAAAAAAAAAAAAAGGACCATCACCTCTATGCTGCTTATCCAGTAAACAACAACAGCACTTTATGAGTGTGTCACCATAGAAGGCATGACAGATGTTTTTATATGTACATGCCAGGTCCTTTTCAAAGTACTTTGCAAAATTATTATTGGACATTACAAGCAGTGAGTGCTGGAGGTTTTTTCTTTCATTTTTATTTTGTAATTCTTAAAGTCCACTTGCCTTGATTTATATAAATGACAATAGGAAAAAGTGTATTACTTACCTTGAAATAATTTAAATGTAGTTATTGGAGAATGTCCTTATAGAAAATAATCAATTTGCAGCTAAATGAGTTGGCTCAACTGAAGTTCATCTGCTGCGAGTGGAAAAAGAAGTGACACTTACCACAGTTCTCGTCAGTGTGCAACTCCTGAGGCCAACAGGCACCCACAGGAAGTTATGACATACTCGGGCTGTCAAAAGTTCTCTTCTGAAAATGACAACAATCTAGGTCTTCTTTCAGTTTGAGATGTACCTCAATTATTACCACACAGAGCACTGAAAGCAGCTAGACTACAAACTGCTGTTCTAAAGTTTAAGAAAAAAAACCTTAAAAAGAAAAAAAAAAAAATAGATCGCAAAACATGTTATTCATGACATTAAGGCTGTAACCATCTGAGAAGTTAAACAGGCCACAGTAAGAAAACACAAAGCAGTCAAGGCTTCAGCATCAAACATTTCATCATTTTATTAGAAGATCAGACATTGTTTTGAGATTATTATGGAGAATGCTGGATGGAGAGTGTGCTTGGAGTAGATGTTTTTGTTACCAATAACATGTTCTAGTCTTCGGTCATGATCAGATGATTGGAATGGAAACTTTTGTTTTTGCAGCTAATAAAAATTGCAAACTGCCAACAAGTCACTAGTTGTTCACTAATTGTTTGCTAAATAAAGTTAGAATATATGTACATTTTGCACATTACTGTAAAGAGGAAAGGATGAGAAAAGAACAAGAGAAATGACACCAAGTTCTGCGCACCAGATTGAACAAGTTCAGGTTTAAAGTGGGAGGATATATGCTGCTGTTAGTAACAGGACATAGATGGAGGTGAATGTGGGGCTCACCTTTGGACAAATTTAGTTGTGCACTTCAGTCGAATTTTACAAATAACAGACTTGCAGGTTTAAATCGGTAAATTGTGTTTTATTGGTTCAAAGCTGTGTTTGTGGACGCTAAACTTTGCCTCATCTTCTGCCTCTGCTCTGCTTTCTGCTTCTGCACTTCTTTGTAGACCTGAGAAGAGACACAGATGAGCATCAGTGGGGGTGCAACATCACACTACCAGGAGAAGTTAAGTCTGTAGATGGAGGTGCTGCGCACATTGACCTGCAGATCTAACAGGTGTTATGAATTTCACAACAGGATACAGGTGACATTAACAGTCGACTGGGGAGCTCTACCTTGATGCAGAAGGCTTTCTTGGCCAGCCAGCGTCGAGTGACCCGTCGGTAGTACTCAGGGGGGAAGGTGTAAGTGATGCCAAGCTGCTCACACACTTTCTCAAAAGCATCATATCGCACCAACCTCAGCTTTTTTAAGAGTTTTTTTCTTTTGTCTATGGCCATGAGCATCCTTCTCTTGTTAGCTTTATCCTGCAATTAAAGTATACAAACATGTTAACTACTGGACTCTGTGTGATTCAAACGGACTCTCAAGAGAGAACCATCTCATTTTGGATCAAAAAAAGTTTACCAGAATATTCTACATTACAAAAATCTATCTTTTTGTCCATTTTATGTATTTATGTTTGATGCACCTTGGAAATTTCCGACTGCAGCTACACCACACATTTTTGTTTAATGTGGGGGAGTACACAGGAAATCCTGTAGCACATAGGTGCGTCATACACGAGAGATGTGGAGAGGAAATGAAAAGAGATACACATATATGGCAGTGCTGTGGCTGCAGTCAATGTGCCTATCATGAGACATCATCCCAGAAGATCACAAGGCGTTGATCTGTTGATAGGGACGACTCTAGTCTTTCACCAACCTTGTGATTTTTTTGCAGATGTTCCTGGTAGTTTCGGATTCGTGCAGTCAAAATAGCAACTGAATGGAGACATAAAAAGAGAGCCTGAGCGACCGTACAGTGACGAGCGCGACATTTATTTAAAACACCAGTGAAAACTCACCTCGGACTTCCATTGAGCTGCGGTCATTCTCATCCCTCTGGACTTTTGAAATGAGTTGTTCTGTTTTCAGATGTAGCTTTTCACGCTGGAGGTGTAAATGCAAAAACTTCAGCTACCTTATATTGTATTGAACAACAACTTTGTGAAATTTGTGTTTAAGTTAATGTCTTCTCATAACAGTCCAGGAGAAAACATAAAACATGAGAAGATGATTTGGGGTAAAAAGAACTCACGTGGCAGGCAAGCTCCAAAGAAAGAAGCCTTTTGATGATCTCATCTGTCCTGTTAACACAAACATCATCAGTGTTGATAAAGAAAAGAATTTATAGCACTTAATTGCAGATTTGGAATAAATAAACACATTTCTAGTGCATTATATGAATGTCTCTTTACGTTTGAGCTAGTGGTACAGCTGCATAATCCATCTTCAGCATTGTTGGAGGAAGATCACTGAGTTGGCTCTGAGGAACTGGAGACAAAGATAATATTGGGTTTGAAAGCTAACATAATTTTAACATGGTTTAGTGGCAAAGACAAATACCTGTCCTTGTTTTCTTTGCAGCTCGAGCATAATATCGCACAGGTGTTGGAAGAGTGAAGCTTCCAGCAACTGACAAAAAGAGAAAAAAAAAAGAAAAAAAAGGAAAAAACATCAGACAGATAACAGTTTCTGACATAAAGGAAGATACAACGTGTACATTTCATAAACATGTAAAGTTACCATGGCTGATTGGTTAGTAAAGATGCACATGAAAATCCACATGGACCCAAAATAAAGATGTGAAAACTTGTCTACAGCTTTGTTAAAGCTGCAACTCAAATTGGCATCACAGTTTAAAATCTTTGATATTTAATTGCCAAGTCAGACAGAAAACCCCAAGTAGTTGATATTTGCAAAAAAAAAAAAAAAAAAAGAATTAATGTTGACATCCTTAAAGTTGTAAGATGAGGATGTTCAGTGGTTCTTAGCTGCAAATGATGCTGCGTCGCTCTATTACTTACCACTGTGCATTGCTGACACTTTACGATAAAGCATATTTAATACACTTAACCAGCAATTACATGTAAAATTGCAGATACTGTGGTTGAAGCAGTGAGAAAAAGATATGAGGTTGTCCTAAATTTCTGTTCCCTGTCCTTCACATCAGAGCCCCCCCACGTGTAATCTTTCAAGATGATATCAGAGCAATAGACCTACAAGTGAAGTTGCATGATTTGATAAGCTCAACCATAAATATCATCGCTATGCCATACCCAATATGACACATTTAAACCACATGGTGTAAACTCCTTAAGCTGGTTCTTTATCTTTGTATAGTTATCCATCTCTCGAGAAGAGTAACAAGAAGTCAGTTTGTACATAGAAACGGCTATTAGTAAAAGCAGGCATCAGATTTGTTAAAGAAGACAATAAAACAAATTATACAGAACTTTAAAGAAACAATAAACTTAATAGTGGCTAAAATATTAGCCACGATGTTGTCTGATCCAAGTGCGCGCTGTGTCACCACAGACAATGGACTAGATAATGTACTGAATCAAGCTGTATTCCCACAGCTGTATTTATGTTCCACTTACCACTCACGACTCTTGGTCCGAATAACGTAGAGCTGCATGTCCAGGATTTCGCTGCTAATACAGGGGACACTGTGCAGCTTTCTCGTAAAATGCCTGTCGAACATTTCAGAAAAGCTCTAATGGCTACGTTTAGGAACATTGTTTCAGGATAGCTAAGATACTATGGCATTACTTGTATAAAAACGGTTGAAAGTAAGTTATACTTATGGTTACACACGACCCCTACATTTGCGCCGCCATTTTAACTAGGCTAAAATAGCTGAATGCAGGTGACAGTTGGATGCTTTAAAGGCTTAGCAAACAATCCCCGATCACACTGATATTAGTAGAAGCCGTTGATAATTTCCGGTGAATAACCTCTTTTTAAACTTTAATTTTAAGTTAAAAATATTGGTAGAAAATATCACTGTTTATCCAGACCCTCTATTCATGATAAACATGGTGAACATGAGTAGTTTTCGACGACGATGACGATGCTGCTGGAACAAGTGAATTTCCCTTGTCTGTGAAGAATAAAGTACTTCTATTTTCTTAGTAATAACATTTGTCCTTAAATATAACACACACACACAAATACACTTGTCTAAAACTGTAGTAATTTCAAGGACTAAATACATGCACGTGTCATTAAAACACCCACACACATACAAACACTATGAATCATGTTGTTATTTCATGTTGTAAAAAACATTTTATTGCTACATTATGGGCAACAGTGTGTATATACAGTATGGGTTCACAGAATACAGATATTTTTTTTCTTCTTTCCTTTAAACTTAATGTAACATATTTACAACATGTAGTCAGACACAACAATATTATATCAAATGATTTTTCGATTAAATCTATAGTATACATTTACCACTATATGCTATGCCAGATCAACTTTTCACATTTGTCTTGAATGTACATACGCATCAAATAAATTGCTTTAATAATCAAAATATCTATTCATTTCCCATATGATTCATTTCAAGAGCTCGGAGAAGAGGAAAGTCATCCCATGGAATTTCACTGTCTACTTCATCTTTCACAGAATCATAGGAAGGTCCAAAAAAACACTGCTTTCCTGAAATTTCATCAGTGTTTATATTCTGGTAGTACTGTGGAGACAAGGATACTTCTGTTGCCAAAAGGGGCTGCGTGGACTCGGAACGCAAGTAGACAGGAGGTGTTTGAGTTATCGGGCTATTGCATGGACTGGAGAAGACCACTGTAGCATAAGGAGCTGAGTACTGAAGGCTGAATGGGGAACCACAAATGGACTCTCCAAGATCACTCGTGTTTTCTGCATTGCTTAGCCACACATCTTCATCCTCTTTACTTGATTTTAGAGGAATATCCAGGAAGCTAAGATGGGAAAGGTATACGAGATTGGACTCCTCATTCTCTGAGGTAAGTTGGGTGTCCTGCAAGAAAGTGAAATAAAAATTAATTCATGTCATTACCTGGACAAAATGAGGAGAAAGTACTTCATTTTCAAAACTGTGTTAGCAAACATTCTGCATGCATGTGACAGGTATGCAAAATATAACAGCTACCAAACTGATGTCAAAATGCATTACACTCAAACTGTTACAGCATGTAATCTGCAAATATATACATAATTAGTAACTGAAGACTTTTATTTTTAAACTTGTGTAGTTAAATACAAATATAGAAATATTAGAAAATAAAAACAGATATGGAATAAAGAATATACGGAATAATCTCTGTTTATATTTGTATTTTTCCATTATTATCTTTTATATACTTGCCTATTTATGCACTCAAATCCTACAGTGTTAATTATACTCTTTGAATGGGTCAGTATTTTTATTATTACAGTACTACTATAACTAGTAGGTTAACGAGGAAAGAGGGAGGTGAAGAAATTGGAGCATTATTATAAAATACAAAGGCTATTTTTCAGTACCTGTGTTGATTCTGATGACCATCTCTTTATGCTACTGTTGGCTGGATCTGGAACAGCTGGCCAGAAATGCACTTTAATCCTACAAAAGGACAGTCAAAAATGATGATGAAATATCTTAAACTGCATTAGGTAAAAATAATTTATTAACCTAAATGGCTAAAAAAACACAGCAGTAATCTCACCATCTGTGGCTGGAGAAACGTATCATTATAATGATGAAAACTGTCAGTGCCAGTCCAAAAGATAATGTTACACTAATCACAGTCACCACATCTAAAGACAGAGAATCATTCTGAATGAAAAATTCTTTCTTGAGAATAACACAATGCTGGATGTAACTGCATGATATACCAACCAAAGGGTTCGACTTCAAAATGAATTCTTGACCCATTCAGGCTTCCACCATATGTGCTGACCATCAAGAAAGATTCATAAACAATCTCACTGTCCAGGTTTTCCAGGACTGCCCTCCTTTCCTGTAGGTCAGCCGTCACAACTGAGGGAAAAAGCAGACAAAGAAATACATAAAAAGAATTGAATGAAATGTAGGTTAACTTTTACAAAAATAATTGTTGCGTTAATTGATTGGAGCCACAGTTGTGAACTGAGTGTGTTGCCCTTACTGTAGAGTAAGTTTCGAGCTGTATTAAATCTTTACCATTTATGGGTCCTTTCTCTTTCCAGTAGAAGACCTTGTAGCTCTGAATAATTCCATTCCTTTGATCAATTGGTATTTCATTCCAGGTAAGTTCAATGTTTGACTTCCAGGTCTTTGAAATTTGCATTATTGGAACCACAGAAGGACCTAAATCAAATAAACAAACAAACAAAACAAAGACTTTTTTTCTAATATGTGCAGATCTCCACTCAATTCCAGTACTATTCAGAATAAGTCAATAGTATCCGCAGGGGGCGCTATTTCTTCAAATACGAGCCACACTGGTTAGTACATGTCACATGTCTTTCTATCATGTGTTGAAAATAGATCTCTCTGTGTCAACTGGACTGAAAGGTTTCTTTGAAAATGTTTCGCCCTCTCTCCAGAGAGTTCACCTAGTTAGGTGAACGACCCTGCCAACCACCCTGCCAAGGACTCTCAGGTGACCACCTGGGCCATTAACATGCCAATGGTCCACAGGGACCATTGGAGAGAGGGCAAAACGTTTTCAAAGAAACCTTTCAGTCCCGTTGACACAGAGAGATCTATTTTGGATAACTATGACCTGGATGAGTGAGAATCTACACAGACATCTTTCTATCATTTGGTACATTCTCCCCACTTCCTCCAAAGTTAAGTTGGCTCAACCTTCAGATCTTTGTCTGCTGTTTGTATTGAGCCTCTCTGTGTCTGGCAACTCACCCTTTTGTCTTAAGTAGGCATTAACAGTCTGAGGAAGGCCAATCCCACCTTTAAATCGAGGATACACAGAGATCTCATAGGGCTTGTATGGCTCAAAGCTGCCTATTGGGTGAGTTAAGAAGTAAGAACATATTAGTAAAGTGTGCAAGCAAAAGAGTAACATGTTCTCCTTTATTATTCTTGGGATTTGAATAAAAATGCACAAACGAATATAAAGCATACCTTTTAAAATAAGACTCGTCTGGTTTAAATCTGTTATTTCAAACTGGGTGAGAGAGATGTCTGTATTTAACAAAGGTCTCCATTCCACTATGAATCCTCTTAAATCAGAGGAAACCACACTCCTCCACCGGACCATCAGAAATCTGTCATCATGAGGAGTGGCTGACATGTTTGATAATGCTGTATGAACTACAGAAATAAAATACATTGCATGCATTTTATAAAAAGTAAATAACCAATCCATAATTTAATGGTAGTTACACAAAATTAATGTTGTACCTTTAGGAATGAGTATGTGAACTTTAGTAGGTTTGGATTTTCCAGCTGCATTTACAGCACTCAGATACAAGTTTGCTGTTTTACTGGAAAGCTGAAAAGTGCAGTTATTCCATCTTGTGGAGCAGATCTTTTCCTTTCCGCCTGACACAACATAAGATATGTTCTGACTGTTGGCACGAAACCGTTTGGATGCCTGGCAGGAAGAAAGTAGGAATATATTTCCAAGGTTGACCTTCTAGTTTTGGTCAGAAAATATGTGGTATCATGACATGTGCTGAGAAACTTGTCTTATTTGTGTACCTTCCAAAACAAGTGTATGTTCACGTGTTTAGTTGTGTGATCCTCTGAAGATTTCATCCACCACTCAAGGTATCCAGAAGGAGCTGAAAAAAAAAGATGGCTGTCAGCTTTTCAGATTTACTCCTCTTCTGACTTTTAGAAACTTTTTTTTGGTACAAGACAAGTGAATGGATTCATGGCCAGACTGTGGGGCAGAACTCAATACAATTGAGTCTGCGCTGTAAGGGTAAGAGGAGATGTAGAACATGACATTAGCATATATTGAAAGGAGCAGGAAATGGAAAAAAAGGCCATAGATTGGAAAATGTCTGAGAGTGATTGTGTCATTGTGAATTGATCTACCGCTCTCCAAGGTGACTCCAGACTGGCTGCAGCTCCATTCACTCCAGGGGCTCTCCTTGTATCTGACTCGGACTTGGGCGAGATACTCAGTTCCGTGGAGCAAACGGCACTGGTGTACGAGTTCTCTCGGTTTAATCCCCGTATGCAGGGTCTAATGTAGTATGTTCCAAACACATTACAGTATTTATATTACAAAGCATGTTTCTGGCCACAGCATCTTAATTGGTAACTTGGTTTTCAGTTGATTTTGTTATGAACTGTACTGACTGGTTTGCTGATCCACTGGCTGCTGTCTGCAGTCTTGACACGGAGTTCCACGTTCATGCGATGGTCATTCATCCAGGTCTGTTGACAAGATAAGCTCCACCTCAGGTTCAGACAGCCATAGCCTTTAGCTCGAATCTCCTCAATCACTGGTGGATCAAATTTAGCTGGGAGATAAAAAAAAAAAAAAAAGATTCAGAAATTATCTCTGTAGTATTTTTTTAAAGATAATATAAGTATATGTGGTTATTTAATATTTAGCGTCAAGTGTTTTATGACAATACTCAAACACAAACAATCCCCTTTGTTTAAAAAAGACCGATATCAGAAACATAGTAGGCACAAATCTATAACTATCCAAACCCTCTGATTTGTTCAGTGCATTGATACATATTTAACATGAACAGCAAATGAAGGGAAACAATCAATCCAAGAAAGCATAGACTCATAATCAAGCAAGATGAGCAAGGTGCTTTATTAGTGGAATCTTTATCTATAAACCCTAATTTGTGTAAAAAATATAAAAAAACAAAAAAAAAGGTAATAAAATAAAACAGAATTATAATAGGATTATGACAGAGCCATTTTAAACTTTATTTTCTCCTTTTCTCCACTAATTAAAAACATCAGTTAGTTTCGCAACAAACTCTGAAAGAAGGAATATATGATAAAGAAAAAAAATCAATCAGCGCCCATGTACAAAGCCCAGGAGTGTCCGGCTTTATCAGCTACTAAAGGGAAATTGGATTTTCATTGGAAAAAAAACCCATCAAAACTATTCCCCACGCAGCAAAGAGCTTATTTAGGACTGTGTCCTCTCTTTCCTACCTGCACTGACAGGTTCCAAAGTAATAGGCAGCGAAGTCGCTTCACCCAGTTGATTCACTGCTTTTACATATATTTCCATTTCTGAGAAAAAGACAAGCCCAGATCGTGGGATGATATAGTGATTTAGTCCAGACAACACATCATAAGTGTGGTTCCCTTCCTCTTCCCTGGAATACAACAAAAATACGGTTAAGCAGACAGCGTGTGACCTTGCAGCTACACTTAGCAAATGACACTATAAACATTGTTGACAGTGCGATGTTGTTTACTTTCCAAGAGATGTTTCAGCATTTCAGTGTTGAATGGATTTAGGAGATAAAGATATTCTACCGGATAGCAGTGTGGAGGCTGTAGCTTGTAGGTAGGAGGGGATTGCTCTGCCCGGGGTCCCAGCTACAGGTCAGCGTGTTAGGGAAGGTGAGGTTTGTCTGGCAACTTAGGTTTTGTGGTGTTTCAGGTGGATCTGGAAAAAAGTAAAATAAAAAAAAAAATCAATAAATTAAATGGATAACATACAGTAAATTAACCTTCCATTTCTGCTTCTGTTGAATTTTTGGGTATTACATCCTAATTTAATGATAAATACTTAAATTATGTAATTAATTTACTTGAAAGTGTATGTGTTGGACCTTTCAGAATCAGCGATAACAGAAATATACTTAGAGGACGAGCAGGTTTTACTCAAAACACTGAAGGTAGGGTAAATAATGATGACTGAGTAACAACAGTAAATAATTTTAATAAAGATCTTGTCTACAATGTTTTTTTCTGTTTCATGTTTATGTTAGGTTCCTGAATGTTCTGGGGTCGTTTTGTTGTCCTGTGTATTTGCTTTTGTCCACTAGGAAGCGTGGCAGCCTGGGTCGTCGCTGGTGACAGGGCGCAGCTGGGACTCATTAAAATCAGCGGTGGATTTAGAGCAGCTACACCCGAGCTCAGCGGATCGTTCTCTCACCTGCGGTGGTATCAGACTAACTCAGACTGGAAGTTTCCTGTGACGGTTTCTCACAAGAGTTTTTCAATGTTTCCAAGGTCACAACACTCCCTGAGAAGAGTATGAGTTCTGGTCGTCGGATACCCCGCCGTGGAACCTACCCCGGTAAAGAGTTGGATTTTTTTGAGTTTATAAACATTGTTTTTCCTCCATTTGGAGCGCCTTCTGTTTCCCTGGCTGTACACCCAATAAAAGGGTTGTTTTTGTTCTTGAGCGCCTGCTTTGTGTCTGCGTTTGGGTCCTAAACACATCGACTCATAACAGTTCAGCTGCTACAAGCTTCATTTTTACATGGACTGAACCTGCGCGCAATCATCAGAGCCGATAATTATTATTCAAAAAACTTTCTGCTATATCTAGATAACAAAATAAATTGTGTTACTGTAAGAAATCTGACTTAATTATCTAAAAGGCTAAACTCCTTTTCAAATGCTGTTGCTATGGTGAATTTTTTTTTTTATAGTAACAAGGCTTTATTGATCATGCTTTTTTGGGGGCTTGTGTCAGAATTATGGTCTGAACTCAGGATTTGTTGAAGCACCAGTTGAAAACCCACCCTGCAAAAAAATGTCAGTGAACAAAGATAAGCAAGGTGGAATTTTACTCACATCCAGCTCTGATCTCAACTCCTCCAACAACTTGAGCCTGAATGCTGCAGGTGAGGAAGGCCCTGGAAAGGTTGAAGCTGGGTATAAAAACCTTGGAAACTCTGCCACCCTCATTGGTGGAGGAGCTGCTGGGGAGGGTGAGCTTGTCGAGCCGCCACTCTATGGCAGCACCTTGGTGAATAACCAGAGGGCAGCTGTCTCCGATGACACACGAGGCTGACACAGACGATCCCAGAGGCACCACCAAGCTGGGTGTGTGGACCTTTGCACATGGCTGTGTGTCTTCCTCTAACAATGACAAAATTTAGACTGTAAATACCCAGACATTGTTCCATTTTCTGAAGAACAGCAAGCCCAGTGGTGTTTGCAAAAACTCTCCAGCTCGTGCAACCTGACAGCATTTAAACTGAGAATACTGATATTATTCACATATTCAAACTACAAATTTAGACTAATTAAATGCAAAGTGATCGTTGTAACTGATCCAAAACATTAAAAAGCAGGAAAGGCATTGACGGTCTAGGATTTACTGTCAAAACGCTTACTGATGAACAGAACAATTAGAGACACAATACCAGCTGTAACAGAAAATAACACATATTTCCCTTTAGATTTGTTCTTTAAGTAAAGAGCAGAACAAACCGTTTCTTGCTCCATTCACAACCGACGTCAGCAAGACGATGATCGACATCCACGCAGATATCATGATGAGAAAACCTGCAGCCAGAATGAGGAAGATTGCGTTAACCTGGCAAAGCCAATGGGTGCAAGCATGTCTGGCTGAAGGTATTGTGTTTTTAATTTAAACTACGACTATTATGCAATGGGTTCACGCCTTAGTTGCACAAGAAGAGCAGGTGTTTGGAAAAGAGAGAGAGGATAAGAAAACGTAGAGATCCCGATGAAGGCCCAGTTGTGCTCTCTCAGCATTTCTGTGACTCAGTTTGGCCAGATAAAAACCGACAAAGCACAAAATATTTTCTACTCAATATCCATGAAATATAGAAGCACAAGTAATTCTAATAGACTGAAAATAGGTAGGACTTATACTATTTATTAATTGGTGTATGTTTATTAAAGTAAGTTGAGTGTTAACTAACTAACTAAACTAACTAACTAAAATCACACCCAACACATTTATGAAAGTTTACTCCATTTAAAAAAATATATATTAAAAAACAATATTTGCCATCTTGGCTGCTCCCAGTCCTCGTCCGGTTGACCCGTCTGTTATAGTTTCAACAATGAGGTTTGTCAGCTGCCCGTACTCAGTGTCATAGGTGAAAATAAGAGAACATTTAATTTTATATTTGGTAATTCTTTAGAGCATTCATTATAAAAACTAAAAATTACAACAAATAATCTCCTTAGTAACAGAGAGGTTATCGATGCACTCAATGGTCCTGGATGAGGTTCTGTTGAGCGATACCCACACAAAATGATGGCAGCTGTGGGTTTCTGCTTCTCTAACTCTGAGTGTAAAGCTTCATACAACAAATGTGTGTTTTCTGGTTAAAAGCAATGATGAATGTTTTGATTTAATAACTAAATGCTTGAATGTGGGGATTCTTTGAGAGCCACAGAAATCTCCCCTGTTTTTATCTGCCGGAGGCCCTGATTTACACACACACACACACACCAACACACGTACACACAGAACCAGTAACTGAGACCACAGCATTGAGAAACTTCCTGTGGTTTTGTAACACTCTGGTGTTGTCTTCCCAGACCGTCAGTTTGCTGACAAACTGAGGAATGCGAAGTCGTTCCTCAGGCCAAAACATCATCTGGAGGACAAATCTCTACCTTCGGGAAGATTTTCATTCGAGATGCGATCAAATTGCATGTAGTCTAATGATGAGGGAGCCTCACATCACGTGTCATATAATTCAAACCCACACAGTCGGATTGCTGACCTCAGCTGACAGTAACCCAATATTTGGAGAAGTCTGCACTCAAGCGATGGGAGACGAATAGAAATCCTTCCTGTTTCTTATCAGCCCTGTGCACAAAGGCCTCCATTTTCTGTCTGCCTCTGTGGTAGGAGGTATTGCTTACGACTTTAAGGGAATTCCCAGTGGCTCAAACAAAGACTTCTGAGAGAAAAGGAGTGAAAGGGCAGAGATATGCAAGAAAGAGAGAAAGACTGAGAGAAAAGATATGAAGCTCAAAACATTTCAGTTTGTCGACAACCAGAGTTTCAGAGACTAAAATATATAAAAGCCAGTAGCAGGATAGTTAGGTACATTTATTCTGAAGAGAAACATTCTTCATGCTATCATGTAAGTGTGAACGTGTGTGTGTCTGTGTGTGCGTGTAATCGTATAAGTCATCGTGGTATGTGCGGAGAAATGTTTTGCCACCGCCTGTTTCCTTTCCCGTTGTTGGAGGGTACAAAACGCCCACTTCAAGGATTTGGCAATATCCTTGACAGAAGGTAATGACACGCCACTATTTCCCCTTTTAGCTCCCATTTTGTCGGATTTGCATTTGCCGTTATATGACTCCTTCTCCAAAACACACACACTCACACGCATGTATGCATGTACACACGCACACACACACACACACACACCACACATGTTTATTATGTATATATACTTTTTTTAACCATAAAACTGACATTGTTTTATGGTTAAAAAATGTCATCAGTTGTAAAAGTCCAAAAGATAACAAAGTAGAAAACAATCACTTTTTACATCATGAAAACAAGCATATATCACTCAGATGCGAAGGTGTCGTCCAATTCAAAGTCAAACAAACCAAGTCAAACTAATGAATAATAATAATAATAATAATATAATAATGAATTATATAAAAGCTATAACAACAACTCCTTCAAGTCTTTTTGATGTAAAAGGCTATTTGATGTATATCCAGCAGGACCCAGCTAGGAGATCTACGTCTACATCTGTGGTTCTTCTTTCTTACAAACTCTCACAAGCATTAAATCATAAAACAGCAACAGTGATTTAAATGTAACTGTAGATGGAAACTCTTTAGTTCAAGATCCAACTATCCAGCCTGAATGTCTTGTGTTCTGAGAAAAGTTTGTCAAAACAATTTGTCAAAGTTTCAATGTAACAGAAGGACCAAAATGAAAGTGCCAGCAAATCACTTGACGTGAGGATAAAAGGCGATCCATGAGAGAGGTATGCCACTCACCAGACAGCAGCTGTGGCAGGCAGAGGCGGCAAGACGAGGGGGGCTCATCAGCGTTGAGTGAAACGCTGCCACTCAGCCAGGACTGTCTGTTAGCCAAGATGCAGCAGCAGCAGCAGCGTCCTTCTTGTTTTCATTTTGTCACAGTTTTCCAGGAAGAAATGCGTGAGGGTTGGGGGCCCAGTTAAGGGTTAAAACTGCAACAACTGTTCAGGATTGCAGATCATAAAACCAGAAAAATCTATATGTTGACGCAAATAATGACCTTTGTGAATACTGACGGAGTGATAACAATACTCATTACATATTAAATCACATTAAAACCTCTGGCTTAGCGTGGAGGTATTTTAACTTCATTTGATTTGAACAGCTTTGAAATGGTGACTGTCAAAGTCCTAAAACATGACTTTAGGGAGCCATTGTGCAGGATGCAACAATCTGTTTCATACTGACCCCTGTGACCTCTAAATTAAGGCATGCGAGGGTGCTTCATCTCGCAGTCTTTCTCCTGTCGGAACCTGGCTGAGCCTTCATCAGCGTGGTAATGAACAAGTGCCTAAATGGGACGATAAACTGCCTTCCGACCACCCCCCAAGGGCATTTTAAACTACTTGCCGTATCACATTTATTAGCTTATTAAATTGTAAAATTCTAGCCCAGGCCTCATTTCAAATGGAGTGTGAGGCAAGCCGGTGAGGAACAGCCGTATCCTTGCTCGGTCACTTCGTCAACCGTGAAGGAAAAAAAAATAAAATAAAATGGAAGCTAAATGTTAAGAGGCTGCTGGAGGAATTAAAAGTACCTTAGTGGTAGATTCTTGAATAGAAATCAACAGGAGGAAAGCAGGCACTAATTAAAAAATACATTAAGTGGTTATCATGCCTTGACACATTTTGCTCGATCTTTCTCTTAATCAGCAGTAATAAACGGAGCCTTCTCCATCCACTGGGTATTACACGCTTCGTTCCAGTGAGCAGTAAAATTAGCTGGGGGCCCCTGAAACTAAGTCACACTGATGAAGCTTTGGTTGGTTTGATTACAACTCTTGTACTGTACTTAATAGAATGCTGTCTCATCTTTAAGATTCTTCTTCTCATTAAAGATGCCACTAACCCCAAATTAGTCACTGCCTGAAATAATCTCTCACATGGATCCACTACTATTTGGAAAATTATAGTGGTTTAGTGTTATTTAAACTGCAGTCATCCTGGAAGCTGACTTCAAAATGTAATTAAAACCTTTTGCTTTTGCTTTTTTTAAATCATTTTTAAAGTGAAAGAACACTTTTGTTCAGACTAATTTAGTGGAATAAGTGTAAAAGACTGATAATTGCATCCCATACGGTGTTAACCACATGGGAATGTGCTTTATAACAGCGGTCCCCAACCCCCGGGCCGCGGACCAGTACTCGTCCATGTGTCATTTGGTACCGGGCCGCACATAAAGAATAAATAACTTAAATACACAGTCGGATTAAGTTAATAAATAACTTACTTCGTTTTATTTATTATCCAAAACTGAACGATGTTTTATTTTGAAAAATTACCAGATTCTCTTCATTACATCTATCTATGGCTCACTATCGACATAAGTTTATTTTTATATTTAGAAAATACCGCAGTTTTCATGACGGTCATATTACGTTCCTTTGTTGTAGTTATCCGCCACATCTTAACTTCCGGTCCCTGAAAATACTGTCTGACATTAAACCGGTCCGTGGCTCAAAAAAGGTGTTTGGGAACCGCTGCTTTATAGTCATATCATGCATTGGAGAGGATGCATGCGGCCAATAAAATGCCCTGCTATATACATTTCAGCTACATAATATGTCCCAAAGATAAGCAATTCTTAACAGTGCAACAAGTTAAATTTCTTTTGCGTTGATGCTTTTTAATATTCGGATTAACCTCCACCTTACATTGGCTGGGCTGAGGTGCACCACAGAGTGAGAGAGGGTCAGACAGCCTTGACTCACGCTCCCGCTCCGTCCACGCACCCAATCCACTCCTATCTAAAAGCTGTCACCCGCTGGCTGCAGAGTGGAATTGACTATTGATTTCCTTCCCACCGCAGGTCCGCTGTGATGGCAGCTGTTAGTGGGCTGGCTGGCTGGCTGAAAGACAACCTGCGGAGAGAAGGAAGGCTCCAGCAGGAAATACACAAACACAGATGCACACACACGCGTTTCATTAGCACTGTCTGGGCCTGTGTAAAGACAAAGAATATTGCTGTACCTTAGTGCGACCACTAAGTTCCTCACTGATATGTGATAGTTACAGCATCCAGTGTGTGTATGCTTGACTTTCATATTCATACCAGTAAAGTGAAACAAAAGAACATTAGCTGTTAGTTTTAGCTGTTCCAGTGATACAACAATAATCATTTACAGGGGACATTTGAAGTTGAAATCACAAAGATGTAAAAAAACAAAACAAACAAAAAAAAAACACACCAGAAGCATCAGAAACCACTGAAGTTTGAAAATGCTTTGTAACCACTGACTTAACGGTAAACTTTTGAAAATTCTATCAGTCTCTTGTGATTGACCCTGCAGTCCGCCTCAGCCAGCACACATCTTCTATGGAAACGCAAATGTTTTCAGGAGTTGGATTTAAACATGAACTTATCTCAGGGAGCACGCCATTAACAGTTCCTTAATTCTGTTAGGGTTAACCCTAATTCTGTTTAGGGAATGGTCTTAATACTGGTTTTGTGACAGATTATAGGGTTTTTCTTATAAGACAATTCAATTTTATTTGTACAGCGCCTTACAAAGACAAGTCAGTAAGAGGAAAAATGTCAAAACAAGATCATAAAAAAAAGGAAAAAAAATGACCACACCGGTGGTTCCCTTTTGAGATGTTAGATTCTGGGTCAGCCTGAACCTGCTCTATTTTATTACAAATTTAGTATTTTATTAATTTAGAGGTTGGAGTTTGACAATTTTTTTTTCTTTGATATTTCACCTATGCAGCTGCACTCAAATGGAGATAGCAGCAAAATGACAAATATCAGAAATTTTAAATTTAAGGATAAAATTTGACCTAAGGAAAAAAAGCCCACAACCAAGGTTATCTGAAGAATTTAATTAAGAATTAGCATACCCACCAGCAGACAGATGGCAAACAGATTATGGGATTTGTGAAAGGCTGACCCTCTGTCAATGCAGCACCTATATAAGTCGCTGAGCCAAGAAAATATGTACCCTTTACAGCCAGCAGATGGCACTCTAGTAACATCCAGAAGGCAGTGAACTTTAGGGGAAAAGGAGACCCACTTATCCATTTGGAATTCTGTTTGTGTAACAGCACCATTTTAAAGTAACTTATCAATACTGGATAAGTTGGACAAAGTCTAGAAAAATGGTAGATTAAATCTCAGCCTTTAAAAAAAAAAAAAAAAAAAAAAGAAAATCCTATCTAGAAAATGACTGCTTATCCACTTCAGAAATTTCTACCAGAGATGTTGACAAGACAGCCATGCTATGAGTCAGACCCCTTTAAATTGATTTAATTTTTTTCATCAAATGTTTAATAAGAGGGTTCCCTTGACCAAACTCTTTAACATTCATGCTTGGGACCCAAATCCTTTTCATCCTATCAACAGGACCACGGCTCATCGCCAGGACATCTGATCTGGAGGCAGCAACCTCTCGTCCGGGGCCATAACCAGATAGGCCTCTTTGGTAAGGGCCGTGACTCCAGCTCCGAGGGAGGGAGAAACCGCTCCAAAAAACGCCATGTCTATTTGCGGCAGACTTATCAACAAGGTCGTGATCACGGTAGACAAATGAGCCTGGTTTAGTTTGACCTTGAGGATCCCAGCTCGCAGCGTTGGGCCAGCCTGGGGCTGCAGGCAGAACTGGAGGGGCTGCAGGCTTGACCTCTTCAAAATAGGACTTGCGATTAATAACCGAGCGTCCTCTGGGAAGCCTCGGGACTGGGTCGACAGTGTATTCACTTTGAACTGGGTTGGAAGTCCCACGGCTCCACGGTGAGCCTGCTTATGGACTCTGTCACCCACAAATTGCACTCCTGGGTGATTCTGTCCATGGGAGGCGATCAGAGGTTTAACCTCACCCCATCCGTGGTCATTATGATTGTAAGGCTGAGGTCTTGATGGCAGGGGACCAGTGCGTGGCCCATAGTGAGCTGCACTGTGGGCTCTTGAAGAATCCACTCCTGAAGCAGCTGCGTGGGTCATAGCAGTAAAGAAACAATCAAACTTGTGTGTTATTTAACTTTGTTCATTAAACTACATACCTCTTGCACAGTACACACCTCCAGCTGACACATGGCCAAAGAAAATAAGGCTATAAATGACAAACACACAGTTAGCCAAATAACACAGAAAAAAAGCATTCCGAATAAAACATCTAAAATACCTAAGAAGGATCGCCAAAGCTACACCCATCACTGCACTCACTCACTCATCAGCATATAACATGAGTGGCAACACCTGCCTGTCTTGACTTCTTTTATAGCCTCTCCCGGTACCTCCCAAATCTCACCCAGGCTTGATTTTCTAATTACAGACAGCTGGTTGTCACAGACACCCAAACCACTGAATCCAGTCAGCCACTGGCAAATTGCTTCTTTAGAGGCAGCATGCTAGCAGCAGCGGCATTCAAGCACACGTTTTCTTTTATCCTGCACATTGATTATTAAAACACACATTTACGGCTACATGCATGAGTGTAGGAGCAGTGGTGGCGACAGTATTAATCACTATGTAAAAAAATCAGTCTATTAATCCTGTAATAAAATAAAGTGTGTGATTAAAAGCATAACTTGAGCACAATAACTTAAAGAGGTAAAGCAGATAATTCAAAATTCAAATTTACCAAACCTAAACTAATGAAAATTCTCTGACTGCTTCCAAAAAAACAATTTTGACCTAAAACAGTAGACAGTGTTTTTGTCTTTTTGCTTTTCATATTTATCAAATAGGGAAGAAAATTATTAGAAAAGAGCATTTTATTCACTGAATATTAAGAAGCAGGAGGCAGGAACAGAGCTCAGATTCCAAGCTCGATAAATGTCTTGCTAGAGGAAGCATTTCATAATTCACTCAAATTATTCTTGTCAGGACTGTGAAGCTAAACACAGGCTTGATTTAATTCTATAATTGCAAGCTCACCTTTACCCTAAACCCATCATTTTGTAATTAGTTGCTCCTAGCATCTTTTAAAGTGAGGCAAAGCAAGTAATGGAATTCAAATTACAGGTGATAAGAAACAAAAGATTTTTGAATGCACACACGAAGACAGAGCACACACTGTTTGGCCATCACAGGCTGGAAAGGGTGCCAAATTAGCAACAACCTTTTCTCAAAAACAGAGGCGCAATCTGAAAAGCATCTTTCTGTCCGCTACTAAAGACGGATTTGTTACATCCTGATCTTTCGGGTTTGACTCATACATTCATCGAAATCCCTGAGAAACTGGCAGTGTGACATGTCCGTCAGCAAAGCATCTGTGCTTTTTGGCCGACATTTCTAGGTGCTCCATGCCGACGAGACTGAGTTGCTTAAAACAATCCCCCTGGAGGGAGGGTTACGTGATGCCAGATCAGAGAGAGTGTCGGTGCTCCACCTCTCAACCTCGGGGTGACGGTGAGCCTTCATGCTTTGCTTCCATTATCCCCTCTGGATACGGGAGGTCTGGGGTGTCATTTCTAATGTTGACACAGACTGAGCAGCCTCTGTGGACTGCCAAATGACCAGTGAACTCTGACACAAGGAGCCACATGATCCTTTGGCTGCTTTGAGCATAATGTGCCGGATAATGCAACTAGGACCACAATTAAACAGCTCATATTTGCTTTCTACTAATTTTCCCAAAGTCATGTAAATATAAATTAGAATCAATTAGGCCCAATAATATACAGTCCTCAGAGGATTCACATCAAAGCTCATAAGCACACAATCCAATTAAAAATGTTTACTGTTTAGATTAAAATGCTCAGTGTTCCGGTCTTAAACCCAATGCTCGTATCAGTAAACAATATTTGCCAGAGTGTCTTTTCAACCGTGCGTGGGTGTGTGTGAACATGTATTTGCTCATATGTACAAGTGAAAGAGACTGAGAGTGAGCAACAGAGAGTGATAAAGAGTCTGCAGGCTGTTGTGTTAATTATTTTGTAGTTTCTTTCCAGGAAAACTCCAAACATACACAGCAGCAACTGATGCTTCAGACGGGATAAAACATGCTTCAGATACTGCAAGTTAATTATTCTTTAAAAAGGGTGCAACACTGTGGTTGGCGTAGTCAGCTCATGGCAAGGCTTGATTTGCCCTTCTGTAGGGATTCTCCAGGTACCATGACCTCCCCTCACAGGCCTGCACATTAAGTTGATTGGAGATTCTAAACTGCCCAGCATGCTGCTCAGCATGGATCTTAGGGAACAGTGTGTGTGTGCCCGTTACCCTAATAATGATTAGCAGTGGTGACCATAAAGGATGGACGGATGAAGGAATGATCTGTAGAGAAATGGCGTACCATTACAGGTTGTACACCATTATAAATGCACATCCACAACATCCACTGCAGCAAACTCAGCAGCTAAAGACAGAGAGAGACCTGAGTCTATGATGATGGCTGGTGCTGATGAAAGCAAAGCTCTGGGAAGTTATGGGGTGGATGTGCTTCTAAGCAACTGAGTGATGAGGCATTCACACAGGCTATGATGAGGGTAGCATGGTGGTGTGATGGGGAGAAGAGAATCGAATGGTTCTAATGTCATAATACATGGTACAACACAAAAACAGGCAGGCAACAGTAAAAACAATAATACAAAGAACAAGAAACTGATGCCAGAAAATAACAGTAGCAGTTCAGTTCAGTTTTATTTACATAGCGCCTTTTACAATAAAAATTGTCTCTAGTTGCTTTACAGAGGCAGAAACCCAGAGCTTGAACCCCCAGGTAAGCACAGTGGCAAGGAAAACCTCCCTTTTAACAGGAAGAAACCTTGAGCAGGATCAGGCTTAGAAGGAGGAACCATCCTGCTGAAAGCCAGCTGGGTAAAGGACGAGAAGAAGAGGGAGACAGGACAGACAGACAGAGAAAAAAGATAGCGAGAGAAAAACAAACACCAACATTGCGCAAATATGTCTAGAGAAAGTGCAACAGGGATACAGTGATGATGAATGCCACAGCCCGTGGGATGGAGGTATTGTCCTGTAACATCTTCCGAATGGTAGTGGGTCAGACAAACCTTTGTGAGAGGTGTCTGTGGAGATGTTGCTTACCTTCTTCGCCAGACACAGGGTGCAGATATGGCCCAGGTATGGGGGCTTCATCGGTCTTCACCACCCGGAGCAGATCTTCACAGCCACACAGTTGGTGCACCATACAAATATGCAGCTGGTCAGGGTGCTCTCAATGGAGACGTGTCAGATGGGTCAGTCCTAGTTTCTGGAAGAATATCTGCTGATATTTTTTGATCTGTCCTGAGGTATAAGAGTTTGTCTGATAGTATGACTCCAAGGAACTTTTTTTTTTGTCACATTTTCCAGCGCTTCTTCATGTGTGTGGAGAGGGCAGAGGGCAGTTCTCGTATTTCTCCTGTGCAAAGAGGGTTAACAGCATTAGACTCAGCACACACTTCTGTGGGATACCTATTTAAGGATGAGGCCAGACCCCTAACCATCTCTTACCTTGGACATTCTTTAAGGAAGCCCATAATCCATGTGCATAGAGAAGAACCAATCCTCAACTTGTCGACCTGCTGATGTGGGATCAATGCATTTAAGGCAGAAGTGAAGCATAAGAGCAGCACACTGGCGTTGTCTGTGAAGCGGTTTCTTTGATGTTCATCCAGGTTTGGAAGAAGGACTGACCTGAGGAGAGACAGTACCAGCTTCTCAAAGCACCTCATTGCTGGTGTTAAAGCCACTGGGCAGTAGTCATTCACGCACGTCATCTGTTGGTTAAAGCCCCAAAACCTCAGGTGGCCCACACATGCCCTTATGCCTTTCTATGTGGAGCTCATATGTTTTCCAACACATACTGATACTTCAGTTTCCTCCCACCATCCAAAAACATGCACAGTAGGTTGTTTGAAGGCTTCACACCATACATATATATATATATATATATATATATATATATATATATATATATATATACATATATAAAAAAAAATTCCCTTCTCACCCCCCGCGGGTGGTTCCTCCTCTATTCTAAGCTCGGGTCCTCTACCAGAGGCCTGGGAGCTTGAGGGTCCTGCGCAGTATATTTGCTGTTCCTAGTACTGCACTTTTCTGGACTGAGATGTCTGATGTTGTTCCAGGGATCTACTGTAGCCACTCCTCCAGTTTGGGGGTTACTTCCCCGAGTGCTCCGATCACCACGGGCACTACTGTCACCTTCACCTTCCAAGCCTTCTCCAGCTCCTCTCTGAGCCCTTGGTATTTCTCAAGTTTCTCATGTTCCTTCCGCCTGATGTTGCTGTCACTTGGTATTGCCACATCCACCACAATGGCTCTCCTCTGCCCTTTATCAACCACCACGATATCTGGCTGGTTCGCCATCACCACATCACAGGTGAGGACCTGTCTGTCTGTATCTGGAAGTCCCACAGGATTTTCGCTTGGTCATTCTCCACCACCTTTGGAGGTGTTTCCCATTTTGACCTTGGGGTTTCCAGCCCATACTCCGCACAGATGTTTCTGTAGAGTATGCCAGCCACTTGGTTATGGCGTTCCATGTATGCTTTCCCTGCCTGCATCTTACACCCTGCAGTTATGTGTTGGATTATCTCAGGTGCCTCTTTGCACAGCCTACACCTTGGGTCTTGTCTGGTGTTGTATATCTGGGCCTCTATCGCTCTGGTGCTCAGGGCTTGCTCCTGTGCAGCCAGGATGAGCGCCTCTGTGCTGTCCTGTAGGCCAGCCCTCTCTAGCCATTGGTAGGACTTCTTGAGATCAGCCACTTCAGCTATGTTCCGGTGGTACATCCCGTGTAGGGGCTTGTCCTCCCATGCTGGTCCCTCCTTCAGCACCTCCTGATCTTGCCATTGTCTGAGACATTCACTGAGCACGTCATCTGTTGGGGCCTTGTCCTTGATGTACTCATGGAACTTGGCTGTTTCGTCCTGGATAGCGGCTCTCACGCTCACTAGTCCTCGGCCTCCTTCCTTACGGCTTGTGTACAGTCTCAGGGTGCTGGATTTGGGATGGAACCCGCCATGCATGGTGAGGAGCTTTTGTGTCTTAACATCTGTGGTCTGTATCTCTTCCTTTGGCCACCTTATTATTCCTGCAGGGTATCTGATCACTGGCAGGGCGTAGCTGTTTATTGCCCGGGACTTGTTCTTGCCATTGAGCTGGCTTCGAAGGACTTGTTTTACTCGCTGGAGGTATTTGGCTGTTGCCGCTTTCCTTGTTACCTGTTCAAGATTGCCATTTGCCTGTGGTATTCCAAGGTACTTGTAACTGTCCTCAATGTCTGCCATTGTTCCTTCTGGGAGCGAGACCCCTTCAGTGTGGACTACCTTGCCTCTTTTAGTCACCATCCTACTACATTTCTCAAGCCTGAATGACATCCCAATGTTGTTGTTGTAGATCCTGGTAGTGTGGATCAGGGAGTCTATGTCCCGTTCGCTCTTAGCATACAGCTTGATGTCATCCATGTAGAGGAGGTGACTGATCGTGGCCTCATTCCTGAGGCGGTATCCATAGCCAGTCTTGTTGATTATCTGGCTCAGGGGGTTCAGGCCTATGCAGAACAGCAGTGGGGACAGAGCATCTCTGTCTGGTATATGCCACATTTGATGGACACTTGTGCAAGTGGCGTGGTGGTTTTCCTCACCACCCACGGGGGGTGAGAAGGGAATTTTTATATATACATATATATATATATATGTATATATATATATTTTTTTTCTTTTCAGATATCCGATTTTCTATTTGATAAGTTATTATGCGGTGGAGGCTGATGATTGTGTATTTAAAGCAAATCATTCATCTAAACTGAATCATCATCACTATCGTCAGGCAGAAGAAAAGCTGATTCAATCCACTTGGGCTTGAAGTGTGACCTACACACTATATCACACTGTTACATTGCAATGTGACTGTATTTTCTGTCTCTACGAGACCGTATTTTCTAAAAACCTACCTCTTGAGACTTTCTGCACATTATAGCTATATTCTTAGCACATTGTAGTTTTAGTATTTTAGCTTAGTTTTAGTATTTAGTGTTTTAGCATTTAGTATTCTCCTGAGACTTTTATGCCCTTGTGTGTTTCCACTTTCGAGCTGCTGGAAATGTGAATTTCTCTTGAAGATGAACAAAGTATCATCTATCTATCTATCTATCTATCTATCTATCTATCTATCTATCTATCTATCTATCTATCTATCTATCTATCTATCGGATAAGAACGGTAGTTTTTTAAGCAATGTTACCATGATAGCTGTTTATTTTTAGCTTGCAACCTTGTGCACAGATTGATTAAATGGCATTCAGGTTGAACACAGTCTTGTTTGGTACTAGTATTGGCTTGTCTTCCTTCAGTGTGTCCACTGCTTAAACGTCAGTTTCCTCTCATCAATAAAAGACTGGAAATTATTGTGTGCACGAGGAAGCCAACTATTTGTTTCCATGCACTCAACTTAAAAAGCTCTCCAAGTCATTTCCTTTGCATGCAACCTTCATCTTCAAGGCTTGCCTACATCAGGCATGCTGAGCCTGCCATTTCAGACAACAATTAATTTTGCCTTTTTTGTGGCAACTGTTTTCTCATCTTTTAACTAACTGAGCAGAGAAGTTCTCTTGCAAGCTGTCTTTCTCTGCAGGACTTCCATAACAAAAGAAAAAAGTGACAAGACTCTAAAGACTGAAACATAATGAACAGTGCCACAGCCAGGATTCCAATTAGGAAAAGCAGCAGTCAGCAAGTAATGCTAATCAAATTGCAAAACAAATGCTCCGTGTGACTGGTTCCAACATCAGAAAGAGATTTCTTTTTGAGATACAGTCACCTGCTAGTCCTCCTTCAGATTTCTGACCACAGCTAGATGTCACTGTCCTCAACCATCTTGCCACTTGACTCTGTTTAAGAGTTTAATTAGCTCTGTCTGGGCTCTGCAGTGGCCCGAGTTACCTGTGTGAGCTTTAGTCAAGACAAGAGCAGTGACAGCTTATTGTTTTGTTTTGTTTTTTTTTTTTTTTGTTTTGTTTTGTTTTTTGTTTTTTTTTGACCAAGTCTCTTGGAAATTGTGATTTAAATCAAATCATTATTGGTCAAATTATTTTCTGATCATTTTGTCTGTTTTTTTTTTTTTTTTTTTTTTTTTTTTGCATGAAGGCTATGTTGTTATAAAACCCTGCATTGTTATTTGCACAGTTAGGTACTTTCAGGTTTATCCAATTAATTAATAATTAACAAAGGTATTGTCGAAGCACAAAAGGCCATTATATTTGTCAAATTTATCAATTAAAGGAGCAGTATTTAAGTTTGTGGCCAAAACTGGTACTGCAATCACATTCAAAACACTGTAGTGTGGTATCCCCAGAGTAGAGGTTTGCCCGATCCAGGAAGAACGTCTACTACAAGGAGGTACCATGGCAACGAGTTCTAGGTTAATCATCTGTTGAATGATGTTATACTATGAACAAACGCGCATAACGGTATTTGACTGTAGTGAATATTTGAAATGCCTGTATCTACATTAAGCTGAATTAAGATAGCCAACTTAGCTGGAGTTTACCTGTCCATTTAGAAGAAAAGTAGCAACCTTTATATCTTTAAAATTTTCTCAATCAGTCGTCTCTATCTTTTAAAGGCATCTTAGATCCTTGTTTGGTTTCTGACTTTGTCATGACGTATTTGGGAATCAGAACAAGGCCTTTTAGTTTTAATAACATCAGGCGTTCGTAGCTGCAGCTCAGTGATAAGTGGCAACCCGGGTGGGGGTGGGAGTCGCAACAGACCAAAACACAAAATGATAATGTCAACATTATTTACAGGGTGTCACTTTGCTTTTGAAATGAGAATATTTTGACTGGACTAGTTGTCAGTGATATAAATGTTTAAAATTAACATGATTCCTTAATGTCTGGTGATGTATCAGAGCCAATTAATGATTTCTTTAAATACAAGTCTTACATACTTCTCCTTTAAATTTTCGTGAATTATCTATTGGCATTAGTAATTTAGACTGGTGGAGGATCGGAACTCTGCCTTTTTTTGGAAATATTCATATCTCATATTTAAAATCAAGCATTTGCAATCACCCAGAAAAAAGACACACTCGCATTTTGGACCATCTGTTGCGGTTAATGTTGATGGAACAGACATGAATGAATTGTTTGAACGTGCTGCTTTGCTGTAGGCAACAGTCAACATAACAAGGAAACAAACAGGGTAAATGCAGTGAGGGAGGAGGAAATCAGTGAAAAGACATTTAATTAAAGGAAATCACTATGAGATATTGATTGCTCTGATCACAACCAAAGACACTTGATCCAGCAATGGCCAAAAAGAAAGATCTCTCAGATGGTGGAAGGAAAAATGAGAAATGTTTTCCCGCACTGTTAAATCTTCTCTGCAGTTGGCAATATCTGTTCTTAGTTTAGAGCAAGCCTTACTGACGATTTACAGTATGGTACGCCTTGTTAAACCATGACACTGGTCAAAAATAACACTTAATCTTTCTAATATGAATTACCTGTCTGTCTATACCTGTCTTCATAGCTTGTGTAAAGGGTTATGATTTTGTAGAAGAGTCCAGTACTGACTTATTGTTACACACTTAAGTTTCAAGAAAACAGACTGATAAACAGCTTATAAGGGCTTGAAAATGTTCAGATTAAGGATGTTATCTGTGTAAGAATAGCAGAAACCTTACTGTAAACTATGATGACATAAAATAACACTAACAGCACAACTATGAGCCTCCTAAGGGCCACCATGAAACAATCAAGATCTTTGGCCATTCAGGTTTATGCTAAGGATGTTGCTTAACAAGCTCATGGAATGAAGAAGTCAGAATTGTTCTACATATACATACATAAATAAAATTCATCATCCTGTCAGTAATACAACACTTTGTGTGTCAGAAAGTTTTGCTCAGTTAAATATAGATAAAACAGAAATAATCAAGTCATCATTACCTAGTTTCCATTTATATGTTGCTTTAACCTGATATGAATTTCTGTTCTGTTTCAGGGCTGCTCTTCTTAACTGGGTAGGACCCTTGTTAAACACCTAAACTGACTAATTTATTTATGTATTTATTTTTATCAAGTATGCATGATCAAACATGACTTTTGTAAATGTGGCATGGCTAGGCACACCACAATGCATTTCACTTGAGCTAGTAACAGCAGCAGTAATGGCAGAAGGGACAGATAAGATCCACGTTATGTTTTTTTTTTTTTTACAAAACATGTTTTTACGGTGTTGAGACGATAACTGCTGAGTTTATAAAGTTCGTGCACACTTAAAATTTGTTTACCTAATAATCATAATGTGCAGGTTAATTTGATGTGATACTTGTTCTCTGAACTATTTTTAATTGGGATGTTTGTTTGCATTGTTCGCAATTAACCAAATGTGCTTTACTTGGTATATTGGCCTTTACTATAGATTAAAATGAATGATGCTTGCTGTGTTTTATCTAGAGTCAGCCTAGGAAACCCAAGCTTTGATTGACTGGAGAGCAAACTTATCCAAAGAAGGCTGGTGGTGGGTATGGATTTTGAGTGTGTGTAACTGATAGAGATGGGAGTAGAATCCAGTAGATCCATATAGATCCAGTAGATAGGTAGACAGATAAACAGGTAGACCTCAGTACAAAAGACTGGGGGACTGCAGATCTGACACTGTGGCCTGCAGCACAGGATTGCCGCAGGGAACTGTGCTCTCTCCAGTACAAAATGTGCATGTAAAAACCTGCATTAAACAGCTGCAGCTCAAGTCTGTAAAAGTGAGTTCAGTCTTCTTTAAATTATTCATTTCTTTTTTGGTTTTTGTTGCAATGTCTCCAACCATCCAACAGCCTGTTTTTGTCCCAAGCATCAATCTCCTACCAGCAGCTTCAACCAGCATCATTATGATAAGATGTAAAGTTCTTCTTTTTCGGATCTATATTAAAGAGCATTAAACAGCTGCAGCTCATTGGTTATGGAAGTTCAACATCTTTTAAGGTTATCGTTCCTGCATCTGTGTTACACTGCCTCAAGCTGTCAATCAACCATTCGACTGACAGCATGTGTGAAACCAAAGACCTGATCACAGAAGTATCAATCAAAAGCAAGATCATGCAGAGTTTACAAACAGGTTTCCAGTACCACGGTTTATTAAAATAAACCTACCAACTCAACTTTCAATGTCTGACAATATCTGAATATAACGATGGAACGCTTGACATGAAGTTCTTGTGCTATGCAGAATTCCGTGGCATATTTATTTAAAGCTATATTATATATGTTGCAGTGTGTGTGTGTGTGTGTGTGTGTGTGTGTGGGTGGGTATATGTGTGTGAGGGCAGCTATGCCCCTTAAAAGAACCTCTTTTAAAGGGCCCACTGCAAATGTTGCTAATATCAAAATCCAGCATTCTGCAGCATATTATTATTATTATTCAAATTGAAGTTGAATTAGTTCATCTCGCATCTCTTGGAATGCATACCATAACACCATGTCTTGCTGTAGATGTTCTTAGGCAGCATCTTTACAGTCTGGAGATCTGATAACTCCATCTGGACTGTGTGTCATTGAACAGTTTGCGTGACAGTTGTGCACTCCGTCACACAAATCGAGAAAGTGATCAACTTTTATAGACGTCTCATTTTATCTCAGTAGCCATGAATTGTAACTGTTTAATGCAGTTTTAAAAATGTTCATTTAGACAAACTGTGAGTCAAACTGAAGATGAAGATCGAGAAGAAGAATGATCGAGCTTTTCCATGTGTTTTCTGAAAAGAAATTTCAACCTATCTCTCATGAGTTCTATTCTACCACTTCACTGCAATGGCTGGTCCAAAAGTCCCCTTTTTCTCTTTAATTCTGTCTCTGCATTGAGTTGTGTTTGGAAGGATTGTCAAGAGGCTTGTTGGTTTTTTTACCGCGACCTTCATTTCCTGAGCAAGAGCAGAACACACACTGGTCACTCGAGTGTGGTCAGTCTAGTCTGGTTTGTTGCAGGTGGGTCACACACAGCTCACATGAAGATAGAATAGAATAGAATAGAATAGAATAGAATAGAATAGAATAGAAGTACTTTTATTTATCCCAGACATGGGAAATTGACTTTACAACAAATTTACAGTACAGTAGTGTGCAATATCAGATAAATAATAATAATATGCTAAAATAATATAAAAAATAATAATATGCAATAAATAATTATGACAATGTGCCACAAGAAAGTACTGATGGAGCCCATCACAGCACCAGGGCTGTGAGCCCCATTCAGACAGACTTATTGAACAGGGTTATTGCACTGGGCAGGAAAGATTTCCTGTATCTGTCTTTGTGGCAGCGGAGCTGAATCAGTCTGTTTGAGAAGTCTGTGTAGATTCTCACTCATCCAGGTCATGGTTATCCAAAGTAGATCTCTCTGTGTCAACTGGACTGAAAGGTTTCCTTGAAAACGTTTCGCCCTCTCTCCAGAGAGCTTCTTCAGTTCTAAGTTTGCTGGGGCAGAGCTTGAAAATATAGCCCTGTGGACCATTGGCATGTTAATGGCCCGGGTGGTCACCTGAGAGTCCTTGGCAGGGTGGTTGGCAGGGTCGTTCATCTAGTTTCGGTTGGGGTGCTTCCCCTTTGTCTGTTGGGTCACATGTTAATGAGTCTCCAGGTCTGGTCAAACAGCGTGAATGTTTGGAATGCTGACGAAAAGAGTGGAGAACTGCATTGTACGTGGGTGACAGAAAGTGCCTTAGTCCACCACCTCTGTTTAAAGATGGTTTTTCCAACTTGACGTGGATGGCTTCCTTGACACCCCTCTCAAACCAGCGATCTTCTCTGGCCAGCACACGTACTTGACTGTCCTCAAAGGAGTGTCCGCTTTCTTTTAGGTGTAGGTGTACTGCTGAGTCCTGTCCTGAAGAAGTGGCACGTCTGTGTTGGGCCATTCGTTTATGGAGGGGCTGTTTGGTTTCCCCAATGTACAGTTCCTTGCATTCCTCCTGGCACTGTACAGCATAGACAACATTGCTTTGTTTGTGTCTTGGTGTCTTGTCTTTTGGGTGGACCAGTTTCTGTCTGAGTGTGTTGGAGGGTTTGAACTGTACTGGAATGTCATGTTTTTGAAAGATTCTCCTGAATTTTTCTGAAACTCCAGACAGGTAGGGGATAGAAACGCTGTGACGTTTATTTCTTTCCTCTTCTTTGCTGGGGTCTCGTTTTCTGGAGGTCTTTGTGAAGGCCCAGTCCGGGTAACCACATGTTTTGAGTGCTGTTTTTAAATGTTCCTGTTCTTTCTTCTTCCCTTGGGTTGTGGTGGGTACTTCTTTGGCCCTATGTTGTAGGGTTTTGATAACACCAAGTTTATGTTCCAGTGGGTGGTGTGAGTCAAAAAGAAGGTACTGATCTGTGTGGGTGGGTTTTCTGTAGATTTCAATACTAAGGTTTCTGTCCTCCTTGATCTTGACTGCACAGTCCACGAAGGCCAGACTGTCTTCTTTTACGTCCTCTCTGGTGAATTTGACGTAATCATCTGTGTTATTCAGGTGGGTTGAGAACGCTTCCAATTCTTTTGTTTGAATCTTGACCCAGGTGTCATCAACATATCTGAACCAGTGGCTTGGGACGGTTCCTGTGAAAGACGACAGGGCTCTGTTTTCAACCTCCTCCATGTAGAGATTGGCAACTATGGGAGACACTGGTGAACCCATGGCACAACCATGTTTCTGCCTGTAGAAGCCCTCTCTGTATTGAAAGTAGGTGGTGTTCAAACAGAGGTCCAGCATGGTGCAGATTTGGGTTGGTGTTAAGGCTGTTCTCTCTGGAAGGCTGTCGTCCAACAGAAGGCGCTTGTGGATGGTCGCTGTTGCCTCAGTGGTAGGGATACACGTGAAGAGGGAAATGACATCGTAAGATACCATCCTTCTCTGTTTGAGAAGGAGCTCCGCTGCCTGTCCAGGAGTGGGTGGAGAGGCTGGTCCGGGTTATCCAGAATGTTCAGCATCCTCCTCTCCACCACAGCTTCCAGGGTGTCCAGATTGCAGCCAATCACGGAGCCAGCCTTTCTGATCAGTTTGTTCAGTCTGTTGGTGTTGCCGGCTCTGATACTGCCTCCCCAGCAGACCACAGCGTAGAACAGTGCACTGGCGACAACAGACTGGTAGAAAATGTCCAACATCTTGCTGCACATGCCGAAGGATCTCAGCGTCATCAGAGAACTTCTGCAGGTGGGCCGACTCAGAGTTGGACTGAAAGTCTGAGGTGTACTGGGTGAACAGGAATGGAGACAGCACAGTCCCCTGCGGTGCTCCTACGTCACTCACCACCACATCAGACAGAGCAGCGCCAAGACGGACAAACTGCGGCCTGTCTGTCAGGTAGTCAGTAACCCAGGAGACCGTGGGTGAGTCAACCATCATTGTCTGCAGCTTCTCTCTCAGTAAAAGTGGCTGGATGGTGTTGAATGCACTGGAGAAATCAAGAAGGTGACTCTCACTGTGCAGCCAGCACCATCCAGATGTGAGTTAGCCCTCTGCAGCAGGTAGACGACGGCATCCTCAACCCCCAAACGGGGCTGGTAAGCAAACTGCAGAGGGTCCAGAGAAGATCTTACCTGCAGACAGAGGTGGGCCAAGACGAGCCTCTCCAGAACCTTCATCACGTGAGATGTGAGGGCTATAGCATGTTATTTGATGAAGAGGTTTTTAAACTTTCTACAAGTTCCAGTCGATAAGTATTTTTGGAGCTTCTGTTGATAAGTGTTCACTTTAAACAAAATGTGAAACTGCAAAGTCAATGAAGATTTCAATTTGAATGTAAATTATGGTTTAGTACATAAAATATGCATCCAATTTTACGCTATGTACAGAGGTTTTTATCAAACTATTTAAGACAAAGTGAAGATTTTATTTGCAATCTAATTTTGTTCCATTTGTTTCTGTCATAATCTGAAAAAAAAAAAAAAATGAAAGTACCTCAGATTTGAAATCACCAGGGAACTCTAAAGATGCAGCTCCTTCTGTTTGTCAGTATTTTGACAGATGGTGAGAGCAACTTTACTAATAATAATGTAGGTGTTTGTTATGGTGCTAAGTTGTGACTTTCACCAACTGCCACCATACAGCTTTAGTTTGCCGTGACTGGAATGCCTGATCTGAATTGTCTGAGTATCTCTGGCATCAGCTGCTCCTCATCTCTGCCGTCATGCACAGCACATCTGCCCATGCCCTGCACTCACACTTGCCTGTGAATATAGAAATCGTCTTGCTGTTCCATTAAATTTAATACGCCAATTGGTCAAAATGGTTTAATGATGGTTCTCTCCTCGCAGCATGAATTCAGATATTTAGCAACCCTTCTGAGACGACCTGACATGCTTGCCATTGTTGCAAAAAAAGATATTCAAATTCTGCACTCGTTATCACAGTTCAGATCCTGTGTTTTGCTGTATTTTTTTTCTTCGCAGAGACGTTGCGTGGCAGGAAAAGGATGAGGCGACAGTAGGTGTGAAAGCCGCTCTCCATATGTTGTGACATTTGGGGGCTTGCTGATGTCTTGGCTCCTTCGCGTTGTTGGTGGCGTCTGTGCTTCCATCTCTGTCAGCATCGCCTGACCCTCTGCCTTCAGACCTGATATCAACCCCTGTTCTACTGCTGAGGTCAGAGTTCAAATAGATTTGAAAACAATGCTTCACTATCAATGATTATACAATTCTGGGCTGTTTTGGCAAAATTTTCATTATTTACAAGATGCTTCTCAGCTCCTCTGCATCCACTTACACTCTGCACAACTGAAATAAGAATTTCATTAAATGTCTTGACAAAATACCTTGTGTGTGTTTGTGTGTGTGGTACAAGCCACAAGGGGAATGGAGACGCACTCCCAGTAGCGCCGAGTGGACTTGTATTTAATATTTCAGTTATTGTCTTTAAAGCGATGAACGAATTCCCTGGAGATGCGCTTTGACACGGAAAGGCCACAGCTGCGCTTTCACATCAAACTAAGTATGGAAAGCATTGATCTGAGGAGAGATCTGTCTCACATTAGGTCTATTAGTGTTTTATTAATCAATTAACCTGTCAGAGTGTTTATCTAGGCATAGATGCACAAATGACAGGCTTTGCTGACATTCAATGAACTCTGTGAATTATTTAATTACTCCTGACACTTTCTTTGTGTTATGATCTTGTTTTCTTCTTTTTAAGTTACCTAATAAAAAAGATGCATTTTATAGGAGTCTATAATAATTAGGTTAATAATTTCTATAAGGTACTGCTGCAAGAGTTTTTGATTTGGATGATTCACTTCAAAGGATCATCAACACACTGTGCTATCCTTTATGTAAAGAAAAAGTGTTCATCTTTGCTCTTTACTAGATGCTGTGTCTGCATTTATTTATTTATTTTTTTTTTACTTGCAAAATGTGAAAAATTAACCTGTTTATTGAATATTGAAGGATAATCCTGAACAGCAACAAACCTGGAACAACAGCCTGCAATAAACAGACACAACGTTCATGGGATTATCTCCTCATATATTGTTACCTGCTGCACACTCCATTAACTGAACAGTGACTCATTCATGCAAACAAAGGCGAGGCAAAATGTTGACTTAAAGCCACAGCAGTTAGCGATCTAGAAAGGAAATTACCTTTCCTGTGGATGAATATCATATCAGGAACAAAGTGTCTTAATCAAGTTACAGCACACGACCAATGAAATATGATGAAACTGGGGGGGTGGTGTTAGTTTTAAAGCAGATAGTTTAATTGTGTGTGCTATGACCACAATCCTGATTTTCAGCATTTTAAACAATTTTAACATACAGTATTAGAGGGGATGAACTGTGCCTGTTATCAGTTAATACAAGTCAATACAAGTCTGCAGTAATGAAACAGTACTTCTAAACTGATCAAACTATGCCATCCTCTGCTTTTTACTCCCAGGTCTCTTTCTGTGACACCAGTTAACCAGCAAAGAGTGTCACCAGTTCCAGTATCATGTTTCTAAGCGGATGCTTCCCGTGCCCACCTTCTCACGGTGCACTCTCCAGATGAACTCTTCCCGTTGACACTGTATGCGTACCTCCATGATTTATGAGCCATCTGTCGTGTCTGATGTTCTTGTCTTTTAAGACAGGATGTTCCCAGCTGGCAGCCTGCATGGGTGCTGCCTGGCTATGCCAAGGACCACTGTAATTAAATGAAAGCATGCGAGAGCAGAGTGGTCGCTGTGAGATTTATTAAAACAAGGTATAGATTGTATATGAGTTTTTGTTTGCATGCACACCCTATCTGAGATTAGAGAAGATGATTAACTAAGCACAACTTGCTCCAATTTCAGGAGTTTTTATACTATTTTAAAAATGTGTGAAGTGGTCTTGCTGAGGTAGCAGCAGCTGACAGTGTCTATGGTCAGCAGAATAGAACGTCCACCTTCAAATGTGCGATGCGTTGTGTCCCAGTCCTGTCTGGTCCCATTCCATTTAATGTTGCATATTTTGATTTGTCGTGTAATTCTTGGCCCCGTACATCCACTGCCTTGTTGAATTAATCTTGTTTGCTCCCACCAGTGTCCCTCATACATATAATACTGTTATCGTCATACATGATAGAGATGCTGATAACAGCTAAAAGGTCGCCAGCTGAGTTGTCAAGTTGAGGTTTATGTTAGAGGCATAAAAAGGTCATCGAGAACACCCAGATGCACAAAAATGCTTTTAAATGGATATTAAAGTAAACTGGCACTGGACGTTAATTTGTAAAGAGTAACATAGAAAAACTGAGTACAACTTTCTTTTTTTTTCCAATGCAAAATTTGATTTTAGCATAAAAAATAGTTTAATCTGTCACGTGCGTGGTTGTAGAAGGCTGAATTCAGACAAACCAACAAGAAATGAACTACAGGACATTTATAAAATGAAATTCCTATACTGGTAACCAGTGAATGGAGACCAGTGGAAATGAAGATTAACAAAAAAAAAAAAAAAAATCCCTTTAAGTGAAAACTCCTGATCTAAACCTGCTTCTCTTTTAAAACCAAACTAAAAACCCCAATTCTAAAATGCAGAAAGAGCGACAGTGACAGTGGTTAACATCTGGCAAACATGCAAACAGGAGTGAGATTGATGGCTCCACCTGCGTACAGCTAATTCTCTGAGGACAGCTTAGACTTGAACAGATTTTAGGGCTGTTTTCTCCTTGTTTTTACATATGCTTCCTCCACTGTGGTTCTCACATTCCCGGCTTCTGAATAAATAAATGCGTACAGCATTTCTGCATGTGAAGATGAAATCTATTTTTAATGCAACAATATTTAATGCCGCAGTTGCACTGCAGGGTGCCTTTTCTTCTTTGTTTGAAACAGTTTTTAAAGTTTTTCTGCTGTAAAAAAGAAAGAGCAGGGAAGGAAAGGCTGAAAAGAGCAAAATAACAGCCGACATTCCCACGTTTAGAGGAGGGGACGTGTAGCGTTTACTCCATAGGATGTCATCAATATAGACTTTCAGGAACTCAATATCAAAATCAAAAACCAGCTCTGTAGCTTTAATGTTGGTGTAAGTTCCATTATAACGATAAATACTGTATGTGACTATAATGCAGGTATTAGTTGTGCTTCTGCATGAGATGTTAAATTTTTTCCACAGGGGTGCCAAAACTCATGAAAGGTTCCTTCACAGGGCCGAGCCAAAAGATGAGTTCTGCTTTAGAAATTGGTTGTAGCTGAGAGGAATGGCCTTTACCTGCAGATGCAGCAGCTGGCACCGAATCCACCAAATCCGCTCTCTGCCTGGTTTATTCTCTGTTCACACCCCATTCATCTCTGGTCATTGAAGCCTCGCGTACAGTTGCGTCACTCCCCTCACCCAAAGCACTCGGCATGCTCCCAGTTGATGCTATATTTATACCGAGGAAGAGGCACAGTAAAAAGACGAGATGCGCCTCAGGTCTCCTTTACCTGCACTGTGTTATCCCACGAGCTTGTCTGAACGCAAGAAGTTCGCCCCAACTGGTGTGATTTCAGGTACCTGCATGTCAGGTTACGTGCGGCATGAAGCGGGATTTTGTGTCAGGTGTCAGAGTTTGTTGCTGCTCCAGAATGTTGTTCTGATTTAGGTGTAGCTCAGCTGTGCTCTGTGCTACTGCGGGTACACTAGGTTAGCTGCTCTTAATAATTCATTTGATTGCCCCGAAACATGTTTTTTAGCAAATCATTTACCTTATGTGATAGATAATTCAGAACTAACACCGACTATGCTGAGGATGAGGAGATAATGAAGTCAACTCTTTGCTTCTCTTTGTTGTTTAGCCTGAGGCCATATGAGAAGCTCCCGAGGAAAGGTGGCATATCAAGTAGACAGTATTCTCTGTCTCGCTCTGCCTCATATCCAAATAACAAATTCATTAACTGAGCGCTGGCCATGCACACGTTGGTGGATCTCTGTACCACAAATTGCAATAACACAAGCTTCACTTGTTGATGGTTGTCTCTGTTCTGACCCTCAGATGTGGTTGTGTGGTTTCACGTAAGCAGACATTGTTACAGCTGCTGACCAGACTGCAGGAACTTTGCATGGATTGACTGAATATGAAGCTTTTTAAAAGATTTAACTTAGAAGCAGAAAGTAAATTATTGTCAGATATATTGCGAGATATATTGTCAATCAGTATTAATGTTCCAAGATATAAAACTTTTCATCAGCTCAACCCTAAACTCAGTTCAGAACGGGTGGTTACAGGCTCTTGCTCCAAATTACACCACTAGAAAATAAAATAAACATTTTTTTTATAGTACAATACTGCGGCAACAGATACATGCAGCCTATTAAATCAAATAAATTTTGGTAAAAAAGAGATCTAAAAAGCTTGGAAATCCATGTGATAATGTAATTTAATTTCTTTTAATTGAAGTTCTTGCACATTATGTACGGTTACAATGGCACTTCCGTTTAAGAATTTTTAAAAGCTCAAAGCACAACTGAGTCTAAATTAAATGCAATTTATGTGCAAAACTTTTGAGTGATTTGAGCTTTGTGCAGATTGTGATGACAAATCAGCAAAAACACTGTTGAAGCCACATGCTAAATAGGAAGTGATGCATAAAATAAGGGGATGTGACCAACAGCACCAGCATTAGTTACACTTTTTGCCATGTTGAGGGTCATTTAGGATGGACATCAGAGTTCAAAAATAATCAGCAGATCATTCCTGCATTTATTAACATTAAATAGAATTAAGCCCCAACACATTTTCCATTGCACAGATATACTGTATATTCAAACCAGATGTAAGGATCCTAAAAGTAGCTTATTTTTGCTGTGACATTGGCAGAAGTCACAATAAGCCCTCAAGGACCACTTTTTTTCCCCCATGAAAATGAGGACAAGTGCTCAGCGACCTCTGCAATCACTGGGTGGCAAAATTGAGGTTATGCTTGCTTTAGGTGTTAGCAATTAATTGAGACTGAGGCCCACTCTAGACTTTTGCCCCCAATTTTTCCTTTTTAATATGCTCTACATTTCACTGTGTCTTCGCAGACACAGCTGCATGAAAACAAAATCAATTGCTTCCACTTAAATGCTTCTTTATGTGTTCATCCCCTTGTCAGTCAGATACAGGCTAGCAAGACTGTTATCTTTATCAGGATTTGCATAATTTTAATAAGGTTATACGTTTGGGTTACAAAGCAAGAAGCAAGAAGGTATTCAAGTCTGGTTTGCAGCAACTTGGATTGTATTAGGCAGAATAACTAGGATATTAACATAAACCTGCTCAAGGTCAAAGGGGAAAAGCTTCCCCCACTGATATAACTGTTGTTTGCTCTTTTTTTTCTGGCTCTAAGCTCATTTGACTTCAATTTTCATCTAAAACTATCACAGCAGGCTCAAATTGCCAGTATTTAAGAATTTATTTAAGAATGCCAGAATCACCAGAGCCTTTCCTTTGTGTGCGGCTGTTCAAGCAAGTGGAGTTTAACAAAGGCAGAACAAAAACAGCAATGTCTGTCTTTTGTGACAAGGGTGCACTGAACGTGAACAATGTGTGCTCAGTGGGCAGAAAAAAATTGATGACAGCGTATAACTGGAGGGTGTATACCTGCAGTGTTAAATATGTCACTCTGCTGCTGCTGGGGACAGCTCAGTTGCTGGTGGAGGACAAAGCCGTGCTCCTCAACATCAGACACTTTCAAATATGAGATTTTTGACAGCTCCATAACCTTCATGTATTTCACATTACTCCCCCCCACTGCTCCCTGTTTAACACTCTGCAGCTCCAGTTATGGTTACATCACCTTCTCCCCTAATGGGATCAGTAAGGGATTAGTTGTGTGGTGCGAACAGAATCAGCAATGGCAGTGATGAGCTGCCTTCCTTTCACCTGGAAACGGTCTGAGTGTGCATGTGGTTGCGGCAGATATGCTGAAACGCAGATGCACACCTGCAGGAATGGGGGGGACACCTGTGCACGTGTGCCATGGTTCCTCCTGAAATGTTCCTCCACTGCTGCCTCAGGCGCCTCTAGATGGCACTGCACAGCTGTTTGTGGAACGGGGCTGTGCGCAGCGGACCCTGTTTCTGTCTGCCTGGCGTGCCCGTGTAGAGCAACTGCTGTGTTCTTTGGGAAATTTGGATGCCTCCTTCCCCTCTTTTGCTAAACCATTTTTGTTATTTTTGTTTTCCACAGCCATTTTTGCTTACGGACAAATGGCTTTAGCCTCAATCAGTAGCTCAGTAATAGATAACACATTTTTTACTGGGAATTTTCAAGCTGATCAGCAGTGAGCCTCTATGGTTTGTCTGTCTTTTGCTAATAATGCTTGACTTGATTCTCAGCTCTGCAACACTCAGCTTTATGGAAACTGACAGACACACAAAAAAGCTTAAGCTAAATAACCTTGGCACAACCTCTGGCAAAAACCCCCAAGCTAAGCGCTGGTTCTGGTCAAGGTCACTGCATTACCTTCACAGTGGGTGGAATGCTGTGGCTGATCCTTTCCTACTTTCAGAATCTTTTATCCTATTGCGTTTATTATACAGCCAGCTAGGTGTGACCCACCTGGATACATTAGTCACCTCTGTGCAGCCTCTCAGTTGCTTTCTGTATGTCACACAGAGGACAAAAAAAAAAAAAAGGAGCCTTGCAAGCAGACTGAAGGAAGCCTGACTCACCATATCGCAGAATTAAATCAATCACGTAATACAGTATCTTCAGTGGTTGTCAAGATTGAAGGGTGTCTGAGAAAACATAATGTGAAATGTCTTCTTGTCATATTAATGAAGTAAATATTGTTTATCTCAACCTGTGAGGGACTAACATAAAGGCAATATTTTTTTCAGATTGAAGAAGAAACAGAAGAATCAAAGGAGATCTATTAGCCACAGTGTGGATTAATCTGTGGATGAAAGCTCGTGTGATAAGAATAAGAATTTCAGTGGATATTAAATAGGATTGCAACTGTTTTCAAAGTCTGTAATGATCTCTGAACTTCAATAAATGACCTTTCTAACATTTGTAATACTTCTGGTCTTTTAAGTGTTTTTTTTTTTTTTTCTGTCTGATAGTTGTTGCTTATTGATGTTTGAGCAAGAATTCAATAGCGTGGGTTTTATTTTTATTGAGAAGTCTCAATTTGCACCAAAGGCTGAAGGTTTGTATGTCAGCAGTTTCCACATTCTTCATTTTTGTTCAACCTGTGCAAAAGATTCATACGTGCTCATTGTTCCAAGGAGCATAAAACAATAATTATCTATGACAGAGTTCTTCAGCCTGGGATGGTGTAGAAGACAGGACTGCGACTATCACATTGAAGTCCTGAATGCCCTTGGCGCGAGTCCCTGTCACATAGAACCAACTGTAAATATATTAGAATTTCCTGGAGTTGTCTCTGCCTAAATGAGGAAAGATAGCGTTTAATACTGGGACTTGGCAGCAGCTTTCATACCAAGATCCTGCGAATCCATCTGCAGAAAAAAAAAAGGGAAAAAAATTGTTATTGTCAATTCCCAGAGGAGCTGTGGCAGTACAGAGACTGCAGAGGATACCGATAAGACAGCAAAAGAGACTCTACACCTTATCTCACTGGCACAGTCCTTGTTCACTCCAATTCCTTCTTGCTGTACATGAAAAAACAAACACAACCAAACACATTTCTATATATTTTTTAATTAGTATAACAATTCCTCATTGTAAGAAGTCAAACAAATAGGCAATCTAGTGAATATAGAGAGAAACAATTGTGATTAATATGCGGAGGGGGAAACCGCCACATTTAGATGTTTCATATTTTTAATGATGTTTCTCCCCCACTGCAGCTTCAAGTGGTGCACTCATTGTGAAATCAGTTATTAGAGAACATAACCAGTCTTTCTGCTGCTGTTGATAAGACCATCTGCATCAGGCAAAAGATGGAAAGCAGCAGAAAAGACACCAAAAATGCCACAACATTTGCTATCGTAGTAAAACAAGCCAACTTTATTAAGAGAGACTGATAATGCTATTCTTCGTCATTCGTAGGCTCGCGATGTGGGTCATTAAGCTCATTGGGGGAAGAAGGCACTTTCTGGAAAACAACAGCTGTTGATGGTGATACTGATGGAGCTGTGAGCACAAGTCTGGGTCTCTTCCTATAGCGTCTGATCTGAATACATTGCCCCTGACACAGACTGCAGTGTGGCTCCTCCTACACCGTCATGCAAACATGACAGGTCACCTTGCTGGAGATCAGAGTTCGTTCGGATGACTGAGCATGTGCATTTGTGACACCCGAATGACATCCTGCAGCTCTGTAGAGGACAGTTGCTTTAAACAGGTTCACATTCTAATTGTCTCTCATCCTTCATCATCCGTGAGCATCCAAACTCCCAGCACATCGTTCACTGGTTCTTTTATGGCTTAGCTGAATTGCCCACTTGTATTAATAATGACCACACTCAAAGCACTGAGCTGCTTTGGTTGTTTAATGCAATGTATCATAGAGACAAAGGTTCAGAATCTATTCAGACAAACTGGAATGGACCACTGTATTTGCATGTATGTGTCTGTTCTTCTCCTCTTTCGGACCTTCCACTTTGCATTATCTCCCCTTCCTCTCCTCCTTTACCCCACAGGCCATCAGCTGGTCCTGCTCAAGGTTTCTTCCTGTTGAGAGAGGTTTTCCATTCCACTGTTGCTTCCCAGTGGTCTCGGCTCTGGCTTTCTGGAAAGCATCTTGGAAAGGAGAATGCTCTGAATCCATCTGTTGTGAACCACCCTTTTCGTGGTTGGGACCTTCATCCTAACCACCAGGCCAACAAACACTACTGTGCAAAGATTTTATGCAGTTCCGAAAAAAAAAAAAAAAAAGCTAAAAACGCTTTCAAAAATATGAATAATGATTGTTTATTTTTAATCAATTTACCAAATGCGAACAAAAGAACAATCTGAATCACAAATGTTTCAAAGCAGATTGGTGTTTCAAGATGTGCTGTTCAAACTCTTTGGGAAAATCCCAAAGAAAAAGGCAACAGTGAGGATCATAGAGTCAATGGTTGGCCAAGGAATTGTAGTGCAGTAGATAAAAAAACACCCAAAACAAATCAAGCTTTTTTAGCTTTGAAATGGAAAGATGTCCAGCAGTGAAATCAGCTCAGATCTGGCAGAAATCAATGGGACCCAGGCACAGCAGGGTGCAGAAAAATGGCAGCAGGTGCTCTGGACTGATGAATCACCATTTGAAATATCTGGTTGTAGAAGAAGGCTGTTTTTTTTGCCTGGACAGCGGTACAATAATCAGTGTCTGAAAGCAACAGTGAAGCATGGTGGAGGTTCCTTGCAAGTTTAGGGGTTGCATTTCTGCAAATGCAGTTGAAGATTTCTCCACTAGTAACTCAGGTGCCGACAGGTGCTGATTTTTTGCTGAGTTGTCCTTGGACCTGATAAAACGCCGTGCACCAACACCATCAGGTGTCATGGCTCTCCAACCTATCACTGACACCAGCAGCTTGGATTCTGTGCTTCTCCACTCTTCCTCTGACATCCTTGATTTTCAAATCAAATGTAAAATTTTGTTTCATCTGGGAAGAGGACTTTGGACCCCTGAGCAACAGCCCAGTTTTTTTTGTCCTCAGCCCAGTGAAGTTCCTCTGACTTCTCTGGTTCAGGGTGACTTAGCAAAAGGACACAACAGTTGCAGCCCATGTGCTGGGTGAGCCTGTGCTTGGTGACTCTTGAAGCTCTGACTCCAGTTGTAGTCCACTCCTTGTTCTTCTTGAATGGGGTTTCCCCCCCCACAATCCTGTCAAGATTACAGTTACCACTGTCACTTGTGGACCCAACTTTTTCATAGAATGTGCTTGGATACAACCCTTAGAGAATAGGGTGTTAACGATTGCGTCCATGATTTTGTGGCCTACTGAACCAGCTTGAGACCAGTTAAAGGCTCAGGGAACCTTAGCTGGTGCTGAGTTACTTAGCTTATTAAAGTACGATACCATGGGTTTCGAGCGTTTTTGTAATTAATCTATATAATATATGAATTTCACTTTTTAAATTGAACAACTTAAAAAAATAAACCATTTGATGATGTTCTTTTTTTGAGATGCACCTGTACAAACTGTGCTGATGCATGCTAATGCTGGGTCAGCACCAGACTGGTTCATATGCAAACATTCTATCCTGTAGTTAAGCTTTCCAAAGGTAATGTAATGTAATGTAAGCCACCACTTGTATCCTCTCCAACAGAGTTTTGGGCCAGCATAAAACCCATTTTCCTGCTTCTGGATGCAGTTGGCTGATGAAAAGCAAAGATCAGATGGTAGTTCAGTCGCCGAAGGCAAAGACGCCTTGGAAGCAGTTCAGGTAAAAAGAGGCAAACAGAAACGCAACAGCTTTAACTTAAAGGTAGTGCCATTGTAAAAATGAAATATTTTACACATGAAGGAAGTGGCTCTTTGTCTGGCTGCAGCAACAGGATACCAGATGGATGCATGGTGATGTGCTGTAGATGTCTGCCACTGCTATTTAGCCAGTATGGCTGCTGACCATTCTAGTCTGGTCTGTCCAAAGATCCTCAGCTTGTGATATTCTGAGAAGATTTTCACTTTTATGCCAAGAAAATGTATAACACGTATTTTCTGTAACAGTGTTTCTGAGCTGTTTTGAGAGCACATTAGATTAGATAACCACGACACGACTCTCTGTTGAGAACAAATTATGTGTGCTTATATTAAGCGGTGTCATTTATTAAAGTCTGAAGTGACAGACTATCCCTGTGGTGCATTCACAACATTAAATATCTCTTTGCAGGATGGTGTCTGTGTGCATGCGCTTCAATCCACTTTAAGCTAACTGAAGCGACGGCTTCATGGTGAACTTACAGCTTACGCTGCAGGCACTCCAGAGACTCCTATCTGCTCATTAATAGATAAACAGATATGAAACGTGATTGGCTGGTGGCACATCCTGGAGGGTTGTGTTTGCCACATTCATTAGACTCTCCAATCTACATCATTAAAAAACCATATTGGAAGTTTATGAGAAACTGTTTTTCAGGTGTATACTTGTTGAACTCTGAATAATCCTAAATGGATAGGAAACAGATGTCTGCTGCTTCATTTTCCACCAAAGAGAGGGCAAAAATTGTCTCTGCTGTTCATCTCATTCTTCAGCCTTCTTTCTGTGTATCTGTAGTTCTGCTCAATTATGCCGAGACAGAACTCATTTTCCTTTGTGACTGTTTTCTGGACAATATAGACCTTTGAACATCTGCACCAAGGACAGAAAGAGGACACCTGTCTGATCCGATCAGCAGCACTATGGATGAACATCAAGCCCCGCAGCGGGAAGAAGTTAGATGAATGATCTCCCGGACGGCTCGAGGTTCCTCACAACCGGACGCAACACTGACCGATACCAACACGTCTGAATAGACAGGTGAACTCAAGCATCACCATCAGGCGTCACAATGTGCGCTGAACACTCTGGTGGTGTGGAGGAAACAGTCAGTGCATCTTAGTCCAATTAAGCCTGCATCACAGGCTTAATTGGACACTTAAAGAAAGAGATTTCTGAGTCCAACGTGCCAGGTTTGCCAGAGAAGCAGCCCAACCTGTTCAGGATCTCAGCTGGACTCACACTAATAAATCAGGAATAACAACAGTAGAAATATTATTAATAACCCGTTTTGTTACTTTGCATGTTACACTGACTGTGATGATCTTGAATAGTTCTTAATACTAATGGATCTTTTATTTATAAAGTGCAGAAGCATTAGCTATAACTTTGGATTGATCGCAAAATGTGTTACGGAAAGATTGCCATTTAAATTCAATAAACTCATGATAAATAAAAATAAACATTAAAGACCTTTTAACAATTAGTAATCATTTACATTTAAAATGACAAAATATAATAAATAGCATTGTTATGATTGACCTGATGGGTCATGAGATTAAGCCCCCAAGTGCCGAATCAAACGTGGGCACTGACTTTCAGCTCTGAGGCTCGGAGTAAACGTCAGACGCTGACAGGGTGGAGAAAGTCTCTCCCTTAATTTCCTTGTTCTGCTTTTGCACCACAAGCTTGACGGGTTATTGATCTCCTTCTCGTCTAATCAGTAGCCTTGTCACATTATAACAAAGGGGAGCCTACCCAAAATGAAAGCAATTTACTTCAGCCCAGTGAAGATTGCAGAGCAGGGTGTCGAAATTTTCTTTCCCCTTCATAGACAATCTTCTTAGAGGGAAAACTGGAACTCGGCCTGAAATCAAAACAGTTTTGGAACGTACTAAACCTGGCAGGTAAAGCTGGGGACACACCCTCCAGACGATTGTCCCTATTCTATTTTTGTTTTATTCCTAAGCCGTCGAAAATGCTCAAAAATCCCAAAAAAAAAAAATTCTGATTAAATGATTTTATTTCATTTATTTATTAAGATAAAATAACAACAAAATGTAATTCATCTCTACATCACTAGTTATTTAAAACTATTGTTATAAAAGTGGCTAATGGATTATAGAGACTGTCATTAGATAATTGAGATTTATTGGTGAACTTCATCTTCACATGGCACCAGTGGCTGCCTGAATCCGCAGCAAACATAAATAAGTAAATAAATAAATAAGCTTGCGATTACCATTTAGATTGTGCAGCCCGACCTTCGGGCTAGATACATACACAAATAAGTAATTGAATTTGCACTTCCTTCTGTACAATGGCTGTCTGGAATCAGCCATATTTTCTTATTCCAATTTCTGCACGAGCCCATCGCCGTGTTTCCGAGCCATCACTTCTGCGCTGCAGCAAGTATAAATGATAATGAAAAGGTTGATGTTTAGCCAAAAGAGCCACTCATAACTCATTCTCATGCCAATTCAAATAAAGAGTGCTTTACCCACAAATGGGCCACTGAGGCCACACAGGCCAAAACAGCCATAATATGCTTTAATAGACTATTTTCATAGTTGCTATGGTCACATATGGGCCAGCAAAACAGCAGCACTATTATCGGATGGAGGATAACAAAAACATAAAAGACAAAAGCCCCAAAACCATCAGGACTTGTGAATTCTGGCATATATATGTCTGGCAGAAATGTGAGATATCTAAAATATTCAAATTGTGTAATGAATTTATTCTACCAGAGATTAAATATTCTCGATATTGTAGATATTAAAGTGCCATTAAAGACTAAAATGTGTATTGGTGGTCTTTTCATGTGTGCCAAGAAAAAAAACAATATGTTTGTATTTCTCTCTAAGCTGAATTTGGACATTTAAAAGCACTTTATCCTTTGCGGGGTTGCGGTCATCTGAAGCCTATCTCAGCTGACACCCCTGGTTGAGTCACTAGCTCATCACAGGGCTCTATTTGAGCATTTGGGGAACTCGGTAGTTTGCTCAAAGGTACGCTGGAAGTGCTCTGAAGGTATACTGGCATCTTCCCCTGCAGCACACGCTCGATCTTTTGTCCAAAATTGGGGCTTGAACCAAGAGCCTCCCAGCCCAGCACCCTACAGACTGAGCTACCGCTGTGTGATTATTATATACAAACATGTATAATAATCACAAAAAACAGGATTACACTGCATCCTCCAAAGCTGACATGAAGCATGAAAATCTGGCGCCTGTTCTCGACCATTTTAAAGCATTCCCACGTCAGAATGTTTGCTACTCATCTCATTCATCGCAGCCTCCTCACAGTCCAATAAAAATGCCCTTAAGGTCCCTGTTTTCAGGTTCTCCAGTTGAAAGTGCTTCTGATTTTGGTAGTTTGCCCCTACCTTTCTCTGGAGGCTTATTCTGCTCCTTTGAGACTCAGCTCTCCCTAGACTTTGGGTTCAGAGAGCAAACGCTCCATGGTAACAATGTTTGCTTGAAAAAATAATGCTCCTGAGTGACTGAAGAGCATGGATTTTGGAAATCATCAGCTCCAACAGTTTGTCACTGCCACATCTGGATGATGTGAGAGCAGGCTGGAATCAGCTTTCATTCAGTGGATTTCTAAAGGATTTTCTCTCCTTTCATTATTATTCACATATTGTTTATCTCGGAGTAGCCGTCCTGCTGCACTTGCAGTTTAGGGGAATGTATAAGAAATTCTGCTTCACCATTTTACATCTGTGGCATGAGATGTAAAGACACACACACACACACACAAAACACACACATTATTTTTAAATGAAAAACTGTGCACAAATCCCAAAGTCAGTTTATGTATTTATTTTAAATAGAACTTTTTAAATTATTTTATAGTGTTAAATTTAGTTATTTCGTCAAAAAAAGGGTTAGGGTTTTCCTAATATCTCCAAATAAATAGGATTTATAAAAGATACATGCAATTTTCTTCATAAAACATAAAGAAAACATATGAACGTGGGTTAGGGTTAGGGTTAGCCTGACCAGTTGGACCGTCTGGGCTGTTTGTCCGATTGCAGCTGGAAAAATCTCAGAGATTTATCCACACAGTCTGTTTCACCCGTGAGCGACCACTTTCCCCACCCGGGATTGTCACACGTGTAATTTTAGAATCAGATAAGATCTGTATCTCCTCCATCGACCACATTAATTTATTGTGTCTGGATTGCACATAAAGCTGCCTCTGTAAACAACGTTTCAGAGCATTTTTCCAACATGTTTTTTTGAGGACGTATCCGTCTCTGCATATGTAAATGGCTGCATCTGTTAAAGAGCCGTGTCCTCTCCTCTCCCTCATGGCATCCACAAGCCTTTATTTCCATGTGTGGTTGTAATCCTGCCACTGCAGAGAGAGGGTAATGAAGCAGCTGCTCATTTGCCTCTGGGTCACACATAAGTACATCACTGCCATGACACAAACATGAGCCGCCTTCACCTCGCTTCTTATCGCTTCTCCAGCTGCGTGAGCCACACATCTGGCAAGGGAGACGTGGAATCCCTCCAAGATGCGTGACTCTGAAAAGAAAGAAGGTTGCACTCCAGATATTTCTGAGAAAATAATCTCTTCGTGCTAAGCCAAAAAAGTTATTGTAATCAACTATTACACTGCATTATAGTTCTATAACCTTTGGATTTGCCCTGTTTTGGATAATAATCTTTCAGCCGGTCCTGACTGGAAGCGAGGAATATGATTATGGGATCGACACAGGCTCCTGAATGACAACGAGATGGATTAGAAGAAATGGAGGCTCCCGTCAATAATCTCATCCATGAGAAAATGGGAGGTATTGGACCGTGAATGGGCTTCCAAATCAAACGCACCACAAGTAGAGGCTGGGGTTCAGCAGGGAGGTGAAGAATACACAGGCAGGGGGGATTTTCTCTTCATCCCATGTCACAACCTAGAGGCTGTGGGGTCAAGGCTTTCATTCCATATAAAGCCCATCTTTACAATATTTAGAGGTGTGTGCAGTGCATGAATGTGGATGATTATCCCTGAGCTGAATGATTTTGTGGCTCATGAGACTGACCACACAGTTGCTGCAGGAACGAGTATAAAAGAGGGTGAACTTCACTTTGACAGCCCGAATGATCAAACTGACTCCATTAATCTGTCACAGATAAGGCTTTGAGTTCCTCTTGATTGCCTCCATCAGTTTGATCTCATTAAAGACGGAGTAATTGACTACATATACTGAAACAATGACCGAGGTTCTCTGCTTCTGTTCCAAACGAACGGACTTTCCCGTTCCTGCCAGATAAAAAAAAATAACAAAACAAAGCAAAATACACACACACCTACACACACACACACACACACACAGCTATCATGATCAAAATGTGGTGATTGAGAAACGATTGAAAGGGAAAATATTGTTTCAGACTGTTGCTGGAGAAAGGCTTGTGCATCCTGAAGCAGTTATGGAGAACATCTCGTGTGTGAGCTGCATGCAGATTAAAGCAGCGTGCCCTAAGGAGGTGAAATAAAACCATCATGTCTTCCCTGCACGCCAGATAGATTTTCATTGTTTCTAGCCTGGAGGCACAGAAATAATTATGGAAACATGCAGTCAGGAGCATTCAATGCAGCACTCCAAATTGTTCTGTTAGCTCTTAAATGAACCCCTGCACAAGATTGACCTTTTTAACAAAATTACTTATTTATTCCAATTTTGACCTTTTACTTGTATTCGTGTCAAAAATATTAGCCCAAAAAAAACCCACAAAAAACCAAAAAAATAAAGTGAATTTAGTCAGGTTTTACCTCATCGGCTTAAATTGAGGATCAGTGAAAGAAATGCTGCATTGATAAGGAGCATAAAAAGCAACAGTTTCCCATCATATGACATTTCAAATCATTTAGATTTGATATTATGGAGCCTGTGGCATTATCTTCAGTTCAATGCCTTTTCCAATTTCAGATCCACTGCCTTCCTGATTTTACCCTCATTTGTAAATGTCACTTAAATAGAAATGATGGAAATCATTTGCAATGGTCTGGAAGACAGGAGAGAGAAAAGTGAATGGAAAAACGAGAAGAAGATCATGTTGAGCACACAGAGAAACCGTGCATCATTGCTAGTTTTAGCATTCGAAAGGATTGGAGGGCTGTGTTTCACTTTCTTACTCTGGACGTCAAATAAAATGCTGATTTCATTTCTTCCCCTAGTGCGAACAGATTTTACATCAGCCATTCAGCAAGAAATAAATAAAATCTGATTCTCTCCTCTCGGCCTCAGGCAAATTTCCAAGTATGCGGCACTGGAAACCACTAGTCAAATAGTAATAACATGAACCAACTAACATAAATCTGATCCCATTAGCAAAATAATGCGACTACATTTTTGCTTGCTGGTGGTCCAGTGCTGAAGCATTGCCAGTCAGAAGTCCAGAATGAGCCTCTTCTGGGAATGTCAGGCATAGGCGTGACCTTCCATGTTTAGCCTATTGTTAGTGGCTTTTTTAGTCAGTGTGTCACACACGTTCTCCTTCCCAATCCTCCACGGTCAGCGCATGTCCCATGGGGCTTTGCTCTGTCCTTCATATCTTATACAGGGTTAGGCTTTGAGCGGACTATTATGCGGCGCGTAATTGTGCTTCGTCATGCTGCAGATTGTCCAAGAAGGGAGAATGGCGGTGGGGGACATTCTTATTTAAAGGCGATGATGTGTAATACCCACTCATAACAAATCCATCTTTCTCTCCCCAGAGACATGTTAGCAAAAACGTATTGTGTGTCAGTGGGTACAAACCAGGGCCGTAGTAGGGTACGAGGAGGCCTAATTAGTTGGAGAGATTTTTTTTTTTTTTAACCTCTGATAGTGTAGGAATTTTGCATTCCAGGTAAAATGCACTGATGAAATGAAGACATTTGACAGCACTCTTCATTCCAATGAAGCTGTCAAACAGTTTGAGTTGCTGTTGAGTGATAGTTTGAGTTATAAAAGGTGAGATTTATTTCTTTTTCAAATTTGTTTAAATGACGCCTTCCTGCAACAGTGTAAACTGATTATGGTATGTGAAATGAAACCATGTTGTGAAAAACCAACTATAAAAAGATTATAAACCAATATTATAAATATTATAAACTAATACTAGCATATCAGGTATACCAAACAGCTGATGTGTGCCAGTCATCCAATGGGAACATTTCTTACTGATTCATGATTTCGGCTCATAGACAAAGACAGACAGGCACAAAATTAAAATAATGGATTGTTGTTTAAATGTTTCTGTATCTGTCCACATTTATGTGAGAGGTAAAATGTGACAATGCATCATAACATTCTGGTATAGGATAATGGATTTAAAAAAAGTAAATTTTTTATTTGTGTGTCCTGATAATTTTAGACTTAAATCATTAACATGTTTTTTTTTTTTTTTTTTTTTTTTATATATTAAATGAAGTGAGGAAGCTTTCTCTGCAATGGCAAAGCACAGCTTGGCCGAGGATGGAGCCAACAGTGTCTTGTTATTGCCCAAGCTTTCTGGCAGAAGATGATCTGAGTTAACTACAAGACAGAGAGCTGATTGATGGATTGCTAATTGTGTCCTCGGTATGCAGCAGATGCTCCATCACAGATGCTGGGAACAAATTAAACTGCATAAAAAGCAGAAACAGGCAACTTTTAATTTAGCATTGCATTTTTAAGAAGGAACAAAAAAAATGTATAAATATTTTATGCCACAGAATATCCATGCATATTTTGATTAGTTGGCTCAAATATGGGTAACATATTTCACAATATAATCCATTATATTGGTTCATTTACATACATGTACATGTTCAATGAAAACTGCTGTTGCCATTTGATGAAAATTTATACTTGGTGCTTGTTTTATAACTATAACCCAGTGTTTAGTTGAGATCCTTTTTTCTCAGGTTACGGGTGCATTAGCAGCTTGAGGTCAAATGTGCTGTCAATGTCCTTCAGCTCCACTGTAGGAGACCAGAGTGTTTTTCCAGGCCAGGTGGGACAGCTAATTTCACCAGCTTGTTGTGGGTCTGTACAAGGATTTCCTCCCAGCTGGACACAAGAACATGTACGGGGCATATCCTGACCATATGGCCAGAACATGGAATGCTTATAACCGACCATTTTAATTAAATTACGCTTTCACATGTCCAAGGTGGCCTGACTGCTCCCATAATGGGGTGATGGTGGTGGATGTGCTTTTATGTGCTTTTGTCTGAAATTCCCTCTGAGCATTTCTACAAAATAAACATGAAGCCTAGCTGGGAGAAATCAAAGCAAAGTGATGCCAAAGCGTTTATGACAGAAGGATATGGCCACAGCTCCCAGCCTCATTAAAGCTTGTAAGTTAGCTCCATGCGAATGTTCGCTCGGCACTTACAGGGTAGATAGAAGAGATCGGTTCAAGACCAGGACGGAATTCTCCCGTCTTGCAGCCGCAGATTGAGACTCCATTGGCCGTGTTTAGAATGCAAATGAAGACTGAGAAAATATTATCTTCCTTTCAAAATCGGACTTCTTGTTGGAAATAAAGGGTAGGAAATGAGATGTAAATAGTGAATGCATTGCAATCAGCCTGCGCCTGTGCCACAAGCTCTTGAAAATCACTGATGATTCAATAATAGCTTTTATCACAGGCCATTCAGCTGCCACCGCCTTTCTGATGAAATGTGCTGATTTCCTGTGCGCCATGCCAACCATTTGTGTTCTCAGCCTTTGCCTTTGGCCACTCCAGGCTTCCAGACAGCTGGAGGTGTCTGCAGCTGCTCAGCCCTCTGCCCTTTCAGAGCATCGCATGCAAGTGTTTAAGTCAGCCCCCCGTAAAAGTAAAATAGGGGATGCTGGATCATTCGTGATAATATCCTATTACAGGCTGTGCTTTGGACTAATCTTTGGTCTAATACCAACTGACTGACTCTGAAAATGGGAACAGGCTCACGATGTACATCACAATAGATTGAAGTGTCAGTGGAGTAATGGAGCAAAAGTGCTTATATATCAACTCAATGTTCTTTTTCTTTCAGTGTGGAGGGACATGTAAGTCATTGTGTAATAATTGCTGCTTGGATAAGCCAGGAGCACTGAGGTGCCGTTGGTTTTTGGAAATTAGATTTTAAATTTGTGGCTTTGTTGCTGGACAAAATCATTTACAACGAAACAGGTCTGAGTAGATGATAAAGTCATTGCTTTTAGTAATAAAAAAATGCACGATAAACAATAAATGCACAAAAGCAATTGTTGTTCACAGAATATTATATAGGCTCCAGAAAGATAAATAATAGAGAGAAAATTTTAGCCTCTTCTAACAGGAAAACAACATTATGACTCTGTATGTGTGTGTGTGTGTGTGTGTGTGTGTTCTTGTACTTGCCACATACTGAGTACCAAAATTCGCATTCTACTAGCAAGGGGAAGACATGTTTGGGATGTGAGGAAAGTTTGGTTAGTCCTTACACTTTCAAAGGCCTGTTTGAGGGTTAGACGTTTGGCGTAGGTTTAGGGTAAGGGTTAGGATTGAGGGGTAGTGTAGGATGGTATGGGCTTGGTAATTCTTTATACCTAAAAAAGTCCTCACAAAGACAGAAGTACAAGGATGTGTGTGTATGAGAGAGTGAGTGAGAGAGAGAGAGAGAGAGAGCAATTGCCTCTGCTGTCTCTGAAGCAAAGAAATGTGGCATGGAGCCAGGGCAGGCTCGGAGCTGCTGGACCTCCTCGTTCTGAAACCTTCACAGACGAGAGCCCAGAGACCTCGAGATGGCAAATGTGAGAATTCCGAAAAAAAAAAAAAAAAAAAATAGAAGTGGCCAGTCAGCACAGATTCACGTCAAACGGCATCTACTGGTGCCTACAGAGCTGAACAGCATAGCAGAGGACCTGGAAAGGTGTTTACAAGTGTGTCTGCTTTTCTTGGCCATATTCATCCTTTATTTCTCACCAACACACTCAGATGTACAAGTCAACATTACTGTAACGGCATGAGTTTGATACTTGACACATGCTACAGAAAGCTAATTGTAAGAGAACACACAATTATAAATTCCTCCCTTTTTATTTATTTGGCTGCATGTGAAAAGTTTGACATTTGGAATTATGGCCACTGATGTGAAAATGTATAAAAAACTGCTGCAGGACATGTCGTCACGCTCTCACATCACAGAGGACTGTGCCGAGTTGACATCTTTCAGACGCTCTTTGGGTTTGACTTCCATCAGCCACCGCAGAGATTAGGGGGGAAAAAAAAGTTCTCCTTTAGTAATCATTACATTATTTTTCTTATTATGAAAATGCTTCTTTGCTTTATTGCCTGAATAACCAAAGTAATTAGCTCATTGATTAATTTAAGTCAACCCAGCTACATCATCATATAATAAATTATTGACTGTTTACTTTGGATCTGTTATTGCAACAATTGATTTATTTTACAAGCAACCAGGCTGTTGATCAGTCTGTAAAGGACAGCTGTATGGGATGTATTTTAATTTAATTATATGAAATATCATCCAACAAAATCAAATATCTTTTTTTGGACTTCTATTCAACTTCTTTGCTGTATGATGATGTGATCTTTGAATTATCCATGGGGTGGCAGGGCATGACACATTTTAATAGTTCATGCCTTCCACTAAAGTAGCCATGGCAATAATTATGTTTAATCATTTCGTTTCGTCTTTTCATGCTGCGCCACCCCCTCCCATCCCATCTGGTCAAAGCTCTTGGGTGATGTGTTCTTCCACTTCAAGTCCAAATTTTCGGTTACTGAGTTGAACTTTTGACTGAACGATTTCAAAGCAAAGGATTTGTTGCATCACACCAAGTCTATAAAATCTTTATAAAGCTCCTCCAAGTCAAGTTTCCTGTAGCGTCCTCAAACCGACAAACTTTTCTGGTTTCTGAGTTCCACGTAAATCAAAATGGGTGTTTGCCTTATAGTCTGCACTATACGACCTCAGCCCGGGGGTCTGGGACCACTTCAGTCTCCTCAGGGGAAGTCCCAGCCTGTGTCTCTGGGACTGCTTCTGCGATGGAGGCAGCTTCAGCACTCGCAGGGGCGGTGACGGTCTCAGAGGGAGCTTCTGCCTTCTCAGGGGCGACCTCTGCCCAGGGCACAGGAGCAGCTTTAGCTTCAACAGAGGCATCCTTAGCCAAGGGTTCAGGAGCAGCTTTAGCTTCAACAGGGGTGGCAGGCCTTGCTGCAGGGATCAGAGGCTTGGCTGCAGGAGCTGCAGCCTTAGTTGTAGGAGTCGCAGCCTCTACGGCTGGGGTCACCGTCTTGCCTACTGGGATCACAGTCTTTATTGCTGGGGTCACAGCCCTTGCTGCTGGGGTCGCAGGCCTTGCTACTGGGGTCACCGTCATAGCTGCCGGAGTTTCAGCCTTAGCCACAAGAGTTACCGCCCTCGCTGCGGGAGACATGGACTTGACTGCTAAGAGCGGAACTGGCGTGGTTGTCGGCACCATCCTCGGAGCTGGTGTGGGCTTTGGTGCTGTGGTCCGAGGTGGTTCCCACCCTGTGGCCACAGGAACCTTCTTTCTGGGACCGGAGAAGTTACTGGGACCTCATACCTCAGGGTCTCAAGGAGTCCTCCCTCCTTGTCTCCAGGAAGGCAGCACACGTGGGGCCGTCGGACTGCTGACACCGGTCGACGGGTCCAGCGGGACCTCACCTTCTCTGTCCCGGTGGTGTTCCCCAGAAAAGACCTGCGACGACTCACCAGCAGGCAGGCCTTTCAGATGATGGGGACAGGAGGTGAAACCCGGGGGAGGCGGTGCAGGAAGCTGCAGACCTGGAGCCACTGATGGTGGGTCAGCCGTGACCCAGTGCCTGATCGCAGCCAAAACCAGACCTCTCTGCACCAGGACGTTAAGGGGCGGAGCCCTTCCACACCCTGGGCACTCAGACAGAAGCTTCCCCCCCTCTGGAGGTGCTGGGAAATCTCCACACCATACCTCGGAACTGTTGCTGTCAGAGAGCAGGCAGGAGCGGAGTCAGGCAGACCCTCCGGACAAACGAGAGGGGCAGGAACAGAACCAGCTGCCGCAGGGACAGACACAGGTGCCGGTTCAGATGCTGGTGGCTGTGGTGGTAGCAGCGACGGTGACGCATGGCACCAGTCACTTGCAGGCTGGGATGGTGAACTCAGCTGCCCGCCGCGGGCCTGTACCTGCAGCTGGATGGCAAGTTCGGCGGCTTGCTCGGCCCATGCAACCACGGCTTCCATCCGAGTGCTACTCTGTCAGAGGCACTTCCGGATCTGGTCCAGCCAATCCGTGGACAGAAATTCGTGCGCTGGGTCCATCACGGTCAGATCGTTCTGTCATGGTTTCAGTGTGGGACCAAAGAGCAACACAAAGAAGGAATTAAACTCTGTTTTAATTCCAAAACAGGCAGACAGAGGATCAGGCAATCTCATACAGAAAGTAGACAGGGCTGTCAGGAGACAATAGAATAGAAGTACTTTATTAATTCCAGACATGGGGAATTGACTTGTCCTAGCAGCCTCGCTAGTATTAACATATACAATGCAATAAATAATTATGACAATGTGCCACATGAGTAATACTGGAGCACATCACAGCACCAGGGCTGTGAGTCTCCGTCAGACGGACGTATTGAACAGGTTTATTGCACTGGGCAGGAAAGATTTCCTGTATCTGTCTTTGTGGCAGCGGAGCTGAATCAGTCTGTTTGAGAAGGAGCTCCGCTGCCACAAATGTGACATCATTACATTGCAGATGTTGCCTGCCAAGTTGCAGAGACAGAGGAGCACTGGAACTAGATTTGAGGTTTGTAACTCTGGGAATGGCGCCGTCACTTTCCTATACACCTTAATCACAGAGATTAATTTAGGAGTCCGTGCTGAAACATCAGCAACTGGAAGGGATACAGGCATCAAAGTCCAGCGTCCTTCACATCATTTTCCTATGCAGTTTGGCAACCCAATTCAGAACAGTGCTGTGTTATTGGAAACCAGTCATCCAGAGGAGGTAAGCAGAGGCTGATGGTTAATAGTACAAGGACAAAAATAAAAGCTAATGCTGCCTCTCAGATTCTGACAGATTTACATGATGATGAACATTTTACAAATCCCAAAAGACATCCATGGTTAAGAGAACAGCCAACGTTAGCATCATGATCAGGGCCGTTTTGATGATTGTCACACGTGAAGCGTGGCCTCAAGGATGACTTTGTTCATCTCTGTGGACTGTTGTCACGGAAGGGGAGGCTGAGAAAAGGTAAAAGAGGAAATCTCAGCGTGCAACCTCCTGGAAAAGATTTTGGCAATGGGCGCTTCAACTCATCCAGCAATGTCTCATTGCCATGACACTCCAGCCCATTAAATAAAATAGATTATTGATTTTTGCTCTCGTCGCCTGCTCTCCTTTCCATCAGACTATTTTCAGTCGAGGGAGCAGAGAAAAAAAAAAGCATGGCCAGCCGCGTCTACACAGAACTGCATCATGTACTGTACACAAATGGAACGGAGATGCCACAGTTCTCAGAAGAGGGTAATGCAGAAATTCACCTTCTCATGTGGTATATTGATCAGAGTTCTTGCAGGTTTATGTGGAAATGCATGTGCTGTTTTTTTGCATCGATCTTGTGTCAGTGAAAAGAGGCAAGCCTGTTTGATAATTGACAGAGGGGAAAAACTCCCTGCTCATCATCAGACTTGGATATTGAGTGATGACATTGCTTCCCCAGGGTGCTGGTCATGTGACTGACTCACTGATGTCTTCTCATCCTGGGGTTTTTCACACTATAGGTGCATTCAAACAGAATGAAATTCAGTTCAAAATACATTCTCAGAAAGTCTCCCCATACATCAGCACTCCCAAACACCCATGTTAATTAAAATAAACCCATAGCTCTTTCATTTTTTGTTCTTTTTTTGTAATTTTCTATTGTTGTTAAGTTAAAGCAGCGTTGTGGTCCATCAGTGATTTCAGTAATGGCCTGAAGCAGGTAATTGATCAATGCCATTCATTAACCTGGCCTGTTTTAATCAGCACACTCAAAGCACCCACTGAGCAGGTTGGCATTGACAGCTGCGGTGGTGGTTCTGCTCTCATCTCATTGACGAAGACCACTGCTGTCTTGATTACTCAATTAAAAAAAAAAAGGGGGGGGGGGGGCACATTCAAATTAACGACTCTGGCCGGTGAAGACCAATTTCTCTTTTCACAAATTGGAATGGAAGATATTGGCTGTCTCTGGCTTTTTTTTCTATTTTAAATCAAAAAGAAGGTTCTTCTTCACTGCATTTGCTCAGTCTGTCTTTCCCTTCCTGAATTTTCCTGAACACATCTGTAGTAAATTGTCTCCGTGCCACTGTGACCTGACTTCTGTTCATTAGCTTTCGCTTTCCTTTCCTTTCCTTTCCTTCGGCTCCTCTCCCTTCACTGATAGGATGTAGTCTGCTCTATGCTGATGCAATCTAGCCGGCTCGCCAGCTGTGTTTCTGGCCAGTCTCCTGGCGAAGCAGTGCTCTTTTCCTCCCCCTGAGGATGCAGGTTAACAAAGGAGAAAGACTGGTGCTGGTATCAGCACTCATTTCACAGATTTGTGCTGCTCAGGATGCCAGCTTTGGCTGTCTGAGAACGAGGAAAAGACAATGTTTTATTGTGCATTTGACAAAACAGGAATGAGGGAAGAAAAGAGGGATATGTACAGATATTGCACAACATCTCACACTCAAGTGTCATGCTAAGCATTTCTTGATCGTTCAGGGCATGCAAAGCTGCCTGATTGTGGTGACTTTTGAAGGTAAATCCCTGAAAGGCGGCCTGTGCTCCACCTCAGGCTTATAGCAGGGTGCCACCAGTAGTCAGTGCTGCAGCTCCACTTTCAGCCTGCAGCCGCTGCGGCCAGCACAGAATTCCAGAGGCCTGGGATTAGGGAAATAATGTTAGCTCGTCACACACTCCCCGCTACGCAGTGATAGGTACTTTTGTTGCTTAGGAATACGAGTGTTTGTACACAAGTGCTACAAGAAGAAGCAGTGCCAAGAGGCAGATGTAATGTGTATAAATATGAATAATTCTCCATCCTGACTTCTCTGCCTCTGTTAACATTTTTTTTTTTTTAATATGTGTTGACCTCTCCCTGTCCAGCTTTAGTGTAATTGGTTCACCTTTAGAAATACATGTTTGTATCCCAACAGAAGCCTGTTGGGGAAAATCAGAAATGTTTGTAATATTGAGTGTCCCTTGGTGATTAAATGTCACAGCATTAATGTAGCATTAATCTGTTTGGTGGATTGGGAGAAAATGTGAGAAACTGAAACATTCTGTCTGGTTGGTAATTGTGCTTGAATATGAATCACTACTTGCTTGACATTCGTGCAGCTACAGAGTATTTGCAACAATTTATTTTCCTCATTATTTAAACATGTTATATCTGAATAAAAAGTGTCTACTTTTACCTAATTATAAATCATTGTTATTAAAAATATTCGTATCTGATTGCAGGTGGATTTCCGCTGCTTTGCAGAATAGACATTACTGTGTCCTGACAGGCTGACAAATGCCGGGAAAAGATGGCTGATTTATTGACGCGCTCTTTCTTATTATTATGGTGGAGTGTTCAGATTGATTTTAAAAGATTTTCCCGACCATTTGTCAAATGCTAGAAGTCATTTATAAGCACCAAAAATGTACATGTGTGTCGCATCTGTGTGGTCACATAAAACTCCAGATGAATCTGACGGAAATATGGTGCCTGTTTAGAGAGATGAAGACGTATGGGCCTAAAAATAAACACTCGTCACGGTGTCACTGCTTTCCATATTGTATCTACACCATGTGGAGACTAATAAATGCAAATATCACCCCAAACAGCCTTCCGCCTTCTCAGAAGGAGTGCTCCTCTCATGATGGGGTCACCACTGGAAGCAACTGGAACAGATCACAGATAAACAATGTCGGTGTAAATTACAATATTTACATATAGAATCCTGCTCATACGCTTCTTCATTGTTTCAATAATCTCTTCTGCAGATTCAATGTATTACATCTCAAAAATATAGTTGAGGTAACATTTTAATGTATTTGATTCAGGAATATTCAATCTTCCCGTTTATTATAAACAATATGTAGGTTTTCCAATCAGATGTTGGAAACCGTTCAGTGAAATAAAGATAATCTTTACTTGGGCAAAAATAAAAATAGCAAATAGCAAAACAAATGTATAAGTGTCACTGAATGAGTTGAACTGTAATATTTACCTTATAATAAACAGATGTAAAAAGAGTTTATTGTCTGGAATTTATCACTTTATATCTGTAATGAAAACTACTTCTGAGGCTCTGAGCCTACTTCTGAGGCTCAGAAGTATATATATAAATACCGATAACGCTGAGCGAGGCAGCGACTGACCTGAAAGATAGGATCATGTTGAGAATGAACACAAGGCGACACCGATTACAACGGCTAAGTGAAGTACCATCTGAAAGTCTCCTGGAAAGTGTGAATGCAGCACTGAGAGCGATCCCCACCTCAACAATCACTAAAACCAATGAGCTGATATACACTTCAGCAGCAGTGATCCTAGAGATGCTTGGCTATAAGAGCAACCATCGCAGCCATGATAAACAATACCCACCATGGAAACGAAGGCTGGAGGCTAAAATCAAGGCAGCACGGAGAGAAGTGAGTCAACTGACAGAGGCCCAGAGAGGTGCAATGAAGAAACCAGTACCCAAGAGGTACGGCCAGATGCCCATACCTGAAGCACTCAAAACGGCCAAACAAAGGCTCCAAGCCTTGGCCAGTTGCCTACAGAGATACACAAAAAACAATGAAGCCAGACAAATAAACAGGCTGTTCGCAACTCAACCTGAGAAAGTGTATGCTCAGTGGCAAGGTAATAACAGCAGAGTAGACCCACCAAGGCTGGAAACCGAATGGTACTGGAAGAGTATATGGTAACAGCAGTACTCAATGGCTGGTCTCTCTGAGAGAGGAACACAGCAACCTCCCTGAACAGAAACCAGATACCATCACAGTGGCAGACATCCAGGAAAGAGTCTCAGGTATGAAAAACTGGGCAGCACCAGGCCCTGACATGATCCATGCCTACTGGCTAAAGAAACTCACCTCACTCCATGAGCACCTGGCAGCACAAATGAACCAGCTGCTAAGAGATGGGACTCACCCAGATTGGCTAACCGAGGGACGATCGATCCTGATCCAGAAGGATCCTGCAAAGGGTGCGGTCCCACCCAACTACCGGCCAATAACCTGTCTCTCCACAACATGGAAGCTCATGTCAGGCATCACTGTGGTTAAGATAAGCAGGCACATGGATCAATACATGAGCAAAGCACAGAAGGGCATTGGTAGAGACACCAGAGGAGCCAAACACCAGCTCCTGGTTGATAGAACAGTTGCCCAAGACTGCAAGTCCTGAAATACCAACCTGTGCACTGCCTGGATTGATTACAAGAAAGCCTATGACTCGATGCCACACACATGGATCATTGAATGCCTGAAGCTGTACAACATCAACAGACTCTAAGAGCGTTCGTTGCGAACTTGATGAGGTTATGGAAAACCACCCTTGAGGCCAATGGCAAGCTACTTGCACAAGTGTCCATCAAATGTGGCATATACCAAGGAGAGGCTCTGTCCCCACTGCTGTTCTGCATAGGCCTGAACCCCCTGAGCCAGATAATCAACAAGACTGGCTATGGATACCGCCTCAGGAATGGGGCCACGATCAGTCACCTCCTCTACATGGATGACATCAAGCTGTACGCTAAGAGCGAACGGGACATAGACTCCCTGATCCACACTACCAGGATATAAACTGCAACGACATTGGGATGTCATTCGGGCTTGAGAAATGTAGTAGGATGGTGACTAAGAGAGGCAAGGTAGTCCACACTGAAGGGGTCTCGCTCCCAGAAGGAACAATGGCAGACATTGAGGACAGTTACAAGTACCTTGGAATACCACAGGCAAATGGCAACCTTGAACAGGCAACAAGGAAAGCGGCAACAGGCAAATACCTCCAGCGAGTAAGACAAGTCCTTCGAAGCCAGCTCAATGGCAAGAACAAGTCCCAGGCAATAAACAGTTACGCCCTGCCAGTGATCAGATACCCTGCAGGAATAATAAGGTGGCCAGAGGAAGAGATACAGACCACAGGTGTTAAGACATGAAAGCTCCTCACCATGCATGGCGGGTTCCACCCCGAATCCAGCACCCTGAGACTGTACACAAGCCGTAAGGAAGGAGGCCGAGGACTAGTGAGCATCCAGCTATCCAGAATGAAACAGCCAAGCTCCATGAGTACATCAAGGACAAGGCACCAACGGATAATGTGCTCAGTGAATGTCTCAGGCAATGGCAAGATCAGGAAGTGCTGGAGGAGGGACCATCATGGGAGGACAAGCCCCTACACGGGATGTACCACCGGAACATAGCAGAAGTGGCTGATCTCAAGAAGTCCTACCAATGGCTAGAGAGGGCTGGCCTACAGGACAGCACAGAGGCACTCATTCATTTTTTATATAGCTGCTGTTGATAAATCAGATATTATGTTGATGTTATTAAAAAAAAAAATCAGTTTTAGTGCTGAGCAGGAGAGAAGTGGGGACATGAAAAATAATATTTAAGGTTGGAAAAATAGGAAAAGTTCAGAATGCAGCCACTCCTGGACATTCTCAGCTAAATCTCCCATTAAATGTGGATAAATCCCAGTCAACACTGGAGCTGGTTATTGGAGGACAACATGGGCACAGGAGAGATTTTTCTTCATCCGCCCACTTTAATGATGAAGCCCTCCAATTTCATCAAGAGTTTTACCAAAACACTCCCAAAATACAATACCAAAAAACCTGTAGATAGAAATCAGACATCAGTTAACAAATTGAAAAAAAAAGTCATATTTCTAGATTTTTGCAACTATTATGTGTTACCCATGTGAACAATGGTGGAAGAATTCAGTTCACAATTCTATAAAACATCTATTTCAGTTAAATATTACTGGTTTCATGCACACAGTGAAGAGTTTAATTTCATATGAAATGCACGGTTATTCTGGTTTCACCTTAAATTATGAGATAGCAGTTGAAGTTACATCTACAATTATACTTGCAAGACCATCAGATCATATGAGTGTTTCTGTTGCATTACTGTCGTGTCGGGTGTCAGAAAACTGATGCTGCATTTACATTTGTGCATACATCAGTGCATTTATATGGCTAACTGAACTGCTGCAAACTCAAAAGAATCAGTAGGCCTATGTAGTGGTCAAATAAAAAGAAAAAAACAACAAAAAAAATCAGTTTTATATCAGAAGCATAATGTGTGACGTGAATTAACAATTTATGTATTCTTTCGTATCCTTCATATGCTGCAGATACTGCATATGCCTGCACACAACCTCTGGATCTGCACTCCGCCGGTTGGTCTAAATTCCCACTCCTCACAGCTCCCCTCCCCCGCCTGACATCTCATTGACAGCCGAGTCACATTCGTAACAATCCTCAGGCAGTAATTGCCATAAAAAAAACCCTGTTTATCTGGTTGGAAACAGCAGTCCCAATGAATACACACCACCACGGGGAGCGAGGTGAACAAAATGCTATTCAAACAGAAGAAGGATATTTAAATCAAGTACAGATCTTTTTCTGGATTTTAGCTGCTTTGATGCTTTGACTAAAAACACTTGGCGCAGCAGTTTTGAGTTTTGAGGCAACATGTTGTGTTTAGGTGATTATTATATATTATATATTGGAACTTGTATTTTCAGTACCTGCGTCAGAGCTTTGCCAATTATGTAAGAAAAGATATTTGAGAAAAGATAAAAACACACACTTCACATAGGTACTTGGTGCAAGTTGCTTTGTGCGGCCTCTGATATACAATGCAGTCATTCTATCAAAACTCATTAATAAGGATCATCATGGCCAAAGGAACCATAATGCAATCAGCAATAACAGAATCTACCCTATTGAATATATGAAAAATATACGTTTGTATTTTTTTATATACAGTTCCAAGAAAACTGGGACCCTTTTGTAATATTTTACAACAAATTCTAATCTTAATGTCTTAATTGGGAACAACCATAAAAATTTCATAGTTTTTTTTTTTTTAATAGTGTGGACTCCAGCTGCATTGGCTGATGAAAACCAGTCAAACTCGTTGATGTTCTCTGCACAAGAAGAATTCTCTTATGTGAGCCATGTTTTGCCAAAAGGAGCTTTCAGAGGATCTACAATCAAGAATAGCTAATTTATATCAAGCTGGGAAGGGTTACAAAGTGATTTTAAAGACCTTAGAAAGTCACCAGTCTATCATTAGACAAACAATGTGTAAATGTGGACATGTTGGGACTGGGCAGGGCGACTCTTCCAAGAAGCGAATGCCGTGTCAAAGTGAGTCTGAGATCACAACAGAGACTCATCAATGGCTGATTTAGAGGCCTCACTGGAACTGGCTAACACAGGTGTTCACGAGTTTATCAAACAGGCAGAGTCTTTGTGGCTGGACACCACAAAGGAAGCTGCTGGCGTAGAAGAGGGAACAGCTAATCATCATGCAAACATCATCCAAACCATTAGTATGGTGGAGGAAACATCACGGTGTGGGCCTGCTTGGGCCTGGCCAGCTGGCAACCACTGAGCGGGCCTAAATTCTCAAGCGTATCAAAAAATCTTCAGGATAATGTAAAAATGCCTGAATGTTTTGTTCATGTATATTATGTTTTGCTATGTTTGTATATTTCTCTCTCTCTTTTTCTCTCTGTCCTGTCTTCTACTTCTTCTCCTCTTTTACCCTGGGTTTCTGCCTCTGTGGAGCACCTAGAGACAATTTTATTGTAAAAGGAATTATATAAATAAACTGAATTGAATTGAATGTCAGCTGAAGCTGTGTAAAGGTGGAAGGATGCAGCAGGACACCAGAGCAAGTCCACCAATGAGTGAATGCTGGACTGGATCATACACACAAGACGGAGCTGCAGCACTTCTGCCAGGAAGAAGGGGCTAAAGCGCCTCCAGAACGAGGTGCAGGTCTGACCCACCACCGCAGGAAGTGCTGGGTTGAGGTTGAGGTTAGTGCTGCCACAGAGGGATCAACCAGTCCGTCATTCAAAGGGTTAACTTTCTACTTCCGGCAGCACCATGACGTTTTTATGGTGGTTCTCAATAACGACATGACAGTTCAGATTGACAGATATCTGTCAATAGTGAGGAAAAGTAAAAGAATTAAAAACTGTAACAAAAAGTAACTAAATATTTGGTAGGAACAAATAATTTCGGTCGCGATGGCATTAGGTCACATTTTAGAAGTCCTTTCACAAATTGTTGATTTTAATTAAAATACTTGTTTATTAAAATGTTCAAATCCTAAACTGCTAAAGTAATTGTTTGTGGAATTTTACGGACTCCTAAAGGGGGTTGCTTTTAATGATTCTTCCATAATGGGCAATTTTATAGAGGAAATAGTACTCAGTCAATTTATGAAGACTGTAAACCAATTTGAGCTGTGCATTTGTGCAGAACTAAGAGAAGTAGCTTTTTATGTCAAACCTTCGTGGAATTAAATGGGTACCAGTAATATGAGAGTAGGTATCAAGAGCCGGAGCCAAGAGAGTCCTTTAGCTGAGAGGTGAAATTACATTTTTGTGACATTTATTTCCCTCTCCAGCAGAGCTTGTTTGCCGTGAGGGCTGTTGGTTTTCACCGCTGACGTTGGGTCCAGTAGACTAGACTTTCACTTGAGGTGTGCAGAGACAAGCTAGCGTGTCAAAGCCACCTTTGTGGACTGCTGTGTGTTTTAGGGACAGGCTTCTCTGGGTGGCTTCGGAGTGCACGTTATTGCTCCAGGGAGGCCAGAGAAAATCACTTAGTTAGATGATTGTGTGTTTTCCTTTTAGAGGTGCCCTCATGGACAGAGCTGTGTGAGGAGGAACATGAGAATGTTTGACACTCTCAAGATCAACAAGGAAGATTTCATATTTCAAAATGGGCTTTATACATACACACAGTTCCTGAATTTAGCAAATCGTATACATTTTGTTGCATGTTTTTTCCTCTTTCTCCTCCCCGAACCAGGGAGTTACACATCTGTATTAGACCGCCGTGCCATATTGGCAGCATTTTTATTTGGCTTCCGGGAAACGGAGCTTCATTTGGCGGCATCATTAGGCGAAGTGCTCGCAGCACGGAGGAGCGGGAAACTGTTCTCCTGGACCAGCCTGCAGGTCAGATCACTGCTGCGGGAGCATCTGACTGCAAGACACTGATGGATGTCAGGAGAGTCAAACCCACCAGCCATCTGGCAGACAGAAGACAAGGACGGGGGAGGGGCAACACCAATCTGTGCCACATCTAAGGGCCCGCTGGAGCTAGCATCTACATTTAAAGCTAATCACACTTCAATATTTCTAAACTTTGATCGATAATAAAAAATGCACAATCATACAATTTTATAACAGGAATCGTAATACTTGTCTGCATCTGCAGGGCCTCGTTGATAAGACACACAGACACATGCACATGCAGAGACACACGCATCCTTGTACTTCTGTCTTTGCGAGGACTTTCATAGGCATAGTGTCTTGCTCAGTCCCTTAGCCTAACCCTAACCATCACAACTAATCCCCTGACCCTATCCCCATCTTAAACCCAATCCTAGCCCCAACACTAAAACCAAGTCTTAACCCTCAAACAGGCATTTGAAGTTGTAGGGACCAGCCAAAATGTCCTTTCATCACAAAAATGACCTAACTTTGCTAGTAGAATTAATATTTTTGGACACACACACACACACACACACACAAACACACACACACACACACACATATGCAGAAAAAAGCTTTTAATGACAGCAAGTTAATCTCAGCTAGTGCTCCATCATTATCTATTTTTCATTTAATTTTTTCTTAACTTTCCATCTGCAGCTTTTGGTTTTGTTTGTATCTGTTTCCTCCCTCATTAGCTGTCAATTATTAGGTGTTATTATCTTGTAATTGTTATATTTGTTTTTGTAAAATGCTTTGAATGAAGCTGTTTCGTGTCCAGTGAGAGGCAGGTGCTACTGGTGTGATTTATAATGATCAGCCCACTGATACTCTGTCACGCTTTTTTAAACTTTATTGACATAAAAAACAAATAGAATTCTGATCTTTAGGTTTCAGATACCTTTTTTAGTGACACAAACCTTCAGAAAGAGAATCACACTGATCACAGAATTTTGTTCAGGCAATTTGATCATTAGCACATTTGTGGCGGGGTCCTTGTCTTGATTTTTTTTTAATGGTAAATTTGTGTTTGTTGTGACACTATCATTCACAAAGCAACACCAGGGGATTAGTGAAATGGCTCTTTTGATGACACAGAAATCAGCCTTTTGCTTCTCATATCACATTACTGCCATCGTGTTTCTGGCTCCTTTTGGGCCACATGGGGTGAGAATACTTGAAAGCCGAAACGATGACATTAGTCTCTCAGCATGGGTGGGGGAGGGCTGGGAGAAGAAAAGAAAACCTGCTTTGCATGTATCCTTTTGTGTTGTAAAGCATCCTAATAAAAAAAAAAATTGTTCTAGGATATTGGGATATTATTTTAATGAATACTGTGGATGATTTGACAGCTCTTGCATGCGTGACAGTCCAATCAGTTCTGTCAAGCAATAAATCCATATTGAAGAGTTGAGCTTTTGCTTTGTTATTCCATTCTTACGATAGTGACAGTCGTCTCATTTTCACTATGAGGGGAATTCAGCATGTCATTATTTTTCCATTATGAATTTGGAAAGTGAACAAAAATTTGACCAAAGAATCAGGATAATTTTCTCTTATAAATATTAGCTGTTTATTTCCCCAAAACAAAAGATTTTGTTTTATTATTTTCATGCCGTTAAAGTAATAAAAATGTGATCTAATGGCCATTTTGAATGCAAGATTTTTGATTCTGATTAATCATTTATATTTTCCATATAATGAAATGGCCCAAATCTATGGAATGATGCAAAAAACATCCTTTGTGTTGGCTGATTTGCAACAGTGGCAATAAAATCGTCCGTTATAAAGAAAATGGCATTCATATAGCCCTCCACTGCGGTGACCACTGTGCATGAAAATACTGAATAGTGTCAGCAGGGTTCCATCACAATAACAGCCATTGTTCTTCCAAGTACACATGTAGTCTGAGCAGAAAGATGTACATTTGAACTAACCAAGTAGCACATTTGTGTGAAATGACTGTATGAAATGTTGAAACACAACACTCTGGACATGTTCCTGTCTGGATGAAGGTGCAGGTAAATCGTTTACTGTGCGCTCCACAGTCCAAAAGCAATGTTTCTTTAAAAAGGTTTTGACAAATCAAAATCAATTCAACTGGATATTTATCATCATCATAGCAAGTTCAAATACACCAGATCCAAATATATGCATTTTTCATGTTATGTTTGTGGCAGCAACACTACTTGGTAATGCTGCATAGACGAGAGGCTATTTCTGGATCTGATTTCCATACCAAACTGATAAAAATTACTTCGGAATATTAGAGATATCTTAAACCTCAGTGCCCTTTACAGCCAAGCAGGCAGCTCTAAGCAGCAGCAAAGCACTTTCTCCTTCTTTTTAGTAATTACACACAAAGATTAGAGGACAAATTCCCGGAAAAGCATTAGCAATTAGAAGTCCAGCAGCTGTCACGGTATGTAATTATAGGCAATCTGCGTGATTAGGGTAAGAGGTTCAATAAATTACATTAACATACTTTTAAAATCACAAAGCAGGGTCTACAAGGTCCTGAAAAAGAAGCAGAATGCACTCATTGATTTTCTTTCCCCCACTGGAAATTTATTTGGTGGCTGCTGAGCAATGAGAGCCATTTCAGTGTCAATTTCCTGAAACAAACAGCTGAAACTCGACGCAGAAGTAAGCTCTCTGTGCTTTTCTTTGCCTTTCTTTTGTTTTTGTTTTATTAACTCAAAGAAAGCATCAGCTACAGCTGCATTCTGAAAATATTTCTACTCTTTTAAACAAATCTGAAGCACGTCTACTTAAATTGTCTTCCAAGAGCCAGCACTGCTAAGACAAAGGCATAAAATCTAAAATCATAAACTAAGGAACGTTTTTCAACCCCTGCCCCTGATTTTCTCTTAGATTTTTTGTCAGCACCCTGATGAAATTTTCTATGATTAGTTGCACATAGCATCTTTTTCATCCCTTTTAAGATATTTGCACATTACATGTATTATCCTCCTCAGACACCTTAAAAATCAGCCATGGCGTCACCCATGAGCCACAATGTTAATTTGCAAACTGGTGTTGTCCTTCATTACTTATAATTCTATAATGCAAGAAATATAAACTACAGCAAGTTTTACATTTTTTGCAGATAAATATTATATGTTATCAAACAAAATAAATGCACGTGCCAGTTTTTTTTTTTTTTTTTTTAATCTGCAGCTCGTCTATCTACTGCAGCAGCCTCTCTCAGCGTGTTAATTCAGTGCTCAGTGTTACGAGAGGACACGGGTTGATGGGACAAAGAGATAAAGTTTGAAAGCTGAGTAAGTAAAGTTGGCTTTATGTTTGGGGCTGCAGTTGAGCAGCTCCAAGGACTTTTTGGTGTCAAATGATGTGCATGAGCATGTGCGTGTACGTGTGCGTGCGTGTATTGCAGGGTGGCTTGGCAGAGCCTGAAACGCAGCTGCTGGCTTTAATCGACTTTTCGGATAGGGAAGATTTTCCAGTCCAGGGATACACACCTTTAAATCGGCTCAGAAGCTTGCTGGCAGGGAAGGGAGCCTCCATCTCCGTGGTCACATGGAACCATTCAACACTTGTGTTGATGCGCTGGCTGGGAGAAGTGACTCAGGGTCCAGGGGAAGTGGCTGGCAGGACCATCGCTGCCAGTCGTTGCGGAAGGAAGAAGAACCTAATTGCAGAAGGCATCCTCCAGACCCCATGGAGCTGGCAGCTGCCCACAACTTTCCCTTGAGCTGGCTTAGAGGTGTGCATCATTCATATGAAAACCTTGCTGGAAGCACAAACAAAAGGCTTTCTTTTTCTCTTTTTTGGGGGGAACATTGCTTAAAGTTTGACTGTGGCCTCTTTTTCTACATTTCATCTCCCTTTTACTTTGCAAATGGCAAAAATGTAAAACAACTTTTGGACAGAATGTTTTCAACAAACAACATGTCTAAAAAGTTATCTGTGCTGAGTTATTCCCATGTCTGCAGCGCTCCAAGATTATTATATCTTTGTCTTCTCATATTCATGCCAATAAGAGGAGCTCTTCCCAGAAACTAAAGTGTTTCATTTGCCCTTGGAATTCATGATTGCCTGTTTCAGAAGCAGATTTTTTTCCTTTTCACCCCATGTTGTCTATCTTCCAGCTGTCTGGTATGTGGGCCCTCGTGCTCCAGTTAACTGCCTGGAATGGCTGTTTAAGTGAGGTGTCACAGCCCACAGTGAAATGGCTGCCATTCTTCAGAAAGAAAGCATGCAGCACGTAGCATCATTAACACGGATAAGGCCCCTCAAGGTGATGTAGGCAGTCTCCATGATAGTACTTAGTCCCATCAATTCTGCTTATGGAACCACTTACCTTGCAATGGCCCCCTAATCTATTTTTTAATATTTGCAAGATAAGTGCACTCAGAGACATTTTTCAAGGAAAGGCCGGATGTTTACCATCAGTCAAAGCTGAGGAAAAAGGTCCATAACACTTAAAGATGAAGAAAGTTTTAATATAGTCCTTTTCAGGTTTAACGTGACCATATATTCACATGTTTATAAGAGGAAAATTACCTGTGAATAAGATTTTGCAAAGATCAAAATTTATCAGGATATTTTGTCCATTTTCAACACTTAAATTAGTGAAACCTGAAAAGTAGAATTTGTGAATTTAGTCTATGAATTGCAAAATGGTTTCCCTCTGATTCTTAAAGTTTCATATCCAAAAAAATATAGAAATTATTATGGCATTAATTCTAATCCATCATGTGACAGAGGTGCAGGAAGTAAAATAAAGATAAAAACAAAGTGAAAACACAAGTGGAGTGAAGGGTCATAGCTCCAGTTTGAGAGTATGACCCATTATCCAGGAGAGAGGTGTCCAACCCACTTTTGCCAAGCACCATCATTGCCTGAACAAGTGAGTTTCTGTCTAAATGTAACTGATATAGTAAATAATTTTGAAAACATATTAGCCATCCTGAGGAGCCCTTTTTAGTCATGAACACTTGTCAGCAAAGAATACAGTGTACACCTGAATGACGGGTGGTGGTTGGAAAGTTCTGGGTTTGGTTCCTGACTCTCGCATAAGAAAAATCTGGATCTGGGGAGCTGGGAAAAGATCTTTTATTATAGATACTATTTATTATAGATACTATACTATACATCTAAAATGAACCTGTTCTGCATGTTTTACAGCAACTGAGCCTTTGTGCTGCATCCCAATTAACGTGAACCGCTAATAGAAATCTTAACCAGCTGACTCGTGAGCACCACAATGATCACCAAATGAACCAAGCGGGATGATGAGGATTCTCCTGGCTCCTCACCATCATCAGACGTGTGCTTCTTCCCTCCCTCTAATCAGCACTGTTGACTGAAAGCAGATGTCATAATTATCACTGATGTTGAGGCGAGCCTCTGATGATTGATGAGAAGCACGTCCTAATCAATGGCAAACGCCTGTTAAGTGTTTACCATGAAGATTACGGCTGCGGGGCCTCGGGTGGAGTGGCTTTACTCCTAATTAAACCATCCGCAAACGTCTCTCAGACTCTTAAGGTCTGATCTTTAATCAGGGATTATCACACTTGACATTATTTCCAAGAATAACTTATTTCACCAAACTCTTATCTGGGGCTCAAGCTGGAAAATTTCATAAACATGGAAACATTTTTTTCCTTCTTCTTCAGCTCTGATGGGCATTTTTATCACATAAAAGCATTCTGGAGGTCTGTGAGATAACGTTCTCTGGGTATAAGTTGTTACATCAATGCATCCACACCAATGTGGGTTCCAGACTTTAATTAGGACCATTTGGTTTTGGACCATGCGGAACTGAACCTTCTGTTACTTTATCTCATGGTTATTGCCCAATTTCCTGACGATTTAGTGGAATTTCATGTCCATTACATGGACACCCAAAGGCTGCCAGAGAAAGAATATTGCCAGCACAATCCCACAAATAGTCACACAATCACAATCACACTTGCAAAGTCTGATATTTGATTTGAAGGTCCAAAATTCACAAATAAGTAATTGCCAAGAATAAATACATCAGCTTTGGAAACAAACAACATCTTTGGAATAACTCTAGACACGTTGATTCATGGAAAAAAATAAGTAAGAGCATAAGATTGTCATGGAAAAGACAGAGAAGGAAGGATTGAGAGAGAGAGAAAGAGGGAGGGATGGTTTCTGTGAACATCATGGAATGACTTCAAATTCAATTAAACAAAAACAAAAGCAAAAATGCACAAATTTCAAAGTTTTCTGAAAGATTTTTGCTACAGCTGCACCTAAGACTGGAACACAGCGCAACTCTGAGAAAAGGTTATTGAAAGCTATATGTGAGTCAGGGGATGAATATAAAACAATTCCCAACTCCTTAAACATCATCTTCAGCTGAGCTAAAGCTATTATAAAGACAGACACCTGACACCTACACAACTCCAGACCCAACAAAGTGATTTCAGACATTTTTGCAAATGTTTTTATGAAGAAAATTAATTATTTAAATAATGTATTTAGGCAAAAGTTTAGTATACAGACATTTAGTTGAAGCACCTTTTGCAGCAATGATAGTGACATAAGCTCCCAAAGTGCTATCTATCTATCTATCTATCTATTAAACCGCAGGAGCTAAAAAGCTCTGACAGCAATTGAACACATCACAACAAAATAACAAACAGGAGTGACCGAACAGACAGTCGTCGACTCAAGCTGCAGAAGCGAAATGAGTAAAAAGTCATACCACAGGCAGAGTAACTCACTGCTGATAAATATGTGTTTGTTATAATGAGATCCAAAGTAGATCTCTCTGTGTCAACTGGACTGAAAGGTTTCCTTGAAAACGTTTCGCCCTCTCTCCAGAGAGCTTCTTCAAGAAGCTCTCTGGAGAGAGGGCGAAACGTTTTCAAGGAAACCTTTCAGTCCAGTTAACACAGAGAGATCTACTTTGGATAACCATGACCTGGATGACTGAGAATCTACACAGACGTTATAATGAGATGCTGCATGATTCCGAGGTGCTGTTATGAGCATTCTTCTCAATCTCAGATCTGTCTATTTTAAAAGGACAAAATTGTCCCAGAATGCAGCATGCACAGTCATCATGTTTTACACAATATATATAATGCTCCTCAAGAATGGTTCACTGATGTTCCAGGATTATCAATAGGATGAATCATTCTCTGCAATGAAACCAACTAATCACAAGTGTTGGATCACAGTATCAGTCAAAATTCACACAAACTGACATTGCATTTAAATGAATGACACAGCAGTAGGAGCGAAAAACAAACAAAAAAAAGATTTGATTAATTTATTGACTGCTTTGAAATAAATAGAGGAACTGGGTGCCCCTGGCTGCTATACACAACTGAATATCAGCCTACACAATCTGTATCAGATCCATTTTCAAAAATGTATTGAATGATTCAGTATATTAAAATAATAATTTTTAGTGTTTTTTGAAATGTCACACAGGGCAGGGGTCCCCAACCCCTGGACCAGTATCATCCAGTGGAGGGTGGAGTCCGTGGATCATTTGGAACTGGGCTGCAAAAAAGGAATAGTTTTTCCTTATAGTCTTCTGGGTATCTTATTTGGAAAAAAAAAGACCACTTCCTTCCTCCCCTCTCTATAGCACTGGACACTTTGGTGCGTCATTTTCATGCATCAGTGACATAAGCGAGCCCTCACAAAAATGAGCCAAAAACAAAGTTCTCCATAGAGCGTTTTGCAAAGGGAAAAGCTAACGAGACAGCAAAAGAGCGACAGAATGCCAACAAAAACAAACCTGCATATAAAAGAAAACATCAAGATTTCTATCACAACAGGTGATTCACAAGCTCCACCCCTGCTCTGCGTAATATGCAATGACTGGTCAGCTCAGGAAGACATGAAGCCCTCAAACTTCTTCACTACTTTGAGTGAAGCACTGGTCCTACCTAGTCCACAAAAACATTTTCCTCCCCAGGCTTCAATATAATCTCCAAATTTCAAATCAAGTTCTTGGTTTAATGAAAAGTGCTGTAACTTTATTAATGCATCAAACATGGCTCATTTAATTCTACTCTCATGACAGCAGACAGACAGATGCTTCTGTTCCAGCAGAGAATTAAAACACAAACTCCTGATGTCTCTTTCTCGACAAGGGTGCCACATAAATAATGCAGCATCACCCCCGGCGCGTTCCAACTGCTCTTTAGCTTCTCACAAGGCACAGCAAAAAGAACCCAAACATAAAGGCTAAATTTAAATTATTTTTCACAATATATCAGTAGATCAAAAACTTTAAAACCACACTGATCAGATTTTTTTTTAAATACCATTTCTTAATATTCCTTAAGTCCTAAACATGTTTTTTAGTGACTCTTAGCATTGATTTTAAAGGTGGAATCTCTGAGCATGAAAAGGTCACCAGCATGACACCTAGAGATCATCAGCACCATGCCAGTCTGCCTGCTGCTCCTCCAGCCTGACCTTGTCAAAGTCACGTGTTGAGGTCCTGATGCTCCTGAGCCCAGCGTGTGCAGACTCCGAGGCCCTCTTAGGCCTGGATGTGTGGTCGTCTGTAGCTGCTGGAATTACTGATGAAGCTAACACTCTTAATTGCCTCTCCCTGATTTCCAGGCTGACCCAAACTTGGCTGCCACTTCTCCCTCTCGTCCATCTTTTGCCAAGACTGCACCCATAGCGGGACAGCTGGCTCACATCCAGGAGCATCAAAATATTGTCAGGAGCGCTCCCTGTGCCCGTGCCCTCCTCTCCAAATTAACCTTTAAATCAAAGATGGAGTCCTCTCCTTCCCTCCTTTTCCCTCATCTAGTCCTCTGGGTGAATTAATAAAACTCTAATTTCCTCATTAGCCTTGTCAATTCATGCAGGGAGTAATAGGCACTACTCAGGGAAGTGCACTCTTACATACAAACATCTACCATTAACAATTATCTTCCGGCGGAGTTTCAAGACAAGAGGGTGGATTTTTGCTCTGAGTGACTTTTGACTTCTTTTATGTGTTTGATTGTGTGCCCACAGAGGTTGTTAAGAGGACACTACACAGATTCACTCTATTTTTGTTAAATATTTTGAAGAGACTTTCTTACTCTGTCTTCTTATTTTTTTAAATAAAATTTTAAGTGTTTTGACCCGATCTTTGCAGCCAAAAACATTTATTTCTTTTGTCCCAGGTTTTTCAGGGCTTTTTAAAATTGGTAAGCTGCCCAGCTCATGGTCATATTTTGCCATTTCTTGCTTGGATATTTATAAATGTATAAGCATTTAAGTAAAAGAAAATTATTTCAAGTAGCTTTGAGAGGTCATTAAAAATGAAAATGGTCTTGGAAGACAGTTAACTTGCTTATGATTTCATACCTTTTCACTGTGTTTTGTGTGGCAAGAAAATCTTTCTAGGTGACAAAACACACCAACTCATACACAGAAGAAAATGCATTATGTATTTATATGTTGAGGAAATTAGTTGAACTGAGTTCAGCTCATAAAACACTGGCTGAATAATATTATGGTTTATAATGCTAGTATGAAACTATAATGTTATAGATATTATACTATTAATAATATTAGATATTACGTTACAGATATCCTGAGCCTTCCTGTGTTGTCCGAGTCAAACTTTTGAGGTGCTGATTTTAAACCAAAACCTGTAAAGCTAAACTGCACAGTACACGGGAAGCTGCATGTTTTGACGTAAACATGCACTATCAAGTCGTCAACGCGTGAGTCCTACTATTTGCAGGGGTCATATACTGCAGAAGACTCCTCACATCCATGTCAAAAACATCAAGCCTAAAAACTACACTGTGATATGATCATAAATGTGACGTAAAATAATGAGGTTAGTGTTTGTGCTTTGGCCAAAGCTGGTATTTTTTTGAACTTCCACACTGTTTTAGCTGCAGTGTCTAAATAAACCCTCTTTCTGTCTAGTCCATGTCTCCCAGTATGCACCAATATGACTGGGAGCTTTACAAAAAGACAGCATTCAGCAACAGCTACAACATCATACTCACTCTCCGAGTCAAACCTTTTTTAAAACCATTTAGATTAAATACTATACACAGTGCCATACAACACATACTCATTTGCAATTCCAAGAATGATTGTTTTGTTTTTAGTTCCAGGGTTATTTGCTCTCTGCACCACACTAGCCCCTCAGGTAATATGATTTGCTTTCCATAAGTGCTACGTTTTTTCCAGGTTTTGTTAGGATCACTAATATAATTTAAAAAAAAAAAAAAAAAAAAAAAAAAAAACATCCCAGGGAGATAACTCAGATTGTTTTTTAAGGTGTAACCAGTAATGTGCAACATTGACAGCAACCTTCATGTACGAAGAGAGGTCCTCTGACATGTGCATGGAGCCTCATCCCCCCTCAGGACAGAGAAGCTGACAGTGGTCTGCTCACTTCCCTCTAACCCTCTCTGACAGGTCAAACTGTGACTCACAGTAACTGGAAGGCACATGGGAAAAAACAATACAGGGTGGAACACAATCCTTTTTTCCCAAACATGGGTTTGATGCCAGGGTAAAGGTCACAGATCTCTCTCTGAGGTATATGCTGTCAGACTAGCAAGGTGTTTGCTCTGTGTTTGTTTGCTCTGAGAAACTAAGTTTTATAGTATATTCTGTTATGTAACATAGGTTCCTACATGATTGTCCTACATGTGTCTGCAGGACACAGTGGTACATGGTTTCAGAAGAGTAGAAAATGGCTTTGAAGAGGTAGGACAAGTCTTTATGGCATAAAGGAACACCCTGTGTTGTTTTGTATATTGTATTATTTCTTATTATTTGACCTTGCTCCTGTTTTCGTACAAGCTTATCTGCCAATTGGAATTTGGAATTTTCTTTTAAGGACATTAATGACTATGAGCTTACTTTGTCAAATCTCTTAATAATATGATCTTTGAAAAGGACTTTGGTTTATGATGTAACATAATTGCCCAGTCAGTCATCTGCAACATGTTGAAAACTTTTCGAACTTTCATAGCTTCTAAAAGCACAAAGACCAAAAACAGCATGCTTGATAAACAAGGCCCAGCAGAGGTCTGTCAGAGTCATTTTTCTAGATATATATGTGATGTGACGGTTGACGTTTGTGATTTCATGTGACTTGGGGACTCAGTTATGAGCACTCTGTTATGCAGCTGAAAAACTAGCACAGTGTGGGGAATGATGGGGAGTTTGGTGTCGGCTGGAGGAAGGCGGCTGGTGATGCTGAGGGGAGAAGAGAAAATGATGTTCTTTATTGAAGGGCGCTTTCTCAGCCTCTGCACAGCAGGATGTCACAGGGACTAAAAACGCTTGTCTTTAATGTTACAAGTAAAACAAAAAACATCAAAAGCTCCTCCCATGGCGTCGAGAGGTATTTATATCTTTTTTTTTTTTTTTTTCTTTCACTATAATTAACAGCCAAAAGTTCTGGATATATTGTTTCATTTTAAATTTCTAAGACAATCTGCACAGATTTGTGCTTTTACGTGAGCAAAAACCCATGAAACAGCAAAGTTTTAAGGACAAATCAGTCATAAAGGCATGGCTACAAGAATATAGATTTTTGCAGTTCATGATATAAATCCGGCTATTTACCTAAGCTTTAAGATCTCCTGTGAACTGTGGAGATGACCAAATGAAAAGATTCTGGCAGAAAGCTCCCGTTGAAAATGTTGTAATCGGCGCGGCGTCTGCAGTAATGCGAACTCTGCACCGATCTTTTGTGGTGAAGAGAGAGCTGAGCCGAAAGGCGAAGCTCTCGATTTTACCGGTCGATCTTCGTTCCTACTCTCACCTATAGTCATGGGCTTTGGGTAGTGACTGAGAGAACAAGATCGATAGAGCCGCTGCTCCTCTGCGTTGAGACCTGTAGTCTCTCCACAGATGCTTTTCTGTAAATATTTTAATTGTAACAACTGTAGTTGTTTTTTCCTGTTTTTATGAGCTCAATTTCATCCTCTGGCTACCAGCTCCAACGAAGCACTTTCAGAAACTTAATGCTCGCTGGATGTATTCTCTTGTCCCAGAATCCCAGAAGATCATCTCTGAAACACTCCAGACCAGCCCATCAGGCACCATCAGACATGCTACGTTCAAAAACATCTCTCTTCTTCAAAATCACCTTTTTCCTTCTGTGCCTACTCAGAGCCTTGCCTAAGGAGTTACTAAGAAATGGACCTGTTGCAAGTTACCAGGTAGTAAAATTGAACCTCCAAAAGTTGAGTCAAGTTCACCAGATACTTACCGCTAAAAGAACGAAATGATGAACCAAATCAAAATGCCTTAGCAAATTAGCTTGGCCCGACTTATGAACTTAATATTTAGGACATTGTTTTGGGAAAAAAAAAAAGAAAACAAAAAAACATTCTCTTTACACATTAAACCAGGTCTTCTGGGTTAAAATGACCCAACTAGTCATTGACCCATGCTAGCTTGCTGAGATTCGTGACTATTTATAATAGTTGCTCTCTGTAAAAAGGGGGCTCTCAAAGAACATTTCTTTTCTGAGGAAGCTTTCAATGCCACCCTATTCTATGTTTTCATGGGCTGCATTTGTACCAATTACTGTATCCTGTGTGAAGAGAACATTCTCATTCATGTTTCAATAAACATGCTGAAGAGATGTTTGTTTATGGCATTGATGTTGGCTGCTGTACCCTGAGAGGAGGTTTTATATTGGCCTTTGTTAAAGGCCAATATAAAACAGAACATAAAAAAGAAAGAGATGATCCAATGGTAGATTCCTGTCATGTAATTCTGCACCATGTTAAAGACCAACATGATTTTCTTTTTTTAAATCATTTTCTGTGGACCTCCAGGGAGCAGACTTAGTCACCAGCTGCACTACTGGATTTAGACCTGCAGACTTTGGGAGTGAACTCATCAGGGCTTTCGATATTTTGCTCTTTAAACAAGCCCTGAACCGTTCTGCAGTGTGAAAGGTATATTACCCTGCAGTAATTGGCCACCGTCAATAGGTAGTTGCACAACACAATGTTCATCACTTCTTTAACAACCTTCAAGTTCAAGTTACGCGAGGCTAGAGTAGCTTCGCAGCATGATGTGCACATCTCCGAAAAAGTAGCCACATGTCAGGTATACATGTATATGCTGTTTTTCATCCTATTTCTGTAGTATTTCCCAACCAATTTCTACACATATGAAGGTTTATACGAAACCTTAGCAAGTAGGTGTTGTCATAAAGAGTGTTTATCGTCACTTGGTGTGTGAAGTAAATGCAGAGCGGCACAACCAAATTAATGCACAAGTATAAATATTGACTGTGTGGGTAATCTTCCAGAGGACTCTGCCAGTGTGGATAAATCCAGCTCTAGGTAAGACATGAAGGTAACAAATCTGACATGGACAATGACTTTCCAAGACGGATGTTCTCCTAGACTGCTTTCATGTTCACAAGTAATCTGAGCCCTCTGATCTGATTCTACTGCTTATTATAGGGTATAAAAAGGTCACACTTTCAAGACCTGACCGCCTGTTTAAGACAGTTCCAATGTGTTCATTTCATGTTCAGATATGCCAGTGTTATGTGGTTGCTTTTACTGTTTATTTATTTATTCATTTATTTATTTATTTATTTATTTATTTATTTATTTATTTATTTATAGCAAATATTCGGGAGTTTGACAGTTTAAATTTCTGTGCTATTTTCAGTTCAGTTTCACAGATCACATTCTCTGCATTTATGTTTTACACAGCATCTCTTTTTTGTTCAGGAAGGAGGTTACAAAACAATTTTCTGATTTTAAATGCTTCCTGCCTTGTCCTACTTAGTGAAAAACCCCATCTCTGTTTATACCTTCCATGGCTTGTAGGGAAAGTTCCAAACACACTTGTACTTTCTTACAATCTCAAAAGTTTGTCACTTGAAGTCTGTTGTTAACCTCTGTCTCACTTAATCCTTTGCAATTCTACTAACCTGAAATATAAAAAATGATATTTTCAAGAGTGCTTTGAAAATGTTTTGCACAGAAACACCTTTTGAGGTTCAGGAGTGGGGAGTCTATCTAGCCCCCATTTTTTTTCCTCTATGTTTCAAAGTCATGATAAGATGTGACAGTCTATCAAAGCTCAGTCAGGGTTTTATACCATCTGCGCTGAAATACTTACTTATCTGAGTGGCATTTCGCTCAAGATATAACTGAGAATCAATTATGAGTACACAGATATGTGCAAGTTTAAGAAGGTACCAGATGTTTGTTGACAGTTTGATGATATGATGGCAGTAAATAAGGTCCCCTGCCCCCATCCATATTTTAAAAATAACATCCCCTTGAGCAAAATGGTTGCATGTTAAGATAAAGAGGAGAGCCCCTCGTTTTCAGGCACTGGATGTGGAAGACGCATCATGTTAAGAAGAAAAGAAACAGAATAAGAGCGGTGATTGTGACAATGCGGAACTAATTCTGGTCTGTTTTGTATCACGTGTCCTTGGATTTTTACATTTTCTTTATTAAAAGCATCTCGTCTGTGCTATAATTCAATCTTCAGCAGGTCTCTACATGCAATTATGATGACAGTAAGTGTCAGCATCTAAAAAACCCCAGAGTAAATTTCATTTCTGATTTAAATATCTTTTTTTTTAATTCTTTATTAGAAAGCTTAGTCAGTAATTCTATAGCTACAGTCATTATTGTAGTCATACTAATGTTCATAGTTGAGTGAATCCATCTGGCTCCACTGACCCCTCAGTTTTAGATCTACATTTTCAGAATGTCAAACCTTATAATTACATGTCTATTGTATTTGCTTTTATGATAAATGTGTGTTCTTCTACTCTTTCGGTCAATCCTCCCTGCCCTATTGCTCCTCCAGTGACGTGCATATAGGCACCTGTCAATCCTGAAAAGAAAAATTATAATTATAAAATAGAATGAATGTTGATATTTGTCTGATATGTATTATAAATGCTTTTTCTGTTCAAATCCAATATTAAAATTCTATTCCTTTTCAATTAGAATAGCAGAATTTCCGCATGTCCTGTTCAAAGTGTTAGCAAAATAACGTGAAAGGTTATGACTCAGATTTTAATGAAATTTGTCTGGATCCACGATTTTTAAAATTTTTTTTTGAAGTTCTTTATCACAATATTGGGCAAATGATTGTGCTTGGCAGAGGTCTGCGCTCTCTGGGTGCTTTATTGGGATGGAGTCTGTGCCTCCCGGCCACATCACTATTCTCCTTGTCCTCCTTTACCCAGGAGGGTCTCAAATGAATCAGAGCCAAGGTTTCTTCCTGTTAATACAAAGTTTTTCCTGCCAGTGGGCCAAGATTTGGGTTTCCCTAAAGCTCTTAGAGACAATGTTGATTGTAGTAGCAATTTAAAAACAAAGCTAAGTTGAACTGAACTCCTCTAAAACACAGTTAACTATAAGTGTTTGTTGGACTTAAGAGTGTAAAGAAATGTGGGAGAAACATGGAGTGGAAAATAACATTTATAGAGTCAAATTAGTAGCAAATTAAAAGAACTAATAGGCTTATCAGCAAATATCTGTGCATATATGAGGATTGATCATTTTTTTCAAGATATTATTTATCACCGTGACAGTTTATTACATTTTTATTTTTTGCCATTCCATTTTAAGCTGCAAAAAACATGCAGCTGTCATGAGTACTTATTTGTTCACTGACACGCTGTTCTCCCTGAAGAATTACTGGTTCAGCCATCAGCTTTTCTTTCACTTGGCAAAAAAGTCACTACAGACAGGTGCAAAAAGAATTTTTACTGAGCAAAGAACATTTTTTGTTTCTGTTTACTTTGATTTTTTTTTAGTTCTGATGAGATCATCAAGTGAGCCGCCAATCACCTGAGCTTGAAGAGGGAAGGATGCTGCTTTTTAATGTCACACTTACATCCTCCAGTTACCTATAACACAGTGTTGACATATGAGAAAGGACACACATTAGCTTAGTGCATATTTGACGCAGCTTCCCACCCGGTAATGGATTCACCTCTGTGCCATCATCACCTTCTATTAGGCCCAGGATGGAATCAATAGTTTTCTAAATGCAGCTGAATCATTTATGGATTCTTGTCGCCTGGCTCAGCCTTCCTTGCCTGCTGCCTCTCTTGTCTTGCTTGTTTTCCATCCTCAGGCAGACAATTGTGTTCCTATTTAGAGAAAGCCTTGATCACGAGCACAGCAGTGCCATCAATTTACCAGATTTTACAAGCGCCTTATCAAAATCAAAGGGGGATATTTTCAAACATGGCGAGGGTAGATCTTTGCAGACAGAAGATAATCCCCCATCAGAATGGTCAGACATAAAACATGAAATGAGGAGTGGAGTTGTTAATGCAGTATCAGCAGGAAGAAAGAAAAATAATAACCAAAAACAAAACACTAAAACATAGTTGGGCGTGAACAATCACAGTCACGTACAATTTTAGGGCTTATGTGAAAGCAACTATAGCTTTGATCTCAATTTATTTATTTATTTAGTCTCTTTGGGATAAATATGCACTGCTCAAACGTACTGAAACCTGACAGAATAGTGTTCTAATCATTTGTTATGTTGACTTTCAAGAGTTAGCAGCTGAAAATATGCATATTAAACTGTATATTGGCATATACTTTTAAAAACAAAGAAAACCTAAACTTGACAGGAAAGATCAAAGCGCTATCAGTACATCAGCTTTTATTTTGCACACAGGACCTCTTCAAATCCAGCCATGGGCAGCACCAGTTGGGCCGTTACACTGCCAGCATTCTTCTGGGAGTCTGGGTACCGGCTGCTAAGACATGATTAATTGCTGCAATAAAGCTCATTATGGAGATTAAGTAGGAGTTACAGGAGCATTATTGATCACCGTCCTTTAAATAACCTTAGAGTTGCTTGTTTGTGCATGTTCCTCTGATTCTGGTCAATGCTGAGGGCAAAATGGGAGGAAAGGGCTCCATGCAATGTTGCGCTGAGGAATTAATACACTGTAAGACATAAAATCAGTCCTAGACATCATGTGAAACATCTTTGCTTGATTGCACTGGCATTGCTTAATAATTTTTGTATGTAATTAAAAGAATATAACTAGAGAGGGTTTAAATTTAAAATAATGGATAAGCCACTTTTTTAGTGATTTGCATGTTAACAATGGCAGCATGATAATGCTAATAGGCGCTGCTCTTTTAAATCTTTCTCTGCTGTCATTGTGCAGATCTGTTACCACAGCTCACTCACCCCCAAAAGAAAGTGTGGTGAACAAATTCTTTTTATTCACCTTTTGTTGCCCGTAAATCCTATGTTTTAATCCTCTTATCCTCCGAGACCCCCTGCTACCTGCCTCCACCATAAACCCCCAAATCTGCAACATATAAAAGCTTTTGTGTTGTCTGAACATTGATCCCATGGCAGCTGCTCTGATCCAAATGTCTCTAATGCTGTCATCTAAATTGCCCAATGCTGTGACAATCCTTTAAAAAACAAACTTTTTCGCAGTCAGAGGATCTTTCAGGCTCACGGTGTCCATCAAGGACAGACCACAGAAATCTCAGGTGTTTGACAAAAAAAGAGCAACGCTTGTGAAGTAAACACTGATGGCCTGCAGGTTCAGCATCAGTTCATGACGGAACAAGGTCAAAGGTCAACTTTTGCTGGGTCTTGAGACAACTTCAACAAAGTCACACAAAACTGTCACCATTTTAATCAATTTACAATTCCTTAATGAGATTTTCAACACTGATGGCATAATAAGTGGATAAAAAGGCTTAAGCTGAATCAGTTTCTATTCTAACAGCCATCAGGGGATTTTGATTTTAAAAAGAAGTCTGATTTTATGGAAGCTTGTGTGGGAAATCCCTGCTTCTCAGCTGATTTATCACTTCAGTAAACAGTTCCCTAATGAGCTGTTGGTCTCAGTCACTACTTTCTCATCTCCTATAATGATTATTTCGCAATTTATGACCGCACTGAGAGTAAAACATGCTGATAGAGACTGACAGATGCTAACACAGCATGTCTGAGGGCCATCAATGTGGATACATCCCATCTCCACTGTCACAGATAAATGTGGTCACCTGAGGGCTCATTTTGGATCAAAGGTTCACAGGTTCATGTAAAGAGCAACAGCCGCTTCAGCATAGCTACCTAACAGTGCTGGTGTCTCCCTGTGGCTGTGCTCTATGGTCTGGATGCGTTTTTTTTGATTGGATCCCATTCAGTAATGGCTTCTGAGTTGTAGTGAATAAATAAAGCGCTGACATGTTTCTCTGTGTGTTTGGCACCGTCACACTCGATTGTTTAATGTCAAACGCCAACCCTAGGCAAAAGGAGAGCACCTGTTCCTGTTACGGCGTTGTCGGATGTTGTCATTCGCTCTTCACTTTGCCTGCCTTTACGCTTCAGTCAAAACAACCACAGCAGCCATCCTACCGACACCCGCTCCTACAATGATGACAGCGTCCAGGATATATTTCTGTCAAGCTAATAATGCAGACCTTCAGGCTTCAGGCTTAGTATTGACCTGGAAATAAGAAAATAGCAGGAGGTATGTCCATGTGCCTTATCAGGCTACACCAGTAGGAGGTTTTGTTGCAACCCCAAAGATGCAGTTGCTGTGTCCACCGCTCAGCCTGTTGGAAGTTCCGTAGAAAACCCTTTAATTCACTTGGTCCACCCTTTAATTCACTGCTAACTGAAAACACTCTGCATTGTTTTCAGTTAGTAGCTGCATCAACAGGCTGTCAGAACCATGTTGGTTGCATTAACATTGATTACATATTACTGACATTTCCCTGATTCTGCTGCATGTCTCAGTGTTGTTGGAGGATAAATGCAGTTCTGGAAATCAAGCCCCTCCACCTACCCACTGTTAGACTGCTGTTTTTGTCTGTTTCCCTTTTGTTTTCCTGGTTTTTTTTCCCCTGCCCTTCGTATTCTCGTCTGTCTCCCCTGTCTGTGCAGGCTGGGCCTGGCTGATCCAGCACCTTTCCCACTCCCATGCTGTGCCAACCCCACTCATGCACCTGTATCTCATCGTCTCATCGGCTCGTCAGACCGTCCAGTATTTAACTCTGGCTCCCTCATCCACACGCTCCCAGTTCGTCGCTCCCTTAGATGTTAACACTCCGTATAGGCTCAACTAGTTTTTCGCCAGTGACTTGTGAGTGACATTTGTTGGGTCCCTGCTCTCCGTCCTGGTCACGCTCAGCCTGCGCTGGTTGTTTCGTCTCCTCGTGTCTTCCTGCCTGAAGACTTCTCCCAGGATACAACTGTTCAATTTACTTGCTTCCTGTTCGCAATAAAAGTCCATTCGAACTGTTTCCTCTCTCAGTCTGCATTGTGGTTCAGAGTTGTGGTGTATACTTTAAAAAAAGTATAGAAAAATGGGGTATACTTTAAAAAGTGGTATAGCAGCAGTGTTATAAACTTATATTATACGGCATGTCATATTAGCGGGTGTATGTGTGTGTGTCTGTGTGTGTGCGTCTGCGAGGTCTTTCTGGCCGAGGTCAGGCTGCTTCCCTGAGCAGCCACTCATTTCGCCCACACATACTGTATCAGCCGTTGAGCGCAAGACGATAATGCAGCTTTATGAATAATCCAGAGCGGGATTAGCTCCGATACATCGATGTCGTTCTGCCCTGATTCTGCACAGCCTCTGCTCTGGGCATTGTTAGCAAGTCAGAATCAAAATCCATAAGCTTGTTTTTACTAAAACCTTAAGTACATCCTCGATATGTGGGCAAAGGCCCTAGAACAAACCCATGTCTTGGTCCAGGTCTTAGTTGCTTTTGTAGGTTTTTCAGCTCCTTTCTAGTGACCTACAGGTGATGTGGACAGCAGTTTGGTAGGAGAGGATAAGTAGATTCATTGACATCGGACGCTCTGGCATCATTTTAAACCTGGGCCCATTAGATCTTACTGAGCTCTGCTCCAGTTGGTTTGTAAATCCCACAACACAAATAATGCAGCTGCTTTGACTCAAATTCACAAAATTCTGCCTCTTTTCGGTGCCAGACACTCACTTCCAGCTACTGCACGAGTCCAAACATCATTTGAAAGTATTCTGGCTTCGTAATTAAACTCGCCCATGTGCTTATCCCTATTAACTCTACTTTTGATCATCCGGTGGCGAGATATATGGCGTGGATGGATTTAGCAAGCAAGCAAATGGGAATGTTGACTCCCGTTTACAGATGAAACAAAGCAAAACATCAAGGAGGCTGAATCGTTTAAGATGCATACTTGCCATTCAGAACAAAATATCCCATTAAATTAAACCAGTCTTTTAATGGTAAAACGTGCCTATTTAACATAAATCACACCATCAACCCTGCCTGCAAATATGAACAGTGTTTCTTTGTTTTTTTTAACAGTTTACTAAAACAGGAAAAAATACCTCTTGCGTGAAATTAAAACATGCATAGTTGAGCAAATGGTAGATGGAAGGAGAAAAGGCAAAAGTTCCTGCAAAGGCCCTTTTATTGTGACAAGGAAATGACACAGATCTGTGGGCAAACAAGAGACATGACGCTAAGAGAACAGATGCTATTTTCTACAATATAAAAAACACAAAATCCAAAAATATCTTGGTTACAGAAGTATTTGACTGCACAAGACAAGTAGAAGAGTCAGTAAATGTCTTGTTGTACATTTCACTTCTTATTACTCATTACTCATGTTCCATAACTGCTGTAATTACATGAATATGACTGAATTTCCATCTTTTCAAATTCTTTGTCAATATACAGGGCAGAATATACAGCTTCTGTAGTGACCACGTGGTGCTCTGCTCTTCTGTTTATGAGCTGATTGAAAGGTCAAATCTATGGTTCTAGTGTGGATCACTGAAAATATTTGTCCAGTTTTCTTTAGGTCTGGGTGTAAAGACCCTTATAGCTCTGACTGATGTTTGTGAATGTTGGTTTTTAGGAGATAATCTCATTGAGAAATATCAAGCAGATGGTGTTTTTCTGCATTTTTTGTAATGTTACATACAATTCTGAATTTTCTGTGCTGCTACAGACTCTGCTCATGTATCTTTTCTTGACTGTGTGTTGATTTTGTTCATAAACTGCACAACAAATGTCCCAGCTTCTCAGAGTTCTCATTTTGTCTCCTGGCCTTTGACACCACCTCAAACTTGAATATACAATTGTCATATGCTGGCAAAGTCTGCTCTTTATTAGCTTTTGGGGCTTGATATCTGCTGTCCTTTATATTGTTTCTATCAGTCAAAGCTTTTTGTCAGTGAGAAACACTTCATCTTAGTGCACATCAACAAAGAAATCAGCTAAAATCCTGAAATGATTCTGATAATTGTGTTTGCTTGACTTTATGAAACTTTATTTGCGTGACTTCCTGTTTAATTGCTGTAGTTGTTTAGCAACGGTTTTGTATGAATAAGAGTCATTCTTGTGTTCGATTAGAGTGTATTCTTTTGTAGAAAATCTGATGCTTTTTATTTTCTCTAATTTGAAGAGTGTCAACACCTGCAGGGTATGATTGACAAAAATCACCTCCTTCACAAGTGGCATCACATTTATTCTTCTACTTTTTGGTTTTGAGAAGTCGTTTTGGGTTTTCTTTATTTTTTAGTCAATGTAGGTCAAAGTCTTTTACTCCCTGCTCCTCCTAATTCAGATCCAGGTGTTCCCTTTCAGTCTGTGTCGATAATATAAAGGAGCTGAGGGAACAGTTGGAGTGTTTCCCACCAGCGGAAAGCCTGCCTGTTCCTTCATAGTTTAACTTGTTGTCATCCTGTTGTATTCTTCATTAATAGCTTTTTCACCACTGTGCAGCCTCATTTGTTCCTCATCTGCTTAGGACCTGAGACAGGAGATTAATGCATCTTTCTGCTTTAGTTCCTTAATTGCTGACTCCCTATCTTGCTGCTATAAATTGAACCCTAATTTATTCCTTGAAGAATCGTGCCTGGTGGCAGAGGAATAGTTAGGCAAAGCAATCAGAGTGATAATTCTCTGGCAGTTTGTGAATGTCATTATGTCTTTTGTTTAAAGACACTGTCAGAACAACCAAAATATACAGAAGGCGAAAAGTAATATGGACATGGAATTGTCATACATGTGCATACTCACCAAATGTGTCATACATGTACAGATAGATCTTTGTTTATGTAGGACAGATATCAAAGGTATTATCATATTATCATATAGGCCACATACTCTCCATATATGATATTTGATGCATATACCCAAGTAGTTATTTAAATGTGTATAATGGATGGATGGATGGTTAGATGGTGGTGGTGCAGTGGTTAGCAGTCAATCAGAAAGTTGTAGGTTCAATTCCAGCTATTCTGTGAGGAGTTTGCACGTTTTCTAGAAGGAGTTAATTATCAACTAAAAACGTGCACATCCCAGTGTGTGTGTGTAGACGAATAGAGGAACAGCATTCAAATAAATTTGTAATGATGGTGAGTTCTAATATATGTATTATTGCATAATATGCAATAAGCAATATATGTGTTCAAGTTAAGGTCGAGGTTGTTTTATTGATACTGGACGGTGCAGACAGGAAGTACAGCAGTCCAGAACATACAACAATTAAAATACCAAACCTACAAAAAGATCAAACACAGACCGTTACAACAAAATTTAGGAAAGGTGCTCGAGCGCAAGAGCAAACGTGCAATAAGAGACGACACTGATGCGCTTGTATTCACTTATATTAATAGCATATTATTAAGCCTATGTGCAGTTCCTGTTGTATTTCCATGGATTCACTTTGCCTGATAAAAGCTTAGCCCCACATCACACACACACACACACACTTAAGAAGTTCAGACCAAAAAGATGAAGCATTAATGAAATCGATGTTCTGTCGGGCGTCTGATAACAGAAAATGGCTCCAATCAATCTGCAGAGGACCCGGTGATGAGCGATTATCTCATTTAGGCCCCTGTTTCGTCTGTTTCGTCCTGCTCTCTTCTCACTCACGATGTTATCAATCCGAGGCCCGACAGTGGCTCTCTGTTTCCACACCTTGCACGGATCTTTGTCAGCCCACATGTTAGCGTTTGGACAAGCCGCTATCGGCTGCAGAAGCTTCCCAGCCGTTCCTTCCACCTGTGTGACAGCAGGCGCTCTTATCTCCGCCAGTGACGCGAGCCGAGCTCTGTTGCTGATTAAAAGACATGGGGTCATGTCACCCCTCTCGTCTGTCTGTCTCTCTCTCTTTTTCTCTCTCACACACACACACATTCAGCCAGTTTGTCATGCGGTGTAAATGAGATTGAAGCAGGCAAGCGGAAGCAGAAAAAAGGAAAATCACAGGATCAAGGTCATTTAGAGGTGATAAATATTAACTTTGAATAAATGTTTTTCAAACAGCTCTTGAGCACATGCAGGGGGCCCCTTTTTTGCATTTTTGTTTAATTAGACACCTATTTCTTTTTTTTTTTCATGGCTTCACCAAAACCACCATTTTCTGGTTGGACATAATTTTTTGAATTCCCATATCTTGAGAGTTGAGACGATGAATGCAAACCTCTTTGCATCCAGGCAGATGAATATTTTTTATGGCCCTTCCCTCCCTCCCGCCTGTTGTGCTGCTCTGGTGTCGACTCCGCAGCAGAGCCAGGTCTGATCTCTAAACATCGTCTTCTCTGAGCCCAGATCCGTGTGTTGCACATAATGACAGACTCACATTAAAGCCTCTACAGCACCAAAGAATCCTCCGTCTATTTTTGCGTCCCAGTAAGGAGTGACTTTATCCTGCCTCCTTCCTGACAGTTCATCTACTGGATATTATTTCGTCTGCCCGTAAGATTCAGATGAAAGCTAAAAGGGGAAACCATTTTAACTCTGCCAGCCAACAGGAGATGCGTGACAGGCTTTGAAACATTAATGCCTGGCTTTGATTTGTTTGGCCTGGTTTGTGTCTGTTTGTCTCAAGGCAACACTTAATCAAAAGGGAGATGTTCAACCCACGCTGTTTTGAAAACACTGGAAATGTGTTCGTACAGTGCCAGAGATGACTGAAGTGCATCTTTGAGTAAATGAGTTGCATTGTTTGTGTTCTTAACCTTGGGAAGGGCAACCAACAATAAAGCACTTGTCAGGAAAGCGGTGCTTGCAAATGCCAGGACACAGTAAGGTTATGTCACCATTTGTCTTCAGGATAGTTACTTTCAAGCCTCTCAAATTTGAAAGGACAGTGGAATTTCAATGATGGACTAATGACTATCCTAATTAAAATGGAAGGTTTTGGTTTTCTGCTGCTGAAAATCAATTTCACATCAGTAGATTTATGGAATTTTTTTTTTTTTTTTTTTTTTTGGCTTTTGTTTAGCGGTTTAGGTTTAAAGAGTTGGGTAACGCTCAAGTAGCGCTGTTTGACTGACAGGTTCAATAAACGTCAAAGCCTTTTCCAAACATCAGTACAAGAAGCGTACTAAGCTAACCAATATTCAAGACACAGTTATGGTTAGGTTTTTATTTCTGACATCCAAAATATTAATATTTTCTGAGTTAAATTTAAAGGAGCCACATGTAATGTTCTACTGACTCTTGTCAAAACCATCAGTAACGATGCTTAACTCTCTAACTGCTCTGCCCCTACTCCACTTTACTACACTTTTTTGATGCATGTAGTCTTGCAACGCTTCAGAATCTGGTAAGTCTGGAGTGATGAAACTTCCATGTGACTGTGTGATGGGTTCCGGTTCCCTACTGACTTGTACAGCTAGAAGATGCTCGGCTTCATCGGCAGCATCAAAGCCCACATGCAGATCATTATTGTGTCTTTCTGCAGAATGTATGCTCTATCATCAGAGTAACAGATGATTACAAAGTTGTAAAGATGGCTTCGGCTAAGGTGCAACATTGTTATGCCATGCTAATATGCTAATTGCAACATTAATTGTTGTAAAATGGTAAATAGATTAAAAATGAGAATGCCACATGCTGCACCGTCGTTTGGGGTTGATGGACACTGTTAGAAGATTGACAAATTACAAGCTCGCACTCTAAAATCCAGAGCCAGATGTTTTTGTAGGCTTAAAGAAGCTGACAAAATCTTGAATTTATGGTAAATCCATAAAGCTGTGTGACAGAGAACTGTCTCTAAGACAACCCAAAACGGTACTGTATACTCTGATCTTGCTATAAGATGTTGCTGCAGTCTGTAGAGGCAACTGTACCTGTTTATTTGCTGTCGCAGCTTCTTGTTCCTATTGCTTAATTGGTGCAATTTATTTTCTTGAAGCCATATAAAACGTCATAATAAATGTCATAATTGGCAGGTTGAAGGCTGCCTGCAACAGACCTCTTTACTAGAGGCAAACTGACATGAATGGAAGCTTAATTAGCATGGAATTAGTCATCTCTAACACCTGCCTTATTATTTTGTGTCAAAATGGCTGCTGTGAAAAAGATAAATAAAACCCTCACTCCTGTGAATACCCAGATCCTAAATTACACCAGTACCAGATGGTGGTGCTTATATCTCCAATATTTCATCTTTGAGAATTTGGAAGTGGAAGCACTTTGTCCATCTTTAATTATGTCAATGGTCAATCTTTTTGAGACGGGAAGCAAAATGTCACTGTGACAGTAAATAAATAGGACCATTTATGGAATGTGATTTAATATGGGGCTTTAGAAGTTTTCAAACTCCATAAAGCACTTTGTACAGCTACATCCACACATGCACCTTTACATTGGTGGCCTGTAAGCAGCCGAAAGCTCATCAGGACTTGTTTTTTTGCAAATACGGGACCTCATTTCTGAGTGTGATATAAGTGAATATAAATAATGCCTCTGAGTGAAAGTGTTTAACAAAAGCTTTGCGGAAAATAATCTTTCGGTTTAAGATGTTTATATCTTAAATATTGCAGTTGCTGAAGCCTAAGTAGCTTTTAAGATATGCTGTTAAAGCTCAACCTATTATTTACATGCAAACCACTGCTTTATGCCATTAAATATGTATTATATATATAATAAACATAATGAGATTTGCAATTACCTGTGCCTTTCACATTTCTTCATTTCCAGATGTCAGTTTCTTCCCAGATTTCTTTTCTCCGCATTCATATATTTACTCACTTGCAGTGCTGCTATACTGCAGCGTTGTGTCCTTGAGGTTTTGTCCATTTCTCCTCCCCCGGCTGCCTTTTCTCTGCTCTGTCACCCATTTGCTCCCCCCTCCTCACAGTGGGAAGATTTTCTAATATCCATTACTTCCACCAGGGTCAGTGCAATCCCACTGGGTCTGCCAAAGACTTGGCAGGTGCCGATAAGGGCCTTGCACCAGACACTGTAATAACTTAACAAATCCCTCCGTGACCCAGAATCCCCTTCACCAGCACGGCATCCCAGTATTTTCCATAAAACTATTAAAACTACCTGGTCTCATATTGCGCTCTCCATGTGCTCCAAATCAAAAAAGCTTTTCTGCTAATACAAAAATTCCAGCCCCATAAATAGTGGACAACATTATGATGCTACCCCTGCTGGGAGCATGTTGCTCTCATAGAACCAGTTCATGGACCTGTGTTGACAAGCTGTACGTCAGATTTGTCCTCTTGTCTTGGGCATGCAGGCGCCTTCTGTCTCTCTGCTATCTGATAATGATACCTGCTGCACCGAGTTTCAGCCTGCAGCTCCGCCCATTTTCTCCCCTCTAACAACCGGCTTTCAACCTGCCAATCATGCTTTGGCTGCATTCAAGTGGCAATAGTGTTAATGATTCATTTCCCTTGTAATCCCCCCTCAGGTTGATAAGCTCATGGTGGCTGCTGTTATTTGTGTCCGTTCCCCTATTGTTTGCGGTGTTAAATTAAGCCTCGACAATCCATCAATTGAGCTTCCGTGAGCTCCGTAGGCATGAGCGGCTCTGATAGATTAACTAGCCATACTGCAGGAAAAGGAGCTGAAAACATCTGATATCAATTCTGCTTCCTGACATGTCTGGTGGTGATGAGGAGAGGAGAAGTGTCGATACCCATTAGTTATGGGACCAGCCTGGTTGCAGAAGGCAATCACCAAAATTATCAACATGAGAACTTTCATATATACTTGGATTTTCTGCAACATTACAAATTGGACTGCTCATGTAGGCCACTGTTACACCAATGCTCCAATCAGGCATTGGCCTGTCAGACCAGGATAGCAGCTTGTCTCCTGATTAATCAATCAGTGGGACAAGGTGAACAACGGCCTCCTCATAAAGACATCGGCGCACAGCATCAGTGGAGTGGACTGCTGGTGTAGTAACAAATTTCATGAAGCCATAAATCTACCTGATCAAATGATTTTGTTGACATGCTGCATCACTGTGATGTGTCTCTGTGACTACTCTGCAGTTTGGGGGCAAAGCTCTCTAAAAGATCAACGCTCCTCCCTCAATGGAATAGATCAGCGATGTCCAAACTATACCACAAAGGGCCGTGTGGCTGCAGGTTTTTCTTCCAACCAAGCAACAGCAGACTGAATTAATTTAATTACCTGATCTGAGTCTTCAGACAGCTGATTGGTCAAACTGTGTATGCTTGATTGGTTGGAACAAAAACCTGCAGCCACACGGCCCTTTGTGGAATAGTTTGGACATCCCTGGAATAGATTTATTTGTGTGTGTGAGAGAGGCAGTCTGTGTTAAGTCTGTTACATTTACTAATTTGTTGCAAAAGCATTACCAGACTCTCTCTTTTCATGATGACAACATTCCTGCATCAACTATGCCCACTTTCTTTCTGATTAATCACACGATAGTTGTCAGTTCCCAAAAATAATGACCTTATTCTTTCAGGGAAAGAGAGCAAAGTCCTATGTTCTTGCAGAGGATGTATCCACATGGAATGTTCCTTTTCTTCAATTCTTCAGGACAAAACATGCTTCTATACATGTACATTGAAGAATTTTACACACTTGACACTTCCATATCTTTAAACAAACTCAACTTGACGCCAGTTAATAAATTAATGTGATTCTTCCCTTCAGTGCCAGTTGTGTTTTCCATTACCGGAACTATCTCCTTTCCCAGAAAACCCTCCACAGAAGTGACCCCCAGTCATTTCCTGCTATTTTGTTCTAGTTGGTTTCACAAGAAGTTGGAGATTTCCCTTAATTTAATGGAAGCTGTCAAAAGCTTTAAATAGATAACTTTGATATGTCCACGCCAGTGTGGCCTAATGGCAGTTTGAACAAACAGTCCCCACCCGGCGATGGGGGGACACGTCCCTCATTGGATTCCTGCTGCCTCTGAGAGCCTTCTTTTAAAAGCAGCCATACTCCATTATAAAAGCTTTGATTTATGGGAGTTTGCCAAGTGATTCGCAAAGTCACCTTCGATTTTTTGTTGTCTGTGAAGTTTGACAACTAAAAAAAGACATCTCTCTGTTTTGAGGCTTTCTTTACAAGCACAGACAAACATTTAAACTTGGTGACAAAAGGCTGTTAGTGGTGTGAAGTGTTTCATGGCTAAAAAGAAGGAACCTCCCCTGCATGTGTATAATGAAAAAGCTTTTAAACCTAATTGAGAATATTTGAATGATATCTAAAACCAGTACACTCTGTGAATCTAACATTTGAATGTGATTTAAAAGTCAAGTTTGGGTGCCGAATATTTTTAATAGACTTGCTCTTTCCATAATGCAGCTGTGAAATGGACTTCAGTGCACGCAGTTATATGGGCAAGATCTAATTAGCTTTCTATTCAGAGCAGGAATAAAATGGATATTGACACTATCAGGAATGAAATGTTGCAGTCTCATCTTAAATGTTGCCTTTGGCTTCCTGACTCTAATGAAGTTAACAGAACGTACAGTTGGTGCGGACGATGTTTACAAAGGCTGTTCTTTCTAGAACATTCGCTGTACGAATTTAATTAGTCGGCCACCTGCCATTTGTAGAAAGTCCTCTGTTTCACTCACAAACATGGAAGAAGACAGGAGGAGTGGGAACATGCAGACATCTAAAGAGTGAAACTTAGTGGGTTTGGAATTTGTGCTTCTGGAATGAGACTCCTGCATTAACATTTGTCCCTGTACGGATGGAGCTTCCTGCTTCTTTTAATAATCATGGCTTAAAGTGAAACAGACAGACAGACAGACAGACAGATTGGTTCTGGTGAATGGGGTCCGTATCAGCTTGTGATTACTGACAGCCTGTAAACAGATGGCGAGCAGATGTAAAGATTTACGCTGATGATGTTCTGATTTTACGAGACAGACACAAGAAATATAACAGATATAAGTAAACTTTTGCATTATTTATCTCTGCCTAATGTTTAATAATCTTGGGTTTTTGCCCAGTAATTCAAACTAGTCTCCCTTTATAGTCATATCTATGCAAATTTAGTATACTGATAAATATGATGTCTGCATTTGGAGGAGATCCAGCCTCCCTGAGCTAAATCCTCCAGTGGCATCAGCACTCAGGGATCATGAATTTCTCTGCTTCAGCAACACGAACAACATCTGAACAACCAGAGCATACAGGTGCTAAAGACAAGTGGGAACAATCTGCCTTAATGGAAGAGTTACAAAACAATATCAGCTTGTACTTTAAAGCTCAGTGGGGAAAAACTGCCGACTGTTCAGTGAGCAAACAAGAAATGTATACTATTGTCCAATGCTAAAATACCGGAATAGAGAGATAATATAAAAGGCTCGTGTTATGATTCATCTAAATGTATTTTTAGTCCACATCTTACAAATCCAGAATGAAATGCCCTTCAAAATAAATTGTGCTCTTTTATAGCTCGTAAATGACTTTCAGTATTTTAATTTTTTTCTTCTTCCAACACGAAGTAGGCTCGACCTCCAGATGACGAAGCCACTTGTGTTTCTGGGATCTAACCTGAACAAATGCATCTTGGCCTTTGAGGAGAATGCTGTTCTAGGTAATCTGTCCCTGGAGAGATGTCCAAATTAGAATGCTCCAACAGTGACCCATATTACCTTTGATTCACTCTAAGGCCCGCAGGGTTTTTCTACTCTTTCAGACTTATTGTAGCGCTCCTGTGATATGTAACTCTGGAGTTTCCAGACATGTCTGCTCAGACTTCTGCGCGCCATCTCATTCATTGCATTTAAGTTCAGCATTAATGCAAAATGCATTGCTCCCAGGCTGTTAAATCCAGGATGTTTCAGGTTGGCTGTTGAGCCTGAGCTACAGAGTCAGACGGATTCAATCCAAAAAAATTAATAATAGTTATTGGACACAGTAACTATTTATTTTTTTTGTCAACAATTTTTCATTCAAACTGCAAAAAAAAAAAAAAAAAACTTTTTACACAAAGTGACCAGTTATCGGACTAGTAATCGAACCAGCATGTTCCTCTCTGCAGATACAGACTCTGTAATACACCAGTTAAATCTTAATACAGTTATCCTGTAACTTATACAACTATACCTAAAAGAAAAAAATGACGGTATTTCACCCTGAAATCTATTGAAAATGCATTTTCACAAACACTCTCAGAGATTGTCTGCTGATTGTGGCACAACTCACAGAATGTCTTTGTTCACAGTTTCTGATTAATTCGATAAGTCAACCCTGAATTTTAACAAAGGCTTTGGAGATTTCAGCATGTCGGCCACCGCAACGCTAACGCTAATCTTAGAGGAATAATACATACAGAGACAAGTCAAACATAGGATCTGGCCGAGAATAACACAGCTGAGGGTAAATGAGTGATCCAATAAAATTGTCAAATCTAGATATAAGCTGCATTATATTTTATACATATTCACGGGCATTTTTTGGATGACATTAACGAGATCTTTGGGCTCACCCAAATGGTGCGTTTTGCACCTTTAGCTCCATTTTTCTTTTTTAAATGCCAAAGCTTTAAGCAAAAATTGAAATGATGACTCCAGCAGATGTTCAGATGACCTTTAACTCAGGGATCTTATGAAGATCATTACTTTTTAACTTAAATAAAATGGGTGGTCATTTTATAAGGATATACCCAAATGATAGTAATAAAAAATCCTCATTCGTCCTTCAAATCTCTTCTGCTATTTAGAACTGTATCCCGATGCAATGTGAATTTAGGTGTTACTTTTAAAATTGACATGGATCAATCAAAGATTTAGTCATCATTTTGGAATCTTAGACTTGAATGTAAAAGAACGCATGCAGCACACATTAACTCCAAGGCTGATTAAAAGTAAAATATTTGATGACTGTTAATGGAAACGTGATGATAAAAATGTCATCTTGGCTCTTCACTCCGAAAGGAAGGCATCACAGCAGCTACTCGCAAATCTGCAGACTCTTGTTCATTTCTTTTACCTATTTTCTCCAAACACCTTGTTTTTCATTTTCCTCTTTATCATCTTTCCTTCCTCCTTGGCCTCCTGCAAACTTAATTTTTCCCTCCGGCCTGTGCCCCGAGGACACCTACTCCTGGGGTGGTATAAGACCTGGAGGACACTGATAAGCCCATTCTGCTAAAGCCCAGCTCCACAGATGGAGTGTGCCCAGAGAAGAATGGAGCGCATGAGACTGGGCCACTACTGCCACATGGTTCTGATGGCCAGCAAAAAAAAAAAAAAAGAATTTTACATTTTTTTGGACTATTGTCTTCTATTGAATGCACAAGAGTGGTTCAATCCAGCTCAGACACATGAAAACCCTGTCGTTCAGTCTAGAAGAGAAGGACAGAAGGACAATGTCTTGTGTTTAACCTTTTTTACCCAATCTAAAATGGGCTAAAACTCAGAATATAAAAACATATTCGGGTAAAAATCTCTATCAATTTAGCCCAGAAACAATCAGATAAAAGTTCTGTTGAAATGAGACAGTCCTTTTAATCCGCCAGCCATCGCCCAGGTAATTTATTTTATCATGACCATCTCTTTGCACCTACTTTTGTAAGCTTTAAGCTATTTGCCACAACAGCTGTCATGGCTGTAATCTTCATGGTTTGAGATGGACAGATATCATTTCCAAACTACTTTTTCACAGCACATCTCCCTCCAGCTGGCGGGAAAAACATTCCGACTTCAGAGGAAATGTGTCGGGACCTCGTCAAAATGTTTCATTTTACTTTGCAAGGCTGAATCAGATGTTTCAATATTCGTGGAAAGACATTAACATACATCTCAGCTTTGAACGTATGCAGTCTTGGAAGGATCTGGAAGGACAGAGCAACCATATCCAGGCAGATCAAATACTGTATCATCTGTGATGTTCATTACACCATCAACACTGACAAATTTCTGCTCGTCTTTGCCTCCCAGTGGTATAATTATTTTTATTACCAAACCTATGCAGGAAGTATATTATAAGAATGCAAAGCTTTTGCTTCCCGTCTCTTCTTGATAGCCAAGCCGATATTCTGTCTGATAGCGGCATGATTTTGCAGTTTATTACACAACAGAGCTTCAGTGCAAATACCCCACTAATGCCTGCAGTAATGGGTATAAAGAAAAGTAAAAACATGAGCTCCAAAAGGCAGAGAAATCCGAGATGTCTTGCTATCTTATAACCTGCTGGAGGCATTTTGGTGCGAAACAGATAAGGGAAGACAATGTAAACATGTAATGCATGTGGTGGGTGGAATGACCTTTTTCACCATGAGAAGATGGTCTGCATGTTCGTCAGAATCAACATTCAATCTCAATTTATTCAGCCGTAATCTCAAATGAGAGAAATGTCCTGTTATCAAGTATTTCCTTTGCCTTTTAAAATTAGGATGCCCACAGGGGAGTGATTTTTAAAATTACTTTATTTTAGTTTAATAGACCATAAATATTAAAATGGGGTTTTAGGATTCCTCAGCTAAAATGTTGCATTACCAGTCTATTAAAGTTTAAAAATTAAAACACACATCTGCATTTTATACATTTGAGTTTCAGTTTATCTCACAAAATTCTAGCATCAATATTCCACATGGTTTTAAGGGAGCTTATTTTTATTTGTTTTTAGCACAATTAAAGGCAAAAATTATCACTGAGTGATAGTGAGTAACCCAAAGGCAGGCAAGTAAAAACTTATATAGATGACTTTTAAGATTTCCTCTATTTGCTTAGGCTTTTGTACTTCGAAAGATGGAAACACAGTGGATATTTATTCAAACTCTCAAAGTAGAGAGTAAAAATCAAGATTTAAAAAAAAAAAAAAAACAGTGATTATCTTTAAATATTTTGAATGGTTTGTAGCTGATTGTTAGTCTGCCATTACTGGAAAGTGCTTTATAATTCGGCCTGTTATTCTGAACGTAGTCCAGCGTCTCCTCTGTAAGTGTAAGGGCTCCTACCCTGAGAGTATTGATTTTCTGTGTTTGTGGTAGCGGCAATAGCAGCTCTGACACAAGGGGAGAACTACCTGCATGCACCGAACAACAATGTACTTTATATGACAATGTAGGTCGCAGTGATTAAGTTTCCAACTAACAACTGTCAAAAGGGTAAATCAATAGGTAATTTTGGGGCCAGGCAAGAGTGGTTGGAGTCAATATCCTGAATCAAGCAGCCCACTGTAAGGCCCAGAGGGAGGCTGATAAAAGGATTACCCTCTGCTAACCTTAAGTTCTCACTCTGTAATTGTCTTTGAGCAGTGATGAACATCACAGGAATGAGCATGTCTTCAGCTCACACATAAGCTAAACAAAACATCAAAAATCGGTATAAATACAAATATATATGAGCCGACTCCCCCGCCTGCACCAAGGCTGCATCATTTTCTATTGTTGCATCCTGCACAGGAATATACTCTGCTGTCCTGGGGTTCACAAATGTATCAAGGTTAATATTCCCATTCATTTTGCTGCATTAATTGTGATAATTTGGGAATGGAGGATAATCGTGGCTAATCAGGTTCCTTCATATAAGCTTTTTATTTGGTGATCTATGTTGTACATTTGCACTCTGAAAGGGTTCCATGAGCTGGTTCGAAATGCACACAAGTAATATTCACTCTGGACCGTGAATGAGTGGAGCCATAATGGCAGCATTATCCTTTGGACATTTGCACTTAGTGCTTTAATGCTTGTCTTTGCATTGGGGCAGGGGAGGACGTTTTTAATATTCATTTTTATTGTCTGTCCTTCTTCTAATCTTCATAATTCAAGCTATCAAGCTTCAAGTATCTTTTTGCAACTTTAAAGCTAATTCCCCCCGTCCAGCGACGACTATCTTTAAACAACAATCCAGATCTAGAATGCTATTTTGTTATTGTAAATAATCCTCTTTGAAAGATGAACTGCGATATTATTGTGAGGGATTTATTCTCTCCTTTTGTCGCGTGAAAAAACAAGAATAGCCAACTTTTTGAAAGGAGGAAAGCGCAAAGGACATTTGTGGTATAGATTGAAGGGGAGTGAGCTGAAATGGGGTTGACTGACCCAGGATGGTGGCACACAACTGGCTCCAAATGGAGGAACTGAAAAGAAAGAGAAAAGCTTTTTGGATGTATTGAATCATTTTACTTTGCAGCCAGCCGAGGGATTGGACGGCGCACGTGCCCAGACTCAGTGTCGAGTCAAAACCTGTTAACGGAAACACGCTTGACTTCAGGGAGACGCAGAAATACAAAACGTTTAACAAACTGTGTTCTGATGCTATGTTTTCAGTAAAACCTGACGTGCACGTCTAAATCAAGCCAAAGCAGTGTTCCCTCAATGCTTAAGCATACTTTTAAGGTTTTTATGGTCTTTTAATGGTTTTAAGCTTTTTAATGTTAAAAAAAAAAAAAAAAAAAAAACCAAACACGAGCTTTTTGTGTCAACAGATTTCAACGCTATCTGAAGAATGAAGGTAAAGCACTGAGCCCTATCAGTATGTATGGGTAGAAGCGATATTCTCTAAAGACCCAATTTATCAAATAATGGATCTGCTGTCTCGGACAAGTGATGTGACTGGTAGAATGACTTTAAGTCACAATGTCTCCTGATGGGTCATGACTTTCTGGTTTCATGATGGGTTTCTTTCTTTTTTTTTATGTTTCGTTAGCATTTCCCAGTGACTTTCCCAGTGCTGTAGCAAACTACACACTACTTAGCTTTAGCCAAGAAAATGTCTTTTTCATGATGATTTAGATGCTCTTGTTTTTGGATGTCAAGGTCTGATATACACTGTTTCACAAACACTATGTCACCCCTGCAAACTTCAATCTCTGAAAAAAATAATAAAACCAGCTTTCAGGTTCAAAAAGTCTTGCAAAGACTTCCAACAACCCTCAGTGATCTTATGTCTGGCAGCTCTATTTTCTGGTCCATTGAGGTCGCGGTTGGTTGAAAAATTGACCTTTTCCATAGAGGAAGTTTCACTCCAGGATTTCTGATCATAAACTCAAAACGGCGGCTACAAAGGGACGAGGTGCTCTTTCATTTTACAGACTGCTGTAAAATTGATACACACCATAAACTGCTCCTCGTACAACTATGCTTAAATAGCTTCAATGGAAGCTGACAGATATTGCAAATAGTGTAAATCTAAACAAGGTACAGCTGACAGTCTTTGCTAATTTTAGCTTCGTTAATTCCTCACCAAACTACTTTTTTTGCTAAAAATAACAACCTGCAATAGCACCAGCACAGATGCTGGTGCAGCTCACGAGCCACGCGGGACAATTAGTATGTGAACTGATGATGATGCAGACTTAGTGCTAATTGGATGCTACTAAATGAATATGATTTCTCCCGCCGTCTCAGCGGGGTGCAAAACGGAGCCGAACAGCTTTAAGTTTATTTCCTTAACCGGCTCTGGCAGCACGTAATGGCTTGATCACATACAATACAAACCCAGTCTTTGCTGTCACCACAGACGCCGTTCACAGACTGAATTAATGCTGCGTTATGGTCTTGTTTTGAAATAATCACCATCTCATTGGACTGGCTGTGAATTTCAGGGTTTAATATGAGGTTGGATGCTTTTAAATGGAACTGATTATGGGTGAAATGAGGTGCATCCAGGCATAAAGGATGGAAAATCTTACGTCATAAAGAAATGTTGTTTAAATCTAAAGTTTGATGGATTGTGTTCTCCTGGTGCCTGTGTTTATATTAGCATTTGGATACATATCAGGGCATAACTCCTAAAATCTGTCTGTTTGCACTTTTGTGTTATTTTAACACAAACCCTTGTAATATAATTATGATTTGGATGATCTGATCTAACATGCAGGTGACAAAAGTGGCTAATGTCTGACTGGTGTCAGATTAGCGTGTGAAGGAGTTTGGCGTGTAGGCTCAGTTAATGGCACAGCACACAGCAGGAGAGCAGCCTGCTCAGCTTTTTCTTGGTTTTGATTCTTCCTGGTTCCCACCAAAGAATGTGCTAGGCAGCACAACATGCCTAACTGTGAGTGCTGAGGCTGAAATTGTCCTTATGCCAGAAGAGACCTTTAATTTACATCTCAGTTTGAGTGCAAAAACAATTATTACGTTGATTTTTTTTTTCTCTGTGTGATTTTTTTTTTTTTAATTTCCATCTTTTGGATCCACCTGTGATAATGATGCGAAAAACCTTTTATCATATAAACTGTTATAAACGTAAACCAGTGGGTCAGGTGCACCACGGATGTGGAGTCAGAAATCATTTAGAAAAATGTTACAATATTTAAATGAATGTGACCTCAAATGAGAATAAGCCACTTTAAAGTAACAGCACGTCTTTAAGTTAATGCATGAGGTTGGATGCTTTGAAATGGTTAATAGCTAATGTCATCTCAAATGTATTAGCTCTAATTCACAATGGTGGCAAACGACAGCAGTTGAGCCTCATGGGAGGTCTGGCCTCAGGACCCTTTTTTCTGATGAACAATCCAGCGCCCCCCACCCCGCCTGCCCCCGTCGCTTTCTCGGTGCTTGCGGTCCTCTCCAGGAAACCAACAGCAAGGAGCAGTAAATCAATAGCTACGCAGTCTGGGCAAATGACAAGCCGTTTAGTTTGGCGGCCTACTTCGTTTCACAACATGTGGCCTGGCCTTCTAAACTGGAGGCAGGGTCTCTGGGAGAAAATATTTCCCTGCACTAAATCAAATTTGGCAGCAGGTGGTCTGTGGAGTTGTGAGTGCACTGCCACCACATCTAGAGAACGCTCTATTTTTCTCCAACCAAATGAGTCCTTCAGACCTCTCCCTGGTTTAGAGTATCAGTGGTATCTAGCTCCCAGTGATGTGTCATCCATCAGTCCTGTAGCACCTTTAAAGAATTATTCATGACGAGCAGAGCAGATGATCCCAAGAGCCATCCTGATAAACTATCTGGCAACAGTAATCATGCTTTATTTATGTCTTGTATTCTTCTAATATTTATTTTTTTATGGTTCTGGAAGAAGAACAATGCTAATTGCTAATGTGATGAAAAGATCATATTTATGGCCTTTCCAGCTATCCATCCACTTTGTTTATTTCTCATCAAGGTCCGTAGGGAGACAGGAGATTATTATCATTGTCACTGGGCGATAGGCATGGATAAATCCCAAACTGGTACCAGCCCATCACACATGGGAACACACACCAGAGCAGCTGTAGCTCAGGTGACACGAAGGTCCTCAGTACAGAAAACTGTGAGTTCTTCACACAAACATGTGAATATGAAAAAGAGTGAATGAGATGTGTAATGGAAAGTGCCACATAAATACAGACTAGTTACACCCGTCACTCACAACTCCAGCCAGTCACATCCTGAGGCAACTGCTGCACCACTGTGCTGCCCCACCTCCATCCATGGAAGACAAAATCAATTTTGCAAAGAAAAGCAAAAATACATTTAAATGGAAGGACGAAAGTGTGGGCGTGTGTGCACGGATCCAACTTATGACTCTGCTGCAACATCGTTTTGGGCTAAAAAAACAGAGTCAAAAATCTGCTGGGCTAAAACCTGTTGACAGAGGGAAAATTAATTCCCATCGTGTTCTTAAATCCACAACAATTTGTCCTCGGCACTAAAGTGGCTGTGAGGGGGGAAAATAGATATAAAATGAAGCACACAATGAATTATTCATGTGAGAGGCAAAACTTGATTATACCGTTATTTATCTGATTGACTGGCACGATGGCAGAAAGGTTCAATTTCCGCTTTTTCGCTCACGCTTCATAGCCTTTTGCTCTCTGACGATCTCTAATCTTTATAGTTCAAAAACATACAGTCTCTCTCTCTCTCTCTCTGTCTGTCTGTCTGTGTACTTCAGTGTTCAAGACAACAGTTTCAAACGTGAAGAACAGTTTGCACTTTTCCATAGTTTCTTTTGCTCAAACTCTGCAGCTCTGCTAAAACCCTTGAGTTGGTGCAAATGCTAATTGCACCAACCCTGGAGTGATGGAATGAGGTTCCATTGGGTCCACCCATAAAGCGCAGAAGTCCCAGAAACCAAAAAAAAGATAAAACAGGGCACAGTCTCTGAGCATGTTAGCACAGAGTTAATGCTATTAACAAATATAGGATATGATTTCAAATCAAAAGGGTTTTGAAATATCAAATCAACAGTTAAAAAAGCTTCAACATATTTTCTTTCATTCAGGACTAAGATATTTATAGAAATAATGTAATATAAAACTTTCCCTCATGTTTCCATGGTGGCTTGAAAAAGACCAAAAGATGTGCAGAATTGCATCATAATATAAAATCTCTGTATTGATTCTTGAATGTGTGTTTTGCTGAGTGGCTATTCCACTTTAGCGTCTAACGGCTGACTGACGTTATTGAAATTGACAAGATGATTTGTTATAATGTTCATTCCTGTCACTAGATGACGCCAAGCCTGAAATGCTTACAAACAGCAGGACCTTATTTGTTTTAATTGCTGTAAGAGAGCATGTCAGGTGTCGGCCCTTCTCTTATCCAAATGCCAACACCCTCCACTGACGGAGAGGTGACTTGCTACATTTATTAGAGCATGGAAACGTTGTCAAATTACTTTTAAGAGCCTATATAGATGCCTGAACTATTGCTCCCCAACCTTCCCCAGATTATTCAATCTCACAGTTCTATTGCAGGCTCAAGATAAGATGGTGAATCCATGCAGTGGAGGCTTATCTGAGCAGAGCACACACTCTCTGGAGTATGGGATTTCTCTACAAATTCCCTCAGCGCACTTCAGGTGTGACCCAATTAATGCCAGAATTTGTGTCTTTCATTTTCACCCTTCACCACATTGACACATGATAAGGACTAAAAAAAAAAAAAAAGAAAAACTGTGGAGGATGTTTTTTTAAAATACTTAGAAATAACTATTTATTCACTCATTTGTAGTTGTTTCTTTTTGCTTTATCATCATTGACTTATCTGGGTCTGGCCTGCAACTGCAGCAGTTCTTTGAAACCTATTTTGGGTGGAGTTTGATTGAATTCCATTGGCTGAGGGTCACCAGGACACATGCTCCACTGTACAGAGTCCTCCAGCTGTGGTAGAGCCCTAGAAAAATTCTACACTTGTTGGGAAATTAAGCTCCTATATTAAGGAATCAAACATCTCCAGAACAAAAGTCTAATGTGCACAGAGGAATTTGGTTTCAATAAAGATCTTATCTCAAAGCCACTGCAACCTAAAGCGTGAATCATTCAGAAATGATCTAATGCAGACGACATGGCATCATCCATAAATGTATGCAGTAGGTTCCAGTTCTGTCAGTAAACAAAGGTTGCTCTTACTGTGGTATTTATTCATTTCATCCATCCATCCATGCACCTAAGATCAGTTTAGAGTTGCCAGTTCACCGCCAAACCCATGTGCTTGGACCGAGACGAAAACCATAGTACCTGGAGAAAATCCAGGCGGTCACTCCTTTGACAAACTAAAAGTCTTTCTGTAAGAGGCTGATAAGATTTCAAATGGTGCACTGACGAAGCCTCGTGTGAACCCTTCTTATCATAAAGCTGCTGGTTTCAATCAGTTGGAATCCAATAAAGAAACTACACACACTCCGTGGCTAGTACGGTGCCGCCTGATTAACATATTTCTCATGGGGTATCTCGCACCACTCTGGATTCTAACAGGAGAAAACAACAGCAGCTCACATGTTGGTAAAATGTCAAATGAAATCTCAAATCATCAGAACAAGCGCTGCATGGTTTCAGAATCCTCAGGACGTCCTACAGTCACTCATCCATGAACTGATGCATGATTTGCTCACAATGAAGCTTCACATCTTTCAATATTTCTCTTCTGCTTCAAATCATTTCAATAAAAGTTCCATATGAATTTGTCTGCAAGCGCTTGCTGAGTGATATTGATATTTCTTTGGAGTGATTCTGTTGTATTTACCTCCACCTGTCCTTTTCTCACAAGTATGCACTGGGATCTTTGTATCTTTTGCTGGGTTAATGTGCATGTGTTTGTGTGTGTGTGTGTGTGTGTGTGTGTATGTGTGTTCCTCATTCTTGCCTTGGTCGTATTTGTTTGTTTGCTTTGCACCAACGTTCTAGTTTCTGTTTAAACACTTTTCCTTCCTCTGAATAAACTGTACCTTCTCTGTCTGCTACAAACTTCAAGTAATCTTATGAATCATCATCTCTGCAGTTCTTCATCAGTTCTTTATCAGGAGGTAATGCTGTTCCACACTGTTCCACCCTGTATGTCTGCAGAGTCAATTGTTTTGTCCAATTATGGATTTTCCTCATCCTCTGAGACATGTTAAACAAAGTGATGCTAAAGACTTGGCTGGGCCATCTTGGATGTTTTTCTACACACTGTGATCATTATTGACATTGGTGCTAATTTGGGGGCAAAGCAGCCGTTTGGTGAAAAAAAAAGAAAAAGAAAGCGAGAAAGGATTACTGGCAGCGGAGGAGCTTACAGAAAAATGCCCTGAGTGATGGTCAGAGACTGAAGCAGGCCCAAAAGCACCCAATTAGCCGCTTCCAACCGTACAGTCACAATGGCTGTGTCCTTCAGAAGCACTACCACCTTAAAATATAACGTCAATCAACAAATGCAGCCTCATGTTAAATTATATGCAATGAGATGACCTTGAATATTGTTTCCAAACAATTGAATTGAATCCAAAACAAACATTTGGATTCAAAATGATTTTATTGTTGTGCATATTACATATATATAAGAAAAGTCAAACTTGGAGGCTTGTTTACTTTTATTTTTTTTGAAATTGTGGATTCATTTGGCATTTTCAGGAATGATGGAGGTCTACCATCACACACATACAAGTTTGATGGTAAAATCGCAGTAACAGTCAATGGCTAATAGAGGAAGAGAACACAAAAGAATTAGACAGCCAATGGAAATGAACCAAATTCAATTTCAACCTGGACTGCTCAAACTGTCAACCACATAAAGCGAAGATTTATTATGAGATGGGCACCGATGTCATTATTATTCAGACATGATGAAGCCCTCTATTTAATAGAGCCTTTCAACAATCCTCTCTTTAAAAACCTCCTATATTGACCACTCCCTATTCAAAATCAGTGGCGGTTGCTCAAATTCAATGATTTGTGTGTGTGTGTGTGTGTGTGTGTGTGCGCGCGCAGATGGTGGTTATTGATTAATTCAGATAAGAAATATTGCTTTCTCTGAAAAAGCTTTTATGTTACCTGTTTATTAAGGTGGCTGAATAAATAAAGCCTTGATTCACTTGGCTGCCGTGGATTCAGGAAATTGGTTTGTTGTGGTGTAACAAAAGGTTCGTCTGGGGCACGTAATTGCATTAGAGCTGCAATTTTCTCTACACATACTCACACTGGTGCACACAACAGGAGGCAGGTGAAGCCTATGGATACTGGCGACTTGAAAGGTGCCATATTCCAGAGCTTTTATTTTCCGCTAAAGTGATGAGGGTGAGTCCTTTGATAAACTAAAAATCTTTCTGCAAGAGGCTGATAAGATTTCAAATGGTGCGCCGACAAAGCCTCGTGTGAAACCTTCTTATCATAAAGCTGCTGATTTCAATCAGGTGGAATCCAGAAACTAAACACTGGCTAGCGCAGTGTGCAGCCTGTTTAGCATATGTGACTCCTTTTCATGGGGGATTTCGCATCACTCTGGATTCTAACAGGAGAAACCAACAGCAGCTCACGTTGGTAAAATGTCAAATGAAATCTCAAATCATCAGAACAGACTCTGCATGGTTTCAGAGTCTTCAGGACGTCCTGCAGTCAGTCATACATGAACTAAAGCCTCTTGATTTACTCCCAATAAAGCTTAAAGTCATTCAGTCTTTCTGTTCTACTTCAAAACATTTCGATAAGCGCTTGCTCAGTTAGATTGATAGGTTTTGTGGAATAACGCTGTATTTACCTTTGAAATTCCCAGCTACAAACACTGAGACAAGAAGGAAAGAAAGTGAATTTTCACAATCTGAAACCTGAGAACATAGGCCTCTGAGGGGAGCAGTGATCAGCGGGCCCGCCTTATAGCAACAAGGTTCTGGGTTTGAGTCCATGGGGATGATCTTTACTGGGATGGACTCCAGTAAAGACTGCAAGTCCAGTGAGGAATGAGGAATGATAGAAAGTTGAATCTTAACAATAAAGAAGGCTTGGAGAGATATCACTCTAAAGTGTTTGATTGGTGCGCAGTAGCAGTAGCCAGTGACCAGTGTTTTATATCGGAATAACATTAAGCACCAAAGCTGCCCTCCTGCTTCTGTCTGCACCAACAAATCTAATTAAAGTAAGTGGTTTATTTATAGACCCATCTATTTTCCCTGTTGCAGCACGTCTACATGCAGATCTTTTTGTTTTCCTCATTTGGAATAATTATTGCGATATTGCTGCTATAATATTCCGCAGCTCAACTTAAAGCTCGTGCCTCTGCTGGAGAGTCATTCTTTACATTAACGAGTAGTGAACAGAACTGTGAAGACTTAATTAAGTGTCCCTGCCCTGGGCTAACTCGGGGGCCGGGTGTCAAGCCTCTTCTTCTCTGGTGCACTCTGGGTCCTTAATGCACAATGTCAGGCCAGAACCCCCAGAAACGAGCGCTGTTAGAGCATCTTCCTGGAGCGACGAGGCACTTAAACGCAGCTTCATTCCTGACTGTAGACCAGCCATGACAAGGCCTGTCGCCCCATGCGGGAAGAATGAGCTGAGCAAATTAGAACTCACTGTGCTGTGTTCAGCATTTGACTGGCGCAAGAGGTCAGGACTTATCCCCAGGCCCCCATTTACAGTATGAGTGTGAACCATTTCTGACTCTTAAGCGCCCTTCTGGTAAACAGCTGTATTGATAAATGGCTTCTAGTCTCTCTTTCTTTCTATAACTCATCTAAACACATTAGGGTTATTTTTAAATTCTTGTACATCAAACTCAGTGGTGGGGAGTAAGAAACAGCAGTAGCTGGTCTTGACTTGTGTCACACAGCAAACTCCGCCTACTTTGGATTTAAAAATTGCAAGGTGTGTGTGAGAGAGAGAGAGAGAGACTGAGAGAGAGAGAGACTGAGTGAGTGAGTGTGTGGAACAAGACAAGGCTGGTAAGACATAAGACATAAGGTCCATTATCTGACCCTGTGATGTAGCACCATTTCTCTTCCCTCTTTTCTCGAGCAAAAGAATGCACCTCCAGTAGTTTTTTTTGCCTTCTTTATGCTGTTTTTTTTTTTTTTCCACTGCTTGACTCTCTTTGCATTTACTCCCAGTAAGTGCAACAGCGAGCACCAACAAGACAACAGTGAGGCCATCACAGACAGAGGCAAATATGGCGTACAAAAATAGCATTAGCATTTATTGGAAATATAGTCCATTCTAGGCATATCTGTCAATAAACTGTACTTTTCTTCTGTCACTGCTGAGAGGGTTAGAAGCAACATTCAGAGACTCAGTACTTGTGTTTAAAACTGCATCTGACCTTGATGAATTTAACATTTAAATAAACCCATAAAAGGCCAATTTTTGTCACTTTAGGGAGGAGTCCTATCATGTAGTATGGAGCTCTAAAAATGTCAGTTACACGCATGAAATTAAAGTCCAACAACTGAAATGATGTGTTCTCGTCTCTGTTGCATCATAGAGCCATGTTTTGTGCGGATCATCATTAATATGGACATAGACACATCACAGCACTTTCTCTGCAGCACTGACGAAGTCCTGATATCAGATTGGGTCTTATTTGCTGTCATATCTACAGAACATCACTTCCTTTTTTAGCAGAAGTTTTGATCTTGAACTGGTAAATGACTGTAGGTAAATACTTCATAATATTCTTTCAGGGAAGCTCTGTTGCGGCTCACAGTGCGTTATCTCAGAGTTTTTTGAACTAACAACATTCTTTTCTCCCTAAAGAAAAATATATTTTTTTTCTGTGTGACACATTACCTTTATCAGAGAACACCAGACACTGTTTGCTTTTAAATGTAGCTCCCGTCTGGTAATTATTCGTTGCAATTAAATCCTCCGAACCTTCATATTATCAACAATTAGGAGATTATTGGAAAATAGAAAGAACCAGTACTACTGTTACATTTTCAGCATTGCCAATTAATTGTTTGTAAAGTTACATTTAGAAAGGTTCAGTCCAGCAGCAAAACAATTTGATCAGTTTTATTGGCTTGGATTCATTCTATCTAGTATATGTCTAAGCTGAGGTGACCGATGACTTTTAGAACATAAATATAAATGTATTTGATAATAACTATCACTCATTCATGTGATTAACTCCCATCTGTAGCTGATTCCTTAACCTGTAGTTAATATTCACAAGGAAATCTGCCCACTGTTTGTTAAATTTGTTGTATAAATCAACGAAATCCTTTCATTTTAAGCATTAATTTATATACATTTGCAAGGAATACAGTGAGGAAGGAGCACGGGTATTCTCAGTAGCCAGTGTGGCAGCAGACTCGTTTTTCATTAAGATGAACTGTGGCGGCGGCCGATCGTCCTCCGCCTCCAGCTGACACTTGGCTCCCTCCTACAACAGACACGTGTGTGTGTGCGTGTGTAAGAACGAGATCGCAACCACACATCCCAACATTTGAGGGTCCATGTGCACGTGCGCAGCTATGTGCACGTGTTCCAATGCTATCAAACAATGAGAATGTTATCAGACATCGCCAAAGGCAAATGAAAGGGAATCAGAGGAGAATATGGAGCCCAAACCAGCATATTCCCTATGCAACCATAACTTCCTCTCATCCAAAATAAAAGAAATCTTCAATCCTTTTGTTTGTTTTGTTTTTTTTTTTAAACAAATGAAATGCCAATTTTTATAATATACTTATGAATATCATTAAAGAAAGGACTTTAATGTAAATACAAGCCCATTCATGGATCTGGTGGAGAGATTTTCTTCCATTAATAAAGGACATTCCATATCCATTCTGTAGGTGTTTTCTCATGGCTTCTGCAAGATATGAAATATTCAAGAAATAAAGAAACAGGCTGGAAACAGGCTGGTGCACTCCTGGGCCAATCTATGTCTGCAGAAAGCAGTTCTGCTTCAGGAGCCCTACAGCACAGTACCTGCTTGTAATAGTTATTTTAGAGGTCTAAACACTAATTATTCCTGGCTTGACAGTTTTTGATGAATTTTGTGCAATTATAAAACAGTATTATTCATTTTCTTTATACTATGGTTATAAACAAAATAAGATGAGACTTGAGGTGCAATATTGGAACAAAAGAATAACTGAGCTCATTAACCCCTTGTTGCTAAATTCATACTTTGCTTCAACATTCAAAATAATAAAAATGCATAAATAGAAGCATGAAAGTTGAAGCAAATTCACTCAGATGTCATCCAGTGTTTTCTAATGGGGGTTCAGAGCATGTTAATCATTTGACTCATGGGATTACGCTATATAAATGTTACACACATATGTTAAATATAGGTCATATTATGCTCTGCCGGCATACATTAACAGTCATACACCTATGTATACATCATAATAAGATGTTTGTTTGTGTCAAAACTGACCAAGAAGCACATCATGTAGAATTAACTGTTGTTTTTTAAATAACTTTTTTTTTGTTGTTTGTTTGTTTTAGCTTTTAGACAATTTAAATAGATCTGCTCCCAGAGGAAAAGCAGACCTGAAGGTTATGACAGCATGATGCAAAGATTAAATACGTTAGGAGCTGTAAGATTAAAGCAGCAGAAAGGATGAACGTGTACAAACACTTTACAGACTAATTATTGTTGAGATGGTCAAAACCACATGGTGGGCTGTTTTCTTTTAAATTTCTATGTACAAAAGCATGTGCTATCTGTGTTGCCAATTATAATTATAGTTTATTTATTAACAGTTCTGTTTTAAGCCTGAAATGATAAATTAGTTATGTGATTATAGCTTTAAGATGGGAAACTGTTGATTGACGTTACACTTTTTTATCAAATAAAGCAAAATTTTATATCAAATTACATTTATTTTTTAATTACAGGAATGGCTGGCACTATATCAGATTAATAGTATAAAGCATCTTAAAGCTCCACAGACTCTTGACAGCTGTTTAATTTGCAGAATGGCCTTTAATAATCTCATCTTTGTGTTTTCAAGGACACATGATTGACACTGATGGGAAGATCCAATCAGACAGACCAAAATGGACAGAGAAATATCTGAATTTGAGATTTCTTTTTGTCCTGATTACACATTCATGTCATCTCTACAGCATATGGATGGAAAAAGTTCTACATCAAGTAACTTGAACCATGTAATGTAATGAAATGGGAGCATAAACCACAGCAGTGAGGATATATGGAAAATGGAGGAAAGGCACACTGTGAGGCAGATGAGGGTGAGAATTGATCAGTCATGTTCAACATCGGGCCACCTGTGTCCAACCAAACCCTGAGAGTCATTTTTAATTCAGTTTAATGCTAACAGACAAACCAAACATGGCTGTTCACCATACGCTTTTGTTTTGTCCCATTTAGTTTAGAAAAAGGAACGTTTTAATTCAAGTGGAAAAAAGAAGTGCAAGGTCTTCACGGTCGTCAAAAAAAAAAAAAAAAAGTTTTCTCGACCCTCCAGCCAAAGACATTTTATGTCTGAGACACAACAGGCATTTCTGTTGGGAGGACAGAAACTTGCAACTAATGTAAAGTCCTTCAAAGCATTTGAATAGGTAAAAATGTTTCTACTGCCTATGAGGCTTTTGTCTGCATAGCCTGTAAAATAATGGAAAAAGGTGAAATGTGTTTCCTGGTTTTGTTGTAACTTTGTACAGAGCGAAATATAAAAAGAATGAAAACACTTACTATGTATGTGATATGTTAATTAAGGAAATATGGCTCAGATGGTTGCACAGGTGTTTGGAGACGTTTGCACGTCTGGGTGTTAAATGTCACACTTGTTTCCTGTGACATATGCTGAACATCAACACTAAGCCAAACACGTTCTTTGCTGGTTTAGTGTTACGTATCGCGCCCCTGACGCGTAGATCGGACCCAATTGCAGACACTTGGCAGCTTTGCAGCTAATTTTAATTGATTCAAAAATGGTGAACAAACGAAAGACGCTCCACAGGAGGATAAACAGTTTAACACAAATATACCACAGCAACGTGCTGGGCTCAGCTCGACCATCCGTCGGCGTCTTTTATTCCACGGGACCTCGTTCCCACGTCGGTGGACTGTGGCCCGTCTTATCGTCGTTTGTTCTCTCACCCTTGTTGCCTCCGGTTTCGACAACGTCTCGACGCCGGCGCGTCCGTGAGCACTCCTGATATAGCTGCAGAGCTGATGAATCGCAGGTGTGTCTTGTCGGCCGCACCTGTCGCCCGCGCACCTGGAAAGATGTAACACCAACACAGCTTGTTAACCCGGTCCGATTACCTATCGGCTTGGCCGGTTCCTCACATTTAGTTAGATAACTTTAATATTTGCCTGCGTTTACATCATATAAAGTATTCATTTCGTTTGTGCGTGTTTGGGACACTACTGTAGCTCTTGAAACGTGCTAGCTGTTTGTTCTGGCCTTTAGCAAGACACTGAATGTTAACTGTAACTGTAGTTGCCATCCAGACACTTTCATTTAACTTTTTTTTTTTTAATAGTCACAAATTATTGGGAAACGTTAATGGTATTTGCACTATTGACTCGTGCACATCATAAAATGCTAAAGAGTGCTAAATAAAGCCTGGCATTCGGAAAGATTAGAAAAAAAAAATGTCAAAATAGCTTTTATCAAACTCCCACTTCCCAGAGCAAAGGGCTGTTTTCATTTACAACAGGTAAAAGAAGGAAGTTTTGAGCCGTGCCCTCTTTGGAAAAAGAAACTCCAAGGCACGGTAAACATACTCCTGGTCGTGAATACAAATCCAGTTTGTGATTTACTAAAATATTCCCAAGATTACTGACTTTTTCATGGACCTTTCTGAATTATGACACCTGCAGGGTGCCATCTTTCAGAAGCTTTACAGGCTTCCAGTTGGGTGGGCAGGAGGTCCTAATGCAAAACACATGACAGAATTTTAAAAATGTACGTTCCATTTCTGTGCAAAATTCAGCAATTATAGATTTTTATTTTGGTAACATGTCCAAACTTAACCCAGTCCCTTCAAAGCTGACCTTTGCAGTGACTGACAAAGGAAGCAGCCAGTCAAGAAGAGCAATACTGAAATAACCTTCCTCAACAAATGTTATTTATTGTCTTTCTTCCTAATTTACTGAGAAATTTTATCACTTAACACTTTGAATGGCTGAGTTCAATCAGTATCTCTGGAAGTAAAATTGACCCAGCACACCTTTTACACCCAGCATTTATTTTCTGTTCCTGCAATCTTTTCGGGGAGGGTAATGTTGCGGAAAATGGGAACCAGGAGTTGGAACGTCCTGATAAGCTGTGTTTTAGTGTAAGAGGGACTCTTTTAAAGGTTAATAGTCGCCATGGCTTCACACTGCTTGTTCATTATTCAAATGCCAAACAGGTAAACTTTAATCAATGCTCAGTGCCGCTCAGATGCCTGATGCACCAGCCTGAATATCTTCATCCGATTTTCTCATGTTTTATTAAAGTAATCATGCCGCCACGTGCTGGCGTTCAAAACAAAAGTTTGTTCATTCTACTTTGTTTCTGAATCTTGTTTTTAATGATCAGACACTTTTATTTTACAAGTCTTTGGGTCATGCTAAACTCTAAAGAAAATCACCAGTTGAATTGAGCATTATTATAACATTCTTTTAATCTAAACTTTTACCATTTACAGCTGTCTGATAATTCGCAATACATCCTGAGGCACAATAATACACAGTCTCTTGTAACTTGAATTGAGTGTAGAGCTGAAAGAGGATAAGTCATAAGTCAATGTCATGCAGCTCAGATTTGATGAGGCAACAGATGCTTTTTCTGATACCAGCAGTTATGAGGAGACAAATTTTCCTTTCCTTTCCTTGATTAGACAGACAACTTTGTCATTCAGTATACAGTAGGTGTACATACTGTACAATGAAATTTTGTTGCAAGCAGCTCAGCACAGCACAGAATGAAGACTTGAGGTAGCAACAAATACTTGGAATTTTTATAATTTTAAAACAATTATAAAGCCGTACAACAATTATGAAACAGTAGAACAATTATAAAATAATAAAGAGACAGTGTGAACTTTATTTCAATACCTGACCTACAGGATTGAAGATACCAAGTATGGAGTAAGTAGCAGCAAAAATACAATGGAATCTGTAATGGCAAAAATAGTATAAAGTGCAGAAGTAAAGTGACCTGTGGAGTTTCCAGTAGTGCAATAAAAAAAGAGAATTTGTATATATACACACTGGGTAAATATATACATACTGGGCAATATGTATACTGGGTAAGAGGCAATGGATTAAATAATACACAGGATAAGATGGTAGAAAATCCCTCGTGCCATAGTCCAAGGCAAACAAACAACCCATCAGGCAGCACACCAACTACCAAACAATGCAAGACCAAACATATTCCTATGACTAAGCCTCACATTAAGACCATCTCATATCTCGTCACATTTTTACTGTAATGCTGACAGAGAGTAATATGCAAGCGCACAGTATACCGCGTCACATTTTTACTCTAATACTGGCACAGAGAGAGAGAAGCCACCATATACTGGGCCTATACAGGCCTTCGACCAATACACCCGCATAGCACTCTCCCCACTCATTCTAACCCTATTTCCAAATTTTCCTTTGTCAAACACTGAGGCCACAAGCATACAACTCTTATGTAGAATTATAAAGTGCAACAAGCAAAACTGCCAGTCCATGGTCAAACAGGGGATCAGTGGCCCATCCACCAGTAGTGGGATTATCAAGTGGACACCTTCATTCTTCGATGTTTCGTTAAGTTAGGACCACGACACCTCAGGAAGGCTTAACAGTGATACCCAGCGTCTTGGAATCACCTCCCTCCATGTTGCCATCACATTAACACATTCTCCAAGAAATTTCCTTAGCTAGCAGTTAACATGACCTAGCTATGAGAGCATTAGCCAAACAACCCAAATTTAGCTAACAGCACTCCATGTAGCATTATTTCTCTTTAGCCACAGCCACTCACTTGCTCATTCTGCTGCCATGGACGTTTTTAACTGTATGCCTGAGGTTCTGCCCCCTAATACCCAACTCATTGAGTAGGGAAACAGTAGATTTTGCAACAAAACCACGGCAGCCTACCTCCACAGTCCTCAGTCGAGCGCTCCAGCCTCACAATGTGGCTTCCCCCATCATCTCTGAATATTTATCTTTCTTAAGCTCATAGGCTTCCTCAATTCTATCCTCCCAGTAAAAAAGTATCCTCCCCTCTACAAAAAAAACTATCTTCTCTAGGTATTTGTGTTTGTGCACAGTACCAGATCTGGACATAGTTGAGTGCTAACAATGTGGGCGGGGACAACAAGCTTTTGCTTAATGTCAGCCCTCATTTACAATCCACCTCCCGCTCATAGCTGTCCAAATATATGCCTAGTGCTAGTTGACCTTGCCTTTTCTCCCTCAGGTACAAAATTAATTTGTCTAACCACAGTTAGAGCAGCTTGTGAATTAACTTCCCTCTGCCTATCTTCAATTGAGGCTGCCAAACATTTTAGTACTTGGTTGTGGCGCCATGTGTACCGCCCCTGGGAGAGATTAATCTTACACCCTGATTGAAGATTAAATAGAGAACATGGAGACCAGCATAAGTGGCAATGTTCAATTAGTGTTCAGCAGTCTAATGGCATGTGGAAAAAAGTTATTGCAGAACCTGGTGGTCCTGCACCGAATGCTGCAGAACCTCTTCCTAGAGGCCAGCAGGGAGAACAGTCCATGGTGGGGGTATGAGGGGTCACTGATGATGATTCTGGCTCGAGACAAGCAGTGCCTTGGTGCAATGTCCTGAATGGGGGGGAGGGAAGACCCGATGATTATCTCTGCTGTCCTCACCACTCTCCTCACAGACTTCCATTCAGAAGCACCACAGGCTCCATGCCACACAGACACACCACGCTGGTCAAGATGCTCTCTATGGTGCTTCTGTAGAATATGCTGAGGATGGGCAGGGGCAGGTGGCCTCTTCTCATCTTCCGCAGAAAGTGCAACCGGATTACCTTTGTGTGTTTCACATGTCTGTCTAATTGTCTGTCTAATTTTTCTGAATAGAGAAAAGATTATTGTTTTTGCGAGAACAATGTATTCCTTTGCTTCCAGTAAAATGTGCTGCCATGTTGTGCTGTGTCGCTGTGCTGTGTCGCTGTGCTGTGTTGTCTGTGTTGCTGTGTTGTTGTGCTGTGTTGCTGCGCTGTGTTGCTGTGCTGTGTTGTTTGTGTTGCGTTGCTGCGCTGTGTTGCTGTGTTGTGTTGCTGCACTGCATTGCTGTGTTGCTGTGCTGTGTTGTTTGTGTTGTGTTGTGCTGTGTTGCTGTGCTGTGCTGTGCTGTGCTGTGTTGTTTGTGTTGTGTTGTGTTGCTGTGCTGTGCTGCGTTGCTGTGCTGTGTTTCTGTGCTGTGAGTTTGTATTGTGTTGCTGTGCTGTGTTGTTTGTCTTGTGTTGTGCTGTGTTGCTGTGCTGTGCTGTGTTGTTTGTGTTGTGTTGCTGTGCTGTGCTGTGTTGCTGTGCTGTGAGTTTGTATTGTGTTGCTGTGCTGTGTTGTTTGTCTTGTGTTATTTGTATTGTGTTGCTGTGTTGTGTTGCTGTGCTGTGTTGTATATGTTGTGTTGCTGTGCAGTGTTGCTGTGATGTGTTATTTGTATTGCGTTGCTGTGCTGTGTTGCTGTGCTGTGTTGTGTCCTGTGTTGTTTGTTGTGTTGGGGTGATGTCTTGCAAGTGCTGTGTTGCTGTGCTGCGTTGTTTGTGTTGTGTTGCTGTGTGGCGGTGCTGTGTTACTGTGCTGTGTTGCTGTGCTGTGTTGTTTGTCTTGTGTTGCTGTGCTGTGTTGTTTGTCTTGTGTTGCTGTGCTGTGTGTTGTGTTGCTGTGCAGTGTTGCTGTGCTGTGTTGTTTGTGTTGTGTTGTTTGTGTTGTGTTACTGTGCTGTATTGTTTGTGCTGTATTGCTGTGCTGTGTTATTTGTATCGTCTTGCTGTGCTTTGTAGTTTGTGTTGTGTTGTGTTCTTTCTCAGGACTGGACTGTTCTGATTCTGCTTGTGTCCTTTCCACCTGCTCTCATGTTGTCACACATGGCTCTCTCTTTTGTTCTGTGTTTTTGTGTAACTTCCACTCATCAGTGCCAATGATTTGTCACTTAATTACGTGAAAGAGGTGCTGAGTTACTCTAAAATGTCGACCTTTGGTTGAACTGAACTGAGGGAAGTCCCACACTGGCTACAGCAGAGACACCATCAGGTTTCTTATTGCATCCTCATGAAACAGTCTGACAGATTCATGCAGTTTGCAGATAATAACACCGAAGGCGGCACAAGTGTTTACTACATAGACTACGTGAAGGGGCGACACATTGGTGCAGCACACTCGCTGGATATTACACAATAATCTGTTGTAAGTATCAATCAGAGCAGAACATTTGGACTTTTATGATATAGAATCACACTATATTTGACCATAAACGTCTGGCCCAGCAGCAGAGCTGACAGACTCTCAAACGCACAAGTGAAACTGAAAACATCGTTATTATCGCTATGAAAGGATGGCTGAATTTGCAGTTGAATGCATCATAACACAAGCTGTTATCAACAGAGCCTGATCCGTGTTTGCTAAAGGTCAGCGCATATTCAGTGAAAATAATACCTCCTGCTGTTCTCTGGTCGCCGTGGCAGTGACACCAAGCAGACCTGCAACTATCTGCTGCCTTGTGATGAGAAATGCATGTGAAGGTCAGAGCAGGTGCTGCATGATTAGACCCGCATGATGCCTGGAAAGGAAACGCTCGTTTCACTGCATCATGGACAAACGAGCGCTCAGCTCACAGGTGTGTGTAGGTGTGTGTGTCTGGGGGGGCTGTCTGCACAGTGGGACCCAGTAGGAAAATGGGTCCCACCCAATGAAACCTGTGCTGACACCTATTTAGATGCACCAAAAATGTAATAAACATGCCGAATGAGGTGTTTTTGCATTCAATGCAAATGAACCTCTCTGCAAACCTGGTGTAACCCTGAGGAGTTAAAGGGTGGGGGGGGGATATCTACTGATGTAGTGACTAACTCCAGCATCTGTAATTAGGAAAGAATGTCTGGGAAATGTGCGAGGAGTGAGAGCTCGAAGTGAAAAGCCCTCAGATGAACAGTGTTATGGAGTGAGACTGAGACGGCTGGTCTGGAATAATAACTTCCTCTGCCACATTATGCTGGTGCTCTCCTGATAAGATCATTGGAAAATGGTAGCTGTTGGAAATAATGCAATTCATTCTGTATTGCTGCGGGACACTACGGGGCTCTAAATGAAGCATGTCTTCTATTAGACCCCTAAAGAAACAAACTAATAGCCCTGCAAAGTCTTGCCATTTATAATATGACTATAATTCTTATGATTCATTAAGCAGGAACAGAAAACGATAGTATATGCTGATTAGAAAAGTCCTCAGGGGAAATTCACAAGATAATTTATTCTAAAATCTCCCACTGACATGGAACCTCTCCTGATATTGTGTAGATTAACTCCCTAGGTCACACTGAATTATGATTGTATTCTGTCTCTGTATTATGTTTAAAAATTTGGGTTTTACATCTGCGTGTTTGGTTGCGTTTCATAGTCACAAACAACAAAATGTGGAAATGCAATCAAATGCACATCTGTAAGACCAATGTGAGTATTTCTGTGCCTTAAGTGCTTGTTTTGTCGAGTGTGGTGAATGTTTTTTCTCTTCTACATGCAATTGTCTTGGCTAAGACAGTAATATTCATCATTCAGCAATCACCGTTGCTATAAACTATTCAGAATGTTTAACAGTTGCAAATCAGAAAGAACCAGTTCTGTTATAACTGTTCTGTTTCTATTTGCATCCATGTATCTAGATGGATTCTATAAGCAGGTTTGTTTTCAGCTTTGTTCCATCAGTTTAAGTCTGAACTGAAGTTTAAGTTCAGGTTTGGCTATTTGATCTCAGCCCTCTGCTGTTCAGTTTCACATCCCCCTTTATGAAGCTGCAGCTCTAAGAAGTGTTTGGCTTTTCTAGTTTTTCTGCCCCCCTGTCTGTGTTATATTTTAGAGGACATTCTATCATGTCCAGTTGCTTTGTAATGGCTGGAACAGCCATCAAATCAGCTGTGTTTTTGGTTTTCTACCACAAATATCCTACTTTCTCAGGAAGTGGAGAATGACCTCTGTTTTTAGAACAGTGTGCTGCATGTAGTGCTCTTTTTGTTGGGTGGCTGCAGACTGCAGAGATAAACCAAGACCTCAACTGTTACAAATGTCTGCTAATGCTATTTATGCTGAATGTCACCCTGCCGTGAGAGAGGAGTGAAGGGAGACGTTTGCATTTACCTCCAATGTAAACGATGTTCTAAAGTCAACAGACAGATAGACACCTTTTCAGTGTCTACAATTCATGAATTTTAGTAATAAATATTACGGTGACTTGCGTTGTAGGTGAACTGGGGCATCGCACTGAAAATTTTAGTGAAATTTTCAGGAAATGCTGATAATGGGCCTCGGAACAGATAATTACATTTTGGTGATATTCCCAATTCCAGACAGACTTTGACCTTTGAGCATCCAAAGATCAATACTACAGGTGTAAGTCACAATATGGAAGGAAATGAGTTTGGTGGAGGTCTGCGCTCTCCAGTGCGTTTCTAGTTCATTATGAAATGATATCAACTCACTTTTAGTAGAAGACATAATAGAAGACATGCTTTTGTTTGGTCATCAAAGTTTTATCCTACATAGGTGGTACATGTGCAGTTAATAAAATAGTTTTACGGCATAGTTTTTATCCTTTCAGATACGTACAGTGTATTGCTTTTGCAGCGTATCTTGTTCGTGTTATTGTGGCTGCAAAGATGATAAATTTTGCAATACACTGCACTTCCCCCGTCCAACTAGTGTTTTTATGTATTACAAACAATGTTAAACAGCACTGAGCCGTTCCTAATCACGTTTGTCAGCAGTGTGGTACAGCATATCTGTAATCTGAATCAAATAACTTTCTTTAAGTTTGCAGTCGTATTCAGGAACACATTTCTCTAAGCATGTTTGCACCTGTGTAGCTGTAAAAGCACATATGATGTTGGCGAGGTCACAGACCAGTCTGGATGCCGGGAGCGTCACTGGATGCCGTGAGCGTCAGTGTGCAGTCACACTGATTAGCAGCCACTAGCTGAGCAGTGAGCTAACTCTTATGTTATTAGATTAATAATCGCATGCACAGGACAAACCTAAACAGATAAATATATAAAAGGAAGCTACAGGGAGGAAGGGAAGAAATGCAACATTTATCTTTTTCTTTAGTTTAAAATGCAACATTCCTTTAGTGACCTCTTCGTGGCCAAAGTCTTAACCACAATCTGGAAACAGCATTGACAGCAGCTGGGTTTAAATCTCTCACACAAAAAAAATGAACAGGCCTCCCGCGCCCTGAGTCATTTGTCTGGAGAATAATTGCTCTCCTCTTTGCCATGTTTCACCTCGCAGCTGTACACTCTCTCCTTTGAGGATGATGGTCTTCTCGGGGGTCGTGGTGGCTCCACCTGTTTTAGTCTTAGTCCATTCATCTAACTCTGCTAAGAAGCTTCGTTTGTGAGAAGCATGGCTGTGGGACTTCATGAAATTAATAGAGCCCCATGGCCATGCTTTGTTAGCCAAATATCATTTGTTCATTACCTTGAAAGTCATGACCAGCAGGCTCATGCATCATGGCCATCCTGCTGAACACACCATGAAACTGTGAATGATCAAATATTCCTGATGTCACACAAGGGCAAAAACAAGTTTGATTTTCCTCTGAATCTCTGTGTTTAGGGGGTAAATCAGCTGAACAAATGAACTGTTGTCAAAAAATGTGAACACACAGTGGGTATTTATTTATTTATTTTTTCACAGTTTACATCTGCTCTTATTGCAGTCAGTAAACGTAATAATGTGTCTTGTATGTGTCTTGTATTTCTGAATGCTGTATTTGCTAAGCTAATGTTGTTTGTTTGAGGGTGTAACAGAGGAAAACAGTGTAGTGAATTTAGAAGAGCACAGTTCAGGTCAATACAGTCAGTACTGTGAGTTGTGCAGGATAGATGGTGACGGCGATGTCAGCTTCATTAGCGTAGAGAATAGTGGTGTAGCTGGCTAACATGATTAGTGATAGAAGAATGTGCCAGGACACAGGTCTGATTCGAAAATATTTATTAAACTAAATATAAAAAAAAACATCTGAAAAACATCCAGGTAACAGCTATCAAAATCCAGCAGTGGAAATTTGAATGAAAGCAGCTCCGGTGGAGTAGAATAGGAAAATAGGCGAGTACTGTAATATACAACTGCTAAAGATTCATCCATCCATTTCTGTTACCACTTATTACTAATGATGGTCAGGAGGGCTGCTGGAGCGTCTCTAGCACACCACAGGGATACACCCCGGACAGATTACTGCAGAACACATACACCAACACACACACACACTCTCACACCTAGAGTCTCCAGTCAAGCTAATGTGCACAGGTCTGGTTTGTAAAAGGACATGAGAGAACCTGGAGAACACTAGAGAACATGGGAGAACATGCAAACATCACAAAGAACTGAACCCTCAGCTTTTGTGCTATGGCCTGACGGTGCCACTACACCAGTGCACCACAATGATGAGAGAAAAAGACAATTATAATGTAAAATCACACAATGCAAATGTGGTAAAAGATATCAAAAGGAGTTTTTATCTTGCTTTTTTTTAAAGTAAAAGCAGGTGAAGTGTTTCATTGGTGAATGACGGTAGACACACTCTTTCTGACTGGTCTAGCGTATGAAAGTCAGTTCATTGGTGAGGTGAGTGAAAAGGAGGCAGAGTGTCAGAACAGCAGAACAGTAAAGGAACGCCAACTCTGAACTACAGATGTGTGGAGCTGCAGAATGGCCTGCAGGTAGAATATAGGTGTGGTCAGTTTATCTCACACACTGCAATCCATTCTTACAATTCACAAGGGTTCCTGGTTGATTTCATACTACTTGGACGTGGAAGAAGCTGAAAGAGAAGACACTTAAGTGACAGAGTGCTAACTGATGATGGCAAACTGCAGCGACAGATTTCAAACACCCAGCTACATCATGAAGAGCGTTGCTTTGCCTCTTTGTGGCACAGAGGTTTTAAATGAAAAGCTGTCATTGGAGGCGCCTTACGTTTATTTGGCTGCCTCTTTTTAGCTACGGGCCGTATCCGTACACTGTTGTTCCAGCAGTAGCTGTGGGAGCCATGATACTTGGGAATTGTAGCCTTCCTGTGGAGCTGAACTACATTTTCACCTTACTAATGGAACATCAGATCACTTTATGAGCCTTCTTGTCCTGTATTTGCTCAGGGCAAAAAAATGTGGTGTGACAATGAACAGGGCTTTCACAAACAATGGATTTTTCTTTCAGGGCCTAGAATAATTCCACCTGACACCTGACAGTGAGCATGAACTCCCACCACTGAGCGCTCTGTGGCTCTGACTGGGCACGATTGTAGCCCCGGGCACTGACAGACACCGTGGCGTGACTTGATCCAATCCCAGGTTGTAGACTTGTTATGTACGCTGGAATTGTCCTTGACCAGAACACCAGACAAACAGTTTGTAGGTTAAACACAGCAGCTTGTTTTATGCACTCACATAATGTCTGTTCGTTTACTTCCTTCGGAGGTAAGCAGGGATGGCAGCAGAGGTGTGCTGACAGCGCAGATGTCAAAGTCATTCGCTATCGCTAAGGTGCAGTGATGACTGTTTTGTGAGGGGAAACTATTGCGGAAGCCTAAAGGAGTACGGGCTAATAAGCATTAGTGGTCTGCGATTTCAAAGCTAATTTAACATCAGCCGTGCTACAAACATCCAATAAATGTGCGTTCTTGGCGCCGGGGGGGCTCCAAAGTTTGCAGTGTCATTAACCACCGAGGCAGAAGTAATATGATCATGCCCTATTTTATTATTAGCCTGATTGCGTCCTCTGACTGACCCAGGCAAAGTGACAGCAACAAATTGGGGATCCTACATGCTGCATGCAAATAATACAAATAACCCAGTCCTGTAATATCCTCCCCTCAAGAGGGTTTTTATTTGCCACAACAATGGCAACTCTATTTCTTTAAGATATCTAATTCAATTCAATTCAATTTTATTTATATAGCAGCTTTTACAATAAAATTGTCTGTAAGTGCTTTACAGAGGTAGAAACCCAGAGCCTGAACCCCCAGGTAAGCACAGTGGCAGGGAAAAACTCCCTTTTAACAGGAAGAAACCTTGAGCAGGACCAGGCTTACAAGGGGGAACCATCCTGCTGAAAGTTGGCTGGGTAAAGGAGGAATAAAAGAGGGAGACAGGACAGAGAGAATAAAGAGAGAGAGAGAGGGAGAACAGATACAATCATAAAACCAAAGAAATACAGACAAAATACAATCATAGAAATACAAACATATCAGAGATATATACACATAATACAGCATAGCAGGTTGTTATAAAGAGATGAACAGTATAGGCAGGTGCCGACAGCGGACCCTGAGTTTGCCATAGGCCAATGTCCGTACAGCACGAAGGCCTGGAGATGGAAGACCTGCAAAGAGAGAGAGAAAGAGAGAGAGAGAGAGAGAAGGGGGGAAGACACACAGAACGACAAGGAAGACTGGACCCAGATAATCCCGGTGAAAATAAAAGGAGGAGAAAGAAGAAGAAAAGGAGGAGAGGACGTGAGGGAGAGGTTGGTGTTGAGGAAGTGTGGAACTGCTCAGTGGATCATGTGTTTGTCCCCAGCAGCGTAGGCCTATAGCAGCATAGCTGTGCTAAAAATTGAAGAATAACAGTCTGATGAGCCTATTCTAGCTATAACTGTGAAAACTAACTAAACTAGATCTGTCAGCCCTACACACTTGGTTTGAGGCTAGCTATATGCTTTAGTGAACAGAAAGGTTTTAAGTTTGATCTTAAAGGCAGACGTGGTGTCTGCCTCTTGGACCCAGGTTGGTAACTGGTTCCACAGTAAAGCTGCCCGATAGCTAAAAGCTCGTCCTCCCAGTCTGCTTTGATGAATTCTAGGAACTACAAGTAAACCTGCACTCTGTGATCTGAGTGTTCTTTTAGGTATATACGGAACTATGAGATCCTGCAGGTATGATGGAGATAGTCCATTTAGAGCTTTATATGTTAGAAGGAGAATCTTAAAGTCTATTCTAAATTTCACTGGAAGCCAGTGAAGAGAAGCTAAAACTGGAGAGTTATGCTCCCTGGTGCTGATTCCTGTCAGAACTCTGGCTGCAGCGTTCTGTATCAGCTGCAGGTTTTTAATGGAATAATTTGGACATCCTGACAGTAATGAGTTGCAGTAGTCCAGTCTAGAGGTAACAAAAGCATGGACCAGTTTTTCAGCATCACTTTGTGACAGGATGCTCCTGATCTTGGCAATATTACGGAGGTGAAAGAAAGCGGTCCTAGAAACCTGTTTAATATGAGGGAGAAATGACATGTCCTGGTCAAAGATAACTCCCAGGTTCCTTGCAGCCGTACTGGAGGACAAAGTAATGCCATCCAAGGAGAGAATGCTATCTGATAATCTAGTCCTCAGATGTTTAGCTCCAAGAACAATGACTTCAGTTTTGTCTGAGTTTAAAAGAAGGAAATTGGAGGTCATCCAGTCTTTTATGTCTTTGAGACATGCCTGGAGTCTGGCTAATGGCTCTGTTTCATCAGATTTCATGGATAGATACAACTGCGTATCGTCGGCATAGCAATGAAAATTTATGCCGTGTTTCTGAATTATATTCCCTAGAGGGAGCATGTAAAGAGTGAACAGGATTGGCCCAAGCACTGAACCCTGTGGAACACCATGATGAACCTTTGTACACTCAGAGGAAACATCATTAACATGAACAAAATGAAATCGATCTGATAGATAAGATTTAAACCAGTCTAGAGCTGTCCCTGTGATCCTAATCTCATGTTGTAGCCTTTGTAATAAAATGCTGTGATCTACAGTATCAAAGGCAGCACTGAGGTCCAGTAAAACCAGTACGGAAATAAGTCCACGGTCTGATGCCATGAGGAGGTCATTAGTGACTTTAACCAGTGCTGTTTCTGTGCTGTGATGAGCTCTGAAACCAGACTGAAACACTTCAAATAGACTATTCCTGTTTAGGTGATCGGTTAGCTGACTAACAACCAGCCTCTATTTCAGTATCTATTTCTTAACGGAACTGGGCTATACGGTTAAAACTCAAAAGACCACCTCTGTTATTGTATTTGTACAGCAAAGTTTTCCATTGCTCTTTTGTGGCCTCTTCATAGATTAGAGGTGATTTGCAAAACAGAGTTCTTAGGGATAATTGGTGATAATTGGTGTTCAGTGGCACAACTGCCTCCCAGTCTAAAAGACTCTCGTACTTTCTCCTGTACAAGTACCTTGATTCTAATCAGCTGGTTTGTGATTGGGCCTTCTGTGTGCTCCACCAGGTAGCCAAGGGAACCATGGAAAATTTGTGATTATGAGAGGCCTGTGTTTCATCATCATATTTCCTTATCACACCCTTTCTTGACTGAACCAAACAAGATTCATGCAGGCCAGAGATTCTAGAATAACACAATTGGTCTGTGTGATTCTGAACTCCAAACTAGCTGATGGCCGTCCTTAGTCAAGTTGACCCATACTTGACTAATTCAATTTGAACACATCTTTATTGATACAGCATCTGTTACAACTAAGATTGTCTCCAGGTACTGTACAGAAACCCAGAGACTGACCCCTAAACCGGCCAAAGTTGCAAGGAACTCCCTTTTTAGAGAAAGAAACCTTAAGCAGGACCAAAAAGGTAGGGGCAAACTGGTTTTCTTCTCTTCAGTGGTCAAGATGAGTCAAAAATGACTGAATTTGCAGATGAGGCCAAAGGCTTGCTCATGCTTGCTCCCGCTCTTGTGCCAAAAGACCCCCAGAGGGTACACAGATTATAAGACAAGCCTTCCCTGGTCAATTAAGACCTCCTACTTGTAAGCTGTCCTCATTGCCTTGATTTCAATTTTCACAGGTATTAAAGGATTTTCAAAATACAGTCACAATAGTTTGGAAAGTGCTGTGACGATACGGTCATTACAGCATCCAACACCCACATGTCGGAAGAAAATTTGGGCCATTCTAATTATCTATTGTTGTAGCTATAGCAGCTGCAAGCTTATTTAGGAATCCAGAGCCACAGGACTTCTAGAGGCAGGCCTCCTGGACAGCGACCGTATCACAGGTGAGAGGCCGCATGCAGCAGAGCCCAGATCAGTTCGGCTCTGCAGCCTGAATGTGCCTGAAACGCAACCACAGAAGGGAAGAAGCACCTGAGACAAGTTATGCCAGCTTGACAATGGCTGGATTTGAGCGGCTCAGATGAGACTTAACATTTTGACTTCAGGCATTTACTTGACTTGGACAAAAAAGAAAAAAAGAACTGAATGTACAAAGGCAAAATGGTTTTGTGGATGTTTCAAGTAAACGAAAGGTCTGGGCCAAATTACTTAAAAGGGGGTTTTAACTGAATCAAATCATGCAGGCATCTATCTTTTTTATTTAAATAGTAAACTAAGTATAGGTCTAGAATAACTAAGGCTCCGAACATCGTGGAATGCTAATGGCCTGCTAAGACGCAAATGCATCACTGAAATGTGCTTGAATCAAAGAGAATATTTGACTGAGAGAGAGAGACAGTGACAGCCTGCTGGCCTAAGGCGCGGTGGGAAGGGTAGCTTTGTCTCCCGAGTTTTGACCTTCTGCTTCCACCTTAACCCCACGTGGAGGACGCATGAAGGGTTTGTCTAAAAAAAACCTCCAGCCACGCATTTCCTTTGCCACCTAACCTAACATGACATGTATCCCTACAGCAATGCAGATTTAATGCTGCATAATCTGACTTTGCTGACTGTAGCAAACATGGGATTCTGTTTGGAACGTGGTACATTTGCCTCCGATAAAGGGATGCATTGCTTTTTTAATATCCAATGCTGAGGCTGAGTGCGTTTTGCAGCGTGTCAGTGTTATGATAGATGTTTTGTATTTAATGGCTCCCGTATGCTCTGTTTATTTTAGAGGGCTGGTTTACCTCTGTCTCATTTGCTGTGGTAGTAAAAATGACAAGCTGGATGTCACATTAAGGTCTATTGCTCATCACACACTTAATAAAGTCTGTGTAATTCAGCCTGCAGCTGATCTTGTTCCGACGTTGCACTGCAGCTGTAAGAGCTGACACACATCAGCGGGGGACCAAAAGACTGATGCAAAAAGCAATACCAGTCCTGATAACTGCGTTAAAATAAGATCCCCAGGAAGAAATACATTATCTCCAACATTATATGGCAGCCTGGACCCCTATTTCAGTCACTTCATTACCCCTGATGTCCATTTCTCATATATGCTGAGACAGGCTCAATTCTCTGTGGCTTGTTCTCTCAACTAAAGCAACATCAGCAGGAGTGTCTCCAGAAAAAGAAAAGTGCTAGGAAAAAGAAAAGTCAGTAACTTTTCTGATTTATGCCCGTTTTAGTTACAATAACCAAAGGGCTTTGCCTTCTTTGTGAAGATTTGTGCAGATGCCGTCTGCACCTTCCCCCTCAGCTCCCTGCTTGCTCTGATTGCTGTCACCTGTTTCTCCTCACCTGTGCCAGACGCTCAGATGTTGTTTATCTAGGAGTCAAATGTCTCTCACCTCTATGTCTGCTGCTCTCTCTGCAGTTTTCCTCATGCTACTCATGTTTGCTAAACCCTTCCTCAGTTCATTTACTCCTGCTTTTCCCTTTTCTTTGTTGAATCCAAGTTCACACATGGTGTCCTGTTTATTCCCAGTGTTCCAGTGTTCCACGTGTCTGCGGTTGGATCGCACATTTAAACAATTGAGGAAAAGGATACTGCGTTTAAAATACTATAGCAGCACACTTTAATGTAATAGTGAAACACAACATTTAATATGTGAACATGTGTGCATGTACTAATGATAGGGATGTAGGGATTCTTCTAACAAAATCTGTTTGTGCTAAAGAAAATATGTCAGAAAGGTTTTTTTTAGTTGTTGTTGTACTCTAATAATTCGTGAAATTGTTTCTTCTATTAGATTCCCGTTGGGCAACAAATGTTAGGGGACCTTTTGCTTCTCTTTACTGCAAAGTTTTGAATCTTTATTACAGAGCAACCTGACAAATATTTAATGGTGTAATCTCTGTAAAATGGCTCTGCTCTTATCTTCTATAGAAACACAAACACAACTTTAATGAACAATAATTGGCAGCTGTTAAAAATCAGCATGATCAAAAACTTCCCCATTTGCTCATATCATAAATATTAGATAGCAAAGAGAAAGCAAATAGAAAGAAAGCAACATACCAAAATAAATTCTTTTAGTATGTTGTAAGTGATAAATAAATGTGTTGTTTCAAACAACACTTTATATCTTAGTCTGCTTCTCCTTTATTTTGTGAATTTGTGGTGCATTATATATTAAGAGAATTCTATTAAAAGCACAAAGGGATGTATGACACTGGGGTTTCTTCCACGCTGTTGCTTTAACTTGATAAATGCCACAGTGTCAATTGAGCAGAAGCTCTTAACTTTTAACGCTGCTCCCACATCTGCTCCTTTATTGAGCTTCACACCTTAATGTGTTATTGCTTGACCCTCTCTCCTTAAATCTAGGCTTCACCTTAATATATAGTGTGTGCCTGTGTTTGTTGGTGTGTGTGTGTGCGTGTGTGTGTGTGCGTGTGCATGTGTGTGTGTGGGTGTGTGTGTGTGTTTAAAAAAAAACTGTCTGATGTTGTGAGGGCTTTGCTAACTTCTCATTCCAAACTTAAAAAAAAAAAAATCACAAAAGAGCTGTTCATTTGGATTCCCACCACATCCATATGGCCTAAAAAGGAAAATAACTAATAGAAAAGACAGACAATGAATTAGTACTTCTTTATTAATTTTCCTTTTGCTTTTATTTAATAATCTGCCTGAAACCTTCACCATAAATGCCGTATTGCCCTCTACCTCAAACCTAGTGGTGGGTTGCAGTAAAGTTTATAGATTTCGCATGATTGGTTGCACGATATTTACAAATAAGAAATAAATAATAACATTAATGCGTAATATCTACGGTATTATTGTATAATTATAGTCGAGAGAACTGATAATGCCGGATGTGATTTATCTAGTTTGCAGATTCCAACACTGCAGGTGGCCAATAACATTCTGCATTTAGCAAAAATATGGAGATGCAACAGAATCATGCTGAGGACATGTTAACATGAAAATTTACATGCATCCATAAATAATTTCTACATCCTCAAGTCACAGGGTTACACATTACAAGCCTTTTTTTTTTTTTTTTTTCCATCCAAAACTGTCCAATCCAAAGAGGAAATGACTGGTCACTGGTATCAGCTCCGAAAATTCCTTATTGGGCACCCCTGCTCATGAAACAGGTTGTTGGATTAAACCAATCAGTGTTAGTTAATCTATCTATTCATTCCCCCACCCAACCATACTGAGGGATGGTTTAGAGTCTCTAAAAACCTGATGTGCATGTTTTTGGATTCAATGACAAGATGTCAACCGTAGGCTGGCCTATGTAAACAATATCTGGGTGTAGCATTAATATTCTTGGAATGCACCTTGTACTTTACGGTGAAATTCAGCCAAAACTGTGCATGTAATCTCACACACACACACACACACACACACACACACACACACTGCAACAAACTATCAAACGTGACATTTTTGACAGCGGTACCGTCTGCATCCCAGCTAACACCTCAGGCCTTCACAAGCTTCAATTTTTTTGATAGTTTTTTGATAGAACTATTTTTAATGTTTGTATTTGTTTCTTCTGAAATTGACATTTTGTTAGGGTCCGGTTTGCCGGTCCTTTATGGTATATGTGGGTTGCCCCGCCTTCTCCCTGCTGAGGGCGCGGGTTCCCGGAATCCAGCAGTGACTGCATACCTGTCGCTGAGCAGCTCATCAGCGGCTGATATAGGGAGGCTACCAGCTGGTTCCCGTTGCTGGATCGTTGTCACTCGTTTCTACCTCTCCTGCAGAGTGGTACAGAGTGCCTTGAGTGTCATTGTTGGTTTCCCCTTCGTCTACACTGTGCACGCCACGTCTCTAGAGAAGAGTCTGCGTTTGGATCTTTGGACACTCCGCAGCGGAGCCTCTCCGTGAAAAGTTGGACTTTTGAGTTTGTATGAACATTGCTTTTTCCCCCAGTCGCAGCGTCTTCTGTTTCCTGTGTACACCCAATAAAGGGTTGCCTTTCTCCTGAGAACCTGCCTCGTGTCTGCGTTTGGGTCCTCTACATAGTGAACCGTAACACATTTTGTATTCACTTTGTCATCAAATCTTTACACTCTAAATGTCAAATTATATCTTTTTTTATGCATTTTTACTTACAATTTTTACCAACAGTGACAATTAATATGATGATCCTGACTATGTTTAACAAAAGTGGTTTAGAAAAAGATGCTGCGTTAGTTCATTATATACTGGCTGAACTTTTTAATCGGTTTAAATTTATTGTTGCGCTGATATACCAGGACAGGATGCTGTGCAAACCTTGGCCGTAAACCTGATTCTGAAAATTCTGTCTTTTAATCTCACAGAGACATCTGTTATTAACACAAAGGCGAGTCAGAACACCAAGATCACAGTTCAGCATCCATTTTCCAGTTAACTCCACATCCATCATCTTTGTTCCCCCTTTGAAAAGCCGGTAATCCATAAACCTAGCTCGTCCCGGCTGCCAGGTAGCTCACCCAGCAGAAACCACTTGGCTCCTCTCACAGGCCTCATTACACCTTCCCAGCAACTACTAACAGGCTGTATGTTTGGTGAGCTCCAATCAACTGGTGGATGTCCCAAAACGCAGTTTAGCGCTAGCTACACAATAGTCCTCATTTATGAACCATATCTACGTCAGAAAACTGTGCGCATGGCCATTTAGCTCGGCATTTATAGGCCTTTATCAATTTGGACGTGAGCTTACTAGCCGCTCAAATCTCACGTCAGGTCTGACATTGCGTACGCAAGTTAGTCATTGTGGATTTGTGGTGCAGCACAGCAAAATCTTAAACAAATGTACAAATAATGATTAAACAAACCTCAAACTGGTCATTAAGCACAGGCAGCCACATATTCCGTTCAGATTAAAACTTAAACGAATAGAATTGAATAAAATAAATATATCTGTTTTTACGGAAGCATTTTGCATTCACCTGATAAAATATAATCTATTTTTTTCCTGAGAAATTCATGTTTGGTTTGTTTTTTGGTGTTTTTCTGACTTAATTTCTTTCTTTGTGTTTGTTTTTTTTAAGCAATCTTGTCATTTTTGTTAAAGTAAATGTTTTCTGTTTTTCGTGGTAATTGACAGAATATCTAATAACTGGTGAAGCTGCCTCAGAGCAGCAGTGTCATTTCAACAGTTCGCGCACACGCGTTACTGTGTCAGGGCAGCAACAAGTCTGCTCGTTCATGGCAGCGCTACCCTCACCACTGTCATCGTTCTCCAGACAGCGTTTTTCTGGGCTCCGTTAACACTAGTTTTCATGCTCCCAAACAGCACGTCCTTGTTTAACCTCCACCTCAGACTCGAGGGGAGCAACTTCTAGCTCGAAAAACTTTTGTTTCTTTCTTAGGTTTCTCCTCTCAATGTTTGACTTCAGTGTGAATGACGATCGTTTTCAGCTGCCCATTGATCAAGACCCACTGGGATTGGCCATACAAAATTTTCATGAATCAAACATGCGTCTTTTGTACCACGGCCCTAGCAAGCAGATCTGCATACGTTTCTACGCAAGATTGACAAATGAGGGCCAATGAGAGTAGAAGCACTGGAAAAAACAAAACATCAAGCTAAAGACAGAAGCTAACACAACCAGGCAGCTTATCAGTCATACGATTTCAAACAAAAGTCTCGTCATCCCTTTTAAACAATGACTTTTTTGTAATTCTTCAGTCAATCTAAATGCATCACTCCACATAGTGATGTATCTCGTGCCAATGCAAAAGAATGCAAACAAAGCTAACCTCGTTTTGGGCATTAAGTTGTGCTTGATGAATAAAGCGCCATGGAGATAGCAATCAGAGAGGGCCCAACTCCAAAAGCAGTCTTCTTGCCTGGCAGCGCTTGATAATCTCTTCACTGGTTTCCCTCATATCCTTTTAATCTGACTTCATATAATCCATTTTTTTACCCTCCTGATCAAGTAAATGCTTAATTATGGGTAATGAATTCCATCCAGAGTTTGGTAAACACGTCTATCAAAAAAGATCACGCTGATTTTTAACTGAAGAGGGAAAAGAACGGAGGGACAAATACGAGAGAGCAATCACCAACAGCTTTTGTGCCAAAAATGACTCTCAGGGCTCCATTTGGATGTGGAAGAGAGACATTTTAAAATGGCAGCTGTTTACTGCTAAAAGGAAAGAAAATTTCTTTGTTGTAAGAGCACAAACCTGAAACTTGCTTTGAATTATTTCTGGTAATTTCTCACGATACAGCAGCATTGTATAACATCCACTTTTTATTCCTCTGATTTATAAATGCAGTCACGGCTTCCAGTGAAGTCAGTGCTGCTCTGCATTCAATAAAACCACCTGTGTTTTCATAAAGGAGCAAATGGAGAGATTTCTTGTTACCAGAATACCCCAGATTAAGTAAAAAAAAAAAAAAAAAAAAAAATCAAATGTCACCTTGTTGTGTTGTATATTGTGATGGTGATGAGCTTTTAAAGAACTTGGGCTTAAAGTAATTGAATAATTTATCCTGTTGGTTTATTTCAGTACAGTGTGGCTCCCAGGAGCTGCTGGGACAGCTAGTTCCACTCTAGAAGAGGGCAGCATAAGCAGCACTGGGCATCCTGGATGTCATTCTTCACGAGGGGCTCTCACTGAAGTGGTTTAGCCTGGTTCTCTACTGGTTATTATTATGATACACTCTACCAGTTTCAAAGGCTTGTTACTAATCTTGGCCTCAAATTTTGTTTACTGCAGGATTTTGGACAGTCTAGGAGACACAACTGTTTACTTTGGCTCAGCCATTATCATTCTCTGCCCATGCTTGACCGTTAGGCCTGAACAATTTGTGCTTGGCAACCTTCAATAGGTCTCCCCTAATGAGGCTGCTAGGATGACCATTCATCCACAGGGGCGCTCTTGATACGCCACAGTTCAAATGTTAATCACCCAGGCTACTCTGGCAAATTGACAGAGCTCCATTCACTGCTCGCTCTGTGAATGGCTTCTCTCTAAAAGTGAGGTTTGTATGTCTTCCCTCATTTCTCAACTTGGGAGCAGCCTCAGGGAGTCCCTGCTGACCCAGTCCTCGGCTCGCCTCATGCTCATTTTTCCTGTTAACCGACAGGGAGGCTGTTTCCTCGTCCCCTGTGTCACTGCACTGTGGGGCGGTACTGTGGCCTGCTGACGGGGTCCCATCCGGACTCCCTCCATCATCGTGTCACTCCATAGTGAGAGCCTGTTCAGGCTGGTGAACAAAAGCTTCCTGTTCACACTTGCACCTTAGCTAACCATCTTTGCTCTCTCCCAACCACTTAATCTGGACACCCTGGAAAGCAACATTAATGATGTTTGTATGCAGAGATAGTGTGGCTGAAGTATTGTTGAGCTAAATCAGTTATATATATATATATATATATATATATATAAAACATCGTAATTTCAGTATGCTTGCATCATGCTTTGGTCCTTGCCAGCCACCGAAGCAGCCAGTTTGATGCCCGAGGCCAGATATTTCAGCATTACACTGTATCTCTTCCCAACGTTTGCACATTAGAACACCCAAAAGGAAAAGTGTAGGCCAAAAACTTTAAAAGTATAAACAGATATGATAGAATTTGTGTTGAAGCGTTCACACAAGACATGAATTTTTACACTTTTAGAATGTATAATAACCTAAATATGCAAACTAGTGTGCTTTGGCTTAATTTAGAAAGTATAAATATTAAAGTAGGCCCTCCTGCACGGGTGATGGAATGTTGCGGGACATCATTCTCAGTGATTGATCAATGATCAAACAGAGCCAGATTTGTTTATAATATCTGCCAATAATCTATTTTCTTAATAAACATTAAGTTAATTTATAATTCACGTCTGAACTAAAAACTATTTCTTGGAACTATAGTGGTTGTTGAAAAGCCATGTTTGTTCCCTGACAGCTGCTTGTCTGATGACTTTTTGCTTCTTGTAATCTTTATTCTTACCACTAGGTGTTACCAAATCACACACATCAGAGCTTACACGTGAACTGTTTGATCTGAAGTTGATCACTCTAATTTTGCTGCTATGAACATTAATTAATCAATATTAATCCATCAATATAGCTAAAGAAAGCATTATTGTCGGAGCAGATCACCGACACAGCTCAGGAAACATCCTTCATCCCTTTTCCAGATCGGAGACCAGCACAAATCTTAAAATCGCTCATGTATTTGTTTGACCCACAGAGGTTACACTTTTTTATGGATCGTCCAGTTTTGCCTTTAGCAAAGAAAGCCAACCTTGAGCATATGTTAGTTCAGGATCAAATCCTCTCGGGTCATAGTTATGGATTTTTCTCCGCTGAGAGCAGAGAAATCTATATTTATGTCGCAGTTCAGCAGCATGACGTACAAATGATCCAGTGGCAGCCAGCGCAAAGGCCCAATGAATTGTGGGTACTCCATCACAGACTACACAACCTGTTCATTCAGATCCACCCGATTTCACTCTGCTAGTTCACGACTACCACACGTTGCTGAGGTTTGGCTGACCCTCCAGCGGTGCTGATGGCCAGGAGCAATACCCCTCCCCTGAAACACTGATAAATCACCACAAGTGTTTCTGTTTCCAGCTGGGAATCTGGTTGTAAATGGCTTCTTCTCCCCTCTGATGCATTTTTGTGACATCAGACTGAGCCAGGTACTGGTGGGACACCTGTTGTAGTTAAACCAGTATTTCCCATATAAATACAATTTGCTCTGCTGACGTTCTTCACTGAATATCGCACACCGATGAATTCCTGTCCCGCTGTCACGTTTTGTCGGCTTTGACGAGGCTCCTCTGCAGCAGGCCTGGACGGCAGCAGGGTGTTCGCGGCATCTGTCACTGACAGTGATGAAACAACCGTTTAACGCAGGGCGACAACCGACGCGTGTAGAATCATCACTTTTCTCAAGGTGTGGAAGTAGAACTGTCATATTCTTAATCATAATATTCATCCCAGCTCTGAGGCCAGATTAAACAGCCCATTACCCTGACTCCCATTAAAGTGCCTCAGACACCTTGATAGGTAGAGCCAGTTGTGTAGTGACTCTGGTGTAATTCTTGGTAGTGAGAATCCACATGTGGGATGAAATTCATCATAATTGTGTTTTCATATGGTCTACAATATCAGTGTATTACTTTGTTTACTTACTTTGTTCTAGTTTAAACACAGAGTGCAACTGTAGAGGTAAGCCGACATCTATTTTTGTTTTTAGAGTCTTTCGATCAGGAATGATGTTTTTCGACACTACAGTTTCTGTATTTTTGCATGTTTTTTTTTTTCTTTTCTTCACTTTTCTGCCCCTCATGGTTGTCATCCACAAGATAAATATATGCTGTGCCACACTTAACTGTGCCAGATTCTGTCCTTTATTGTTTTCTGAGGACATTCTTTGCTTGGATAAAGTTCTACAGAGCTCACTAATTGACGTTTTCCAAATAATTTATGTTTAATTTTGGCCATTATCTGATCTGATAATCCCAACCAGCTGGGCTCAGACTCTAAGCAAATAAAGGCAGAATGCAACAGTAAATAAAAACATGGTTAGACCTTGGAAAATAACCACAATTTATTGCCTGGCAGCATGTGTCTTAGCCTCAGATATACAAGTGTCAAAAGGCAGGTTAGATAACAAGTGTTAATCACCACTGTTTACACTGCATCCTACCTCACTGGGAATGTTAGACTGCTGACACGAGAGGAGGTTATCAACCAAATTATAGGAGTTTGTTCAATATTTTACGTGGGTGGAGTCCACAGAGAGCCAGCATTTGCTTGATAAAGTTGGTTCAAGGGAGTAACTCTGATGCAGAGGGGAGGGGGAAAATGCGTTGTATCAAATTTATCACAATTATGCACCTTTAGCAGTGGTTGCGAATATAAAAGTAATTTGTTTCATGGCAAAATGGCATCATTAAAATAAACAAATTTAAAAAGCCCATGTTTTCTATTTTCAGGAGGGGAAAATAAAGCATGAAATAGACTTTTCCTCACCCTCTGTAGAAGGAAGAAAATATATCTCCAACAAAGCCCTCAGGCTGCAGCCATTCCTTATTAATTTATTGCATCATGTTTTAAAGCCCACAGATTTTATTTTCTGCTGTAATCTGCACACCCGCTCTGGTGATGATGTCCCCCTTCTGCAAATCTGCTTTTTTTGTGTCCAGCATTGTTTGAGCACAGAAGAGACAAAAAGATGTCCAGTTATTATATATATATATATATATATATATATATATATATATATATATATATAGACTGTATAGGCAAAGTTGTTGGCTCATTATCAACATTTCCTGAAAATTTCATTAAACTCTGTGTTCACAAATTACAAGTTATTTTCTTAACAGACGGACAGATAAACACCAGCTAACACATAACCTCCTTGCCAGAGGTAATAACATATAAATAAAGGTGAAAACATAAATTTAGAGGTCATATTTACATCAAATCTCATATTCTCTGGCTGCCTCCAACAGGCAGTCTAGTTGCTAGTCCTCCATATTCCATTAAGAGTTTTTGAAAGGAATTGTTTATATTTTTAGTTGAAAAGATTAAAATTGTCATGATGATTATATTATTCCACTGAGAATGTGTAACAATAAGAGTAAGTTCTTCATACTGTGTTATTGCAGGAATGTTCAGACTAAATTGAACAGGCAGAAGTTTCTATCTTCCTCCCCTCAGGCGCTTAAACTTTTAAGGTAAATCTGCAGTGAGAGGGGAGCGAGGCTGTGCTCTTCATGCTAGGGCTCACTTGGGAGACTGACAAGACCTTGCTTTATGGGTCTGCAATTCCCTTCATGTACAACATTTGAGTTAATAGAAGTCTTCATCCCTGACCAACTTCATCAGGAGCTTACTGCCGAGAAAATTATGGGGCTAAAAATGGCCACACAGCAGGAGCAAGGTAACTGGGAGATGATGGTGGGGGGGGTGGCACTGAGGTAAGAGAGGAAATCATTACAAGAGTAGATGAGATATGGATGTCACCAAATAAAAGCCCAAGCTCGATTTGCTGGCATAGACATGGATGTGGAGGTGAGACTGTCTGCATTAGAACAAGTTGGCAACAAAAGAGGTTGGTTTGCAGAGTTGGTTTACAGAGGCCAAGTTTGCTATATATGACCTCACTGTTTGTATCATTTAAAGTAATTTTCAAAGCCAAAGAGATTTTCTGCTGCTTTTGTGTACCCTACTTCCCCTTTTCCTCTGCAAAAAGTTGTGATAAAGACCTCAATGTGGTTTCAGCTATGTCATTTTTGAGGGTCTTGAGGACTGTGTTCATTCTCACTTTGTCTTTAGTGGGGAGTTAAGAACAAACAGTAATGAGTGGGAAACAACCCCTTAAAAAACCAGACTTAAACAGGGCTCACATTTAAGGTGGCAGCAGACGTGATTACTTTAAAATCTTAACCGAGATTAAAAAGCTGGGGAATGGTTCTCCCAGTTCAGAGAACCCACAAGAAAATCAAACCAAATGTGATTTTAAAAGTCAAATATTGAGGACAACATGGAGATCAGCAACAAACCTGGTGTGCAGCTTTTTCAGCAAAAGGAGATGGTGTGAGTACAGTTTCTATGCTTTTCTCTGTTTACCATGTTTGTGAGTCAAAGAAAGTACACAACATCTGGTTGGCGACACTTGGGGCACGCTTGCTGTCAGATCAGCTGTGGCAAGCCTGGAATTTGGCCACAAATGCCAAAGTCTTCCCCATCAATCTGAATTCAATCTGAATCAACTGAATCGAACATCATTCGAAGACAGTCTGGGACCATTTCACAAAGTAAAAAAAATTAAAAACAAGGCCATTTATTCAATCTTCCCATCAGAATTTTTAAGTTTTATAATCTAAAGGGAAAAAAATAACCAATATGTACATGACAATATTCAGAAAAATATGTTTGAGGTGTTTTATACCCACATATCACAACATCTGGTCTAAAAAGATAATTATCTTTGCATGTAATCAGCGGTCCAACACGTGACTTGAAGCTCTCTTGTGTGTAGTTTTCTTGGATGTTGATATGCGTTTTAAAATGATGAACTGTGGGGACGAAAAGGGGAAAAATCACCAGATAAGCATATGGGCCATTCAATCTTGGTAAGCCTGGAGGGGGCCCAGGCAAGATGGAGCTCCCCCCAATGCTTGTGTGATATAACTGTAGGCCATTTTAGACTTTTGTTCTGTTATGTTTGTCCACAGACAAGCATGAGAATTATGACAGTACCAACTAGCTTTGTTCTGGATAAGAGGAAAGAATGTACTGACCAATCTGTCCGAGTACAGTCCTCGAGTATTTCACACAATTTTCGCTAAAGACGCTGGTAGGTAAACACACACTGCACAGTGTGTTTGTGTACCATGTGGTATTTAAATCAGTCTTGTTTTCAGCAGGGTTGTAGGAAGACAACTCTCAAGCTGCTGAAGAATTTTGAGCCCAGAACACATGCCAGGAGACAGACAATCATATAGGGCACACGCCTTGTCAAGGTAATTTCCCCAACTTTGCTAAAGAATGGTCACAAAAGAAAGCAAACCTCACATTCACTGTAACCTGCAATGACATCTTTCATAAGTGGCAGGAAAATTGGGGTCATAGCTTCTTTTTATTTGGCAGCATCTTTACTCTGTTGGATGGCTGGAGAAAGTATTCAATTTCCTCCCTTTTGGAAACCAACCAACCGGCCAGTTGCAAGGTGTCAGAGGATTATAAATGACACCTGACTTGTTCTCTAGAAAGTTAAATGACCTTCAACTTGACCAAAACCCACCGTTTACGGTCCAGGTTTCCCAGGGACCTTATAACGTGGTGACGTGACTGTCAGTGGATACGCGGCTTATCCGCATCACAGCAATGGAATGGAGGAGCCCAAAAAAATGGAATCAGAGTGAGACAAAAAGGAAACAGCCTGTGTGTGAAATATTTGTACTGACATCCAGAAAGTTGGCACATATGTACGCTGCACACAGCGCTGGCTGTAAGCAATGTCCTTTTTAGCTCCTTTAGGAATGAGCATGGCAGTCTATTACATGTCGCCATCCCTCAGTCCATGTAACACACTCACCATGTAAATTAAATGTTCCCTCAGAATTGAGGTCATTTCTATTCAAATATTTGTTGTCCCAACAATCCAACAGGAGAGAAAAATTATTAAAAGAAAAAATGATGGAAAAGGCAGGATTCAGTGTTTCCCTGACATTGTCAACAAAAACAGATTCTGTCAATAACTGCCATGTAAAACAAATGATTTTTTTTTTTGTTGCATCACAGCCTGATATCTCATGCTGCCACAATCAAAACCATGATCCAAGCTCACAGTTACAATCCTGTTGACATTATAACATATTCAGCATAAAGGGACATTCCCAGCTTCGCAGCTTTCTAGTGCTGTTTAGACACTGTGAACTAAGGAGGCTGGGACAGGCCTTCACGCTTCAGGGTTGGCCAGCCTTTCTTCATAAGGTCCAACTTTGAGATCTACGCAAATAAATTTCAGCCTGTGCAGGGCACTACAGGTGCAGTTTGCTAGCTCTAACAATTCAATCAAAGGGAATGGAAATGGCAACGTTAGTCTTCAGATGGACCCCAGTGTCACCAACTGATAAAGCTATAGATTCTATGCTGTTTGTTCTAAGCTCCAAAACTGTACTGATGGCACACACTGGTCACCAGTCTGTCTCACTGGTGGCACACTTTCACTCAAACCCAGAAGCCTTTAGAGCAGGGGTGTCAAACCAGTCAAGCACACAGAGTTTGACCAATCAGCTGTCTGAAGACTCAGATCAGTTGATTAAATGACTTCTGTCTGGTGTGCTGTTGCTTGGTTTGAACAAAAAACAGCCGCCACACGGCCCTTTGTGGAATCGGTTTGACACCCCTGCTTTAGAGTCTCTCATCACTGCATGTTTCTTTGGACTGTGGAAGGAAACCAGAATAACTGTAGAGATCCCACCCAGGCCCGGTCTATGTAGGAAGGCTGTGAACCCTCTTGCTGTGAGGAAATGAACTGTCACACCTCTGTGATAAATTGGTTTTGAACATGATAGGTTACTCTGACACGCCATATGGGAGATTTCTCAAGATCTATCAAGAAAAAAATATGTAATAAAGGTCCTCATTGCACAGATTTAGAAATAAAACTTTATTAATGTGTTTGACTAATTACCTGATAGTAGTAAACCAAACCCGCCATTAATGGCATTTATATTAGACTAGATCTCTTAATACAGATTGTTCTTTGCAGTTGAAGATATTCTGTTTTACATAATTTGTACATGAATAAACTGTTCTGTGATTGGTGGGATTTGTAATGCAGCCTAATTTGGCTGAGCATCAGCCTGGATATTTGACTTGCTTAATCAAACTGTGAGAAAGGCTAATGCACACTACTAATTGGATTGTGTCATTTAATTCAATAATGAACACAAGCGAAAGAAATAAATAAATGAGCTCTTCTGCTCATTTTTATAGTTCATACCAAACTGCATTACGAGTGTCAGTACATAAGGAGTACATAACATGAAAAGCTTGCTCCTAGCAGGTCCATAATAGGGCGGCAGAAAATATTTGAGTTGCTCATAGGGGAAAATAGTAGTATATTATCTCGACATATATTCTGTTTCTTCCGTACAATCCTGAACTGTACCGAAGTTCTGACATTGGAGAGTTTCAGCCAATCAGAACCAAGCAAAAAGAAGTCGCCTGCATCCACCTTTTCAGATGGCAGTGCGGGTTCCACTAAGGTTACCTTATCTTCAAAACACAGTAATCAAAAATATCTCATAAATATCCTTATTTTGTCTTTACTGTTTGCACACTTGTGACTAAAGTTCTAATTCCACAGCTAATATGTTATAATGGTTACATTTTCAGGATAGCGGAACCCAGAAAGAAAAAACTGTAGGAATCCTGCACCCTGCATCTGTGAATGTTTAGCGCTCCAACTTTCAGCTTGTTGGTGCCACATGCCTGTCAGGTTTGTGCTGCTTAAAACTGACAGGAAGGTGCCACAATCTGGGCAGCTGGAGGCGTCTTTCCCTGTGAAACCCCGGACATATGGTTGTTGCTACACTGGGACTTGTTATTGTTCAGAAAAGAGTCTTGTCAGTCCAGTTAACTTCTTGGTGACTTTATGGAGCGAAATGAAATGATTTTTACAGCAATTATATTGGAATCCCAAGCATTATTTTTTTGTAGCCATTTTGAATCACTCATGCTTATCAGTCTGGCACCAATTGCACGATGAGCTCTGGGCTAGTGCTTATCTTCCTTAAGGCTAATAAGACTCTGATCACATTTAGTCCATCTTGATCTGACAGGTCAACAAGCGTGTAAAAACCAGTGTTCTCATTAGTGCACGGAACATTGATTAAGATTAAAATGAAAATGCGCATCTGCGCAGGGAAGCCCAGGGTCTGCATGCGAGCCAGGCGATGTGTCATGCACCACTGCTCATATTTGCCCTATGAAACTTCTCCGCCGTTATAACAGGAATAAGAATGGTAGTTCCACGTGGCATCACATGACCTACAGTGTATTTGCAGTTTATCTTTACATACAAAACATATTTATTAACATCTATATTAAAAATTACATTAACTATAGTAGTGGGAAAATGTACTAGTGGATTCAGGTGTAAAGACTTGTAGGGCATCCTAAACCCTGCAGAAAGAGAGTGAGAGAGAGAGAGAGAGAGAGAGAAAGAGGAAAATGACTTCAGGACTGTCTTGGGTCCAACTGATTATGATCAGCCAACGTCAAGCAGCTCCCCACAGATATCAGCACATGATCTCAGGTTTAGTACAGCCTCTTAATCACACCAGGCACCAAAATCCATTAGTCTCTGTCACTTTCTCCCAAACTCAGGAAACTAGATCCCAATCTGCCATTTGAATGTTATGCCCTCTCTTTTTCCATTTTCTCTGGTACCCCTTCGCTCCTTCCACCGGACCTCTCCCAGCATAACTTTACTGTAGCCTAGCATTTGTAGCTGTCCACCGTCTCCCTGTGAATGTCCCCACTCTTACAGTCGGAGATGTGATGCTGCCACCAGTCTCCTGTCAGAAGCACACTGGGATTCCAGACTGCATTATTTCACTATAAATTCATACAACTGCTTAAAAGACAATGGTATAATCCGTATTTCATTGATGTTGTGATGTTAAACTGCCTTAAAAAATGACTTTGTCCATCACAAACCAAACCAAACTCTTGAATATTGATCTTTTAAAAAAGCATGCAGCCATAAGTGATGTGTATAATTTTGTTTATTCCTCAGTGCAGACTGCTTTTGCTTATAGAAAAATCAATAGCACTTGAGTTATCAGATCCAAAGTGTGATGGGAAAGAGTGCCAAAAGGGTGAAACGAGTGGCAGAAGAATCGATCCTAAAATATTGCCTCATTTAACAGGTACCATAAATAGCAGCATTATGATGTTAAGTATTGCCGAAGTTGCAGGGAGGACAAGGTAAGGTCAGATCGCTTACTTTGCCAAAAGCTTCAGTGTCCCATCCAAGCAATGAAAGCATCCATCACGTGCACGTTCAGCCTATGGAAGGGCTCCCTGCATCCTTGCAATATAACGACATTAAGTTACGTTAAACACTTAATCCAAATCATTCTAACAACAAATCAAGGTACCTCTGGAAAGAGCAGCTAACTTAGTGGGTTTCACATGGAGTGTGTGGAATGTGACCATGCAGGACAAATAAGTGGACACTAAATGAATGGAACATTTATAAGACTGTAGTTATTAATCAGGGAACAGCACTAGCATATAGAAACAATAAATCCTTCTGAAAAGAACTGACGGTTAAAAAATTGTATTAGGTTAATAGGTATTAATAAATAATGCAGGTTGTCTTGGTTTGCTGCGGTTCAGCTTGTCTCGTGGTGGTTTCTCTCATTGTCTCTCCTCCCTTTCCCAGCCGTCCCTGACTTGATTACCCTCATGTATCCACCTGGCTTTAATTGTCTCCTCCTCTATTTAAACCCACCTCCACCTCCCTTCTGTGCCTGGTTTTCCTGTCCTGTAAAGCAGCTAGTGTTCCCGGCCATGTTTTTGACCTCAATTTGATTTTTTGCTTAGATTTCTTTTCTGGTTTAATTTTTTCGGAGGATTTGACCATAGGCTCGAAATCATTAAACTATTAATCGTTAAACTACTAATCTGGAGTGCAGTTTAAGTCAATAAGATGAAATCACACCACATCACTATACTACACAGAGGTTAAAATATATAAATAAACTGGGGCAATGAGCATATTCCTTCTCTGTGCTGTCAGCAGACTGCGTATAAACCAGTCAGTGAAATGGGAGGAGTGGGCGTGGTTTACCCCCTTATGGTCTTTACAGCCATATTAAACCAGGTTTACATGTTGCTTGACTTTAATAGACAAAACTGTGTGTATTCATCATCATGCTTGATTTTGATGAGCTCCATTTCAGCCGTTGCTGTGTGTTTAGCTCTTCTCCGACTGCAACTATGCACACTCCAGCTGCATCTGCTGCACCTGTCTCGCTGACCTTTGCACTCTGCTGCAGGCAGTGCTCACTTGCGACCTCTCCTTAATCAGCCCACCTCCTGTCGCTGAACGCCGCATGTGTCATCTTGGCAGTACTACACAGAAAAGGGGCTTGAATGAATTTTTTATGCCGTTGCCCAGCATCACACTGAGACCTCATGCTCAGTATTCAAGGATAAATTTTACTCTGGTCGTAAAGAGGAGCAGGAAGTGCAGCGGGCCGCTTCTGTACGCTATAATCTGGGTATAAATTCAAAGTAAAGGTTTTTTGAAAAAAAAAAAAAAAAAAAAAAAAAAAGCATCGCTTTTGCTCTTTAGATTACCTGTAATCCCAGAACACACGAGGCTCCTAACTGATGCTGCATTTGTGTCCTATAATGACATGAATTCAACATTAAGAGGACACAATCAGCCTTTTGATGAATGCATTAATGTTTGACCAAATCATGAGAAGGGTTAGGGCTAGCGCCGAAGCCCTCCTAAACCAGGATATCATCCAATAATAGCAATAAAGGTGCACTTTTATGTCATAATGTGACTACTTGGATGAGACTAGGCTCAACATGGATATGAGAGTAGAATTGATTATTCGCAACCTAATCTTTTTCACATTCATGAAAAAGTTGTACTCATAACTTTAGTTATATTGACTTTACACCATATACATTCACAAACCGTATTACAGTTGTCTGCAACCAGATTGTTCTGAGTGGCAGCTGTTTCTCTTCTTCCATATTGACTAGATCTATAACCAACAGGGAGTTTTCTCTGTCCTCACTCAGAGAGGCGTCAAGATACAGTTTCATGCAGATGAGCGCAAAGCCTTGAGATGTGCTTCAAGGAAGAAATCCCTGAGCAGAAAAAAAATATATTTTACCTCCAGCACCAAACTAGAGAGATCTCTTAGTTTTATTTATGCTTCATCAAGACCACACGCTACTTCCTGTGATGATTTATATTGTTAGAAGTGACTGTTTTCCTCTCTTATCTGTTTCAATCCATTAACCAAATCAAAGCAAATTACAGATTTTTTTCAACCTGAAAACAGTAACATTTTGTTGTAAAAAATTAGTAATTGCCATAAATGTGCATGTGGGATAAACCAGACTTTCTGTCGCGAGTCAACGATGACCAGAAAAACGAGTCAGTTTACTTTTGTAGTCATCTATCTAAAAGTAGATGAGCTGGACTGATTAATGCTGTGAACTGGAACTGGATTGAAACCAAATGTAGTATCTTACATTATTTAATCCTTCCTAATGTTCCTAATGAACCACTGAGGAGCTTAGTTTGAGATTTCTTTTTTTTTTTTTTTTAATCACTCACTGGTGTTGTTTTTTTATGTACCGCTGTCAAACTAATTAACTGCAGATAGTAAAGAGCTGTGGCATGTTCCCTTCAAATGCATCTCATTATTTTGGTGCGGTTTGTTCAGCTGTACCGGAGTCACTGGTGGCTGGAGCTAAACAGATGAGGTCCTTTTCTCTGAGCAGCTGTTGCCGGTTATTGATGACCTCATTAGAATGCTGCCCGCAGCACTACGGCTGACTTTGAAGGACTTCCCATATGCGATGGCACAAACCACCCAGGAAACGGCATAATGCTCACTCACATGCCAGGCAACATTTCCTAACGGTTTTTTTAGTCAAAGAAGCCATAGACAAGATATTAGGATGTGTATTTCTTCAAATGTGAGGGTTTTTTTTTTTTTTTTTTTTTTTTTTTAACTTACACACTTCTTTGTGGCCAGTTAAGCACTTTGATCAATGTTAGTTGGCAAAATAATTACATTTGAACCTGAAATTGCAGTAGGTAACAGCTTTACAGGTGTCATGATCTAAAATTTAGCCAATAAATATTTATTTTTTATATGTTATTCCATATTACAGTACCTTATTACCAAGCAAAGCATATAACTCATTCTAATCATTTATGACGCGACTCCAGCACGTGACTGTAAATACGTATAAAACGCGGCATAGAGAGAAGCTGGTTAACCAACTGAAACGTGGGAAGCTGTGCCATGCTCTGCCACATAAACCATATCAAGAAGACCTGAAATGAACTGTAAATGGATATCTCAGCGCAGCGACGAAGCCGTTTCATGATGCTGTAATGAAACATTAATACTCACTTGTCTGCTGAATATTCATAGTACCACATTTTGCATTTGTCAGCGTTTCAACTGAAGCCACACTTAAGTCCAGAGCAGCTGCTCTTTCACAAAGCAGCACATCGCAAATTTACCAGCGCACCCAGCCCTCGATTGAAATCCCACACACAGTCCAAGAAAGAGTCCCTCCAACTCTCACTTCCCTCTTTAATATTAATGAGCAGTTTATGGAACACAAGCCCATTTCACTTCAGCCTAAATGTCCAAAATTATGGAGTCTTTACTCTTCTTCTTACTAGCTTGTGGAAAGTAGTCGAAGTTAGAAGCATTTTTGATTGAAGAGATGTAGAATTAGGAAAGGACCCTACTGGGTTTAGGATCCATCTGCAGGCTGCTCAAATTGGCCTTCACACCCCATAAACTTTCTCCTTCCGAGCCAGACATCCTCACCCGTAGACGCACCATAATGTTCTCTTATTGACATGAGACGCTGGCGAGAAGAAAAGAGTTTTAACCATCCACAGTGGAGGCATAAAAAAAAATAAATGTAGGTGCAAGAGAAGAGGAGCACAGCTGCAACACATCTGTTTGGTGTTTTTATAGCAACCCAGACCAGTTCAACCAGTCTGATCAGAGACCGTTTTAATGTGATCAATCAGGTTCAGAAACAGGAACCTCAAACCTCATTTTATTACAATAAAACTGATTTATCATCGCAAGCAGGACTCATTCATATTCTAATTCTAATTTTACTTTACAACGTGAAAGCCTCCGGGACAGCCTTTAATCCAGTAACTCCTGATATTTAACATGATAACTATTACAAAACATATTTCATCAATGAACTGCGGCTAAGGCTGCTCTGGTAGATGAGGAGGATCTCTGGTGATGTGGCTGTCATGATGGTCAGCCCCCTTATAAACAAGAGTTTAGAAGGTGCAAAAACAGACATCTACAGCGGCTCCTGCTTTCAGAAACTCAGACCACGTAAAACTAATTTCCAGACTGGCTGCAGGTTCAGTCAATGAGCAGCATAAATTGAAAACCACAGAAGCTGCTGTTTAATCCTGCAAACGTATACACCTCCGTATACACAGTCGTAACTGCTGCCATTTGAGCTGGGCGCTGGGCTGCCCAGCTCTGAAATTGAATGAAATTTGCTATTTTCCGCTTTATCCAAATGTCATTTGTGTTATTGTCACTGATGCAGCAACATCGGTGGCAATAAAGCGATGCTACCCCCATTTTATCTAAAACACAGAATTTTTCTCAGTGTGGATTTAACAAGATGCTTGAAGCTATCAAAGGAAACACAGTTTTTGATGGCTGGATAACATCTGATATTTTCTGAAGCAAATTAAGTGAAACATTCACAGTGGTAGCACGTTTTCTATGTATTTATTTATTTATTCAAATCATGCCAACAGTGTTTTGCTAGCTTTTTCCATTATTTGTGCTGGTGAATAGTAGTGAGTGAAAGTTTGGCTATTTAAATGTACAAGTCTGGCTTCCATGTCATCTTACGGGGGAAAATGGGATTTTAAAAAACAGTTGGAGGAGGATGCTGATGGAGCCAACAGAGTGTGCAATTACAAAGCTAAGGAAATAAAAGACACAAAACTGGAAACGGCACACCAGAGGAAAATCAGAACTGTCAGGCAAAGTCAAATGAGGATGAATTATTTTTAATGATGCAGCGTCAGCTGTGTGCGTGGATCTCAGGAGAATAACTGCCGAGATAATTATGCATATAAGAAAGACGGCATAAGATGTCATGTGACTGCCGTGTTGGCTCTGTCGGGACTTATTCAGCAAGGCACTACTCTTACTGTTTTGCATTAATGAATTTTGAATGAATTTGAAGTTCATCTTTAAAATGTGATGTTTCCATCCATCCATCCATCCATCCATCCATCCATCCATCCTTTCTTAATCTCTGTTTGTTTTCTAATTGGGACACTGGGAATGAAAATATACGGTGTAATCTGTAACCCTAAAAATGCTTAGACACAATTGTATTTGTTAATCTACTTTGCTTCCTCTGTTGAAAGCATTTTACTACAAATGCTAAAGAGTGATGAGGATATAAGCTCTCTGTAAAAAAAGGAGAATCAAACTGCAACATCATGCAACATCCACCACACCCTATCTCCCAACTTGCAACCATGGAAAAAACCCTTTGATTTATTAATAGTTTTTATTGATGTTTTCTCTTGGTTTTATTTGCAAAAACATTGAGCCCTCTGTCCTGATATGTCCTAAACAGAGAAGTACAGTAAATGCACCACGTGCACCACGGGCTGTCATTAAAACACTGTGTTCCTGTCACGTCTTTACTCATCCAAACGTCACCGTGGAAACACAAGCAGGACTATAATGTGCCTCCATCATATTTTACCATTCCAACTTAAAGCTCAGTGCACAGGTAAGTGTGAGCTGGCAGTGATAAGACATCACAACTGAAGCGTGATATTCTTTCTGGCCTCCGTGTTAGCTTGAACGGGTTTCATCATGCCTTGACACCTCAGTATTACACCTGATTGATTTTGTCTGCTCCGTATATTCTCGGTGAGGCTCTCAAAAGTGACCAAAAAAAGGAGGGAGCAGCACAGGTACTGCAGCATGTGCAGCGGAAAGCTTTACAGTATTTATGTAGTCTGTCAACAGACTTATATCATTGGGAGTCTATTTCAGAACAGGCTACTAAGTTAAAGATGCAACAAAAGAAAGACTGGCAGATTCTCAACAAACTATATCACACACTTCTTCATTTGAGTGTCATTTTAACAGCTCAGAAGGTGTTCTTTCATTCCATATTTATATTCATAAAAAGTCTCTATTCCAGTCATTGTCAGAGGACACATAGCCACCCGAACATTTCATAGACAACATCTTTATCTGGCCATTTCACCCTGAGTCAACTGGGTAATTGACTGTGATGGCGTGAAGATGAAGCTCAGTGATTTGCACTAAAAGAAAGACGGGTGTTCATTGTAACCAAATGATTTTGTCTCCTTCGAAGATTCCACCATATAGTGTTTAAATATGATGCATAAGCTCCAGCTCATTAGCAGAGGTAGAACATGTTTAGGTCCTGCTGTGGGACACTTCATTAAAGAAGGACAATAGCCTGCTGTAATTACACATCATTAATTGTTTATCACATGTATTGTCATTGTGATGGATGTTTTAAAGCTTCCTAACACTGCACGCACGTCAAAAACAACCTTTATAAATTCTCATGTGAGGAGCTCTTTATGGCTGTAATGTCCACTGAACAGATATTTGTTTGTGGTTTGCAGTTCGTCACATTCCAGTTCCCATTTCATCCGTTACTGCCTTGCAAAAAATAAAAATGCTGAAATGAAAAGTTCTTAGATGAATGACTTCTGCCTAGACCGCTTCACGTTTGTGCCAATTTCAGCTTCTAAAGGGAAAAAGCAGGAATGGGAAATGATGGATTAGCATCAGCATCAACTGTAGTATAGATACGCATTCACTACATATTCAGAAAACCAACCACTTAATGGAAATGCACAACTAAAAAGAGCAAAGTAGGAACCACAAATGGCAAAACGTATTATAGAACAGCCCATACTTAGATGACCACAGGGGTGGGTGACTGAGGGGTGCTGGTCAATAATGGCCATATGGGTAAAGTACGAAGGCCAAACTGCCAAAATTAAATAAAACTGGCTTCATTGTAAAGCTAAGGGATTAAAAGGGGAACTTGAGGCTGAATCCAACTGGTCAAAAGCAACTAATCACCATACAACAACACTCTCTCAGGATTCCAGGCATTCAATTGATCCGTATGTATAACAATGACCTGGATGACAGAGAACCTACCCAGCCTCGTCCTTTATTGCCCACACTCTGGACCAGTAGGCACTGGATTTTCACTTGCATTCAAGGGTGTCACTGTGTGCTAATACAGCTGTGATGCAGCTATATTGGAAGAGTGATCAATAAACAATGGAGGGTTATTGAAAAAGCAATCATAGTAACATCAGACTACATGCTGGGATTACCTGAGAATCACTCATGTATGTGCAAACAATCTATATCCATCATGGAAATGGCCAGGTGGGTGTAGCAAGACCTTTTTATGATAACTTTATACCTTTATTACATTTTAAATGATTTTTTTTTTTTTTTTTGTGTCCTGGGAGATATATTCAGGCCTGGAGGAGGTACTGCTGGAATATCCAACAGCTACTAGATCCAGAACTGTGTGATTTCTTTCACCTGCAAACCAAAAACATATGCATTTGTTTGAGTGGACACTCGAAACTGCTCCTGGATGTGAGTGAATGGTGTGTGTAAACCAGCAATCTGCCAGGGTGGATTTCAGCCCTTGCACTGGTCACTGCTGAGATCTTGAATGCCAGTTAACTGTAAATGGATGGATAGATGGATTATCGGAGGGATGGGACCGTAATGAAGTTAGGAAAAAAAAGTGTAACTGGACAACAGACAAGACAACCACAATATGTTAATTGGGGAGCAAGGGGGTGCTATAGAACCTTCCAAGAAGCCCATAGCACTCCCGTAGCACCCCCAAGAAATGCTTAGCCAATGTTTCTTTTTTCGCCTGTCAGCAAATAAACTATTCTTTGTTCCAATATTTGACATTATTTGGTCGTGACTGGCCATTTCAGTTACAATCTATGTATCTATAGGCAAATACAGTGATTAACACCCCCCCTCACCCCACACACACACACACACACACACACACACACAATGTCTTAGTACCTCCATCAATTCTTAAGCTCACTCATCAAAAATTGTCATGAGCAGCCACTGCATATATGCAAATTGTATGTGAGACCATTCCCCTTTGACCCTGAGACCAAGACCTTTCAATGGTTGTAATTTAAACCGGGGGTATATTTTTAATAGGCTCTAAAGGGAAAGTGAAGACAAATTTATAACTAATTTCACTTGTTCAAAAAGGAAGAACCGGAAGATCTGAGCAATAAGGATGGAGGATCATGTGGTAGGATCTTTTGTTTGTCTTGATTTATCTATAGCAATTTTCATTCAGCTGTTTCCTTTACAGGCTGTACCTCCTGAAAGAAAATGAGTTTTCTGGGACAATGACAACACCAAGCAAGGTTCAGTGCACACTGGCCCTTCTATCAATCCAAACCTCTGCTGCAGTTTCAGCTAAAGCAGATGGCTCGAGCCAATAGATCCGGAGAGACGAGCACAGTCCAGGTTGTTTATTTATTCACCCCCAAATGGGTTGATGATGTACAACCATCAGGTTCCGGTGCTGAGGAGAGTCAGGCACCAACATCACCACCTGACAGGTAATCAAAAACCAATCTGGTCTAAAGACAGCATACTTGAACAAACGGGGCTGTTTGTTACAAATATTCTGGAATTTGATTGGACTTTATCGAACAATGTGATTGAGCAGCCACACATGCAGCTGCCGTCGAAGGCTATGATTCGGTTCATTAAATGCTATTACACTGTGCAGTGTTTTGAAAATGCTTCACATCTTAAAATAGTCTGTAGTTGTTGACCTACTTCCTGAAGTTGTTATCCATATTTTCCATCGCTGCCTGGCTGTGTTTCCAACCTGGAGACAGAGCGATTCTTTAAAAGGATGAGCAGGAGGCAGCCTTTAATTCTCTTTCCGGTTCCTCGAGCCTCCTGTACTTGTCTTGGCATTCTTTCTCTCATCATTTAGTGTACCTTTCATTTCAGCCGATTAGAATTCCCACACTGTCTTCCCTGGATCATATCTTGCTCTAAACTGAAGCGTTTTCTCTGTTATTTCATGAATCTGCTCATCTCCCTCTTCCCTCAGCCATTTTCCCTCTCTTACACGTAGTTCTGATGCGCTTTCTGCCTGCACAGGTCTGAAGGGATTAATTGATAGTGAAAGATAATAAATCTTCCATTACGCCCACGAGCCCCCTGCCCTTTGTTCATTATGCGGCTGCTGCTCCTCGGTGCAACAGTCTGGGTTTTCCTGATTCTGCCATTCCAACACCAGCAGGGTCAGGTCTCAAATGGTGACCTCATGACAAGACATATATTCCTACATGCGGGACCACTTAACATGTTTTATTTTTCTGTGTCTCTTCAAATTTGCAAACAATAGTGAGCTGGAAAAGAAAGGCAAAGAACTATCTAACAGGGATAGGGATATGTCTGCACCTACAGATTTAATTCACCGACATCTTCAACCCACCTGTCATCATCCAGTTCAGGCTGGTTTTGGCCTTTTTCAACCAGGAAGTCTTTGACAGCAGTCAACAAAGTGCTTTAAAGGTCACAATATATAATGTGGGCAGGAGGAAGTGCTGTCAGCTGACAGACCAGGCTGAACTGGAATGATGGTCCACACTGCCGATTGGAACCTTTGTTCTGGTTACTTTATTACTATGGCAACACATTTTCACCAGTTGGCTATATTCTGCAGTATGAGCAGAAAGTTCCTGTCTGGAAGACTCCTGCAGTTTCCCGTGTAGGTTTCTTCAGTTTCTATCAGAAACAGACCCACTGCACTTTCTGCAGGAAGCAGAGTGCTGTATCGCTTCTGGAACAGACTTGAAAGCTGCTGCACCACAGGCAGAAACACAAAAACAGAACTGGCTGCCGGAACTGTAATGCAACGCAAATGCACCTGGTGGACATTTTGGATTTAATCATGTGTCAAAAAACTGGATTAATAAAATATGTAACAAAAAATACATAATAAATAAATAAATAAATAAGTCCTCAGCCTAACTACAAATCTGTGCTGTGTGATCATAGATGAGAGGAGTCAGGATCTCTGCTCTGATAAATGGTCTGTGGAAACTCGAGGTCTCTGTTGCACAAAGTGCATATACTGCAAGTCAAAGGGATTGGGATGGTCTCTGGGTAATAAAAAATGCAGCCTGGCATCAATAAGGTCAGGGTTCAGTGTCAGACCTTGAAGTCTCAGATCCCTGAAACCTCTTTTTGATGCCTGAGCTCAAAATTGACATGGATACAGAGAGTCTTCCTGTGGAACGACCAGGTTTGACTGAATACATTCAAATCTGTGTTTAAAGCAGAATCATCAAGGTTTTGGGCTATTGCAGCTTTGGCTTTGCTATTTGCACAAGCACAACATTATAAATATGTCATTTATACATAATTACTCAATGTTGTTGGTTCTCACAGTGACACAGAAAAGTTATCATCAACAGATGATGTGTAATTTGTATATTTTTTAATTTAAAACTTCATTTAACCCATACAGCAAACTGTACATCTGAATTATTCACATTGTGTCAAAAAAGAAATAATTCAATAGCGTTGCTGGAACAGTTCGATGAGTTTCCCACCATGTTTACTCTGATGTCAGTTATTCTAAGGTTTTCTTGACACATACAGTTACTAGGAAAACAAAATATTTTTATTATTATTTATTTTTTACAAAACCTTACAAAAAACTATATTCATAGAAATCCTGTATGTCCACAAAGGAAAGAAAAACCCTGGTTGGCACCAACAGAGTTGTGTTTGAAAAGGTTTCTGCCAAATAACTGAAGCGGTGCAACGGAAAATAAATAAATAAATAACTAAAAAGGCGCACGCTTTTTGAAGAAATCAAAACTCATATCACACACTGCTAATGGAACACAGGTTATGCTGCGCACATTCCACATTATTTTTCTCTCGTTTCATATATTTCTGTGGAAATGACATTATTATTCACACGGATTTATATACTTTAAAAAAAAAAACGAAACATATATTTTAGCAACAAAACTGACTGATCAGCCAAGACAGTGTCCCTGTAGAAATCCCAACTAATCTTTTATTACGATTTTTTTTATTCAATTATTTCCACATGTCACAGAGGTGAAAGTTACAAACCTGCATCTAAAACCACCTGCATGGGGCGCTACAATACACATGAGGAGGGGCGGAGCTAAAGTAGAACCACGTGACAACAGCGGTCCAGCTCTGAAACCAGGTTCCAAAGCAGATAGGTCCAGTTAGGAAAGATAAACTCTACTCTTTACATGTTTGAGATGGCCGTCCCCCAGTCTGGCCATCGCCACCAAGGATGCAGATAGATTATATCGTAATTTAAGTCATTTTCATTAGATAAAAAAACAATGTTTAGGGCTATGGACGTTGGGTAAATAAAGTAGGTAAGCATCTATCATTTATTCGACTTTGAACATAATTTATGACCATAAAAATTTAGCAAAATACATTATCTCCCTCACATCTTATCTACATACTCTACTCTGCAGAAGAAAATCCATAAACAATTATACAGAACAGCTCTACCAAACTGACGCTAAGTTTCATGGACTTTATCTAAATTGTGGTTTTATTATTCTTCCTGGCATATCGACAGAATAAAACCTCACAGAGGCTCGTCTTTTGTTCAGGTGCATCAAATCTTTCCGTGGCAATGTTGTACACATACGCAACTGGCTTGAAAAGTCAACAAGAGCGCACAAAACCAGCTTCCTTCACCTGTTTACCTGCCACAATTTCGGGACGTTCACACGCAACAAATATCTCTGTCCACGTCGACTTTTTAAACAGGACAAACGCACAACCTCCACAATCCTTCAAGATTACTTAACAGAACCGTTTTCATGACACTCACAATACAAAATCAGTTTTCACTATCTGCACTTGATGAACAGATGAAAATGTTTGGGGGGTTTGTAGCAACACCAGGCCCAAAGTTCAAAGGTCATCATTAAACTCGGTTTCTTAACTGTCTTTGCTGTAACAGGAATTCCTGGAATGCTGTCCCCATGAACCCATGTTTTTTGTTTTTTCTATTAAAGTAAGCACACCATTTGAAATGATATCATATTGACTATCCTTTTTGGGATTATAAAGAACCAAGTTTGTGTTATTTACATTAAAGTGTTTCTTTTAATGAAGCTAAGAAATTTACAGTGAGATGATTGTGCCAAATACAATTTACTTTGGATACATATTACCCTGCAAGGCTGATCGGATTTCCTAATAGTCCCATTAATACCAACTTCAGTTTATTGATGTGTAGAACAAGTGTGTATGAACTGGTCCATTCTACACAGTTCTGCTGAACCGGCAGGTCTTTGGCAATTAATGTGACTACGTTTCAGTCATGTAAAATTCCACGACTAAAAAACAAATCCAATGAAACAATAGGATTTAATGTTCCGAGGTGGAATCAAAGCCATCTTTGCTGTGCTTGAGTGACCAATTGCTTGTGTAACAGTAGAGATGATTCCACTTTGAAGTTTTGACATGGCTGCATTAACCGTCCCCTCAGAAGATCCTGTTCCAGGTAACACCCCGTCAAATGAATAAAGGTGAGAACTGTCATGACTTAAAGTGTCCTTTTCCTCCCTGTAAATCTACCGTTTATTGTCCTTATTGCCAGAGCATTGTGTGTTTCCTCTGCTGTTTTTGAATATAATTCATATTTCCCTCCATTGGTATTTACTTGTCATTTTGCGCACATAAATATCAGACTTGAAACTGATTATTTGGGTGTCATATTTCCCCAGAACATCTCAGAAAGGCTTCCTTTTTGTGACGTTTGTGATCTGGAACACAGTGATGAATGCTGTCATACCTGGGTGGCCGACGCTGCCATTTTCAGTTGCCCGTGTTTCATTAGTGTCCCCATGTCACTGTGGTTAATGGTAAATCTGGTGATTCCGTCTATGCCATTGTCTCTAGTCTCTGGCACCACCCCCGAGATGTTGCTCAGGAGGCTTTTAGCCTGGGGTGAGCATATTGTCATGGAAACACAGGAGTCATCCCAGTGTTGCAGCTCATGTTGTCCTTTCCCGGGAGTCGTCGGTCGTTGTAGGTGTGCATGTTGATCACTGCATCTGTCTTCACCATAGCTGGAGGTTGAAGTTTGTGCTTCACCCGCCTCTCGCAGGTGAACGACAGTCTGATCTCGTCCACCATGGCACTGCACAAAGACCTCTGGGCATAAAGGGAGAATGCGGGGAGGAGAACAGAGGGAAGGGGGAGAAGAGGGGAAAGGGAGGGGGGGTAAATACCTTAGCTTTAAATTGTTCTGACAACAGAATGTGTTGATGGATCTGAAGGGCACAAAATGCATTTGAACGTAACATTCTCTGCATGTGTGCACACGTATCCAATGTTGTCAGCAGTTTCACGTCGCACAGCCGCCATTTGCAGCCAGCATGGTTCTTTACTAGCGCTGTGTCAGTAATAGTGAAACGACTCCCTTAACATGCCAGGAAAAAAAGTGCTTTTCTGACGTCTTCGGTGATTAATAATGACCTAATTCCCAGCGCTCTAATTTGCAATAATGCCAGCAAATGAGTATTGTGGCCAAGTACTCCATTAGATTATTTTAAGACATGCAAATCCTTTTATAAAATGTCTTAAGTGAATATCATAGTGTGGAGGCGATGCATGTCATGTCAAAGTTGGTACCATTTGCCTTTGCCGTATGGATGAAATTAGATTAAAATCATTTAATAACCTCAACCCACAAAGTAAAGACCAAATTCAAGGTCTTGAAGATATCAAGTATCAAGTACTGGTGGGGTTGACCATTGCAGTAAAAATATCAACTAATCTCTCATATTAACCTACCTTAGATCAGGGGTGGGCAATTATTTTGCCTGAAGGGCCACATTGGGTTTTAGATGGATGAACGGGCCTGCCAGGTGGTGTGGGAAACTAAACCCCCAAATGAGGATCGGAGGTTAACTAAAAGTCGTGCTTGATAGACTATTGAGTGTTTGTAAATTGGTCTAACTAGAGATGGATGATGAAGCTCTAAATGATGTTTGGCCCCACCTTCTTGACAAGACATGATAGCATGCTAGGTGAAGGGGGGGGCGGGTCTGAACCTTTTTCTAACCAATCAAGCTGACAACCCTCTTCATTTGGCTTTTGGAGAAATTTTTCTGAATGCTCTGCAGGCCGGATTAAATAGTTCATTGAGCCACATGTGGCCCCCAGGGCCTTAGTTTGCCCACCTCTGCCTTAGATGGTAAAGGACCTGAAAAAAGCCACTATTTGATTATTAACATGGGTAGCTACAATTATTATTGTTATTATTATTATAGAGTGATGTGGGGAGAAAATAGAGCACATTTTAAAAGTGGGATTAATCTGGTTGATGGATTCATCTGATCACTGTTTAATATCATTAATAATAAAAGTGCATATTTAACAAATGTTAAATATTGACACACTGACCCCTCAGAGAGTTAGATACCTATAATAACATATAGGGACGTATACCTGCTCGCGCTCTGCAGTCTTCCTCAGCTTGTAGACGAACTCAGCAATCGCCACAAACACAGACAACACCAGGCCGGATGCGAGCACAATAAAAATACCACCCAGGTTTTGGATCCCCATGGGGCCCGTCTCACGGCGCTCTTCATCCAAGCAGCTGCTGCTGCGCCACCACTTTTCTTTCAGCATGTGTAGCCGCCCATCCTCCAAGATGCTGAGAATGGCTATGCTGATTTTGTCCCTGTATGGAGATCCTGGAAGCAGCATAAGGAAAGTTTTAGATTGGAAGAAACGCCAGCTGGATTCTGTAATAGCGGCATACCGTCTGATTCACAGAAAAACACACCACATGCTTCACCTTACACTGGAATGCTCCATTCTTCAAAATAATAAAATATAATATAGTTATTATTGGTAGCTCTGTGGTTACCGAGTGGTGTGCCGATGCCGTAGCCTTTGCTGTCAATGAGCCCCCCCACTTTTGTCAGGTTACAGTTCCGCCTGGTGATGTAATCGATTGTGGACGACTCCATGAGGAGAGCGTAATTAGACTGCATCACCTGCTGAACCCCATCTTCAACAGATTTCACCAATGAGGTGCTTGGCCTGCTGCTCATGAAGGCCCACATCTTCTCAAAGGTAGAAACCTTTGATTTCTGAAAGGGAGAGCAAGAGGTTAAAAAACAGAAAACGCTTAAGAACTGGAGGAAGCAACTACTCAAAAATGAGGTACATACAGCGACTCAGAACCAGACAGGAATAATTTACATGTCCACAATTGCAGGTTCTATTGTGCACATTTACATATATTCTCATAACTGGTGTTAGTAATAACAAAATACCTTTCCATTAATCTTGCATCAGGCTTTGTGATATTTCATGCAGTATTAAGAGGAGGTCACATTAATGCCATGTCTAATCCCAGATAATTACTGTCTGAAGACTGTCAGCCATTTCAAATTGGGAGAGATGTTCTTATAGGAAAACCCTCCATTACAATAGAGACGGTCTCAATTATCAATACTGCAGCTTTAAAACTATTCTGTTATGATGAACAGCTAATGTTCTCAAGGTGATTTAATATTATTATTATTATTATTGTTGTTAATACTACTACTACTACTACTACTACTACTACTAATAATAATAATAATAATAATAATAATAATAATAAAAAAACACGATCAGGTAACACAGGAAAATAATCTATACTGAGCAGAATGCTAGAGAATGATCCATGATTCTTATTTTAAGCGTGCACAATGGCCCACAAACACTTGCAACAATGGTGTTTCTCCTAAGAACAGCAGGTAAAGATGACTTTCCCACTGCTGCATCTAAATAACAGACTTGGCTCCCTCTTGGGTAAGAAATGGAACATTTTTATCTACTGTGTTTACAGTTAAGTGTTTTATTAAAAAGTCATTAGTTGGAGTTTGTGTATGTTGTCATTTGCAATGTTTTTGGGAAAAAAAACTCGTAAAGGTCAAAATAAAGGTAAAATAATAGTTCTGATTGCTTTCCCTGGTGTGAGTCCTGAATCCATTCAGATATCATGAAATTAGCTTGAAACATGCAGGTTTCACAAGTGCTGGAGCTGCATCATCGTCATCAGTTGTGGGAGGCGCTAGTTTTGAGCATGTCCACAAACGGAGCAATACATACATGTATTTTGGTATCAACACCAACCTGGAATCCAAATGAGTTTAAACTGATGCCCAGTGCTGGGTGCATGTGTCTACAGATTGGCGTGATTGTGGCAGAACCTCAGCTAATGTTCCTGAGAGGTTAAGATGTTGAATCAATCCCATTACCATTACGTAATTTACAGACATCTGCAAAATCTTTTTTTTCCACACCAGCCTTCAGCATTTACTGTGGCTCTCTGCCTCGTTGAGTCCAAATAATCAGGCCTTTCTGTGAGTGAGGGGCCGGGGCAGAGGCCAGAGAGCCACACCACTCTGATGAGGTAATTAAACACCTGCGTCTCCTTCAATTACTCACGCAATTATCACCTCTGTGTTTCATCAAAGTACACAAAACCATCAAAAATAACTCATTTAAAAGGCAAACCCGACTCAAGATTAATTTAACAACAGAGGGTCGAGGAGCAACTGGATCTGAGCACCTCCTCAGTCTCGTCAAGTTCTTGTATTAAAGTAACTCAGTAATATTCCTATTTACAGGACAGAATTGACTATTTTGTGTTATGTACAAGAGACAGAAGCCCAGGTCCTGAACCCAGCTGCATAATGTTTTTTCTGGGGGATCCAATACTCACATACTATTCAGCAGATTCAACAGAGGAACATACAGCATTCATGAGCTCAGCCACAAATTTCTGAGGGTGTAACAAGTAGGACAGATCGATACCCTGGAACCATATTTTTGTTTTCTTGCTGTTGAATGCTGTTTTATTCAGCGCCACGCCAACAGAAGTAGCAGCAAACTTGCTACTACTTAAAATGAAATAAACTCAAGTTAAAGACCCTGCAGGCAAAAGCTTTGGAAGAAGAACTTATGATGGAGGAACACAACAGTGTTGAGAACAGGGGGATTTTTAAAAATATGCGTTTGCTGCAGGAATTCATATCTAAGATATATATATAAAAATTGACGACAGTGTCCCATTGGTCTTTACCTTGAAGAAAGTCATGGTGGCGCCATCTTTGACCACACCATACTCAATCTTGGTCTGCTTAGCAATGTCGTCAGCTGAGTCCACTGGCGAGTCCATCCTCTCCACAGTGAGAAAAGCTGCTAAATTGGCTGTGTAAGACGATATGATGATGAGTGTGAAGAACCACCAGATCCCACCGATGATCCTCGTCGATAGGGCTTTGGGCATCAGTTCTGAGCCTGTTTTATCATGCAGGTTGACAGAGAAAGAAAGAGTTAAATATATTAGGATAAACTTGCCAATGCTGAATCACAGTTTGTGTTGATCGAGGCGCTATCACACTGCTCCACAGGTTCCTACAGCTGTCATTAAGTTTCAAGGTGACAGTAGGGTTAGGGTTAGGGTTAGGGTTAGAAGACATCTTTGTGATCGGAAATTAGTGAGTTAACATGAAATCAGTCCTCAGCAGCTGTGGCTGGTCAAAAATATCCTAGGTGGGGCTGTGAATTCAGGTTCAATAACCATCCCAAAACAATTCAACATAAACGACTGGATAAAAGCACTCTGGGAAACAAAGATTATTTAATAATATTTAAGATTAATATTTTTAAAAACATAAAAGCATATTGCACCATCACATGTTTAGAACCAAGCTGGAAACAAATAGCTCTAGATTACAATCCTGGGTTTTGTGTCTCTGCACTCCCTCTGATGCTGTAGAACTTGAGTATGTAGTTAATGTGAGTTTCAAATTAAATTAAGAGCTTTGTTTTTTGACGCATGATTTCATTGTTGTAATTTCGATTTGTTTGTATGAAGCCATAACAATACTATGCCGAGTGACAGCTTTAAGTTCATAAACTGCTAACATTGTTATGCTAACACTGGCTAGGCTACTTCGGATCTCATCTCCGAATAGCTTCAACACTGCCTGTGCCCTGTGCACTCTGTTACTTTGCTGAGAACATTTATGAAGGCATCTGTGAAGAGGACAGAGGGGACACAGAGTGGTCACCTTTTTAAACCATTATAGTGGATTTGATTGGTTTTGTCTTCTCTGTAGTTGACAAAGGCTGGAGATGGAGACAGACAAGAGAAATCCTCTGCCTCACTGGGCCTCAGACGAGGGGAGATCCACACTCATACGCTCCTGAGCCAAACTGAATTCCACACCGTGAAATGCTGCAGTCAGCAGGTAGCAGGACACACAGTGGTCCACCCCAACTCTAACTGCATGACTGAGATCAGTCATGCTGCAGAATGCCACAAATGTCCTTTAGGAAGGATGGCAGATTACAGCACAGACCTCTGGAATATGCAGGGGTGTCACATATTTCCCTGAATGTTGCAGGGCACATGTTATCATACCACATAATATATAATTAGTTGATCAGATACTTCACAGCTTCCTGACACTGGAGGGCTGCCACCAGTGGAGTAAAACAGACGAGAGCACTGGAGCAGTGTATGATCGAACAGATATAAGAGAGGGAGTGGATCAGAATGACACGGAATTGTACTGTTCAACTGAATTATTGATCATGTTGGGCACAGCAACATGTGGCTTTGGAGGTGTGTGACGTATAAAATCAACTGAAAACTGTAAACTGAAATGTACATTTTTTTTTTTTTTTTTAATTTGAGCAGTTTTTCTGTTATGCAGATACATGGAGAGAAAATGTCTGACAAACTATTGCCAATAATCTGCCGCAGGAGATGCAGTTTTTTGTTGATGGAACAGTCTGTAAGACAAGACCAGACGATAATAACATGACCCGAGCGTCTCCTGAGGATGTATTCATCCACAGAATATGCTCCGTGGAGTGATTTCACTGAGAATTCCTTTCTGACTTTAGCAGTTAGGTGATAGTTTTTTTTTTTTTTAAATAATGACACTTGTGATGAAAGTCTTTATCATATTGACATGAATTTAAGAGGTGGCAAATTAAGTCTCCTCCCCAGTCTTGCAGAAAAAGACAAAAAGCCACCACAGCTTCCTTTTAGTGCAATAAGATGAGCACTGATTAAATAATGGGTCTTGCTATTATTAACAGCAGAAATATAGTTCAGAAAAATCAAGAAAAAAAGGTTTTAGGAATAGGCCAACTTGCAAGAGAAGTATCTTCAAAAGTTCCTTTAGATGGGGGAAACAAATTCAAGGAAAATGATCAGACATATGTTTGCTGTGGGGAAAGTGTACTGAGACCCCCAAGAATGCTTGTGATGGCCACAAAGTGTTTGCTTTTGCACTTCCTCACATTTTGTGTTCTTTGTGTTTTCTATGACACCTTCCTCCCACAGACAAGCTGGTAGAAACTGCCCCGCCCCCCCCCATCGTGCTCGGTTGTCCTCAAAGATGTCCATTTGAGCATTTTAAATGCACCAGAGCCGTCTCAGCTGCTGTCACCGTGTTTGGCAGACAAGCAGGGAATATCTGTTGATGTGACACAAACAAAATATATTTGGCTGAAGATGCCACCTCCCTGCCTGTGTCACCGTGTACGAGAGAGCGAAAAGGTGTTACGGAACGTCACAAACAGCCTGTTGGAGCCTCTGACGAGTAAACACCCAATCTGTTAATCACTCTGCCACAATTATGCAGCTTTAAAGTCATGACGTTTATAATCAAGTGAAACGACGACTTCCTGAAAAATTGTCAAACCTTGCATGTGGTGTTCTGCTGGATGAATTAGCAGCAGCTTCAGTTTCAAATTTGCAAAACAATGGAGTTTGGGCACTGAGTGGGAGGCACAGAGAGAATTTTAATAGGGAATTCTCCCCTGTTTAGCTTAATAATACAGTCAATTAACTGGCTCGTTTTGGCTAGGTTCTCTGTCCTTCCTGATACGCTGCTGCAGCACTCGCGGTCCTGCGCCTGCACCAGTAAATTGGCCGAGTGCTGCAGAGCGTCTGGGTTTAATGAATTGCTGAACGTGTTTGCTGTCCTTACGGGAAGAGATCCACTGCCGAGCCCCCCCTAAGCCTCCTTGATTTGTCTTGTTACGTGGCGCTTCAACAATTTATTACTATAGGGTATTTTTGCTACACCGTTTTCCTGGGTCTTCATTTACTTATCTAACCCCTTAAAAGGTGTCCAGCATGTGGAAACCCACTTGTGTCCCATTGTTTCATTTTCGGTCAAATGGTAGAATGGAGTTTTTTGCTTAGGTACAAATTGCTTCAATCCTTTTGACTGGATTTAAAATAAAGCAGCAAACAAGGCCGCTCCAATCAGTGGGCTCCCTGTCAGACATCTGGAAGCAGGTGTGTGGATGGTCTGCAGCAGCTCGACCGACAACATCACACCAGCCAGCTCTAGCATGGATGACAGCTGGTATTTGTCAGACATGTTCCTCAGCGTACCCTTTTCATCCCAACATCAGAAAAGTCTTGAGCAGGGCCAACAAGTCTGCTACCGGGAAACAAATGTGGCAATGTTTTCCATCCTCGGCTGACAATCTTTGACAAGCGCGTGGCACCTACTACCTGGAAGCAGCAGCTCGGTGACAACAGCCCTCCTTTGTCACGTAAGACGGAGCTCCACGGCTCCCGACAGGTAACCGTCTTGTGAAACAGTCACAGAATGAAAATTGGGGAGCTTGTCAGTTAAAAAGGCAGAAAGCAAGAGCTGGGAGAACACAGAAAAGCAAGGGGAGGTGTGGTGTTACAGCTGCCTGAGCGCTGTCATACCTTGTTGCATTAAAGAACCGACTCCAAACCAGAAACTGTTGAGGAGGGTGAAATTGTTCTCCACAACATCTGACCCAGGGTTGCACGGATGGGCGTCATACCACTCATATGGGCTGAACCTGCGAAAAGAGAAATAACGGTTAGAACTGAGAATACGCAAAAGTGCATCTCTCTTTCTCTCTGTCTCTCGCATCTATCTGTCTACAGTATCTATGGGGCTGTAGAGGAACAGTGTTTGGTGGGTTGTTAATTCATCTTCTGGTGTGGAGACAAAACCAGAAGAGGGGAGCTGGTGTGGTCCTGCTGCCACTCCTCCTTTGGCGTGGCGCGCCAGCACGGTTTACAGGTAGCGCTTGTACTGCTGTGACAGCCCATTTTCAATTTGCAGAGCTAACAGAGCATTACTGCAGGTGTTTGTTGGTCTAAATCTCCCCCATGTAGGAATATTTTAAAGGAGGAGGTTGAGGTGCAGCGTTTCCTTTGAGGTCATCTTTGGATGAAACACTTTTACCTGATTACACATTGTTATTTGTAAGGTAGCCGATGGAGTTGAGTGGTGCCTTAATAGCTTTGGAACCAACTGAAATTCTTCTTTAATTTGAGTCGATCTCGGTGTTACATTTAACATACACTGGTAGGGTTTTTTTGTTGTTTGGGTTTTTTGGTGCATTTTCTCAGCTCAAACCATCTTGTAGGTATCATGAATGTTCATAGAATAAAAATGATATTCATCTCAGAGACAGACCCAATCTAATTTAATTATGTGCCACAAACTAATTCCCCAGATGTCAGCAGTCTTTTTTTAAATTAGGCACTGACCAGGCCTCAAAGTCAACTGTTTTGTTCAGTATCTCTTTGCTAAATTTAACCATCTGAGATCTGGTAGTGGGCGTGTTTTGATTGGCTGGTTGATGTTTTCTCACATGTAAACTTTTTCTTTTATATAAGAGTGTACAAAGTTTCTGTACACTCCAACTATTTATGTGTGCTGAATCGTTCTGTTCCATCTCTTTCACTAAGGCCTAAAGTTAGTAGCGGCAGTGGAGGTCACAGAAATGTGAGAAAAAAAAATGGTTTTGGGACCCTTCCTGTAACCAGGGCAACACACAAATCCAAAGATCTTCACAGGCATCATTTAACCTGAAAATACACAATCTAACATGCCATTATTGTAACATGTGTATCATTGTATTTGTGTATTTAGGTCAGTAAAGGAAGACCCGTTGTTTTAGTTGCTGCTCACTCATGCATGACTGACACCCCCGTTGACACCCTGATTGGTCGATTCGGGAGCTGTGGATTCTCATTAGGCGCAGCTAGCAGGAACAATGTGTTCCTGCTTACTGTACCTCAAATTGCTGCCAGGAAATAGTGATAACTTATGTTTGAGAGATTAATAAGATGATAGTGTGCATCTAGTTGCTCTTGCATAGTAATGTACTCACAACTGCGTTGCATTTAAAAACAGCTTTACAGTCACGGTGGCTTCGGCATGCACATGCTTTAACTGTTGCAGTCACGTGAAGCTAATAGTGACGTCAGACATGTTTTCAAACAGTGAGCTACAACAGAGATATAAGACATGAGATATTACATTTAAATTTACAACATAAAATGACAAAAAAATTTTTATGCCATTTGCAACAAGTTAATAATTATTTGGGGTTCACAGTCAAGTTAAGCCAAACACTCTCAGACACTTACACAGGTAAGAACTAAAAGAATCTGCGACACATCACAGAAGCAGAAGCATCGTTAGTTTAATGTACTTCGAGGCCGTGAGCTAATTTACTGGAGCTGCTTGAAAAGCAGAGACACAATCATCATTTGCTTTATAAGAAAAGATTTGTTTTATCCAGCAGTGAAGACGGGAGAATGGAGGCAGGCTTTACCTTGGCTAGTTTGGTGACACAGGTTTGGTTAAACCTTTTCACTTAATCAAATAAAACTCAGCAAATTTCACATTTGAAACTAGCTAAATAGCAAATGTCTCTCTCACCAGCAGACTTAACCTCAAGGAAGGAACCAAACCTGAGATACTACGTGTCCCAATAGACAAATAAAATAGTTATAATTACAAGAAGACTTCTTTTCGTGAAAATTGCTGCTACTACCTTGCTATCTCCAGTTTTAAAATAGGCTTGAATGCAGTGAAGTATCCTTCATCGCGCAACATCGTTTCATGCACAAATGACACAACTTTAGCCGGGCCCCAAAGACATTGATTCAACAATTTAAACTGATTTCATGGGTCTCACAGCAGCACTAAATAAAGACAGAAGAGTGCAGCTGTTTGCTCTCCAGCCCCTGAACTCCCCGAAAAGCTCATTTTTGGAACTTCCTCAAGCACCAATTTACATGAGAAGCCGCAGTGAAAAAAAACTGAAAAATGGTGCCTGCAGGATGTTCATCACATTCATCACCAGACAAAAAAAACAAGTAAGACACTTTTCAGGCATCAAATCATCATGTATGATAATTCTATGACTTATTATTGTGAGCAAGTGAATACTCTGTGTAAATGCAGCTTATCATTGATAAACGGGGGCGCACATATCCAGTCCAATCCAGCCATTGAGGACCTGATTCAAGCTGGGTTTTGTGTCCTACCAGGCAGAAAACACTTTCACCCAGGAAAGTCGGAGCCCAGGTTGCAAGCGTTGTCTACCTGCAGGATAAAACCTGGCTTGAATCAGGTCCTCGGGGACTGGATTGAACTGGATATGTGCATCTCTTTGTGTGTGTGCAGTTTCTTTCTTGCAGATTGTAATTATTATATGCCTCAGCCAGTTTTTCATTATTTAATTATTTTTTTTTTTTTTGCAAATCCATAGGTACATGAATAGTCTAAAATACAGGAAAGAAGATACAGGAAACAAGAAATGGCACATCAAGAAAATAAGCTGACATCAACTCAGCTTCAGTTTTGCTTTTTTTTTTTGCTTCCTCTTCCTGCTGCTGTTCTGTAGAGAATCCATGCAGACATAACTGCCTTGATCACTACCCAGCAACAAACCACAGGGTGAAAACATCGCTGTTATCCTTCAGTGACAATGGAGTAAATGACTGTCGAGTCAAAAGGTGCGTGTATAAGAGTGTGGTGGAAAGATAAATAACTTACCTGGCAATGACAAACAGGACGCAGCTCACGCCCAGGTAAGCCAGGAGGATGTACACCCAGATGTCAGGAGTCATGGGATTCAGGAAGGAGAAGAAGCCATTTTTTGTGGCGTTGGGTTTGCGGTACAGGATGCTGATGCCGGTATTCATGAAGGGTTTGGTGAAGTCAATGACCTTTTCCCGCATGTAGGTGATGGTGAGAGGAGCCACTGCCAAGTCAGCTCTCTGAAAAAAATATAGATATGATTGTTCAACAAGGTAACAACATCACGATTTCAGGTGTGCATGAAGTATACTGGTTAATATACTGCTATACTATAAACAAGAATAAAATGTTATACGCTTCTTGATCACTATGACTATTGTCGATCACTGTGACTTATCCATCACAAATTTATCAACAAATGTGCCCACTTTGCTAACTATTCGATGAAAAAGCAAACGACCATTAACCATTTGACAACCTAAAACCATTTGAAGATTGCAACATTGATACACAGAGCAAAGCAACAGATGCATGAGCACATATTTGATCAAGTGGAGTTTCGCTTACTAATCAAGTAATAACAATAAAGTGTTATTTTGATGTAAGCTTCCTTACATCAAACAAATAAGGTTTGCTCCAAGATAGAGAAGAATGTTTTTTACATTAGCATCAGAATACTGAAGGTTGGTGGCTGAAAAACTGACTTCACCCACATCGTCTGCATCCCTCACATGTCTCATATGTCATTGTTTTGGACAGAGACATGTCTTGTTAGCTATATTATGAACTAGTGGCAATTGCAAGCCACAGACTGCTGTAATGTATCTGTCCACTAGATGGCGCTTAATTGTAAAGTGTAACAGTCATAATAAGATGCAAATTCTTTTGTATCTGAAAATTCGTCTCACATTCTCTAAGGTTACTAGAATGAACTGTGGCAGCATAGAGTTCTGTGCTGAAGCTAAAGATCCATACATTGCAACTGTCAACTGTTACAGCTTATATCCATATGACAGTATGTCCAGAAGGTAACATTTATTCTGGCAGCCCCGCAACCCAACTTCCCTGCACTGGCTGGACAGGAGGTTAATGAAAGCCGCTCCTGGTTCATGCTTGGATAGCTTTCTTTCTTTCTTCTTTCTTTCTCTTTCTTTCTTTTCTTACTACCAACTACCAAGTAATGAAAGGTAGCAGTGCTTTTTCACACCAGAGTTTACAGCTACGGGGGTTTTTTTTTTTTCTACCTAAAATTAATCTTGTGTTTTTTCAGGGACATTATGCAGAGTCATTAAAATGAACCATCAGAATTAATGTTTTCATAAACACACAAAATCTTAAGGTCAAAAGAGACCGAGCGCCATAAAGCAGCTAGGTCCGTTTTTAAATTGCCTCCTGTCACCCCCTTTTTCCAGTTTCTCTTCTAATCATGCTTCTCTTTCTCCTCAGTGGTGTGAACAACGTCCCTGCCAGATTCACAGTGGGAGGACCCACACGGCCAGTAAACAGAGGTCAGAAAGAGGTAATTCCAGAGACTCTGGCCCTACTCCCGTGGTAACCACTGTGATGGCTGAGTACGGTGTCCCCTGAAGAGATGACAGGGTGGAAAAGCCTGTAGTGCCTCTGTCTCCCCTAAACTCTGCAGGGTTCTACATCACATACCCTCCCTCTGTTCTCGGCTGCCAACTACAGCTTCGAACCAACCTGCCACTCAGCTGGAAGATCAACCAGCATGTGACTGCAGACGCTAATATACACGCAGCATGTCCGTGTTCTGCAGCTGGTTTGGTGCACTTACTGGGCACAGGCAGGATTTCCTGATAGTGCCCACTGTGTGCCGCACGGTTCGGTGTTATCTGGGTTTGCAGATGGCGAGCTTTGTGGCGTTATCGCTGTAGACAGCCTCACCTGACAACCTGTCAGGCTCCTGAACTTACAACTGATGTTTCTTGCAACAAAATCTTCTGCGCGAACATCAGAAGAAGCTGTCTTTATTTATCAAGGACCTGAGTGCACACGCCGACATCGATCCCTCAACATCCATCTACACTGTGCAATACTGCAGACTATAACGCTGGTTCTAATAAAACTCATTAACTTCTGTAATAGTTGCATGTTGTGGCAGCAGCCTGTGACTTTTACATTGTGTGTGACATTTAGAGCAGGAAAAAAAAAACGTCTTTCACCAGAAGGATGCTGTGATAAAAAAAAATCACGATATCCCTTGATGAATGAAGGCATACTGTGGCACCTGCATAGATAACATACATGGGCCTGAACGTCGAGCTTTTGTAATATAATCAAGGAATTGTGGCTTCACAGCATGTTTGTGGCAGTGACTTTGGTTTCCTCAGACAAGACAGACATGTTTGCTGTTGAGGCACTTGAACTCTCGGCCTTGTGGGTCAGCAGCCCTCACCGCCATCCCAGCCTGTCAAGTCGCATCAAAATCAAAGTCACACCCTAATTTTAAAAACAAAAATACCCCGAATGTTTAAATGATGTGATGCAACATAGAATATAACAATTTTATGATAAAATAACCCAGCTGTACATGTCGTGGAACATACATCTCCAGAATATAAATGATGCGGGTTGCCTTCGGCCTTCTGGGGTATCTGTTGAGAGCGAACATTCATCACCATGACATAACAAATAATGTGCTAAACATGTTATTATTATTATCATTTTTATCACAGAAGGTTGGAAGTGATCATCTATTGAGTATTTCAGTGCTCATGGCATTGTTTGGCACCTTCGCAGCAGAGCTCTGTGGTGCTGTGGTGAAGTTTGTCACCCTGCAGAGGAAAAAGTTACACAAGCTGCATTAGAGTTTATCTAACATTCTACAAGGCAGTGACATGATGAGTATTTATAGAGTGTTGAAGACTATTTCATCTCAAACAGCTCCATGTAATCAAATCTAGAGGTGGATAGGCCTTCAAAGTCTTTATGATAAGGAATTTTTTTTTTTATTTTCTGTTCATATCTTTGTTTTTTGGTTTCTGTAATAAATTAATGAGTTCTTGAGAATTGTTGCGTACTGTCGTAGTGGTCAACACTAACTCATGGTTTCAGTTTTAAAAATTAATGAACAGCCATCAAAAGTCAGACAAAGGTAGAAAAATGAGCCCAGACTCAACTTACGGTTTCAGTTTTAGGCCGCATCAAAAATAAACTGAGTTAAAACTAATGCTGTACCAACGTTTCATAATTAGAAAACCTGATGTAAGAATAGATTTACTAATAATTTAGTTCTTTCACTTCTAATATTTCCACATGGTTTTTACATGCACATATTTCAGAAATCATATCTTCTATTGAAAATAAATAAATAAATAAATAAATAAATAGGAGGAGCAATACAACAGCATCCAGTGTGGGTCCTTGGGCAAGACCCTTCATGCTACTGCCTACCTCATACCATGATGAGTGACAATGAAACATATGAGATGCCGGCTCAGACGTTGCCCGGCCAAACAAGGTCTGCGTCACGTGCTGGGGGACCAGAGCACCTTGATGAAAAATGGGCTACTGGAACAAGGTGGAGATGGGCGAGATGCGAGAACAAGGCTCTGTTGGAATGCTACTAATCAAGTAACCCTAGTCAGAGGGGTTACATACAAAGAATGTGTGGGAATGGTTACTACGAAACCCACAGTCACGGGTGACCGCAAAACAACTAGTAGCTCAGTGTTCCAACATCCACAAACGGCAACTGCTATCACAACTTGAGATTGACAAGGTACAACACAAATGCTACGGTAAGGGGGAGCCAGGACGCCAGGTCAGAGAGGAGGAGGTTATACCAAACGCTGAGCGAGGCAGCGACTGACCTGAAAGATAGGATCAGGGCGAGAATGAACACAAGGCAACCCCAACGCCGATTACAACGGCTAAGTGAAGTACCATCTGAAAGTCTCCTGGAAAGTGTGAATGCAGCACTGAGAGCGATCCCTACCACAACAGTCACTGAAACCAATGAAATGATATACACTTTAACAGCAGTGATCCTAGAGATGCTTGGCTATAAGAGCAACCATGGGAGCCATGAGAAACAATACCCACCATGGAAACGAAGGTCGGAGGCTAAGATCAAGACAGCACGGAGAGAAGTGAGTCAACTGACAGAGGCCCAGAGAGGTGCAATTAAAAAACCAGTACCCAAGAGGTACGGCCAGATGCCCATACCTGAAGCACTCGAAATTGCCAAACAAAGGCTCCAAGCCTTGGCCAGCCGCCTACAGAGATACATGAAAACCAATGAAACCAGACGAATAAACAGGCTGTTCGAAACTCAACCAGTTACCATCACAGTGGCAGACATCCAGGAAAGAGTCTCAGGTATGAAAAACTGGACAGCACCGGGCCCTGACATGATCCATACCTACTGGCTAAAGAAACTCACCTCACTCTATGAGCACCTGGCAGCACAAATGAACCAGCTGGTAAGGAATGGGACACGCCCAGAATGGCTAACCAAGGGGCGAACAATCCTGATCCAGAAGGATCCCACAAAGGGTGCAGTCCCATCCAACTACCGGCCAATAACCTGTCTCTCCACAACATGGAAGCTCATGTCAGGCATCACTGTGGCTAAGATAAGCAGGCACATGGGTCAATACATGAGCAAAGCACAGAAGGGCATTGGTAGAGATACCAGAGGAGCCAAACACCAGCTCCTGGTTGATAGAACAGTTGCCCAAGACTGCAAGTCCCGAAATACCAACCTTTGCACTTCCTGGATTAATTACAAGAAAGCCTATGACTCAATGCCACACACACAGGATGGTGATGGCGAACCAACCAGATATCGTGGTGGTGGATAAAGAGCAGAGGAAAGCCGTTGTGGTGGATGCGGCAATACCAAGTGACAGCAACATCAGGCGGAAGGAACACGAGAAACTTGAGAAATACCAAGGGCTCAGAGAGGAGCTGGAGAAGCTTGGAAGGTGAAGGTGACAGTAGTGCCCGTGGTGATCGGAGCACTCGGGGGCAGTGACCCTCAAATTGGAGGAGTGGCTACAGCAGATCCCTGGAACAACCTCAGACATCTCAGTCCAGAAAAGTGCAGTGCTAGGAACAGCAAAGATACTGCGCAGGACCCTCAAGCTCCCGGGCCTCTTTATACCAGCACAAACCTGACGGCTCTCGAATAGAATGCAGGTCAGGAAAGGTGTGCACCCACCCTGGGCTCCTATCATTCTAAGGCCAGACCCCTTAGCTTGATTTCAAGTTTACGTTTCAGGTCAGCTATGTCTTGATTAGCTTACTGTATTTCCGCTGAGCAGCGGAAGGCCAGCACTCAACCGCGAAATGGAAACAACTAAAAGTCCACAAAGAGAAGAGGGCTGTGCGTCCTCGGTCATTCAATGACTGTAACTATGACCAGTCCAGATTATAATCTTTATTCCTGCAGCCACTGACAACATCAATGCCCACCCACCCCATGTAAAATATAACATGTGCGTTTGAATCGTGTTTATTTTCTAATTGTGTTAACGCCTTTAAATAAACACAACTGTGTGGAATTACTGTTCACTCAGCACAGTGACAGGAAGGAGCTGCGTGGGTGCATGTGTGTATTAAATTCAGCTCTCGGATTTCCCAGATTCTACATTTCCGAAGCGTAAACCTTCTGTCTCATTTAAAACACCCTTTTTTATGATGAACAGACCACGGTCACCTGTGAAGAAGTTATGCTGGTGTGCTGCTTAACAATAGAGTCACGCAGCTCCACTCGGTGCCAGCATTCCCTGCCTTAAGTAATCCATTTGTTCCCCTCAAGGTAATTGTTATTAGCGCCAATCTTTCACAAAAGCCTGGATGGCAAAATAAATTGCTGCATTGGAAGCTCACCTTTTCCAACCCTTTCAACATCCAGCCACCGACTCCTGCCGCACTATTCTCTGCACTAAATGCCACTTAAGCTATTACAAGTTTTCAGCTGAGTACAGTGCTGACCCAAAAGGGCTGAGGACAAAGAGAGAGTACAGACAGGGACACTTCTGAAATGCCAAAAGGGAATTGCCACAATCATTTTCAATGCGAGGCTTTTGCACGGACGCCGGGGCCTCGCCTGGGACATGGACAGCTACGATCGCTCACCACAAAGATGCCTGCCAGAGTGTTTCCGTGTCCAGCCTGTGCAGCATGATCTATCCCGCTGCAGGAAGAGGTTTGTATCCCTGAATGGCATCAACTCACTTGTAACTTTTGGGCAACCTTGACATAATTGTGCCATAAATGTAACTGACAGCTTTGCAGGCTGCTCCTGACTCATGCTCAATCATCACTATGTGGCTGTCTGCTCGTCGGACACCCTGTTCCTCCGACTGTTTCTGGTGCTTCTTGTTCTTCTTGTCAAGATGTACAGTATTTATTTAAATAAGATGTATAGCTGCATATCTTGACATGCTAAAAGCAAACTTTGGCATTTGGCTATTTTTATTTTAAAGAAAACAAAGTCACAACCATGTATGTAACATGTCAAAATGCCACACTATTTAAAAAAACGATGACATGGCATGAGAATATATCCATGATGATTTGGGAGCAGTAAGCTCTTTATTCCCCATCTGCTGCCTGTCATATGTTAAACTAAGCTAACAGGCTGTTGGCATCTGCTGCACATTGAATCATATTTAGGGCAAGAAATAAGAATGATATGGATCATTTCTTAGAAAATACCTTAAAATAAAGATGGAATAATGGTGTTAAGAGAAACAACTTCATCCTGAACTGATTTATCCCAAAGCGCTGACAAAACCATCATCTCCTTGGCAACACCAAGCAGATGATATCGACTTCTAACTTACGTGTTCTATGAGTTCCCTGATGATGCCGTTCCACTGACCCTTCTCGTCCTGGGAACCATATTTGCCATCGGGCACCAGGCGGATTTCATAGGTGAAGCCCAGGATGCCTGCCAGCTCTTTGAGCAAGTCGATGCAAAATCCTTCAAAACGGTCGTTCCCGACCAGCGCCTTGTCAGACTTCTTAAGCATGATGTATGGCTCCTCCTGCGCAGACCCAAAAGATCAAATGGAGAGCAATGGTGAGGTCAGCTTCTTCAATTTGTTCAGCACACAGATCTAATTGGAGCAAAGCGATCTGAGCCGATGAGTCGTTGTTGCATTAAACTGACACTGACAGCAGATCGGAGCTCAGCGAGCAGATAGGGGCTGTGTTAAGTATGAATGAAGATGGAGGCCTTTTCTTACATTGACGTATTAACGAGAGGAGACCTGAGGGCACAGAAACCAGGCGTGTGGCGCAAATGGGTGGTGAATTGCAAATGTGACCAGGGTTTTGGTATCACAGAGGAAGAAAGACTGTTTAGACAATCTATCTTCCTGAAGCGCTCATCAGACTACAGGTCCCCATGGATACACACACACACACACACGGCTTTGTTCTATATAGATGAACCTCTGGTCTGATCTTTTTATGGTCAGGTGGCCGACACTCATTATTGAGCTGTAATATCGTGGCTGGCTGCTCATGATTTGACTCAATAAGGGAACATGATGTTGACTCAGCCAGTTGACACCAACCTCACAGACGAGGTGCCCGTTATGATGCCTGTCACAAAACATCTCACTAAAGCTTCCCTTTATTCCTTGAGACCACGTCCCTGTGAAACAGACTCCGGTGTTTGCATTTTAAAACATGTTGGTCCATTTATGCAGGGCTGTAATACAATTTATTGCCTCCAATAGCAAGTTGTATAATTTACAAACGTAGCTGAGAAGCACGGTAATTGATTCTCAGGCGAAGGTGACCCCTGTTTGTCTGCGGTTTATTCAGTCAACTCCAGCTTGTCTGGCACTAAGTAAATAGATGGAAATAAAGGCAGCCGCAGTAATATTTCTGCCCTCAGAAAGGAGTTTTGCACGGGGGGAGTAAAAGTAGATGAGGGTGGCGGTGGCGCTGACGTTACATTAAGGGCTAGTGGCATATGGGAGGAGACACAAATACAAGAAGTCCTAAAAAATATTTTAAAAAACTCTGTTTAATAGCAAGAAAGACCTTTCGCTTCTGATGGGCTCTAAAATAAATAACAGTGTGAATACTTGATGACAATGAATTTAGGGGCTGAGTGAACAAATAGCCACAAACTTTGCACAAGTTGTCCAATTAAGTTGATCAAAAAGTTTGCATGTTATAGGAAAAGTCATTACCATCTGTTTCTAGCCTTTCTTGCCATTCCCCAAGGTTTGCTCTCAAATGTTTTTTTTTTTTTACACCATTTCAGACCTCACAGTCTCAGCATGGGCGTGCAGAACAGAAAGAGGAGGGAGGTGGGCTTGCACAGCGACATCATAAGCAATGGAGTGCAAACAATTAATCGAAGAGGGAAAACACATTAAGCGGCTTAATCTCTTTGACAAAGTTATCACTGTAAGGCTGTCAGATGTCTTAGTCATGCATCACCGCCATCGGTTTGATGCAATATTATATGATGCTGATGGCCGATATATATTATTTTTGTTTTTTTTTTTTAATATCATCATAGATCATTTTGTAAAAGCACATGAAGGGGAGATTTCACAAGTATTAAAATCAAACTACATTTAGTATGACCTAAAAATTTAAGAAAAGTGCAAATTAATCTAGATAAAAAACACACCATTGGCACTCTGGTCACGTCCTAATGGAGCCAACCAGTCCACACACATTTTTCTTCTACTTGTCAGATAATTAACATAGAGCACATCTGATAGACATTAATTACGTATTTCCTTGACCTCACTTGTCATGATTGCAATTTTGCTGACAAATACAAGCATAATGATAGTGTTTATCACGGTACGCTATCTATTCAGGAAAATTGGTACATGGGAAAATTTACGCCAGCACCTCAGTGTGACCAATGCAAAGAAATTGCAGCACTGTAAAGCATTAAAAGGATATGACAACTGTTTTCTCTCCCTTTTGCTATTGGCATCCCAAAATAATCCATCTGACTGCGCTATTGCTATTTCCAAAGACGTTACCCTGTCTAAATCAATAATCCAAGCACTCTAAATGGTTTTATATATGTGTGTCGTGGTTAAATAATTTATCAGTTTGATACTCTGACGATCAAATTACCCTATTTTGGAATCAAATACATACAGGAAGTTAAATGTGAGGAGCAGTGTGGTCTGCTTCAAGCGTGTTGTTGCCAGTGCAAACTCCCCCTAATGAAATAAAGAATAGGAGCCCCGGACATTAGCCTTTACACTAATGTCGAAGCTCCCCGCCATGAAAGAAATACATTAGCAAGTTAGCCTTAAGCATTGTGACAATGGCATATCACATTAAAAAGTATCTTGCTGTTTCTTTCCTTTCTGGTGTTTGTGTGGGACAGACAATAAAAAGGAACCCAGTGTTATTAAATCTGACAGCCTAGTACTAAACAAAACATATGATTTTGTGACAACTGAGCACTGTCGTTATATGGTACATGAGAACTTAAAAGTTGTTATCTACACCCAGACGTGTAGATTCGGTGCAAGAGTAGTTTAACTGTTGCTGCATGTCTGAGGGGTAATAAATCTTCAATTTCAGTGGACGTAAAAGCAAAAATAAAAGGACTTTTAGCTACATAGTGGACCTACCAGGATGGTGGAGATGACAAGGGAACGGTTAGCCAAAGAATCAGTGATGTTCATCCCTTTACGCTTTGGCACTTCGGTGATGTTAAGACCTCCAGATGCACTCCACTTCCCCACCTGAGGAAGATAAAAAAGTGAACGTTTCCAGGTTTTTGTAGACTGAGAAGCTTATGTTTGTCCTCTACAAACATTAGCTGAGGCTGACAGGTGGATTCTATAGTAAAAGTATTCCTACATTCTCTTCTCAGTGTGATACGCCAGGAGATTGAAGCAAATAAATAAATGCACGAAGACCTCAGGCAAAAAAAAAAAAAAAAAAGCGATCTTTGGAAAACATCATTAGCACAAATCGTCCTGTGGCTGACGGTAATGATCTGTGTTTGCCTGTGGAGCGCGCGAGCACAATCCTCCTCACAGCCCTCTTGCTTTCTTTATTACAGCAGGCAGAGCTTTTAATATTCACAGGGGCTTGTGTGCTCGAGGTGGACCCGTTTAAACTCATACCACCCTCGCACAACAGCATGAAAAACTTCTCCTCGTGTCCTCCTTGCTTAATCCAGAGATAGGCAAAGACTCTCATTTGGAAAGCACATTAGTTACACCTTGTCACACGACTAAAGAGGATTCCAGCAGAGAGCTTTAAAATATCAGTGAATGCTTGCAGCTTAGAGAACTCTGTTAAATTGGACCTATTCACAATTAGATTAATTCAGTAAACATCCAAAGCAATAACCTTCATCCTTAAGGTCTTTTCCTCCAGCCACACTGAGCATTGCATGTATCTTTGCCTCCCAAGCACCCCGGACTTGACTGAAAATGGCACCACGAGAGCCTTCTAATAACTGCTGCACAGCTAAAACTCCGGCTAATATTCAATTACAGAGGATTAGTTGAGGAAAATGTCCATCTTAACGGTCTCAAACTGTTAAAGCCGATTCCATGGATATACAAGAAAAAAGGGGGAATAATAAAAGCAAAAAAAATAAATAAATAAATCCAACAATCCGGATCAGCGTTAACATGCTCAGGCATATAGGACTCGTCAGCAACAAGGACGTGCTAATGTGGCATCAAATACTTTTACAAGATGAGCGTGCTTGAAATTAATTGATCATATGCAGAACGATATGGCAGTGAAAGGAAGAGGGCAAGCCATTTCAAACAGCTCTATTTTTGAACAGAAGGGTTACGAGCTGAGAAGCCCCAGCTATTATACAGTAGAGCGTTGAGCCTTTAGGGAGTACTTGAGGAAGTCATAATGGGACTTATCCATATTTGATGTATTCATAATATATGAAAGCCCGCTGGTAGAGAAAAGCTGTAATAGTCCAGAGGGTACTTTGCCATGTAGTACAATAAAATAAGTTCTACATTACCAACCTTTTCCTTCTCTCTTCTGTTCTTTTCATTCTAGTGAAACATGTTTATACAGCTCATTACCACCAAACAGCATTTTGGGCATTACCTCAAATTATCATTACAAGCGGCTTCAATTAACGCCCTAATGTGTACCCTAATCCAATTTGCTTTATGATCCACTAACTTATGCTTATGCTTAAACAGCCAGTTTGCTTCCTTGTTAGGAGGTAAATGATACTGTCAGATCTGCATTATCCATTCCGAATAAAGAGGCGAAATCGTGAACTTATTCCTGAATTCAGTTTCCGATTACAACATTTCACTTTGACCAGCGTGCTTGTTGATGTGAGTGAAGCTGCAGATGAGGTCACCTTTTCAAGGCCGTCCTCCTTCAGATTAATGATGTCCAGGTCGAAGTCTGTGCGCAGACCGGTGGTCTTGTTGAACGAAAGTCTGCCTGTCAGACCATCCCAGTGCGACTGAAAGACAACGCAGGACTCTGTCATCGTGCTCACACACAAACACATGCAATCCCCTCAACTTTATTTATATCATGCAGGGTAGAATCACAGCGAGCTCTGATATGTTACAGAAACCCAGAGCCAGACTGCAATTAACAGGAGGGAACCTGGAGCCAGGCCCTGAAGGTCCATATTGAGAGTTACACATGATCTGCATTTTTTTGTTGTTGTTTCTATATAAAACAAAAATAAATATGTACCCACATCCTCTAAAGTTCACTGGATATAAATTACTACATTCTGAACAAGTGAAACACTAAACAAAATGGGCAATTTTCCTCCTTTTTAATTCTAAATTCATTTATCTTCTTGGACTTGTTATAATGACACCTTGCAAATATTTAATATTTTTGTGACTGAATATTTAATTAACCCATTTAATTAACCCATAATTTACCCAGCTGGCTTCTAGCAGGATGGTTCCTCCTTGTAAGCCTGGTCCTGCTCAAGGTTTCTTCCTGTTTCAAGGTTTCTTCCTGTTTCATTTCCATTTCTTTTTAATTTAATTGAAATGAAATGAATTCTTCATCCAACATAAGAAGTACATGTGATGCTCACTGTACTGGCCTTTGTCGATCTAACTTCACGGATTTGATTTGGGTGTGGACCCTCAGAGGTGTCTGTATCCTAACAGGATTATTCTAATTATTCCACTATGTTCATTTGGTGTAAAGGAAAAATCAGTCACTTTCCGTTCTTATGTAAATCTGTGACAACCCTGGCAAAGTTCGGTTCTGCGGCGTGCCAGAATTTGTTCTGAAATGATGGAAGATTCAAGGAGAAATCTGTGGCACTCTCCTTCTTCCAACCCCCACCCCGCCTCATTCCGTCTGGCCTCTCGCCACCGAGGTGGGCGGCATGTTCAAACAGCTCTAATTCAAAGAGAGACATAAATGCTTGCGCCATATCACGTCCAAAGGGCCAGTTTGACCTTCAGGACATGTCAGATGCCCGTCTCCAACGTAATTTAGGCAAGTTCCCTTTTTTTATAGTAGACGTTTCTGCTTGTTAATGTCAGCAAAATGTAATGTTTCAATGATACGATCACTACTGCTACAACATCTAAACTATCTCAAACTATAGCTTTTAAAGTGTTTAACTTTATCTACTCATGTTGCTTGGGTAGCAATAAAGTCCCTTACTAACTGGAGATGAAAGTAAGTAGTAGATTCCTGACGCGTGGTTGAACACGCGCGTCACGAGCGGTTACAGCAGAAATGAGAAAACTTTTATTAAGAACTTTTACTCAAGACACTTTTATAGTTCTAGCAAACTTTGTCATCAGATTCTACAGTAAGGAACCATATTGCCTTCACTCTAATTATGCTTTTTTACATTGATAATCACAACACATATGATTTCAATTACGATTGTGGTTTTTCCCAATAAATTAAGCAGGCACAGCCTCAGCAACCCCTTACGTCACATGTGGTTGTATCAGCATTAAAACCACGTAGAAACAATGTCCAGGACCTCCATCGGGTCATTGCTCAGCAATTTTTCTCATTTGTCAAGATCTCAGAAGTGAAAGAATCTGCAGGGCTCTTCTGTCAGAACCACCGAGCTCTTTGAGGCCACAGTTACATAACCTAATTAAAATAGAGCCTTCATTAACGTGGCTGATAAAAATCAACTTCTGCCAGATTCTGCTTTAGATTCAATGTTAGTTTCTTTTATACAGTAGTCAGGACCTGTTACATGGGTGTTGATTACTTGGTGATGTTTTTTTTAAAGGTGGTGGTGCCTGACCCTTGAACACCGGTTCTGAATACATGGAGAAGATGCTTCTATCACGCTGTGTTTGCTTTTTGTGTAGAAGTGATTGATTTACTGAGTAAACCTATACGTCCCAGAAGACTTCACAGCCCACACCCCACTCTCCTCATCACAGTCCTCCCTCTGTGAATTATGTCCTATGGACAATCAATACATGAATTCACATAGTAAAATGGCAAAGTTCACAGATCACCTCTTTGATGAAACTCATGAAGCGTCCTCCAAACCTCCAGGGTTTGTGGCGGTGACACTGCAGCGAGTTCACGGTCATCTGCGGAGCGTGCTGGTACGACACGGACACAATGTGCACCGCGTCGTAGGTCAGAGCTGCATCTGTCTGGAATAAGGGGTGAACATTATTTCAGTTGATGCTTTGAAAAAGACAGACATGACACAATCTTCAAAATAAAACACTGTCAAGGATCGGACCATCATCTTCCATGGGAACAGTTTACAACATTTTAATTCGGTACAGTCAGTGAGAAGAGGATCAGTCTGCCCTGTCAAACATTGCTGCAACCTTTTCTTGAGCGCTGAGGACAAATTTAAAAGATGGCCTGCTCCTTTTTAAACGTCCCCTGGTTAATAATCTAGTTTCTCTCTACACATGCTCACCAAAGCAACTGACCCAGCGACTGGTATCTGGGCTGCCCGGTGCCATGGCACCAACACTGACCTGAACTAAGAACCTCTTCTGCACAGAGCCTCAGTAAAATTAACCCATTTGTAGCACATTCTTACTAAGACTATCTTTGTCCCAATAATTATATTTGGACTGTGTGTACCGCTGGACTGGACCAACATCTCCGTCACTGTCCCAGAAACACAGAGACAACACCGTATTATCCATTATAAAAGATCCATTCCAGGCAAATTGTTGCTAAGGGTGACTGGCCTTTTTGAAGATAATTGGTGCAGAAGGGCTAAATGAGTCTTCTCCAAGCTTTTATAGCACCCCTATCATTACCGTGAAAGCACTGAAGAACAGAACCAATGCTGGACTTTTTACCTAAATTTGCAACCTGTTTAAAATATGCCAAAAGGGATCGGGTTTTTGTCCTCGACCTCCTCTGATGACTGCGGCACTTCTTGATAGTAAGAAAACATAACAATCCTTGACGAGCCCTGTGAAGTGGTTCCATTCAGGTTGGAACCATTTCTCACTGCGCTTTCAGAAGCCTGTACAGATGCATCGTTCCCATCCATCTTTTAGAAAAGCTGTAGATGAACCTCTCTAATCTGAACACCCTTCAGAGCTGACAGTTTTTAGGTTTCAAATATGCATAAACTGCAGCCTGAATGAGCCAACTGTTGTATAAAATAAAATAAAAGTGACAAGATTAGCTCTCAGAGTTGCGGCACAAAGACATTTTTTTTTTCTTCTTTAACACTGTTAATGGGCCAAGGAACAGGTGATTATTATGTAACCCTATATTATTCCTGCCTATATGTACTATAGTACAGGTGTGAGTCACAGTCTGTGGGAAATGAGCAGCTTGGCAGAGGTCTACGCTGTCCAAGTTCATGTCTAGTTAATTAGGTGTCTCCAGAAATTTACCAGATACAGAGAAGAGGAAACATAAAAATATTGGGGATGCAGAAGGAGATAATTGCTTAGCACCAGGCAGGAAGGTGCCATTATTAAAGGTGTTAGAGAAGCTCTAAGTTGTGAAAAAGTTCAATTGTATTCCTTTTGGGTTATCCAGTTAAAAATGTCTTAAACAAGCAGGAGTGCGACATATGAAGAGAATTTCACTGCACATACCGTCATGATGCCCTCCAGCAAGCCTGAGTCAGGTTTAGGTGGGATCTGCCTCTCCATTGACCATTTCTCTACAATAGATGCGACCTGGGGATTATCTACGTTGAGGATGCGGAAGCCGGTCATGTTGACGCCACAGAAACGGTACGGCTCCAAGTCGATGGCCATCAGGTCCTTTTGAGAAGAGACAAGAGTGATCAGAGAGGGATTCAGTGAGCCTGTCAGCACTAACGTGTCCTGGGTAATTTTTCCTCACTTTTGAAGCAACGGATGCAGGAGCTGATTAAAGAGATGCTAAATTAAGATTAAAGAGAGTAAACGGAAGGAACCATTCTGTAGTTTTCAATGCCAAATCAGGAGCACAAAATCTGAGAAGGTGGCATTTAAAAGGAGTCTACATAACAACCAAATCCTGCTCAGATGCCAGGCAGTTTGTATATTTTCTTTTCATTTGGGGGAGATTTAATTGTTTGTAGCTCAGACGAATTAAAAACACCGTTGGATCGCGTTAATAATTCAGCCAGTGGAGCTTCTAAGCATTAGGGAAAAAAGCTTTTGGCTTTCAGCTGCTGTAATTTCTGGGGCAGCGATTGCAGCTGAAGTGTGAAGTCACATGTTGACACATGTTGTGTCGGAATGGCCAGGGGGCTTGGAAAATACATTTGGATGAACATAGATATTTCACTAGCACCCTGTGGGGTTAGTTCTGGGGAAACAAATGCATGTAAGACAGTGAGGAACATTCGCCGCCAGTCACTGAATTTTCTTCTCCTTTTTTCATTTTTTTTTTTTTTTTTTACCCTCTGCAGTGCTCTCTCATGGATGGAGATGAAAGGAAGTCAGTGGTGTTCTATGACACTTAAAATTGCAATAAAACGTAAATCAGGTTAGTCTTTTTTTTTCTTAGCTTCTAAAGCCAAGAAAACAGAATAACTGAAGCAGTTTCCAAAAATGGGGGGAGGGCGGGGGGGGCAGCATTAATCTGTGACGCCCCAGTTTCTACTGCAACTTTTGTCACAAATGCAACTTTTTCCAATGCTATCATTAATTTTTGCTGCAATGTCATAAAACCTAGTGTTGCACCATAATCACCTGGCAGAAACGCCGTATGTTCACGACCGCATGTTGAAGGATTTGAGTCGGGAGCATTCTCGACTTTACAATCCCAGAGATAGCTGTGAAAAGACACGGGAGCGACGACAGACTCATTTCAAGGACAAGGAGGTTATTACTGTTGCTGCTGTTGCTTTTCATGCTCTAATAAGTCAGCATTTCCTCACCGCAGAAGATAAAAGACCAGACATCTATAGATTCCATCGAGAAGAAATTGTATTGCAATGTATACAAGCAAATATTCATTACCCCGATGGAACCAAGCCACCAGGCGCGTATTCTTGTTAATGTTCCATCCGTCAATGTGACAGAATTTAGCTGGATTATGCTGATAATATATTTTCTACGTAGATATGATGGATATTAAACTTAAAATGTTTCAAGAAATTATCGAGCATTTTGGTATACGTGCAAAAGTCTAAAAAGAAAAGACTTTAAGATCGCGCTTTCCGAGCATTGACAGGTTCTGTTGTCACACTGTCAAACGTGAAATATGACACATGTCACGGCCGGACCACGGTGTCATGTCGCATTATCATAACAGAGTGGGCGAGTCCGCAGAGACATGGAGCGTGTGAAACGGAGAAAATAACAGAGAGTGAAAGGAGCAGCACAGATTGTGCTGGTGTTCATTCCCATTCAGTCAGCATTGCGGCGGGAAGCAGCCGAGGCTTCCTGCTGGCTCTGCTTGTATTAGTCAGAGAAGATCATTTCAGTACAGTGGCAGCGGAAAATGGTCAAGATGGGACTGTAAATAGAAATTTACGCTAAACCTCACTGATGGAGGAGCTTTGATGATTTTACACTTTGATGATTTTGCAATTTAAAGGACAAGACTGGTAAAAAAAAAAAAAAAGTTATTTAGTTAATTGCAATAGTGTTGGGATATATGCTCTCACCTGAAAGGTTTCTCTTGACTTGAATATAAAACAAGGCGTTTACTATACAGCACACTGAAAACTCCATTATGCCTCCAGCTTGTCAAAGAAAATTGATATTATGGACTGGAGCCAACCTCCACCGGCAATTAGGTGCTATTCATCAAATCCACAAGCGGTAGGAAGACGAGAACGAATGAGATTCCATTTGCATTAACAAGCAAGGTACATTACCAGAGTGGTGAAGATGTAGTGGTAATACTCTGTCATCATCCCCATGGTCTGAGCCTGGACAGATGCAGAAGAAAAGTATGAATGAGATAGAAAGTGAAATAAACAGATGTCTGTACAGCATTTTTGAAGAGATTTGCACAAAAACCTTCGCATGTGCTCAGTTTTAATGAGCTTACATGAACTTAAAGATGCTAATGCTATATTCCCTATAACATAAATGGCTATTTGAACCATATGCTGCCCATGGTTACACAATACAAACAGTCCGTATGACACAGCTGAGCGTTGCCGCTTCAATGACAAGAACGCAGAAATCTTTGCCTGCTCGTCAACGCTCCATCACCGCCACTTGTTTCGCTCAATCTACATTAAAAGGCATCATATTCTCATGGCAGTTGTGCTTCCAATTTAATTGCACCATCTGTTGTGGAAGAAATGTCAAGGTTATGCAAATATGACTGTGTGCATATTTGGAGGCACATTCATCTCCGCGTCTCTTGACATTGAGTCAAACAAACGGCAGTGAAGTTTGGTGTCATACTCCTCGTTGTTCACAGGAGCTGTCATTAATCTGAGATTTTTTTCTTTTCTTTTTTTTTTTTTTTTCAGGTTGAACATCCAGTATGATTCAAGTCTCTCAGTCGAGATTTCTTAAAAAGACTTGATGGAGCCTTTACAGGATGCTTGTTACAGCAAACACCGAAAATCTCACAGATCTGCCGCCGTACACCCATAATATTAGACAAGTACATAATTCTTGTGTTTTGGATAGGAACCTTTCCACAAGTAAATGGAATTAATGTTCTGTAGCAGGTAAGGTTTGACACAGTTGCCTGCAAATATTATTCTATAGTTGACATTTAAGGCAAATTACGATCTGCAGTTAAGCAGGTAGGTAGAAATGTCATATTGTTGATAGGTCGTGTTTTATTTCCTTACAATTTTGGATTGTTAGTTATGTACTTGTCTGACCACAGTGTTGCTTTTTTTATTTTATTTTTTTTAATCTGTTAAAATCCAGTTCTCTGATGCACCATCCTGACAAGTTGGTCCTATAGGGAAAGACATTGGAGGGTTTTTGCCTTGAAACCATCTTGTTCTCTCAAGAGGACACTGATTCCTTGGTGTGAGATGTGCAGACTAGCCAAAAGCAGAAATGTGTCACCATAGATCTCAGTAACTTGGTGGCATGACTTATTCAAATATCTTGGGAGACGAGGCTGTGTTTGGTAAACATGTTAACAGGGGCTGACAGCTAAATTCCATTCTGACGCTGACAACTTAGAAGCCATGGAGAACCTAAACAGGTTCTTCTCTTTGCATTGTGCTCAGCACTAATTGTTTATTTAGCGAACTGCATCCGAACTTGATATAATGCACTTTGATAAAATCTTAATTTGTTTTAAAGTAATACAGCTATCAGTCTTGATAGCCCTGATTTTATTTAATTTATTTAGATATTGTTGTTTAGTTGGCATAAATTATGCTATAGTCCAAAGCCAAACAAACAAGCAAACAACAACAATAAACAAAAAAAGGAAACAAAGAGCAGCACAGTTCCAATGTTCTGTCTTAGCCTAGTTTGTCACAGTTGAGGTCTACTGTGATGTAAAACAGGACAGTGTCAGGTCTTCCTCACAGCTAATGACACAGGGAAGCATACTGAAGTAGACTGCATATAGAATAGTGTATATATGGATAACACACCCCTATTAGATGCCTACTTTTTAGCCAAATCTTATACGTTAGTCACGTCTGAACCATCAACAACTCTTACCTTAACTACCACAATCTAAAAAAACTCAGTGTTACCTCCAGTTACTGTATAGTATTTGCAGTGAACTGTCTCTTTTATTTAACTTTCTGTAGGATTCTGACTGACCTGCTTGAGAATCTGTGCAGCCATATGGTGGCTACAATCGAAAATAATCCGGAACTCCCGACTCCGCTTCATCTCTTTGAGAAGAGGTCTGGTGTCCTGCGTGTCAAGAGGAAGTTGACGGATCTTTAGCCTGATGTTGTATCTTGAAGGCGCCATTATCAGCTCCTGCAGTCTTATGAGCCCTAGGGAGGAAAAACAGCACTAAGGAAGGCAGCGGCATTGAGGAAGCACAACATATCCCACTAAATGAGACAATGGTGCGACTTTCATTTGAAACATAATCACCTGTGCTGTCATCGTATACAACAGTGGCTGTTTTCCATTTCAGAAACTGCACCAGGTCCAGGATGGCATAACTTAATGAAGAATAATCCGGATATAAATTGGCATAAAAGGTGTCCCTATTATCCATGGGGTGATGTTTCCACCGGACCTGGACGTGCGGCACCTCCAGGGCGTTGCAGATTGACTGCACAGCATTAGAGGATGAACTGTGCGAGGGCCCGAATATTGCAACCACACCTAAAGACAGCTGGTCACAAGCTGAAGAGGAAGAAGATACAGATAGTTTCACAGTTTATGATTTTGTAGTCTGGACCAACCAGAATCTCGTCAGACATACGAGAGGACACTCACCTTTCCTAGATGCCTCAAAACTGTCGTAGATATTAATCCTCTGTATGTCGTATGTTAGAGTAGTGTTTGGCAACAAAGTCCTATTTCTGTTAATGTTATTAACAGCAAATTTAAAGGCAAGTTCCTCCGCACTAACAAGTGAAACAGGCCCGTCCGTCTGCTCGAAGATCCCACCTGAAAAACAAGGAGAGAACATTAGAGCTTCAAATATCAAAAAGGCTGTGAAAACTATTGACACCGGTCAAAGTGGGAATAAATGAAGATAAATACAGAGAGATTTGCACTGGGTGCAGTGAGGGGAGCAGTGCACGGCCTTAGATTTGCACTGCAAACACAGGAACGCAGAGCAAGCCTCTCCACTTTCACAATATTAGTTTTAGTCTGTGCGCACGCGTGCATCTGGTTCATCAGGACAACAGAAAATGTTATATTTTCACCAAATACTCACAATCTTAAACAGAACTTTCTTTTTTTTAGATGAGCCGGTCCAAGAAAACTTCAGTCAGTACATTAACGTATCGAAGTGTCAAAGCTGAAGATCACCAAAAACATCTTTTAATAGTTGGAATATCATATAAAATTATTCAAATGTAGTAGGATTCCAATAAGTTTTCATGTGCTTAAATCATTTCTGTGCTTCCTCTCTGACTTGAGGGCAGCATTCCTGGGGTCTGATGATCATGTGAGGGTAGTTTCGAAAGTCATAACTTGCAAAGGGATGTCAGAATGTTCAACTGCTGGCATGAAGCCTGGCATTTACCAACCAGGTTTATGGTATTTAAGAATATCAGCATGAAAAAAAAAAATTCAAAATCTCTTGTGAGGCAAGGGTGAGACTGAAGTCTTCCTTCTTTCTATGCCATAGAAATCTATATTTTTTCTTTTGTTGGCCTGCAGAGAAACACCAACAATGGAATGTTGTGTGAACTCTGGGAGATAGTAATGGCTTTCATTGAAACTATTTTCAAGCAGTCTCATGCAAAATGTTTATTAGTTATTTTGGTCTCATTTTAATGCCGAACTTTTGAAAAACTGTGCATCTTCTTTGTTAATATTTCACTGTCGTGTTCTCAGTGTCTAATATTAAACTAGTCTAAATGCTTTTATTTGTGAGTAATTGGTAAAGAAACAACTGTTCATGTACTGTCAAATATAAAACAACAAAGCTCCTCCGTGGTGAAGCTGGAACCTGTAAGACAGTTTAGACAGATTTTTACAAGATGCCTGTAGCAATCAGCTTATGGAGAAGATCACCACCACCACCTCCATCATATTTCAATAACAAAGCAAAATGTCCCTGCCATTTTCCCTCAATTCAGCAAAAAGGTCCCTGCCATCAAAAGAACCTCATGTCTTTTATCTGTAACTTTTATGGGCTGTCTTTGAGGTGTAGAGAGCCTAATACCAGCTGCTTATCCTGCATCAAAACATGTCCAAACACTGAATCATACCTGCTCAAAGACACTCACACTCATAAAGATTAGGAACTGAATAGTGTGTCAGTAATGAGTTCCTGTAATTCCCACAAATTTTGCATTTTCTTTGATGTAATGAATGGCGCTCAAACCATTTCCGGACTATAAAAGGACTGTGGATGTGTGAGAAATGCAGTGCCACACCGGGAAGGAAAGAAGAGCCAAATACGTTTTAATGTGGATTTTTTTTGAGGTGGCATAGTGGCAATCTGGATCTATTCCCACCTTAGGGCCCTTCTGATGTTTCTATGTTGGCCCCACATGTGTGTGACTCTTGTCATGGTTTTATGGTTCAGTTCTCATTAGAGTAACTTCAGTTCCAAAAATGGATAAAAATGTGATTCCAAATTAAAAAAAAGGAAACAAACAAATGCTAATTGCAAGCTTTTGCAGCAGACAAAGTGGCAATTCAGCAACCAAGACCCTTTTTACTATTTATGACTCAAAACCTCTCCCCGGACTGGCTGGCTGGAAGGCGTCACAATAAAATAAATGAATCACAAGGAAATCTCATTAGAGTACATTAGGTAATTGCTGGAGTATATATAGTAATTTGACTGTTAAGAGGATAAAACAACTATTGCTCAGAAGCACTTTAAGATATTTAATAAGCAGGGAAATCCTGCTCCTTGTGAGGAAAAATCCAGTGGATAATTTTCAGTATGGTTTCACTATTCCGCTACAAGCACGGTATCACGGTTTAATGTACAGGTACAGGAGCCGGTGCGAGTCCATTTAAACACAGATGAGTCGTAGCTCAAAATCTACTGTAACGATGCAGGGATTGGAATATTATGAGACATGTTTGCACTGATTGTTTCTGCAGCAGACGTGCAAATTAAATTGTGAGGACTTTTTTTCTGAGAATGTCATGGGTTTAAAATGAACATGCCTCCTACAGAAACCAACACAAAGGGCTTTAATTAATCCACAAGGTCCTTTGACGACACATAAATCAGGCACTAATTGCAGCAGCTTTCAGAATTTTGTCTTTAAGGACTATTTCGGATCAGCTCAAATTGCTGAATGTAAAAAGCAGATGGTCCAATTCCGACTTTACAATTACAGAAATCACACTACCACATTATGGGAACATAAATAACTCGGATGCTCTTGAGGTCTACAGCTGATTTACGTTGCTCCAGTTCTACCAGAACGATCGGGTATGTTTGGTTTAAGATGTAGGGTTAGGGTTAGGGTTAGGAATGGTATTGAGGATGTACAATAACTCAGATATATGGCAGAGTGAGTTCAAACAACATTAAATATTGAAATTTATAAAATATCACCACATATTTCCCATTAAGGAATCCAGAAACATTCTTTTTGAAGATCTTGCCTATATCTAAATATAGCCTTTACTGATCTGTGCTGATTTTCCCCCTGAAACAGATGCTTTTACTGCAGGACACTACAGAGCCAGAAGGAACTGACAGATATTCCCTTTGCCAACTCAGAATCGGAGATTTCACATTGGGCTCCACATGTCCTTACAAAAATCTGTTTTGTAGCATGCATGTTAAGTACCCACAAACACCGTGGGCAAACATGCAAGCCTGAGCCACCCTCTGCTGTGAGCGTGTGCCAGAGCGCCTGCGAGGAGGCTTCACTAGCCACTCATCGGAGATTCCACTGGAAACATTAATCTTAAACATCTGCCACATTAACAACTGTCAGACTTCACTGAGAGGCAGTCGCCTTCCTTACATTTTGGTTTTCATTACCGCTTTAAACTTAAAATAAATACGGCACTCAGAATTACACAGTGAGGCAAGGTTATTTCTTGTTTATTTATTACTGAAAAAAAACATGAAATGGTTGCCCTTGTGTAAACCAAAACTTCGAGCACCATACAGGCAAGATCAACATCACATTTCTGTTACTTTGAGCTAAACTAGAACCTGACCTTGGTTCCAGTTCTGAGTAGCGTCACAACTATGCTGAATTTTATTTCATTATCTCACCTTACCTTCTAACCTGCAAATTGTGATGTTTTTGTTTTTATTGTTCATGTGCCAGCTCATTAATACAACCTCTCAGCTTCGCGTAGCAATGCCCAAACAACGAAGCCAGCTCATTTTGCTGTTGCTTACATGTGCAGAGTTCTTGTCTGTTGTACTGGTCACATTCCCAGTCTTGCTGTGAATGGCTCCTTGTCTCCCAGGACATGCAACAGTGCACAGCTTCACAATGAGCAAAGACAATGACCAGCACAGCATGCACCCGCTGCCACCAACACTCAGAAATGCAGCCAATTTCTGGAAGAATATGTTCCTCCATAATTGTGTGTAACAACACAGCACTTGGGACAAACTGTTACACAACACTGAGACCAGCGATGAAAGTGGCAGATAAGGCATTTTCTGCCAAAAGCAGAAGATATCATGGGGGGGAAAAAGGGAGAAAAGGGAGAGCAGATCAGGAATCTGTTTAATCAACGACAACTATCACAAAGGGAAATTAACAATGATGCTCTATTGAGGATGTCTGGCAGCAAGTTGGCTCATTAGTTACTGAAGTCACCTGAAATCAGTGAATTAAGAGTTTCAACCTGAGAAGAACAAAGCAGGCAAACGCAGACTGAGCCACTATACGGAGGTGTTTCCAGCCAAACAAATGTTCTAATGCACATTCAGTCTCCATGAGGTTTTTTTGATGTTAGTGGTGTGCAGGATGTTTACTGGCTTCCTCCTCCTGGTTATCCTTGTGTGGTATCATGGGCAGCTGTGATTCCAGTGATCAGTTCAGTAATATCAAGGTTGTTTGTTTGATCCTGGGCCCGTGACTGTATGTATGGTGTCTATCAATCAATCTGTGAATGGAATGGTGCTGAAGCATGTGTAGACCTGGAGACATAAAGGAGACTTACACAGATTAGTGTTAACCTTTTGTTATATGATCCATAGCGCAGATTGCAGTACTAGAGAGCTTTAAGCATCACTCTCTGTTAAAGCTCCACCAGTAACATTGAGAACATTTTCACTCTTGCTTTGTCACCTTGGGGAATAAAATAGCCAGCATTTATTCATAGTCTTCATCCTGGACTATCGTGTGACACAAACCCCCCCTGTCACTCTGTCTCTCTTTCTCTCTCACACACACACACACACACACACACACACACACACACACACACACACACACAGGCGCACATGCATGCAGTCTTTCCGCTAAGCCAACTGGAATTTGAGCATCCATTCGTCATTTAGACGGATCCATTGTTCTCTTAATGATGTATTTAAATTACTATTTGTAGCCGCAATAAGGCAGCAAAGAATTGCTTCCTCAAATGCTCTGCCTCAAAGCAATCCATTATGCAAAATATGTTTATATTTCATACTGTGACAGGTTACGCATATCACACTTTTCTACACAATATAACAGATTTGCATCCTTAAATGTGTTGTTAAATGTTGTTTATAGCAACATGAACATTAGAGGTGGAAAACTGCTGTCCAAACACTTTATATCACATATTTATATGACCGGAATTCACATGAGCTGATGGAGCTAATGATGCATTAAAATATACATCAAATAAATGGAAAAAAAAAAAAAAATCACTGTCTCAGAATAGATAAATATGTAAATCAAACAATCACAAGTTTTCAGAGTGTGTGTAAAGCTTTTACAGTGCTGAATATATTATCATATAAATTGAAGTTTGGTGCGTAATGTTTGATTCCTTTATGAATCAAACTGTTTTAATTAGATTGCATTGCCCCATCATTCAGTGTCCACACTGAATCACCAGCCAGCTCCATCACAGCTAAGAGCATGTATTTGATGCGATTGCTAGTACTCATGCGGCCCTATAATGTTGCTCTATCTCCTCTGTCAGAGGAGTGTCAGGTAACAACACATTTGTAAAATCTAATTTTATGCCCAAGTAGTTCTGCTTCTGCAATCTATCGCAGCTATCGCTCAGCCTCTTGCCTGCTTGCTTTGCCGTACTCCTTCTCCAGTCTCCACCCTCTTCCCAGCTTAGTGAGGTGTTTTGATCTCATTATCATTCCCAAACATTCACACCGGATAATCTTTCAGGGCGGGTGCCTGTGCTCTGCACTGTGCAGGGCACCACGGTCATGATTAGGGCTGATGGGGCGTGCTTGAAATAAAAATACCTTTTTTTTTTCCCTTCTTTAAACAGCAGCAGAAACAATGATACAGGCTTCTCCAGAATCCTGCAAAAACTGTGTCAATGTGATCCTTTTGTGAGTGGAAACTGCCTCATACTGTAATTGTGGGACAGCCCAGCACGAACAATGAATTGATTAGCCGAGCTGAGCAGCGGGACTTGAATTCACAAAGAAAAAAAAAAAAGTATTTTACCAGGAACATCACAATGCACAGCCAACCTCCATTAGACAATCACGATCCACAATGTAGGCTACAAATGGTCACGTCCCCCTGTTGGTGGCCTATTGTTACGGGGGGGAGAAAACCGCCCGTCTGCCAAACCCTTACCTCGCTGCCAGTTCAATCAAAGGCTGTGCCAGGAAAACAGGGAGGAAGACAATGGTAACGGAAGCCAAGTGGAAGGTGGCTGTGAGGACTGGCAGGCTACCTGTGCCCATCACTTTGCTCGTGCCATCTATCTTCTTCACCTGCTGCCACCTTTCTTTGTCCACATGTGGTGGCAGAGAACATGCAGTCTCTCAGGCCTGGCATCGCGCTGCATTGGTAAAGTGGGACGTGAGTTTGGCCAGCAGGAAAAGAATCGTCGTATTGTGCATGAACAAAACGCTCTTCAGTGTTGTGCAGTCGTGTGTGTCTGTGTGGGTTCAGGAAGCGGAGGAAGCAAACTTAAAAACTGGTTCTGCCACCCTTGTGGGCAACAAGTACAATCAGGCATCCACAAAAACTTGTAACAGGTCTTATACATCACAGTGGACAAATGTTGGCTGCGCCTACTTTGCACATTGGATGGTTTTGGAGCACGAAAATTCTTTTATAACATGTTTCCACACCATCACACTGCCTCCACCATGCCGGGATGCTCTATCTATCTATGATCTAATGTCACGCGCACCTTCCAAAAACCTCCACCTTTGTCTTGTCAGTCCACAGAGATCTTTTATGAAATCTTATGGATCCTCATTATCTGTCTGTCAGCTCTGAGAGGAGCCTTCTGTTACTGACATGAATGAGTGGTTGGTGAATGTTAGCAGGTCACCACTGCTTCAAGTTTCTCCATTTGTGGCTCTCACTGTGGTTCGCTGGACTCCCAGTTTGAATTTCTGTGGATGGCAGAATGATGAGTTGCTTTTTGAAATCGTTGAGCCTACTTTCCCTTTGTCAGACATAAACTGATTTCTTCATTCAGGGCTGATCTGAGTCTGGGCTGAGTGCAGCTGGTAAAACTAAACTCAGCTTTCCAAAAGAAAAAAAAAGAAAAAAGAAAAAATCTGGTTGATTACAGATAATTCCTGAGTTGACACGTGATCGGCTGGTTTAGATAGCTTGTTTAAAAATAAAATTTAAGCCACACAGTCTATTTACTTGTTTTTATCTTAGTTTTGATATAAAATTTAGTTTGATGATCTGAGAAGGCTTTAATGTGACAAAATAAACTTAAAAAAAAAAAACTAGAACTGGAAGTGCATTATAAACTGTATAATGAGGTTAATAAGATGGAAACCACCACTGACCTCACTGCGACTGTAATGCAACCAGCTGTGAAAGCTTATTCTGCCATTAGCAATGCAGAGGCTCTCACTAGCTCAACATAGCCTATTAATGTCACCAGCACTCGTGTGAAAACTCCTCCACACATCTACAACGCTGACCTCGTAATGTTTAAATGCTAATTTAACAACATATCATGTGATGTTTGATCTCTCTGCTGCCAAACATTCCCTCAAACACTACTGGCCAAAAAAAATGTCACATCAACCAAATCAATAGTCAAATAAATAATTTTTCCAGACCATATAACACCATGAAAAACTGCAGTGACTGCTCGTCCAGGATTAGAGCACATCTTTAGTTTGAAGGTTATAAAATGCACCCTTCGCTACCGAGTCAGCTCATAGCAGGAAGGTTCTGGGTTTGACTCCAGCTCTGTGGTATTCCGGCAAATATTAGATGTCATCAATAGGTAGAGGCACTTTTTTAAGGCTTGTCCAAAAAATGTGGCCATAAAAAAATAAAACAAAAGGTATTAGTAGATGAGAGAGCAAGTCGGTGGCTCCTGGATTTTGGCTCCTGGGGAGGATTAAGATATTTTCTGTCCTTTATCTGGATTTCCTGAGACGGAACAGAATATGGCTGTTACTGTGGTAACTCGGTAAATGTATAACATTTTTTATTACCGTATTTTCCGGACTAGGTTGCATTTATTTTTCATAGTGTGGCCGGGGTGCGACTTATACTCTGGTGCCACTTATAATGTGAAATTATTAAAATATATATACTGTAATTTCACATGTTTGTTATTTTCACACTGATAACTATGAAAGGGCACTCTATGCTTTATTACCGGTAACTTATAAAGACATGTGAGAAGAACTGAACAAAAATGCCCCTAAAAAGAAAATCATATTCTACAGAGTACATGCTGCAAGTAGTGAAATATGCAGCCAAAAATGGAAAAAAAAGGAAGCGGCACTTCATCTACCTCCAGTGCTGGCGGAGTTGTTCAAAAGCGATGCTGAGGATGAAGAATTCAATGGATTTTAGTGATTTGAAGTGAGATCGAAAGTTTGTTGGCTATAGTTATCTGAATAACTGTTAATATGGTTAATATGTTACGTTACATACCAGACACACATTCAGTTTGTTCATGCTTCATGTAGCGGAATAACTATAAATGCGTTAGCATACCTGACACCTATTCTGCCTGTTGTTTCTATTCTATTGTTATTAATATAGCTTGCCTTCCAAGATGAAGGCTCTCATTTATGAACCGTACGTACAGCAGAAAACTGTGCGCACGGACATTTTCATGCAAAATAACAAAAATAACAACTGTTTTCTTTTTGTTTTTTTCCTGAGAAATTCATGTTTGGTTTATTTTTCGGAGTAATTATTTTTGTTTTTGGACTTTATTTATTTTTGTTTGTTATTTTAGTAATCGTGTCCTTTTTGTCAGAGTATATGTTTTATGTTTTTTCGTGATCATTGACAAAATATCTAATAACTGGCGAACCCGCCACAGAACAGTGAGCGCACATGTGTAACTGTAGAGCACAGCGTCATGGCAGCAGCACGTCCGCTCGTCCACGGCGACGCTGCTCCCGCCGCTGTCATCGTTCTCCAGATAGCGTTTTTCTGGGCTCCTTTAACACCAGTTTTCATGCTTCCAAACAGCGCGTCCTTGCTAACCTCGATCGTCCATCGTATTTGTCAGGACCCGCTGATTCGTACGCTGGGATCGGCCATATTCGAAATTTTCATGAATCACACTTGCGTCTTTTTATACCATGTCTCCTACGCTCAGATCTGTTTCTACGCAATATTGATAAATAAGGGCCGAAATGTAAGAAATTCAGTATAACAATTTGAATATTACATTTGAATGAACTAAAAGGAGTTGGTGATTTTACCTCTTAAGAATAGTTGACACTAAAGAACAACTTTCAGCTCTTTGGCTGTGTTACTCGTCTGTGATATTATGTGTTGCAATCAATATTGTGTGATGAGCAACAGTAATATAGCGGCATCGAGCATGATAGCCTTTCAGGCATCACCGTAGTTTTATGTTCATATTGTTTGCAATGACTCACTCGGGGGCTTCGAGGCTTTATTTTCATTAGGAGCGCTTTGGGAAGACCTTTTCATTTTACTGCTGCAGACCAAACGATGGCTTGTTCCCGAGGGTAAAGCGCCGCAATTGGATGGAATAAAAAGGTTGGATAACTACTCTGGGTCACAGAAAACCCTGTGCGGTTCAATTGACATTGATTCTACTGCTAAAGGTGCAATTAATATCAAAGGCAGTGTTTATCCCAGCAAGCTGCTTCAGGGTTCCTGCTAAAGTGGACAGATATGCTTTCATTTAGTCGCCCTGCAGATTTGTGAATTCATCCATTAATAGATGGATGACATACTTTGAGCAAGAGCTTGACTAAACGTCTTTGAGGGTGGTATTATCGCCACCCACAGAATGTATTTTATTGATCATTTGTGCTACTTGTGTAAAAAACAATAAACATCCCGGACAGGCTCCTGCTGGGAAACCCTGGAGATGAGTTGTAACCCGGCTAAGGATGCACACACTTCATTATTTGTAATCAACTGTATTGATGTCATTATTAGAAAGCACAGCTCTCGTCGCTACTGCAGACGCTGAGGAGCAGCTTCAGTTTGACAAGAGCCACCTGGATTTTCAAAGTCACTGCAGGAGAGGCTAAATATACCCCTGCCCCACTTATTAGTGGATAGACCTCACATGCAAAGTTAATGCAGACAAATGAAGGAGAGGTGCAGGTCAGATCATCTGGGACACCTCTGGCTAGTTTCTGGGACAGCAAACACACACAATTGTGAATTCACTGTGCCTGCGAGAGCGTTCACATCACCTGGAACAAGACCGATCCTCACACACCTGAATTGCCGCTCTGGGCACTTGCTTTTTATCCATCACTCTCCAACTTTTCTGGTGGTATAAGGAAGATTACTCCCCCCAGGGCGTGAAGAAGGGCTATGTACTCAAGAGGATTAGCAGAGAGCATGGAGCAATGAATGTAGAGCCCAGTCAAGCATAGGACATTAACTCACACCTCGTGAACAAAATTTGACTTTCATATACTCTAAATGTATTGGTCTAAAACTCAAGGCAGCATTTTAAACACAGCAAATATTGTGATATTAAAGCCCCTGACTGGGGAAAAATAGCCTTTATAAATAACTCCTTTGCACATTACCTCGTCTATATGTAAATTAACGTGTTCGACCGCGTGAAAGTGATGGGCAGCCAACAGAAAGAATCTGTTGTATGCTCAGAACATGTCATTCCATGAAACATAAGATCAGTGCTTTAACAACAGATTCTGAAAATTCTGTTATGATTTCTTTTTCAAAAGTCTTCTTGTTAAACAAGTATAGACAGACACACCAGCAATTCAGGGATGACAAAACAAAAAAGATGAGAGGCATCATATGAGTAAATGGAAGTGTTCGCACCGTGCCACGAATGACAGCTATTTATTCGCAGTGTGGAGAACAAATGCAAACAGCTTATATTTGAGGTTTTTTTTTTTTTTCCAGACGCTGCTTCACTATTGTAGGTTTATAATAAAGCAGCCTGCTTTATCACAGAGCACAAGCATTATTCCTAAGCACTTTGCACCGTCTTTTCAAAGCCGATTAGAGCACAGAGGAGGCCAGCTTGTCTTTGCAAAGGCAGGATACTTACATTTCACTGCCATGTGCTGTGAATTTTGATTTGGTTCCAAATTTTAAATGGGGTGGATTTCTCATGGGCTTGTTAGCAAGGACTTTCTTCATTGCCTGATCAGGTCGGGCCTGGCAGGTGCTCCGAGTCTCACGGCTGATCTTTGTCTATTGCACCAAGTTTGTGTGCACAATCCATCGCAGTGGAAGCAAAATCAAAGAAACACGTGGGAGTGAAAAGGAAGTGTCATTCCATGGCATACGAGCAACATTCTAATGAGATCCGTGCCCTTGACAAAAGTATGCCGACCAAAGTTAAATGTCTAAACTATTTCTGCATTGCCTTTCTGACTATCTTTGGACACAGACCAAGAACACCATTAGGACATTTTAAACAAACCCATTAAGTTTGTGTTTCTAGTGTCCTCAGGAAATCCAGTGGAAAATATTTAACAATTTTATGTATTTATTGGTCAGCTAAATGCAACAAAACCTTTTATTGTGGTAAAAGCTCATTTTATGTCACTCTTGTTGGATGTGTTTTAGTCAAGAGTGGTTCAGACACATGCTGATTACAATTTTATTACTGACTTGAAACATAAAAAACTAAAAAAGATGTAGGTAAATATTCTGATGGTGTCACATTCTGGGTTTGGTTACGGCACAGAAGAATAGTGCGGAACGTTCTGAAGCCGAGTTGGAGCATTGTGATTTTATTGATTGATTTGATCCTGGAACGATCAGGAAGGATCACCAGCCTCCAGTCAGAGCTATTATCAGAGGAAGCAAAGCAAAAAGAAGAATAAGGCTCATGGGAGAAAACAAAAACCTAAATTAAACAAAGAAGATGCCGCTGACGTTCCTCCACAATGGATGCTGTAATCTCCTCTCACCAGTACCCTGTCAGACTAATATGAGAGTTCCTGCTTATGTTCTTCTGCAGCAGTTTGCTGCATCTGCACCACCAACCGTCTATTTAATTCAGGTCTATTTAATTCATTTCAATTCATTACTAACTAGAAAAGCACTGGGAGAGCACAGACCTCTGCCAAGCAGCTCATTTGCTCACATATTGTGACTTACACCTGTAGTGGAGTATACATGTTTATAGGCAGTTGTAATTAAAGGTTACATAAAACGGTAGGTTGCTTTATGATCAAAGACCCTTGGCCTTTGATCGTCACCTTTGAGCTCTGGAAGATCAAAGGTCAAAATCCCTCCAGAATCTGAAACATCACCAAAAATGTAATCCGATCTTCCTTGGCCCGTTATCAACCTTTTCTGAAAATGTCTTTAAAATCCATTCATAACTTTTTGAGTTATTTTGCTAACAGCCAGAGAGACAAACAAATGGTGGCTGTCACATAACCTCCCTTGGTGGAGGTAATAAAAATGCCATTTCATGACCCCCTTCATGATACTTCGTATGTGGAGCAGCTCGAGGCCAAACCCTTCTTCAGCATCATGGGGGTGCTTCAGCAGTCTAAAGCTACTGTAGCGTTTAACCATCTCCCAGTGACAGGTGGTCCTGTGAGTTTGGAGAAAAAGGTTTTAAGTCTATTACAAAATGTTGAAATGGCGTCTTCCCCCTGAACTTAGGCTGGATGATGGTTGCATAGAGGTTGATAACTAAGGGCTCTTGCTCTGATTCTGCACTCGTGGACTCTTGGAACCTCCTGTGACCCTGCCCTTTGGCACAAACAGAAATGGCTGGATTGTCTGGCCAAATTGGTAAATTGATAATCACACGTACTGCCCAAACACATACAGTACATGGCATCTGGATTTGTACTTGTTCACAATATAACAACTCAATTACTGAGGTCTATCTCTGCTCTGTTGATTACAGAAGGCTTAAATGTAGGATCTGCTGGACACTAAACCTGCTCTGATGGAGAGATGATGGATGTTGCAGCAATTAACTGAATTTTTCACACTAATTTCAATTCCTGCTTGAACGAAATGCTGTGTAATTAAGTTTTACAAAAGACTGCTTGGAAAATAAGCTTCCAAATACAGCATGCCCTTCAGACATATTAGTACTGATTTTCTTGTTGTGTGAAAGCTTGATTGTGAATGAATGCTGGTGCAGATTTAAACCTCTAACCTAAAGCTAACAGCAGCACCACCCGCAAAGGCAACATCTTGACATACTGCAGCAACTTGTTTTCTCACATGGCTTCCTCCAGCCTCGCCCTGTGGGTGATCGTCACACACGCTGCACAGCAGAAATTGTCTTTGCCATTCGCTGCGATCCCTGACGTGGACTCATGAGGCATCCCAGAGTGGGGGTGCTAACAGTCTTAACGACGTTTCTTCGTAGAGAACACCACGTGAATCATCGGTGCAACCCTCAGAACATCATGTGTCTGACGTCTCTGAATACAAAGTGATGATTTATAAATAGAATAAAGGCATCTTTAAGATGACATAAAATTAAAAAAACAGAAGGTTAAATACAGTCCTTGTAGAAGTCAAATAACTAGAATGAAATGTTTTAAACATTTTCATTGTGAAAGAAGAAAGAAAATGTTGGAAAATAATGTTGGAAAATACTGAAAAGCTACCAAAAGCAGAAGAATTGCTAATATATCCATCTATCCTAATGCAATACCATAAAGCATATAATTATCATAATCTTAATTAAGCTTTTTGTGTTGTTGTTGTAATTATAAATATAAAATAATGATGTCAAAAGAATGTGACTTGTTAGGAGACACTAAAACCATCAGTTACTTTTTTTTTTTTTTTTTTAAAGGCAACAGCATTTTTTTCCATTGGCTGAAAAAGAGAAGAAATCCCAAAAACACACTGAGGAATCATAGAGGAAAATCTTCATGATAACTGTAACGCCAACATCTTCTGGTTCTAAGTTTCTGTTCTTTAAATGATATGAGTGGATCAGCTGGGTCCAGTGGAGGAAGCTAAAGGGTCCTTGCAGCAAACATGCATGCCTCCAGAAGATGTGCCAACAGAAAAGGGGACAAAGCTAAAAACTCTTAAAACCTCAAAGCTGACAAGTCCATTACAAGCTGAAACCACCTGCCGAGCAGCTGTCTTATGAGCCTTTTACCTATAAAAGGCATCAAAAATAACTGCATGAGCCGCAATTTCTTTCTGGCTCCAGCAATGCCTGGCTCGGTGTCAAACCAAGGTCATGTTTTCATCATATACTTCCCCTTCTCACACTCTACATTTTCTATAGCGGTTGTTACCTGTCAAACCAAGCACTGCATGTTTACGATTCATTACTTAAGTGCAGTGGCTGCAGCCTGTCTTGCTCTACAAAAAACAAGTGATAAATTCAACGGACTTGAATCTACACAATCTGTTCAGGAGAATAAAAAATATAAGAAATATGATATGATAACAGAAAGCAAATATTCCCCAGTATCCCCCAGTGCTGAATAATCAATATAGAATCTTTTCTTATAAAACAATGATGTGTGATGCCATTTAAAGGTCATTCTACTGTACACTCCAATCCATGAGGGGGCAGCAATGCATTTCAGCTGATTGCCAATCACCTTAAACAAACGATTTAGATTATTGCTAAAAATAATAAATACAATTTGTACACTAGCTCAATCAATGGCAACAACAAGTAACAAGTAAAATAAGACCAGAAATTAAGCAGCTAGCAGAGAGAAGGCTAATGTAAAATAGGAAAATGTGTAGGACAGCATCGCCACTCCCGGATGCTTCCATGACAACCGTTGCCGATCATTTGTAATTTAGGCAATTTTAAAATGCACAGTATGATTTTTGTAGGGTTTTGCTGAGAGTTAATAGCTGCACAATGACCTTCAGTGCATTAATCAGGCCAAGCTGACGGCAGTCTTTGGAGGGTTCCATCCTCATTGGTAGCTTCCTCTCTTTTAATTAACTATTAATTTCTTCAGCTCTCTCTCTTTTGCTGAGTTAACACTCCTGATGAAGGACACGAAAAATAAAACCCACTCATTTCATGACACAGACGACAACTACTGTGAATGCAAAACAACTTCTGGGTGAAACCAGTGCAATAATTCAACCACAATGCAGCAACAAACCAGAAGGCAGAGTAGCACAACCGCCAGGTTTTTCTGTTTGACAAGCCCTTCTGAAGTATGTGTTAGTACAATAAAAGATGGGATGCCGCTAGTCTGATGCAAGTTCCAGCAGTTACAGGTATAGCATCGCATTGACTGCAAAGGTGAGAGAAGGTAGATTTATTCGATTTATTGGAAATAGACTGTTTACAGAGTCTGGTTTATCCTGAATTTGGGAAAATGAAAGCTTTCAAAAACTGTGTTTAGCAGCATGCCCAGGAATGTTAAACACAAAAAGAGAATAAACGTCTACCTTGCAAGACGTTATCTTTGTAATAGGAGATTATGTATTTAGAAACACTAATTTGAGGCTTATCCTGCTCAGCTACACCTCAGAACCAGTCCTGCAGCTCAGGTTTAAAAAAGGCACAGTGCAGGTCGGAATAATCCAGGACCATTATCCTAAATAAACCAAAGTCCATTCTTGGAAGAGTAATATGGGCATTTGGATCATTTTTTGAATATTCAAATTCCAGGACACACACAGATGTCATCAAACACAAATGACTTGCGATATGACTTGTGATATTTAGACCTACTTAAATCAAAATCAAAAATAACTCATTTAAAATTAATAGGAAGAACTTTTTTTCTGTGTTTGTGATCAACTCGGGATTTCTGTCTTGCAGATCAAAAGCTTGTGAATCATGAATGTAGCACACCCTACACAAGAAAAAAGCATAAACTGTTGAAGTACCCTCACATTTCTGCTCAGAGAATGTTTAGCAGAAGTGTGTTAGTGTGACACAGTCGATTCCTGGGAGACTGGTGAAAGACAGTTGAACGCTATTTCCTGCTGTCACCCTTAGAACTGGGTGCAACCTGCCCTATAGCCTGCAACACACAGCAAGAGAAAAGTACAATTGTTTTCTTCTGTCAGTCGAACAGAGTATAATAAAGGCCATATGCCGGAGGTGGTAAATCCAGCAGAACAATCTCAAGGGTGCTCGTGCGATCAGTGGGTGTAATGAGAGTCAACAGTGTGGCGAGAGCGAAGCAGCAGCTGTGATACACTCGCCTTCTTAAGGATTTTCACATGACACTAGTTTAGTTACAGTCAATCCATTGACAGCGCTCGAAACTTGAAAGCAGGAATGGAGCCACTGATTGTGTGGCGTGAAGACCTGTTTAACCATTCAAAGGCAGAGACAGCCCCAGGCGCTGAGATGTTTGAATGAACTTAAACGCGAGCTCCTCCACTCTCTCCACTATATCCCCTCACGTTTATTTAAGCACTGTGAAGCCGTGGAAGCGCTGCGTTGACGGCTCCTCGCCATCATCACTTTAAGGACACTCCACTGCATCGTGGTAGGTGTTTGAGTTTAGCAGGAGGAGTGATTCATGAGTCATTCCACGTGAGGCAGACTGGTTCCAGCCCAGTTCTGATAGGTTAACAGGCTTAATTAAGTACGTGAACAGCATTCAGTCTTCTCCCAAACTGGAAGCCCCTGTATGTGTATAAGACCAACCTAAATTGGACCAGTCAGTTGAAATCAAGTTATCACGTAGCAGTGCCCTTGTGGATGCGGAACACCCCGCCAATGAAATATGTTACTGCAATCACAGGTTACATCCACACCATCAATCCTCAGGATTAATTTGGCCTGGGAAATGAGTTATTCAATAATTCATTGTGTAATATTTGCCTGCAAATGAATCCTTATTTAATGTGACAAGTCAAATTAAATGATTGCTTACCAGGTAATTTGGATGTAATTATTCTTTTTTCAAGCTGTGGTCTGTTGTGTCGTTCGCGATCTATGGGATGTTTTGTTTACGCCAGGTGTTGCCGTGAATCACATGCGTTTCTTGAGTCGCTGTAGATATTTACACAGAAGCATGTATGGTAAAATGTTCCATTTGCTTTGCCTGAAATAGAAGAATAAGGATTTTTATTTTGTGTATAATTACTTTATTCCATTTCTAACCTGGAATTCTTTCCACGTCTTCAACCAAAATCTATTATTACCACTCTTTGACAAAAAAGGACCTTTGCTATCAATCTTTTTCACCCTAAGAGGTGTAGAACAATTAAGCTTACTCAGCGGCCACCCCCAGTGACCCCTATTTAGCCCTAATGCCTGTAATGAACGTACTGTAGAAAGTGTGATCCTAACCGCATTTATTTGCCTTTGAGAGCATGTGAGAGAAAAAAAAAAATATGAAGAGAAAATATCTGCATCAGCTTTTTCCACACAGAGATAATGGATCCAGTATATGAATAGTATTCTGTATAGGACTCAAAGAGCAATATATCTACTGAAAGTGAGCTTATAAATAATCCTTTCAGAATACAAGTCACATCTCTCGATTGTTAGAAACGTCATATTTTCAACTAAAGAAGCTTGTAAGTTCAATTCAGCCTGAAGGTCAAGATGATTAAGAGTAAAGTTGGACAGGAATGAATTCATGTGCTGCTGTTAACTATGAACTCTAATTACGGCAGTCTGGAGAATGGAAGCAGTAACACTTCAATGAAGTAATGAAGTGACCTCACGTGCTTTTTTTTTTTTTGTTTTGTTTTTTGTCACTGCTTTTTTCCTATACAGACAGTGAGTTATTGCACCGTGTTAAAACAATTACTGTTGAACATTAACACCTTTTGACATTTTAAAAGTGCAACTTGTACTGAGCTAAGCGCAGCGCCAAAACAGTTGTTCTTTAAATTAAATGCTGAAAAGAGCAATCACTGTGTGCATTCATCATCCGGTCATGTGAAGTTTGTTGTTCTATTACTTTGTTAAACTTACCCTATGCTAGAAGTTTTGCTGTACCGCTCCTCCCTACTTTCGTCATCCCACAAGTTAGACCTATCCACAGTTGCAGCCCCCTAATGGGGTCTGTCAGTTGCCAGCGTCCAACATGGTGCACCGAGGTGGTCTACACTCAGGAGCTTACAGTCACTTTTCCCTGTGCTTCTCAAGAGGGAAGGAATAAAAAAGAAGCAAAGCTGAAGCTTTCCCTCAGTGCTAGTCTCCATACTCTGTGCTACATGGTGGTGTTAGCATTGCTACTGCTGCAGTGTACTAAAAAAAGGCAAATATTGATAAGGTCTGGATTATGTTGTGACAACTCCTTACAGCAAATCCAGACAATGAGGTGTTATCTTAATGCACCTTTCCTCACATACAATTGACCATTTGGTATCCATGGCTGCTGAGCCGTGTCCCATTTAGTAATCAACCGGCTCATCCTCATCCAAGGTCTAAAAGATGACGAACAATGGTTGCAGTCAGGTTTTTTGGCTGAATGTTTAGTGTGTGACCCTCTACACAGATATCCACCCCAGCATTTGTGCTTTTGAATCTACTGTATGACGCCCTTCAACATCTCTTCATCTCCTCTGTAGCTGATTTTAAGTTGCCTCTACACTGGGCCAAACATTGAGTTTGACAAGAAAACTGGCTGAATATGAGACTATAATAATGCCACAGAATAATAGTCCTGTCTATTTTTTTGGCATTTTTTTCTGTACCATTTTAAATGCTTCATTTAGATTTTGAAACAACTGCTTTTCTACTTTTATTACTGGGCTCAGTGTTGATGAGCTACAGTGTTCTATCTTAGATGTACCATCAAGTGGTCGTGGTGTGTTTCAAGTCAAATTTCATGACTTTGACGGCATAAAAAGTGGATCCTGCACTAGATTTTTCCTTTGCAAAGGATGACTCTCAACGGTTAATAAACCATGGCTGTTTCCGGGGCGTAACACACAACAAACCAGTGAACGCACGCTCCTCCATTCTCTTTAAAGGCACATATGGACAAGTCATTAATCCTCAGTCAAGGAAGCCATCCAAAGAAACACATCTTACCATATTTACACTCTCAAATACACACTTCTGTTTAATATGTTAAAAACATGGACTAGACATTGGATATTTGTAATTTCTCGTCAAAGTCATCCATGTAAGTTAATGTTAATATTAGGGCTGAAATATCAATGCTAAGCAAACATTCTAATGATTATAAAGAGGTAAGTTAGATCACGTGCACCTTGTGCCTCCTATATATGGCACATGTTAAGACTGCACCGTTACCCCTCATCCCTCTTGCGTTTCCACCCTCGCGACATTCACTTGAGCTGGTGCTTCTGTTGAGCGCAATACAGGGAAAGCAGAGCCCAGCTGAGTTAATCTGTTTTCTGCATCAGTGATTCGCAACAAGTCCACTGGCTTTTTCATTAAGAGCCTGGAAAACTTTGAGCGAGCTGCCCGTCTAACCAGCACACAGAGCAGCACATGCACATGACTGAAATGACCAGGCTTCTCAAACCTTTCCTATAGAATCGCATGAACAGGCAGCACTGATATCAAGTGCATACATTCTGGCATGCTAGTAAATGCTAGGTCTTCAGGAGTGGTGATATAGTTTTAGAAGTTTGGTTGTAAGCAGGATTATCCTGAGGCAAGTATTTGACAATCTGTTTGTATTCTCCTTTTTTTTATTATTTTCTTGGTTTTGAACCTATTGTTTACAGCTTCTGTGTTACCAAGTAGAGGAACAAACGTGAGGGATCAGCCTCCTCGGCCATGAGGTGCCATCGTCTCCTCTTTCCATCTGTCTGCCCACTCTTCCGGGGGCTAATTATCCTAATCCCTTGAATCCTGAACGTAGGCTTGTGGCACACGCCTCAGTCCCAGGACACTAACGTTTTGCCTCCCAGTTAAAAAGAGGAAATTAATTACTGCCTGCCCTGCTGCCAGAGGGAGGAGGAAGAGGAGCGGCAGCTGCAGGAAGGCCCCACCCTGGCAGGTGTGGGAGGGGGCTAGGGATTTATGTAAATGGATGATGTCTGGGCCAAAACAGGCCAGTTGTTTGACCAGTTTATGCATGAATGGACTGATAATTTATTGATATTGTGTTTCTACATCCGTCTGCAGACTCAACACTACACACACAAACTTTATCTTTAACTTTATCTTTATCTGTGCTGCAAAGGTAAACGTCCTGTCCATAAGACCTGATGGCATCTTGTGGTGAGAACTGATGATTCTGTCTTCTTTTTTAAGAATGCTGGAGGACAAAATGGCTCTATCTCCAGTCCAGAGGACTGATTTAAATCCACATGGAAATTAAAACTATGTTTTAAAACTGTTTTTTTTTTTTAAATATAAGCAGGAAGACTATGTGGACTGACTGGTCTGTTACCAAATGACTTTGTGCCCCTGGGTGTTTAGGGCTGTATTTGAGTTAACAAAATATAGAGGATCTGAAGAAAACACACATTCCATATGTACATCTTATATCTTGCTTTATAACGTTTACCTTCATTTTTAACTGCCTCCATTTATTCTGATTTAATATTTGGTGCTCTGAGAATTCATTTGATCAGATGTACCTGAATTTCTGGAGATTTTCATTTGTTTACTGTTTAAAGGGCCATTAATTTGCAATCAAACATCCTAAACTGACGGACAGATGTTGTGACTCCTCTAAGACCACGCTCACACCATTGAGTCTGTTATGGCAGATTATTAGATCTGTGCTTACTACCTTTTTGTGGTTTCATTATTACATTAATGACAACACACTGGGTGGATCCTAACTGCTAAATATTGGGACAATAAAAGACACCTGCTGTGTTATTACTGCATGAATACAAACACTGAGATAGAGCTGAGTTTATGTGCCTGATGTGTTTTTCTCCTTCATGAATACGGCCGTGTCATATCTTAAGGGATTTAATTGGGGGTGAGAGCATCATGAAGCTTGCACAATAATGACATATAGGATGTTATAATCATGTGTTTGAAGAAGGATAAATGGGGAAGTATCAAAGTAATCTGAACAGCGAACTTGTATTCAGCACTGAGATAAAAGACAGCTGCTTCTTTTTACCAAATGTCATCCATTATGGACAGTAGAGGGCCATTTCCAAAATATTTTTATTGTCAGCAAAACATAAAAGCTAATGCATGCTGTGTGTTGCCATTTCCTTGACACAGTCGAGTGGATAAAAAAAAAAATAATAATAATAACCTGTTAGATTTATGAAAGCTTGCGTTCTAATCCAAAACACTCACATGGCCAAATCACACACTCAGTCATGCTTCTGCTTTGCCAAGGGAAAGAGGCTGGAAAATACCACGATTAGTAGTTCGAATCTATGCTTTATTGGCATCTGCAGAATCACACGTTCTATTTGTCTCAGAGGGACTCGCTCTCATTAACACAACTACTGATCTTGAAAATGAACTGCCTGAAAAAAGGCCAGCCTGGCTCGCTTTAAGGTAAACAATGTACATCATGTACTAATGTACAATGTACTAATGTCTTGAAATATTGTTGTCAAAATTGTTGTTATTGAGGCTTTTGAGAGTAAATGTCTATACAGTAGATGGACTGAATGTGTTACCAGAGGGACGGGATGCTCCTTCACTGGCAAATAGAGTGAAAGTCAAGTCAATCAATAGATTCACAAAAACCTCAATGGATGACAGAGTTGTGCTAACAGCCACTGTGCAAGTGACAAGAAATAGGAGAATTCAAACTTCATCTTTCTTAGCCGGTAAAATGCAACAAAAATAATATACACTTTAACAGCAGGGCAGCATATTTACGAATTCACGCCAACAATGGTTGTGTTCAGATTTACAAGACCTCTGTTGAAACTGTCGTGAGATACATTTTATTTGACGCAGACCTGTTCCAGACCTGTCAGGCAGCCGAGTAATGGGGGTCATCAGTGAGCAGGTTGCTATGGAGGTAATCAAATACCCAGTAGTGCTGAAAGTGTTTGCAGTGTCAGGGTAACGTGCTCTTCCCTGACCACACGATGTTCTCTTTCTAAAGTGAAAATGGAGCAGGGAACATTTCCCCTCTTCATTTGCTCACTGAGTGGATTTAATCCATTCGTGCAGATGTTTTTTTCAGGTCATTTTGAAAGTAACCATGAATGTTTTTCAGACCTTGTTTTTATAGTTCAGTTTAGCGATGTGGTCGTTAACATTGAGGCAAAGACTCCTAAAAGAAAAATCACCACAGATTGTCAGTAACTGAATGAAATGCCCCAAAGTGCCCCAGCAATGTGACTGATGGACAGTAATAATAATAATCCTCTGACGTTGTCATCTGTTTTCATAAAAGCTATAACTAAGGATCTAACTTGAGTGACAGTAATTGCCCCTTTTAATTTGAAAAGTAATTTATCGCATTACTCGTGTGACATGCAATACATTTGTAATGAGTAAAGTATCTTATACTTAAAAAAAGGCATTCACGTTTCCTTTAGTTATAACAGTTTGGTTATAAACTCAATGTTTTATCATCAGGAAAACTTTACTCATTTATCTGCTCTGACCAACGGCTGAGAAACCACAAGAAACATCTTCATTTAACTGTATATTTCAGAAGTTTCCAGATAGATTGAAACCAGGACTGTGAGAGTTCAAATATTCTCTGAACGATCCGTGGTCAAAACCGTAGAACAGAATTTTAGAAATGATGCATATTAATTAAAAAAAAACTCAAATACTGCTCTGACATCAGTATTCAGACCTGTGTGATTAAACGTGAGCTTTTGCTCTGGTGATCTACCATTTCCCTTAATCACCTTTGAGATCTTCTTTTCTACACCTTGTTTAGAGCCATTACAACTGTGATGACAAGATCTGGAAAGACACAAACCTGCCTGTATATCAGAGTAAAACCAAATCATTAGGTGACATAAACTCTGCATCAAGGCACAGATCAGGAAAAAAACATTTGTGCTATACTGAAGGTTCCCAACAGTGGCCTTCATCATTCTGAAGTCTGGACCAACCAGGACTTTTGCCAGTTTTGGCTGTCCAACCAAACTGAGCAATCTAGGGAAAAGGTTCTAAGTAAGAGACGTGATCAAGAACCCAATGTGGATGAGTTCCAGCGATCCTCTGTGCAGATGGGAGAACGTTCCACAAGGTCAACCACCAGTGCAGCACTCCACTAATCTGAGCTGTATGGGGGAGCGGACAGACATCTGTCCTCAGTGGAGGAGAGATAACCGTCTCTCCTCTACTGATAACCCAAATGGAGTTTTAAAAAAGCATCTAAAGGACTCCCAGACTATGAGAAACAAGATTCTTTGGTCTGATGGAGCCAAGATTGAACTTTTTGGCCTTCATTTTAAGCATTTCTCCAGTGACGCATGGCAGTGGCAGCATGATGCTGTGGGGGAGTTTTTCAGCAGCTGGGACAAGGAGACAGGTCTGGGCTAAATGAAGCAGAATATACTGTAGTTCCTGAAGCCCTGATCCAGAGAGTTCAGGACATGAGACGGGGCTGAAGGTTCACCTTCAAACATGGCATTAAGCACATAGACACACGAGCGTCCTGGAGGCAACTGTGAATGTTCTTGAGGGGACCAGCCTGAGGCCTGACTAGAACCCAAACATCTCCAGATAGACCGAGCTATCAGCAAAGCCTGCTCCACGGGTGAGTAGAAATGCCTAAGCTGTCTCACGGCACAGGTTAATGGCTGAGAGTGCACATCTATGCTTTGTTTATTGTGCAGCAGGTAACTTTTCCCAGTACAAGACCTCACTGACAGAAGGAACTAATTAGAGTAATCACCTGTCTTCCCACAGCACATTGCCTCCTGCTGCTGCTGGAAAGCCAAGCAACTCCATTTCTTCCTGAAATAGTGCTAGCTAAGTTGATTACAACAGCTAATGACCTTGATAGTGTGATAAGTGTGCCGGCATGCATTCAGGGCTTTTAGCATACTGCACTTGACTTCCAGAGATGTTATCCCACCTTCACATATCCTCATTAGGAACTCTTTGCTGATCATTACCACCTTAAGTGCCTTTAATTGATAGTCATCTCTCACAGATGACTTTTCCATTATTTGCTGACGAGCTCCTGCTCCTATTGTCCTTCCGATTCTCTGCCCTCCCACACTGACTCAACTTCACAGCTGAATAGTTTGTGGCCTCCTAAAACAACACATCTGCTGCTCTATATTACGATACTGGTTTGGCACAAATGCAGTTATTTTGTTTAGCTTTTAAATAATTTTCCTTATTACAGAGTTGGATGTTTTTGATTTGGGATGTTGGATGTATATCAACAGAGGTGGCTATTGCTGTCCCAACGTGTCTTCCATCTTTCCTTAGCGTCTTGTTAACCTCAGTATGGCCACAACCACCATTTATCATCAGCTACATCATCTGTCGCAGTGCTTTCCATCAGTCTTTCTCTATATCTTTGCCTCTTTGCCATGTAATCTGCGTCCATCAGTAAGATAAATGCTTTGCTCTCTTTCACAAATTACCACAGTGACATGCGATTCCAAGATCTCAGGCTATAGATATCATATTAATGTCAGCAATAATAGGAAAATAAAGAGTATCATATAAACTGAGTCAAGGCACTGACGTCTCCATTAGGAAACCAAGCAGGATATCCCTTTTACTTTCAAGTTTGAAGAGAAAATCAAATGCCAAATTTGTTAAAAGTTAGCAATCAGTGTCAGTTCTATCTTCCCTGAAATACCTTGTTTTTTGTTTTTTGTTTTTTTTTTAATTATTGTTGTATATCAGCTTATTAGGTAAAGAGAGATAGACAGATAGAACATCTTACCTCAAGGCAGATGGGCTAATGCTATCCTAATGTGTACTATTAAAGCCGATTTGCCGGGAAGGTATTCTTTGTGTTCAGCACCTTCCTGCTGGTGGATTTCAGGTGGCCACGGTATAATGATGCATGCCTTTCTTCCTGCTTCATAAAAGATACAAGAAGTAGTCCTGCTGAGAGTCATTAGGAGGGCCATTTACACTGCTTCTCTTATTCACACACTTTCCTCGGTCTTTGAAGAGAGTCACAAAGATACACATGCATTCAGAAAAATGAAACATGACCAAGGCTGAAAGTATGTCTTGTGAAAAACTAGCCCTGCACAGGTCTGCATCAGCCTCCATTATCGACAATTAAACCTTAAATGTAACACAATGAATAGGGTAGAAAAGCACTCAAAAAGTGCAGACCTCCACAGAGCAGCTCGTTTCCTCATATATTGTGACGTACACATATAGAATAGTATACATCTACTGTTATTTCCTGAGAACTTCAACACTAATATTCTCCCATGTCTTCTGCAAGTCTTTCATCTGAACGGACTACAGAGCTGCCCAGTTTATCTTCCAGCTCGTCCTAAATTTGCTAGATGAGGTTGAAGTCTGGACTTCATCAGTGTTCCAGCAGATTCCTTCTGTTAGAGTTAATCCAGCAATACTTAGAACAATGCTTATTTTAAAGGGCTGATCAAAAAAATGACTGAAACTTCTAAGTGTGCGACAGACAGAGAGACAGACAGGCAGACAGAAAGACAGACTGACAGAGAGAAGAGGGGGATTGGTGAAGTATCCTTGGCCGAGTTTCACATCATATCAACACACTCTATGATCAATGCTGATCATGAACTTGCTCAGAAATGTACAGACTCCCTTTTTCAATTAAAAACTGTCAGAAAGCATGACAACCATGAGCTGATGCGAATGGGAATGGCATGCAAAACCCTTTGATAATTAAGAAGAAGCTGGAGTGAAGAACAGCCTCGCTTTCAGCTCATGTTTGAATAAACTCTGTCCTGATTACGTTTGGAGATAGAATGACATTATTCTGGCAGTGGCTTAATTGAAATGCGTTATCCCAATTTGTGTGTGTTCAGTGGAGACAGGCTGAAACTGTGGCTCCGGTTATGCTTTAGTGACTCATGTGCTGAAGAAATCATGTTTACACACAGGATTACACGCAGACTACAACAGCACCATGGAGAGTTTAAAGCAAATGGGTCGTAAAAAAGTTTGGCCTGTTAGGGTTAACCCTTATTTAACAACCAGCAGCTCCAATAGTGACCTTATGATCCAGGCTCAATGCAGGAAACACAAAGTTTCCATGTTTTCCTGCTCTGAATTGTGCATTCATGGCATGTAGTAGCCTCTGGACATTTTAAATCACAGTGCCATCAACCTCTCCTCTTGATTCCCGCATCTACTGTACCTCCAGAGGGTTTATAAAAGTAAAAGGTTGTCTGGAAACGCTCGGCAGGTCAAATTTTCTCTGTGCATCTACACTGACCTTTTGCATTGAGTGAAGCAAGGCACACACGATCACCACCAGGCAGCGCTTTGCTGCTCAATGGATCTGTGGTTTAACGCCTGGATATGAAGTCAGCCAAGAGGAGCAACTGGTCCCTCACTGAAGCAGCCTGAAGGAATCTTGTTTGTGGAAATAAAGACATGTGTCTTTATGCAAAACACTTACATTGACTGCTCCTTCATTTCTTTTAAACACTGAAAACATTTTTTTAATAAAGGTTTATCCTTTTTTAAATTTAGCAACTGAGAGACAATACAAGAAGCAAAAAAGTTTACTTTAGATCTCAAGCATAGTGACCACCAAAGACTGTGATATGTCAAATTACATATCAAATTGCACCATAAATATTTCAAGAAGACACTGAGAAAACATTTTTGTCCTTTCTGATCTTGTGAAAATGTACACATTCACAACTGTTTTACATATATTATACACATATATACACACCACTGACAGACTCTGTGCTCTCCTTTCTTTACTGAGAATATGGATTTGCATGTCTTCTCAGCCAGAAACACGGTCAGAGGCACAGCCACAGCTTATCAACAAAATGACAGGTTTTACTTTGAAGTAGGGCGGAGTATCTGTCTCCAGCGGTGACACATTACCAGGAAGACATGCAGCTTTTCCATATCATTCATCCTGGGACGACTTGAAAGATGAATAGAGGAAAAGTGGAGGCCTGCTCCATCAATGGCTGATAAAATCTTCCAGACTTTCCTTGCTTCCTGAATGTGCTGCAAACTAAAAGGAGCAGATAGCCGGTTTCCAAGATTCAGGAGTGACTCCCACAAAACACTTATATATGTTTTAAAAGGCTTGCCAGTTTATCCTCAGATCTTGCGGTAAATATAAGCTTTTCATCACATGCTCACTAATACGCGTTAACTGTCAAGCAGCATCGTGGCAGAAATAACGATTTTGCATCTGCTCGCCTGAGGCCAGAGCCAATACATTTAGGAAATGAATTACAATCTAAATATATCTATAGGAATTATAAAATGAATGAGTTGCAGCACGGTGGTGGTTAGCACAGTCAAAGCCTTTCAATGGTTGTGTGTTCTCCCCACGCCTAAATGCCTCTGTTTTCGTACATTGATTAGACTCTAAACTTGATGGTGTGTGTGTGTGTGTGTCTGTGTGTCCTCCGAGGGACTGTTCAGGGTGTATTCTTGCCTCTCACCTGGTGACTAAGGGAGGTTAGCATCCCCATGCTCCTGATTGCAATAAAGCTGAAGAAGGCATACACACTTAAAATGTTAAATGTTCACACGCAACCAACAATATCCAACACAGACCAGAGGTGGAACTGTCTTGCCCGAGTGAGAGTGAGTCTTAGTCCAAGTCAAGCAATGATTAGTCGAGACTGGTTTCGAAACCCTGACTCATGAGTTATCTGGGCGCAGGTGGAATCGTTAAACTAGCTGACAGGGTGTGTCCCTGGGCAGATTTTGAAAGTCACATGATATGACAAAATGACTAGCTGTTGATAGGTTTGTGCAAATTTCCATATTCAGAATCCGTGACGGTCTTCCTCAGTTTGCTGCTGGCATAAGAAGTAAGAAAAGTAGAAAAAACCCTCTGTAAAAGTATTACCAAAGCCTTGCGTTCTTATCTGGGATGTGCAAAAATAACAAGACCAGATAAAGGTGCATTACCAAATATGCTGCAACATTTTAGCCAGAGCTTTTGAAAACAAAACAGCCCTTTTGGAGAGTAATAAATAAGCCCATGGCTGAGGGTCTGTCCCTTCATCGGTAGAAAATAAAGATAAAAGCTAGCATGCAAAATTAAACGCAGGCATCACAAAGAGTGATTGAACCATTGTAACACACAAAGATGGTTTTAGGCATTTGAAGCTCTGTGAACGGGAACAGGGAGACTAGCTTTGGCCAGACACACATTTACAACAACGCCAGGGCCAAGGTTTAGGAGAAAATGACACAAACTGGCTGAGCGGCTTTTTTTTTTTTTAATATAATTTCATTAGTCTAGCTGCCAAATTACAGATGTTATTTCAACTATCTGACTGAGCGAAAAGCAGCTGCTGAGCTAAGATTTGAAGTCCGGCAAGCTCAGCGTTTACTAATTACATCTCCTATGGTGCCTTCTGTAGTCTTTGTTTGAACATAGCTCCACTTACATTTAATTTACTGATGACACATTAGTGTGGAAATCTAAATCAAATCACACCACAATGCCGCGGGTGGAGTTCAAGAATACTGTGGCTGCAATGAGATCCAGCAAAATTGGTCTGGGGTCAGTTTCTGGAAGGAGGGCTTTTCAGGCAAAATCAACATTTAGCATGAGGAAAATGCATAACAGAAGAGCTATTTGGTCATTAATCATCTCAACAAGTATTCACCAGATGCTAAGATATAAGTTCTGGATGCTGTTCATGAACAAGACAATCCCGCACGGCCAAAACCGATGTTGCACTTTATTTATAACGGTGGTGTGCAGCGAGGTCATCAATGATGTTAATAAATAAGTTACATCAGGAGCTCACAGCATATGCATATGTATTTTCCAGTGGTTAATTAAATGGTGGAATCTGCTGTGCATGCAATGGATTTATGCTTCTGGGTGAAGATGCTTATTGTTGTCAATCTGTGCTATATTACTGCAATTTATTGATACATGTCAGCATCCACTTTGACCTCATCCGTGTTGGTGGGGGCTAAAGTGTGCCTCAGAAACACATTCTCTCTTTTCTATGTCTCTTCACTCAAATCAGGTAACCAGGTCACAACATGTAACACGGTGGTGCAAACCAGTACGCCTGCACTAAGCAACTCTAAAATTGAGTCTTTTATATGGACTTTGACCTATTTTAATGGGTTCTTACCAAATACTGTCATGTTGTGTCGTAAAGACTGGAAGAATGAGAAAAATCTCAGCTTTAACAAATGTGTGTCTATACAGAGGCTAAAATACTGATGAGTTCCACATTTAAAGGCTGTTCTATTAGAAGCTCCTACACACATTTAACTTTCAATCATGCCCACCAGTTTAATTATAATTGTGATTATGTCAATTCTTTTCCTATGGTCTCAATGGGGAAAATGTTGGACAGGGTCCATTTGCAGCTGTTGGTACTGACACAGTCCTCAGTCTGAAAGAGAAAATGTCCCTTTACAAATCCCTAAACGTGGATCTGAAATTCAACAACTGTTCAACCTTGCACGCATATGATTAACGATACATCAGCTGGCATCTACTGTATAATTTCTGACAGAGATGACATGTTTTTACGGTAGTTAAACTGCACATTCAACACCAGCCAGTAAAAGAATATCAGCTCTTCACCTGTTAGCAATTTGAATCTAGATGGACAAGATGGCCGACAAGTCCCTGAGGTGGAAATGTGGTTGTTCTGAAAACCAACAACAACAAAGTAGGCTGTCAAGTAGGCTGTGAATTCTCTGACATGAAGATAAGGTGGCAGAAAACCGCATGCTAAAACGGAATGGGAGACAATTATGAAGCACTGCGCAATCAAGGGGGTCCCTGTAAGGCTGAGCGGAGTCTGATGAGCCAGTATGTCACTCCAGAGCTCCGGGGCTGCACAGCTAATCAACCACCAAGGAGGGGCACAAAGAGAATGCTCACTCAAGCCCTTCATCACCACACTGGGAGGAATGCAATCACCAGGCCATATCAGCATGCTGTTATTTTCACCTCCCCAGCACCCCAAAAGTTGACTCTTAAATCAGCATGCACGGCTGCCTGGGAAGCACTGCATGGTGTCAGAAGTGGCTCGTGGGTCTAATCAGAAACTTTCACACGTGCTCTGTAACTCCAAATTTATAGGACTTTATCAAGATAAGCTGCAGCAGAGCAGCAATTGGACTTGACAGGCTCATAAATGGAAGGCTAGCAGAAGTCTGGCTTTTTGATCTGATTTCCAATAAGCACGGCGGCACAGCATGATGCCTCCTCTGCCCTCTGTTTTAAGTAGGAGAGTGGTTTCAGAGGTTGCTAACGCTAACAGGCTCCACTTGGAATCTCAAGGCCGTCATCCAGGACATCCAAACTTTTGTAGTCTGTCTGAACTTCAGCCAGCCAGACCAGCAATCCATTTCACAGCCCCTGCTGACTGTCCACTGGACTTCTGAAGGATGCGGCAGCGGTGTGAGAGGGAGCGAATTCCTCTCGAACAGAAAACAACACCGTGTGTGGTTAACTCTCTGCTTTTGCTCTACGCCGCGAACAAGGGACGCGCACATCAAAAGAGCATCTCAGATAATTAAAATACTCTCTACTGAGAAAGTTCCATTTTTGTGTTTGTGTGCATCAAACTGACTTTCTCTTGCTTCTCTCTGCAAGTAAAAAAATAATTCATTTACATGATGTTTCTTTTGGCAAGCTGTCATTAAATAGAAAATAGCAGTTGTTTTCTTAAGTGATAATTTGGTTTGTAAACTGTCAGTACGAATAACAATCTATTGAATGTAGTATCATTTTGTCAAACTAAAAAAAGGCAAATGTAATGAAGTTTTTGGAATTCCAACTGTTCTTAATGTGGTAAAGGTGGTTGCAGCGTCTGTCAAGATTTATTGTTAAAACCAACTTCTGTAAAACCACACTTAGATATGGGAGATCCAAGTGTGACCATTAACTGTACATGAATGCTTTGAGGCCGTGCAGCATTATGTCAATTATTTAAAAAGTGGTTTGACAGTCAAAAATGTATCGAAGTTGCAATTCATGAATCAAAAGGTTCCAGCAAGTTAATAGAAAATACGGTCATGAAAGTACCGCAGAAATGGAAGTGGATGCGTGGCCTTCCTTCCTTGCTCTTGTACGGTTTGTGACAGTGACCTTTATACTGTCATCGCACTCTGTTGTTTGCAAGTTGTATTTCTGCAGTCATAATTGCATTTAGCAGGAGTCAAGAGAGAAGCTGAACTTTTGCAGCTCCCCAGACAACCTTTCCCTCCTAAATCACTGCATATTCTATGATGAAAGGTCAAAGGTCTTATAAATCATGATGCATAATGTAAATGTACATTACACGTGCACAAAAATACCTGAGGTGATTATAGTATTTATGTCTAAAATGGCAGAATGTATTGTTTCTTTTGACGCTATCTGATCAAATTAGCACATAATTGTGGAAGCACTTCTTTCAGACAGTTCCAATAATAGCCTGTCCAGGACTGCAGATCTGAGTGATACATGCAATTTCATGCTATTGTTTTGCTTTTGGTTGAAACTAATTAGCAGTGATGCTTAGATTCTGAATTGGCAAAATTTAGAGACTAGCCTAAATAAAAGCCACAGCTTGAGGGGTTGAAGATGAGCAGGGAATGGAGATCGGTTTTAAAATGCTTGAAAACATACTCACCTTATTAGGATACGTGATCAATAACTAATTTTATGGTATCTAGTTTTAATGTCATTTTGCTTTAAGTTATCACTGCAGCATTAATTGCATATAACCACCAAAGTTTATTTATCTCTCTCTCTCTCTCTTTAAAAGTTGAGGCAGACCCTAACATAGCCAGTATATCCAATCCATTCCAGCCCATTGTTCAGCCCTAAAGAACCTGGAATTGGAAGCTATTATTTATGTTTAAAGAATCAGAAGTCAAGTTTTTTTATACCCTCAGACACAGAGTTGATTTTCAAAGAAAAAGGACCCTGTTATGTATGTGATGAAGAAGCTAGAAGCCACTCACCTACTGTGCATTTCCATTTAAAATTCATGCAAGCATTAGCTCTAGTAAAGACCTCCTGCTCTGCCAGTGATGATATCTGCCGTGTTTCATATATCTACTGTTGGTCACATGCAGACAAGCTGCCTGCAGATGAGCCACGAGGGAGCTGTTTGCGGATAACCGCGGTGCTCTCCGGGGGAGAACCCGGACGGTAGATCATCAGCCAGTAAAGCATTCGCTGAGACAGGAGAGACCATCCCATATTCTGGCCTGCACACAGACTGAGTGCTGAGTGGAATCTTCTGGGTATTGGCTGTGTTAACTAAATTGACATTGGCTTTCAACCTCCTGGCTATCCATCAGTGGAGGGATGAGCGCAGGCTTCCGCGGTAAGCCCCAAGTCTTGTGCTCTCCCTGCCGTCGCATTTGTCAGACTGAGGAAGGAGAAGCAGAGGTGGGGGTGTCGAAAGGAAATACCTCCAGTCCCAGTTACACACGTTCATATTTTTTGGAGATCATTTGCAGTCGTTTTGGCCCAAAAAGGTTTGTCTTATCGCCCCCGATTTCCTCCTCTCCGTGGGGAAATCGGGGGCGAGTCTCCTCTCTCACAGTTGATTAGTAACTCCTGCTCTACCCTAATGCTCGAGGGACTCTACGCCATCTTCCCTTATACACCCCCTTGTCATGCAAATACTCACACTTCCTCTCTTTCTTTCTCCCTCTCTACCCTAAACACGCACTCACATCTGCCTGCAGTCATGGAATAGCAATTTAAGGGAATCACACAACCGAGACCTGACATTTATAACAATGGGAGCTTGATTAATAGGGCAGAATGAACCAGTGTCGGCCTCAATTCACTGTCTTCGGCCAAAGTTAAATAGGTTTTAATCCTTAGCTGAGACATCTGCCAACAACTGCTAACAACGACAAGAAAAGCTTGCATGGCTGGACAGTGCGTGTTGGCCTGTGTGTGTAATAATATGTGCCCGTGCTGCTGGAGGTGACCGAGTTTTTTTGTCCGGGGAGGGATAAGGTGAAAGCACTAATGTTGCTCCAGTGAACGGTAGGTGGTTGAAAGGCAATGAAATAAAGCTGAGTTCTATCTAGCTCGGGGCGACACATAAAAGGTGGCAGCGGTACCACGTAGCAGGGTTTTAAAATTGGGATCAAAAGGTTTGAGCTAATTAACAGGATAAATAAAAGTCCCCCAGCGTCGTCTGTGTAGCCACCCTCACTCTTCCTCTGCCGCTGTCTGCTTCGCTGCAGCCCTCGCTTTGCCTGTGGTCTGCGTGAGCACAGCCGAGAAGTGAAGATGAATGACGCCTTGTGCTGAAATGCACCCGAAAATTAGCACCAAACTGGATCATACCAATGAAACGGGTTTAAACTGCTGGCACCATGATGGAGCTTTCCTCCCTCACAGGCCTGATGTTGTTCTGCGTCTCCAGCGGAGCCTCGAGGACTGCTGAAGTGGGAGAGTCAAATAGAAAGGACAAGGGCACATAATAAAGACGAATGGGTGGAGCATGAAATTTGATTCATTGCCTTTGTTCGAAAAAATTCAGGGAGAAATAGCCAACACCAACATACCAGGAATTTCAAGCTACTGTCAATCCCGGAAGCACGCGTCGCTTCAGAATGGCTTGGAGTCACTCGGGGCCCCGCGTAAGGACTGAAGCAGACTGTAGACCAAATCAATCAAGCTGGCATTTCCAATATATGATGTCAGAACTAATGGAAAGCTAGATAAAATATTCCCTTTTTTTGTGAAAAGCAAAACTAAAACACTTGTTTTCACATGACCTCCCCAACATTTGATATTTATTTATTAATTTATTTATTTTCCTTTGCTAATTTAAAATTTTTTCTGCTCTTATTTGTGCGATTTGTAATTTCTAATTAGCTTTTGGATTTTTTTTCTACTTAGTTTTATTCCAAACATTAACAGATTGTTTTTAAGTGCTCAAATTTACACCTTATATCCTACAGACGTTTTTAAACGTAAAACTGACAAGTGTTCCAATGCTCCTTTGTCCCTAAATAAGAAAGCATTGACTGTTATTATCATAATTTCTTCACTAAATTTCACGCATCTGTATGCTTGCCAGGTAATTTCCCGGTGTTGCTGAATGAAAAGGGTGACATTTTAAACCATATGGAACTCAGCACCTCATTTTATTCAATAGGCATCAGAAGCATATGCTTGCATCAGTCCTTTCGCTTGCTGAGCACCCACTTTGTACGATATGAAAACACCATCTGCTGTGCTAGCAGCGGCTAGGCTAAGATAGCTGGAGCACGTAAGGCCCCTGCTGTGTCACAAGATTAGGTTATTGGAGGGTTTTACTGGAAGACCTGCTCTATTAGCCCCTGGAGCCTGGGATTATTGGATGATCAGGGAGCACATACATGGTCCATGAAGTGCACTTAAAAGCCTCCTTATAAATACATCATGTATTTATTATGTCCTGTCTGAGAAATCAACGTGAAGTTGATGCATGTTACCGTGAACAGAGACGCTATCGAGCTTTACTGCCTAAACTCAATAACAGACTCTCTGCTTCACAAACGTTAAGACCCCGTTTACTTGCAGAGGTGGAACGTTTCTCTCTAAAAAAAATAAACAGCATCACAGAGCGAATACAGGCAACAGCACGTTCAGGGATGGGCCCCGCTGCTCAGCAAAACGAACATCTGCCGCTTCTAATCAGCGAGATTGAAGCTAATGACGAGGTGCGAGTGTGACGACAGAGAGAAAGAAATTGGATTGTGCACAAGAGGCCCCGAAAGACCAGACATATGTTTTGGAAGGTCTGTTATATTCTATAGCATGCGTGTCTGTGTGTGGATGCTGGGCTACAGATGCTTTCAGGAGGGCAGAAAAACACACCTCTGCCTTTTTTTTCCACATTTGTGTCCAGTGGATGAACGGAGCATGTTAGCACGGGTAAAACTACCGCCGTGCCCCCACTCTCTCCGTCGATCTCTGCTTTAGCGGACAGATAATGGAACTGTGCTTCAAAGAGGCTGCTCGCTGTATCCTATTCTTCTGTGACCTCCACCAGCCTTTGTTCGTATTCACCACGACAACTCCCCGGACCCAAACCTCCACCATCAGCCCTCTCCCAGCTCTCCCTCTCTGTCTGGGGAGAGATTAAATTTAGATCAAAATGAAAAATTCATCTGCACTCAGCAGCTGATGGCCACCTTAATTTGATATCGCATCATCTCGTCGCAATTTTTTTCCTTCCTGTTTTCAACCCCGAAATATTTTTAAACTTCTTCTCTCTGCCAGCTCCACCACCCCCTTGTGGGTAATTCTCAATCCAAGCAGCCCTTTGGGTTTTCTACTTTGTTCAAAGTAGAATTGCAAAGTACCATCGAAGCGTTCCGCGTTCTCTTGAAATATGCTTGAGTCATTTCGAGTTGAGACATTTGCACAAACCCCAGCAAGGAGGATGTCGGGGAGAGTGCACGTTCTATAGCTTCCTAGCAGACTTCACCTCATGAAAAGGCCTTCGTCTCTCTGGCCAGGGTTTAACGGGAATAACGACGGACCTCTGAGGTGGCTCTGTTGTTGCCAGACTTCAACCAAAGGGCAAAGTCTGGCAACAAGAATGCAAATTTTGGCTCTTCATGCACTCATTTCTCACCTTATTTTTGAGCCTTCAGACGGTCTCATACACAAATGTTGTGCTGCAATAATGGCTCTGGGGGAACATTCAGTCCATGGGACCGGGTGCTGTTGGCTCTGAGCGAGGAGCTACGGAAATGAAATCAACACGAAATCATCAGGTAGATTGATTAACTGGCACTGATTAAGTGTTTTAAGTATTAGGCAGATAAAGCAATTGATTATTCAATAAATCCCTGTCAGGCAGTGAATAACCTCGCTGAGAGCAGAGAGAGGAGACAACAAGTGATGAATTACTTTCATCAGTCCACTGATAAAAAAAAGAATGTATAATCATCTGTCATGACTGTATGCTGTAACAGGAAGACCCAGTATGACAATTTTTAAGTGTTTTCACTTGGTCAGATTTTCCGATCTGACACAGAGGGAAGCACGAAAACCCTCCAAAAGTAAATATCATATTCAGTTAGGAATTTACTGCTTAGCTATGCGCGAGTGATTCAGTCTCATGTTGGTGAACATAAAAATGATTGATAGATGAATGCTACGTTCTTTTATACTTTATTTATTATCGGAAGACTTTATCAGCAGAAATGGTCCCCCGGAGGAGAGAGGAGGTTGTGAAATCGGCAGGAAGGAGCTGAAATGACAGAAAGCAGGTAGAAGGGGCCTACAGAGAACCACAAAGAGGCCGCATAAAGCAGGACTGCTCTTTCATCCCCTGCAATTGAGAAACAGGAGAGAATGAGACGAAGCGACCATCTGGCCCCAACTTCGAGTCATGTGCTGCAGAAGCACTAAAATCAATGGCAACAACTCTACCTTGGATGCCCACCATTACCCAGATGGTGTACTTGGAGAACGGCGTAGGCCACCTAACCGCAAGCAGAGACAGCACAGACACTGATCAAACGCCGCCGCCCAACTCGATGATTCTCAGTTTATTTTTGTACCAGTGACAGAGCTGAGAACGGACCACCGCGCCCCTCTGCAACAGAGCCCTCTGTCGGCTTTAAACTAGGCACAGCAAAGGCATACCCAATCAGACATGCGTGCTGGACGGGTGGGCTCCATCAAAGGAAAAAACATTCCCAACACGAACACTCAAATGAGCAGTCATCAATACACAAATCAAAACACTATGAATACTGACAGCCTATTATAGAGGAAATGCACGGAACAATGCACATAAACGTATCACGCATTTACATGCAGAAACAGAGCAGCAAAAAGAAAACAAATCTGCAACTGCTACTTCATACGCCGCTATCGTGGATTTGTCGTTATTTAAAGGAGGCTGCAGCTTTGTAAGCAGAAAAAAAAAAAATCAGATAGATGCACACACCGCATACAGCATGCACTGTAAAACCACTCAGGAGATCACACAAACACAGAAGCCTTTAAGATTTCTCTTTCTCCTCTTCCTCTGTTCATACTGAGGCGAGTTCAGTAACCTTCTCTTCAGTGCTCCTCTTCTCAGTTTTGCTGAAAATATAATCTCAAGAAAACACACACACACACACACACACACACAAAAAAAAACAAATATCTCCCTCACCACAAGCAATGATAGATTCTATAAAAAGCAATAGTGCTACTGGGGCAACATTTCAAGGTAAATTTGTCTCAGCACTTTTGACATTTAACAAAACCAAACGAAGCCTGTCACGTCTATTTCAGGTTTTCGTTTGAGCTGCCGCCAGTTTTGTTGTCTCAACGTCCTTTTGGCTGGATGATTTTGTTTTAAATCAGCAGAAAGCAGAGCTTTTAGGAGCTATTGTACAGTGTTTCTGAGGCGCCTCAGAAGTCCAGGCAGCGACGTTGGAGGAGCGGCGTGTCTGCGGGCGCAGCATTCAGTCACAGGGACACACTGGGCCTGCAGGACAGCTGCTTCTGAAGCCCAGTCAGCACATTATGTTGTTCTGCACTCTGGGAGGGTTTTTTTTGTTGTTCACAGCCTCTTTCAGATATGGCTGTACACAATTCCTCATCAATGACACTCACCACTATGTAAATTTAAACAGACACACACACAAGTACACAAATTGGTATCTTCCACAGTTGTGTATATATATATATATATATATATATATATACACGTATTAATATGTATTTCTTTTTTGCCCAAAGACAAAGAGCTCCATTTGGACGCTCTCCCCTCCCGCCTGTTCTCTCTGCTGCACCGGTATGTTAATGTGCGCCCGTGCCATTTGGAGTAATTGTCCTGCATGGCACTCTGCCAAATGTCAGAAACGATTTTGCCTCATGACAAAAACCGTATTGATCTCCATCCTGTTCTCTCTTGGCCGCGTATAGCATTTCATCACACCGCCAGCCTTCAGAAATGACATTTCTCACGTTGTTCTTCGGTGTGAGATTGGAAACACAGAAGCTGGGACAATGCCTGCTTCTTCTCTTTTTTTTTTTTTTTTTTGGCGAGGGATGGTTAAGGAATAGTTTTCTCTCCGTGCCCTTTGAGGTGACGTTGAAAATGCCCAGTTCAACTTCACTTTATCCCCAACTTGTAACATCTGGTGGAACTTTCTGGTTGTATTTTGTATCTTAATTTCTGATTCTACTATTAAATGTGACAGCAGTTCTTATAAAACACAACTCTATTTGAAAGTGCAGGTGAATGAAGTGACTCTGTGTGTGGATGCTGGGCTACAGATGCTGGCTGGAGGACCAGAGGAATCAGGGTGCATAGAGGTCACACCAAAGCACAGGTTCATTGCATGATCTCTGACTGGAGATGAGACCTTCGATTTTGCAGACAAGTGTCCGCAAAAACGCACTGCTTTTTTTTTATTTTTTATTTTTTTGCCGCTGTCGCTTCGGCAAAACTGAAAATTCTCACAAAATCTGAACGGCTAAAAATATGAAAGGACTGTTCTTTTAGTCATTTTAAACAGCCGCTAGCGCTGCGGACAAACTCATTATTAACCGCATTGACACCACCCGGTCGGAGCAGGGTCAAGGTGAAAACCGACGGCCGTGTGTGCGTGTCTGTTTTAACTCACCTATTCTGATAACGTGGGGCATCCCACAGGAGTGCTGAATCCAAACGAGACACGCGATCAACGATGTCCAGTATTCCCAAATCGCGGTCCGGGGAGGCAGCCAAGTATTTCGCATGGTTGCAAAGTCGCTGGATCCACTTTTTTTTTTAAAATTCCAAAGACGACTCAGATTCGCGCATCAAAACTGAATTCGACGGACCATCTATGGGTTTTGACGTCTGCGTCAGATGTGCGCTCATTGTACTTGGTCAAACATTTCTTTTTCTTTTTTTTTTTTTTTTTTCAAGTCTGAGAGCGGCTTGATCAAGATGAAGCACCTCCAGTCCCTCACAAGCGGATCGTTGTTAACACCTGCGAACGCAGGCGGCTACAATTACCCCGCAGGAGTCTCTGAATCCCCTCCTACAGCCGATGCTATCTGTCTGCTGACAAGTGCCAGAGCAACAGCCGAGCCTGACTTCCCGCGCCTTTGTGAATGAGGAGAACTGCGCCTGCGGAACTTTGGGTCGCCTGGAATGATCCTGTCGCCCGAACGGCAAAAAGAACAGGGGACGAAAACGACCGTTGGGCGATTTCAAACCCTGTCCAGAGATGCGGAAACAGAAATCCCGGCGCAGTTTAGTCACAGAAATCCTTCAGTCACTTCTTAAAAACTGTTTACACAGTGAAATGAAATGATTGAATCAGCCGCTCCTCCTCTCCAGTTGCGCGCAGGGATGGCACAAACCTATTTGTTTTTTTTAAAGTCCAAATTTGTTCTGAAGCGTTCCTATTTAGACGTTTATTTGTTCTCAGTTAATGCTGGGAGGAAATGCAGTGCAGAAAGCCGCGCATCTGCGTGCGTCTGACGACCCTCCTCCAACGGTGCCACTAGAGGCACGCGTCGTTACGCATACTTGTCAACTGTGTTCAAGAAGTTCTTTGTGGCGCTGAGGGGAATCCGAACGCTGATCGCGTTCTCTACCTTTCCGTTCGCTCTTCCCTTTTATTATCCTTTAATTTCATCGCGTCTCGTATTTAGATTGGGTTGCCCCGAGGAGTCGTGGGAATGTGGATTTGTACCTTATTTACTGCACGAATGCAAATTACATTTTTACCCTTTGCCTTAAGCAATGACAAAAAAAAAAAAAAACAGCGCGCGCGCACACACACACACACACACACACACACACACACACACACACACACACACATACCTACAGGATTCTGAGTGAGATTTTTTTTTTTTCTTACAAGAAGGATTTGGATACTGATAAAACATGCTTCTTATAAGACTGTTACTGTCAATGAGTACATTAATCCCCCTAACTGCCTGCTGTCTATCTGTTTTTCATTTTCATTTTTCATTTCATGTAAAGAGCCGTCAAATACAGGCTGCAGGTTACACCGTTACAGAGAGGAAGAGCCTCTCCTGGCTCCAACCCCTGCAAAGGAACTGCAGAAAAGTCTTAGTTTTTGAAGATGATAGATAGATAGATAGATAGATAGATAGATAGATAGATAGATAGATAGCTTTACTTTTATTTTGCATCAGGTTCCAATAAGTAAATATTCTAATTATGTTAATGATTTAGAATTTTTAAAGCTTATTCTGACAAATGCATTGTTCCATTTTTTTGTGCTGGTGATGAGACAGTGCCGCGGCTCATTGGTTTTATTTTTCTGCTTGGAACGGGGCAGAGGAATAAACTGTGTATCAGGGGGCAGGCAAGCAGGAACAAGCCAGCCTGACTGCCGCTGCATATTCATGTCTCCCAGTGCAGATTTATCGCTTCTTGGCACAATGTAAGGACTATCAACGTGAGTTATGTGGCCCGGCTCTCGCATTATCTAGATTCATTGACTTGCTGCTCTTTCAAATACAAAATGTACACAGCTCAAGCAAACAAGGCATTCTGAGTCTGTGGGTGCCCTCTATGGAGAGACGGGGGTCTGTGCTCTCCCAGGCTGACTGCTGTGGCGAGGCCCTGTGGCATGGGAGCTCCCACCTGTAAGAGGAGAAAGTCAAAGATTTAAGAGTGACTTTCATTTTGATTTCCTTACCACCCCCCCCTCCTTTTTTTAGCATTTCAAGCAGTAAAATTGATGGATTATCTTTCAAATTCACAGTCATTATTTTATCCTTTATTTGTCTCCTTGGACTGAGCCTCCTCATGTCTGCTCCTACGTCCTCCTGAGCGCACCAGGCAGACTCAGATTTGACCTTTGCTGGTGGTAATTTCCCTACTTCAGTCATAGAAACAAGGGTGATGAAACTCCAAATAGAAATTTCATGTTAATGTGAATATGTGAATATGTTTTTTTTTATATACTTTTGAACAAATTAATTAATTCTTTTACACCAGCGGAATTATCCCATTGATCCTGGAACTATTTAAAGTAGTAGTCCATGATTCAAATTCTGGAAAGTCCTTGATAATTTATATCAACATAACCACCCAATCAGGAAGTGATTGTCCACAGTGGGGTCCAACAGTAGCATCATAACCCAGTTCCTGCAGCAGCAACAAACCCAGTCTGCATTTTCTCAGAGGGGACGAATGTCTGAAATTGACTGTAAGTAAATAAAAGCAATCTTTTAAAAATGAAAACCTTGGATTTAAAATTACGGTAGTTCAAACAGATGGGTCAAGTTTTAAAAATGAGTCTCGCCAAAGAATGTTCAAAGACGCTGAACTGTGGCTGTTGTAGCTTTTAATGAAAAATGTGGGTTATGTACAGTGCATGTACTGATTCTAAGTGACTGTTAGAATCTTACATATGACCCTGTTACTTTCATTTGTAGACACTCACTATAGCACTATATGTAGTTTCATACAGCATTTGCATAGAAAGCCTGAAATGATCATAAATAATGGCTATATCTGACAACGGTTGGGACTAGCTTGTAATACTGGAGTCAAGAAGTAAACTTTAGTACAAAAGTACCAAACAAGTCTGTTTTAACAGCTTCGAACTGGAGCAAAAAAGACAGAGTAGATTATGAAGTAATTTCAGGCAACCTTTTTTGGCTGGTCACGCATTCAAATAGGACGACACTTTTTGCTCTATTTTACTCTCAGTGAAGCGACTGCTGTTGCATTTACCACTGACCTGCAATCAATGCCTCGTCTGGCAGGTTGTTCATAACTAATGGCTCCCGGAGCACGGAGCCTCCATTGTGGAGCTGGAGACATTGATGAGAGGTATACTTAGTTGGTAGGATCGATCAACACTTTGCGTTTTTTTTATTTATTTATTTATTTATTTATTTGAGGAGTGTGCAAGAGAAGAAAGAGGACAATCAATTTCCACGCAGCGCCTTTCACTGCTTGAATATTTGCTTATGATTGGTTGAAGAAGATGTGCAGTTCCAGACGTTAGATTGTTCAGAACCATTTGGGGAAAATCGCCCTGCTCCAATTGAGCCTTAAAAATGAATCATGTGAAACATTGTCACCATTGATTTTGGTTTTCTGTCCAAGACAAGCAGAAAGAAGTCAGCCGCGAGAACAAACATAATGCTGAGGATCGAAGATCCCCTCAACAAAAGCTTACTGTTTGGTGCTCATGTTGAAGTCTGCGATAATAAATTCTCCTACTCTTTATATATTTGCTACGATATTCTGTGGAGTGATGGAACAGTCATACAGCAAAAAAAGTTAACTTTAAGTTATAATCCAAGAAAAGGGGTTTAAAATGAGATGGAAAAATTTTAACAAAAGGGAAAGCTGATGTTTTTTCTCCCTTTGTGTATCTTTTTGACATAAGATCAATAAAAACACAAACCATCCACTCAGACAACGTGGAGCTGCTCTGCACATGTGGAGCAGCTCCGATACATGACCTCGAAAGATGATGTGTGCTGTCGCGCGATTGTTGCACATACTGCCACATTTACAGGGGGCTCTGTTAGATTTGGTCCGGATGTCACTGCAGATCATCAGATGTTCATTTACTCTCTACACCTCTTTCACTGCAGCAGCTGCTTTGCTGACTGATTGAACAGAAGCTACAGCCTGACGTTCTCGTGGTTCCACACAAAAGAGCCACGTGGAGACGAGGTGAGTGAGGAATCGGCCCAATTCTAACGCTGACTGCTCCGTTTACACAGCGCTGCTGCTCGGAGCTGGAGGCTGCCTGAGATGTATGTGCCGTCGCGGACGTGTGTGTGGCGGTGGTGTGTTTGGGAGAGAGCAGGCAATCACAACCTCGATCAGTCATCCGGACAGTCTGCGAGATGGGAAATGACTGCTGGTGGGATTCGGCCGCTGGTTATGAATGAAAAAGGTTCAGAGTTATAATGGATTCCTGACTAACCTGATTCATCAGCTGAATTATTGGAGTTATCGTCCCTATCACCCTCATCCATCTTCAATAAATATTAAAAGACGGTTTATAACGTTAAAGCACTTTGCTCACATGTAGAAAAATATCAGAAGTTAACACATACAGCACGTTCCCAGTGACTGTGTGCTGACACACTGCTTAAATCTTTGCAACAGATCTCACATCTTTGGCATTTTATTTTACACTATTAAGGGCTGCAAAATGCACACATTTTTTTAACCTAAATTATGCTAGTGGAACCTGAAGTGCCACACCAAGGTTGTAGCTCGTGTAGCACAAGGTGAGTGAAGAGGAGCCGATATGACAGTGATGAGCCTTAAAAATGAAGGCTCACACAAGAAGAAGAAACCACATGATAGCTTGAGTGCAAGAACAATATTCAGTTGTACTCCAGGCTTAAACTACCATCACAACGCTAAGTGTGTGTGTCAGCCAGGGTGCAAAGTCTGGTTAAATGTATGCTGTGTACTGGTCTTCTATCTTTACATTCCCAGTAACAGAACATTGGAATTGATCTGGAATATCTTCGAAATGTGAAATGTGTGTCACACTGGAAGGATAGAAGAGGACGATGGGCAGTGCTTCATGAGGACACCACCAGTAATGTTTCTGCTGAAAAAGCCCACACAGACTGAATCTTTCACTGGACACCAGAAAGAACGACAGAAGTTCGTTTCAGATCTGATGTCATCCAGATGGTCGTGTTTTTCCTTCTGTCTTTGAGTCATGCTGCTGACAGGCCAGACATGTGGGAGATTCCACAGGATGTTATCCTTTCACACCCACTATGAAAGAAAAAAAGAAAGAAAGAAAGAAAGAAAGAAAGAAAGGTGTGTCTGATGGACAGATATCAACAATTCTTGCTGACTGCTTGCACCAGAAACCCCAGTGGATGTATATGAGCTGTGGTTAATAGAAAATGGATGGATGGATGGATGGATGGATGGATGAATGGATGGATGGACAGTATTTTCTGCATAGGATATATAAATAATATCTTAACCAAAAACGTCCATAGTTTGTTTGTATAGTAAGCTTATAACATACCCTGATACTGTTTTTGTCTATTTTCTGTTTGGAATAACTGCATCCTTTTTTTTTAATGGAAGAAGTTGTAGTTGCTGTAGTCAGCAAAAGGTATCTAATAACTTTAGTTGTGACTTGACATTAGATTTTCTTCTAAAGCAGATTATCTAAACCTGATGATGGTGTTTCACTTGCTCAGACCATAACCCTCACCACTAGGGGCGCTAGCGCACAAGTTCCCTGAAGATATCACTGTTTATTTAAAGTGTACAGCGAATTTTTTGTACACTTGGAAAATACCCTTTCTATTACAACGGGCCCATGTAACAGTAGAATGCTGATCCTAATGCACCGTATAGAAGTTCATTGACATGTGAATAAAGTAAACATATTTTATAAGTAAAGATAGCTCATCAGGAAAGCTTCTTTTTAAGTATGTTTACTTTGCTCAGCTCCTCACAGTGAACCACAGTGAGAGCCACAGATCATGACATGCCCTGCTGCTAATACTCCGTCAGCAGATACCCACAAGGCTTTGTTCCAGAGGTTATCTTCACTCTCCACTCAGTTCACACTGTAGCCGATCTATCAGCGACAAAGAAGGAGTGGCAATGACAGCCACAACGCGATTAGCTGCCGTGTCAGCTAAAATTGCACAGGCAGTTTGAACGGGGCCAGCCTTTGTTGTTGTTGTTTACACAGCATTTGCCCATCATTAGGCTTGGCAACGCCAGCTGCCTACTCTGTTCAGATTAATTAAAATAAATGTATAGTAAAGAGTGCACGTTAGGCTCCCAGTCAGACTCTTGAAGCAAGACTCAATTAACCTCGATGACCTCACACTAACACAAACAATGAAGAATTAATTATATGCAGCATCCACCCCAGACAAGCATATTGGCTGCATAATAATTGGTTGAGGAAGTACAGTATTTCCACCTTGTTTTCATTTGTATCTGCCAAATCAATGACCCATTAAAAAGAATCTGCAGCTTGAACCTAAAAAGCTCAGGTGGAGCATTCGAGGGAACCGCATGGTTTAGCACAAATGATCCCTCTGTTTATGTAGCAGGGAGGAAGGATGTCAAGTCCCTTCTTCTTGACATCATGGCGCTATAAAACTCAGCCCATTTATTTCAGACACGTCACACGTAATTGCAGCCTGAAAGCCGAGCATTTGTCTTAATCGTGCACACAACCTGTGAAAGGAAGCGTCTCGCTAATTTGAAATGTGTTTGCATTTGTGCACAATAATGTGATCCACGGACTTTTATGTTATCACATTGGCAGTTATGAGTAATTGCGCCCCGCAGCAGTCTCTACCCCTGGACAACTTTTAATTATGTTACAAAGTGCACACGCTCTCCTGAATTAATGCCTCCTCTGGAGTCTGGAACGATTACATTCAGACAGCGTTGAACAAGGTCTAGCCTTCCTTTATAATTTAGGATAGCTAGCTAGCTAGCTAGCTAAATAAATAAATACAATCTTCGATGGAGGTGCACTGTAAGTGCTGAGTTTGGGATAATATCATTCAGATCTGAGGTGTGAAGGAATTGGAAAATAATGAGCAGCAAAGCTGCGGAGTGCTTACTGAAGCTTGATACCAGCAGGGAAGCAAATTTTTTAAGGGGAAAAAGAGCACAAATGGAGGGCTCACTACATGAGTGAACCCACTACAGCACATTCCCGAAGTCCAGAGGATCATTTCTGTCATGTATGGCCTGTGCCCGGAACATCTCTCCCTGCAGAGATGAATGCGTGTGTGCTGTCCATCATGGGTGCAGCGGAGGAGTGTGAAGCTGAGAACCAGCACCGTGGCGTTCCTGCTTTAATGTTGGGAAAGTCTCTCTTTGTGCCGTTGCAGCCACACACTAACATTCTAGTCTTAGCTAAATGATCAAAACATTAAAAAAAAAAAAGAAAAAAAAATGCGTTTTACTGCTGAGTGTTTACTGATCACGTTCCAAACTCCAGATTCTGCTTAATTAAAAGATACACTCGGGTGTTTTGCTAATTGGTCACAAAGTGAAGAAGATGCTGTAGAAGTGGCACAAATATGCAGCGTTTTACCGACACCTCTGCTGCTGGTTTACTCCATCCCTCCAGAACTTCTTCATACCCATGCTGTGAGTCCTGTTTCCCGGAGAGGATTAACACCACCTTCATCTTCATCTATGCTTCATGTATAGAGATAACACCACAATGCTCTGAAAGGTTAAAAATTAACCATGTTTTTGTCGCGCCCGTGATATTAAACATAACTGACATAAACATAATACATTTGACCAACAGCAACAGCAAAAAAGGCTCCTTCTGAGGTAATCACTGAGGGGGTTTTATTCTGGAAATCAGTGTACACTGCACGGTGCTGTCTTAATCAAAGATCTTGTACATGGATAATCACTACAAGTGAACCTCGCCTGGCTGCCATTTGCATATATTGACTCACAGAAGTCAGTCTTTACTCACACTCTATCTGGGATGGATCACCACATATCCTATGATGTTATCTGCGTCGAGCTGTAAACATCAGAAAAAAAAAAAAAAACTCTTTTCAAATCACTTTTTTCACACGTCGGTGTGGATTCAGTTTGATGTTGATTCTGTTTAATGGAGAGGAGGAATGAAAGTCTGTAACTCTAATGCAGAGTTACTGCTGAGCTGCTGCAGAAGGGCTGAAATCGTCAGTGGGCTGTTTGTTTGAAATTGAACGTCGCTGCATAGCAGCATAATTAGCAAACCTGCAACCATTTGCTAATGAATGAACTTGTACTTTCGTTAATGATTCATCCTACCTGTGTGTCTAACAAATCAGCTATATTTCCACTGAGCATAGACATTATTGTGTAGATTTTAAAAACAGAATATTGAGTGATTAATTAAAAGAATTAATTTGCAATTTACTGTATTTTATATGGAAATGTGGGATTCATTAGGATTCGGATTGTTTATTTTTAGTAGTTTCTGTTGGGTCTTTTCTAAACACTACGGAGAAACTTGATCACAGTTTTGTGCAAAAGGTTTAAATAACGGTATCGCAGCAATGTAAATCACATTCTGACAGCGCAGTGTGACGTCTTGTCATCAAAGCAACATGATGGCAGCAAAGCAGCAGGTTACTGTAGTCATCATTACACAGACCGCTGCACTCTGCAGTGAGCCGCTGCACTCTGCTGCTGTTTGGACATTCTGAAGGGGACTGTCACTTGAATCTGCTCAGAGCAAATCTTCTGGGTTGGGGTGGGAAGGGTGCAAGAAGCTGCTAAAACTTTAATATTCCATAACATCTAATACTAGAATAGTTTGTTCTTCTCCCACCATTTTGGGAAGTAAATTGCAGAGGTGTGAATCCACCAGAAAGCAGCTGAAATGTTTGGAGCCCCCAGTCAGAGATGAGACATGTAAGTGTTTTAACAGGAGGAGGTTGCAAAGGTCTAATTAGCCACTGTGTCTGCCGTGTCAGCGATGGCAGACTGTGCGAGGCCCTTCCTGCTGCTGCCAAGTGAGCTCCTGTTTACTGTAGCTACATATTAAGGTGTCAAGTACAGCTGAGCCTGTTTCCTGCTCAGCTCTGCCCATGGGAATACTGCTGAGGAACGGATGCAGCAATTATCTGTACTGCAAAGTGAAAGGTGGAAGGATTTGTATTTACCATCCAGTGAGTGGTTAACGACAATGCAATATGTTGGAATTATGGGGATTAGAGAGGAGGGATTTGTGTCGTGCACAGTCAATAGAATTTCAATCAGCACATGAGTGCTACCTCAGTAAACTGAGGGAGGGTGATGGAGGGCAGGTTATGTGTTTTGGAAAAGGTCAAATGAGGTTTGTATTTTGAGGAGTCTTATCAACCAACTCAAATCGCAGGAATATTTCACTTCTGTAAATTTGTATTGAATATCAGTAGTTAGTGAAAATCGTGAAAAGTGAGTCAAATTTCCTGTTTGTTTATTTATAAACAGATAATCTAAGAGGCTAACAGCTTAGCATGATGTTTAAATGTTTGCCCTGTTTGCCCTGTAGCTGTGCCAAAATGGCAACATCAGCATTGTCACCATAGAGCTAAGGACACACTGACGTTGCAGCGTTTCTGTGGTTACAGTGATGGACGACGGGTGACCACCAGTGAACTGTCACACGCACACTGGCTCAAACTAGAGGCACTCGTTAGCCACAAAAGCCCATAAAAACAGCAGTCACAGTCAGCTGTGTTTGAAGGGAAGCGTCCACTCTCGGCATAATTTATGTTCACGCTCGTAATGAGAGTAATATATTTATTTTATTTTATTTTTTTATTCTACTTTCTTCTATTTTTCTTTTTATTCTGATTCGTATGCCTTCTTTTGCTCTGATGTGAGCCAGTACCTCAATTTCGTTGTACTTTTATCCAAAGTATGATTGTGCAATGACAATAAAGATTTATCTTATCTTATCTTATCTTATCTTATCTTATCTTATCTTAATTAAATGTAGATAGGAAAACTGAGTTTTTAGCATTTCACTATTCTGTGCAGAAGACAGTGAATTAACATGCTGCCGACACTGACTATCTGTCCACACTGTCTCCACTTTTGCAAACTTTGTACTCTAGTGTAATATTCTGTGGTAATGGCCTCATTATCAATTCCTGCTAACGATTTTCCTCTAAGTTGTTATTTTTGATAGCATATCAGTGAGTGACAATTTGGGTAATAATGCTGTGCGTGGGTGTTTTGCTGTGTAATGTGAAGGGGTCTTATTCTTTTATGCTATGTTATTGTTTTTAACAATGAAGGAAAATCTCCATTTTGGGCCTTTGAGATGTTAAAGTTTGGAGCAATGACTGAGGGAAGGCAGCTGCTCTTCTCAGTCATGGAGAAAAGAAATCAAATTTCACCCTTTTCTATAAACTTTTTTCCCACTCATGTCAGCTGTCGTGTTGCTGTCTTGTACATTTACGTGTGGAGGCTGTGTTACTCAAGTGTTTCAGATGGCAGCAGGATTTAAAAAAATAGTCTGAAAAGAGAAGTTTTTACAACACTTACAACTTGGAATGATTTTTACAAAGGTTGAATTCAAGTGGCACACCAATTGTGACAACGCCCTGCTCTAACCGTGCATGTAATTGAAACAATCGATCGCAATTTCATAAACACAAATGTGCATAAAGCAGAGAAGCGGTAAAGTGATCTTTTTTTTTTTGGTTGAGTAATCATAACTGCGTGTCTATCAATCTCCCTGTCTCCCCCTCAGGCTTGTTTATTGTTTTTCCCATCGTGTGCTGGATGGGGGGTGTTGTGCTGGTCTTCTATCATCTCAAGGGGAAACAGTTTCACAGGCCTGTCTAAGGATCAGTTATCTCTTCGGCAGAACAAAGGTCTTGTCTTACAGGCTCAAAAATATGTCCTTGGTCATGAAACTGAAGTGTTTATCGAATAAAAACAGTTCAAGTGTGTGAAATTGTTCTCAGAGACCTGCCATGGAGAATTTTAATAGAAGCTGCGTTGAAACATCAGATCTGAATAGCATCTTTTTAAAGTAAACATGACTCTCTTTAAAACAAATAGGCCTTAAATTTAAAACACGTAAGTTTTGCTATGTCTTTCAGTTGTCTGCACTAATCTGGACATTGAGGAGCTCAGGAATTGAGACTTTTTGATGTGGATGGTGAGGAAGCGAGGATGTAAATTTTCTCTCCTGGATCGGATCAAATCAAATTACTGACTGTCCATCATCTGAAGAGTCGCCCGTGTTTGGATCGCGACAAACACACACTGCAACTACAGCTGCATTTTTGTGAGTATTCAATAAAAACGTACTATAATGCAAAATGTCCTGAGTGTGGACATAATAAAGATTTGACTGTGTCTCTTTAGAAAATGAGCAATCTAGAATTGCCGCATTTAAAAGACATACAACAGTTGGTCAACCATGGATCCGTGTACTTAAAAGAAGTATCTGAAAATACATTTATTTTAGTCTAAAATGGAGAGAAGCTTGCTAAATCTATCAACAAAATAAGAAGGAAAACAATAACTGTTTAATCATAGTGACCTTCTAAAACTGGGCCCATAAGTGCAACATGGAAGAGACGTGGTGTCTCCACAGAGAGGAAGTCTGTGGTTTCTGAGCAGCGCATTTGATTTGACTGTGACCAAAGTGTTCACACTCCAGCCTCATTTATGCAGTGTTTGTTTTCTGCAAAATCCTAGTAGCTTACATGCATGAAGAACATTTATGCTCATGCGCTGCTTTGTTTCTGCTCTGCAATGAACAAGGAAAGATTGTGGACATTCTTTTCACTAATCAGCACTTGTGATGCTTTAAGGAGGACTCGTGGACTTAAATCAGTGTCCTTTGAATGGCTGAGTAACATGTAACATGAAATGAAAGAGAAATGTCTCCAAGGAAATACAATAAATGAACAGACCAGTAACTGTTACTGCATATTTATCAGTGGTACCAGCTGCACCTCAGTAAAGCTACAGATTACAGATACAGAAGTATTTATAACATGCAAAAGGTTCCTGCACCCAAACAGTAGTAGTGATCTTGTGATCTTTTCACCAGATCACATTAATAGCAGGTATCAGGTAAAGATACAGAAAATAAATTAGGCAGAATGAAGGAAGTGAAGGAAGGAGAGGTTACAGTAAACGGCTCGCTGGCCCCCAGCAGTTTCCCATCAGTCGGGTCTTCCGCTGGTGTCCAGCTGTGTTCATTGGGAGGAAACTGAGCTCTGTTGCCAGCTGTGATTACCCCCTTGAACCAAGGTTGCAATCCAATTACAATGCAGTCAGCTATGAGGGCACCAGCGCCACGGCTAACTGAGCTGACAGAGGATGGCAGAAAGTCCAGTGGTGAGATTTGGCAGAACTCTGAGGATGTTCTCTCTCCCCCCATCTCTTTCTTTTATATATAATACAGTATATGCAGTAAAACAAAACTCCTGGTGTCTCTGTTGGTGTCTAATGTTATAAGGGTTGTACTTACATTATTTTTTTTGACTGATTGGTGAATTGATATGATTAATTTTGTGCCCATACCATCAGTATAGACAGATTTCCCTCATTACCATGCCTGCCCGTCCGTCCGTCTCTCTGTTGTTTCGTGGTTTTCATTTGCTCTGCGAATCGCTTTAGATTGGAGGAGTGTTATGTAAAGTGTTATACTAAAGTTCAGCCGTGGCTTTTTTATCAGCACGTTGCTTTCAAAGAGCAATGATCTGTCTCTAAAAGCCAGCCATCTCTGTAAAAACTCCATTAAAGATGAAATCCAGTTCCTTGAGTAATGTGTGCAGCTCACCTTTGTGCAACACGAAAACTCCCAGTTTATTACTTTATCTATTTTGCTCTTTAGAAAAGCACGTCGTTATAGATAGTCTGGATTTTCTCTCGGGCTGCCTACAGTTATTCAAAAGTGTCTCTGCTGCATCGATGGTTGCCAAATTTCAAGACCAGGCAAATAAAGAAGGCGCTGATTTACCGCGTCCTTTTCTTTTCAAGTGAGGGATTTTAGGTAAGACCTGACGGCTTATTGATCACAGTGTTTAGATGCTGATAGAGCATCTTCATTTGGTTAGGGTTGGGGTTCTGACACATGTGACCACGGTGCTGCAGAAGAGCAGCTCAGCTTTCCGTGCACAGGGGCTCTGATGAAAGCATCCTGGAGGAGCCTCAGCCTAGATTCACTGTGTTTTTGGGGCCGTTCTTTCAGCACGTGATTGTCATTTCACATGCTGTAGAAAACAGCATTTGGGCCGAGTGAGCTTCTTCTGCACAGAACAACTGTTCAGTGATAGTGTTTGCAGTCGTTATTTATGATCTATGGGTAATCATAGAGGATTTAGAGGACCAGCAGTCTTATTTTAGAGTTGATTGATTTTTTTTATTTATATTTTTATTTATTTATTTTTTTACTACTGCTGAAAACAAACAATAAGAAATGAAGCAGGAATCTCAAAACAAGCAAACAATGTGTGTGTGTGTGTGTGTGTGTGTGTGTGTGTGTGTGTGTGTGTGTTCTTGTACTGCTTACATACTGAGTACCAAAGTCCTCATTCTGCTAGCAAAGTGAGGACATTTTTGGGAAGTCAGGACATTTTGCCTGGTCTTCACAAGTTCAAAGGAACATTTGAAGATTAAGAATTTTTTTTTTTAAGATTGAGGTTAGAATTGTGTTTAGCTCAGGGTCAGTTCAGGGGGTTAGTTGTGATGGTTAGGGTAAGGAGTTGGTAATACATTCTGCCTATGAAAGTCCTCACAAAGATATAAGTACAATGTGTATGTGTGTGCCTGCATGTGTGTGTGTGTGTGCCCATTCAAGCTCTGATAACATTTAGTATATTGGCAATACTCCACTTTCTTTATTGGTTTTTATTTCACATGCCATGTAAATTGTCCTCCTGTCTTTGTTAAGCTCTCTAATAAGTCTTAAAATTGCAAATATTCTCTTCAAGAGATGAATCTCTGCCCAGGGCTGATCAAGTAGCAGATGATGTAAAGGATATTGAAGTGTCTGCCCTTCGGTGTCTTCATCGTTCTTCCTTATACTCAGCAACAACGACTGGTGACTGATATACGCAGTAAAACTCAGACACACACCTCCTGGACTGTCGTTAACAAGTCCTAATGGTCACAATCTAGAGGAATGTAAGCCGACCCTGTGTCCCGAACTGTTTTGCCTAAATTATTGACTTTCATGCTCATGGGACACTCGACCGGTACAATGCAATGTGATGGTGGAATGACGCAGTAGAAGGATTACACAATTACTGTCTAACACAGCAGACGTTGATATAACCATGTCCACCAGTGCAAGCCTATAAAGTAGGTTCATGGGCCTGAAACTGATGGGTGATTATTTGCGTGGCTCAGTCAGCAGGTTACACAGCTCTGGTGTCACTCACATCTTCTGAAAGTGACTACTGAAAAATGCACAATCTCCTCCTAGAGTCCTTTTTTTCCCAAGCCCGGTAGAATATAAAAAAGATCTTTTTTTTGTGAATAGTCAGAACACTGAATAGTTTTCAGGACCATATTCTCCCATCAGGCCTTACCTGTAGCTAGGCTTTGTGTAAAGTCTAGCTGTAAAAAGAAGACAAACTACTTCATGGATACATTGTATCTTGGAAACATACACTCAACATGAACTCAATTCATACAGAAATATTACATTTCCTAAGCTCTGTGAACAGCGTACTCTGATTATTCTTTTAATTCTTTTTGTATTTATGATGTGTGCATCAAGGTTGGTCAGTTTATGACAGCAGTTCCAGGCAGCAGGCTGGTTTGAAAGGTTTTCCGTTATAAGCAAAGTCAGGCTGACTGACTGTGGATCAATATAATTCAATAAACTATTTGTCTGTGTCTGTTCCGTGTCCTGGTAGTCTAAAGTAAGTTTTTGAGACCCTAACAGTTGGCACTGAGAGCTGGCACTCGAGAAATTCGATGGTCAGATTCGAGCGTCAGATTGAGGAATGGAAAAAAGCATCATAGCGCGATTCGACAAAGTCACGTTCCATTCTGCACTGGGCATGTTCAGAGGATTCGTCATCTGCCCAACAGCATCCCCCTCAATGGCCAGAAATTAGGCGCCAGCAAAGGTCACGAACTGCCAAGTTACAGTCACATCCATATCAGGAATCAGCTCGCGATTACTGTAATGCTAATCAGTCAGTAATCACCTTGAGCGCCAGTCAAGCTCCTGAAAGAGCAGCCTCCATTCTCATCAATGTGACCACGCGGCTGACAGAAGTCTCATCCTGTTACAGGGCCTCATTTGAACTGTCTCCGCCAGGAATATGCTGAGTGAGATATCCATCCTCCAGCTATTGTTCCTCTTCTAATCTCCTCGCACAGAACACTTTTTCAATTTGAGCTTTTCACAGAAGTGAAGTGAGAGGACCTCCAGGTTTGATCTGCAGACTCTCAAAAGGCAGCTCCTGATATATGGAAATGAAAACTGCAGTGAAGTGTTACTGTCCCAGAGCTCAGCAACAACTTCAAATGGCTTGTTTTGTCAGAACCAACACTTGGCGCCTTAACGCTGACGATGCAAAGGGAGAAGTAAAATCATTTGAGAGAAGCTGGGACAGAAATTTGACATTTTTACATAAAATATTCTGCTGCTCATCAGTCCTCCTTGATTGACTCATCATTTCATTTGTCTTTAGCTGTGACCTGTGGGAGAGATCTTAAATTCCTTTCATTTTGAAATCTGGAAGTTTCCTCTGCAGTGCAGAATGAATGTGGAACATTTAGTATATTGATGAATAGTCTGATACGTCAAGCATGAATTATTTATTTGTCCCAAAAGAGCATGAAATATTACGGTTACTGCTCATTTACCGGTGTCAGCTCAATTCTTCTGCTGCACATTGTGCCACCTTTGCAAACCTGTTATCTCTTTACTCCAGAGCCGCCACTCTGTTTCGGACGTAAACACTTGGTCTCCATCTTATTAAGATGGTCCCGAGCACAATACACGTGTCATTGTCAAAGCGCATTTATTTGTCATTTATGGTGGTAATAACCAAAGTTTCGCAAACTTCGATTCAGACAGGAAGAATTAAACTTGGTAATGAGGAGAAGAAGGCATGCTGGTTTCATTTCAGTTGGAGGATACCTTATGTGAGTGATTTCTGAGTGTGCACAGCTGCCCCACAGCATTATCCTCAGCTGTGGCATTGTTATAGCTAAACTCCCCTGAGAAACAATTAAAATTTTGGAAAACAGTGGAGTCGGCATAATCACATATTAAGATATATTTTGCGACAGTGATGCGTTTGCTGCCCCATCCGAGCTAAAGTTAATTGGGGCTTTATTTGTTGTGTTTCTCGTGGCTGCGAAGACGCAGAATTATAAAGCATTTAAAAGTAAAATGGTAAGTTTTGCACATAGAGCAACATATCAGGAGTTAGTCAAATAGAGCCAGTTAGATTTTCAGACCTTCTCTAAAGCTAACCTTTCTACCATTAAAGTGACAGATTTACCAGTAATTTAATGTAACCAGTACAGACACAAAGACAGAAGTCTGCATCATACGGCTGCACTCAGTAAATCCAAAACAAATGTCCTTTCAACATATTACCTCTGTTAAGTCATTAGGTTAAGTGCTTTCATTAAGCTACATGCTGGGTGATCTTTTTGCTTTGGACCTGGCTGTGTGGGGGAATTTCTGACAATAAAAAAGATCAAAAATCACTGGACGGCATGCAAAAGGAAGTCGACCCGGTTGCTCTCTTTTAATATGCTAGCAGAAATATTATCTTTGTGTATTATGTTTTATTTACTTTTTACCATGAGGTTCTGCAGATGGAAGGAAGGAGTACAGCATTTTAGGGAAAAGTGTTTAGCAATGAAAGTATAGTGTCACTGTGGGGAGAGCAAGAGGGAACAAAATGAGAGAAAACAGGTACATCTCTCCTAGGTCTATAATCCCGAGATTACTGTTTGCTCCAAGGCCGCTCTGACTACACTCTGGGCCGCCTGTGCTTCACTTCTAATCTTCTCGGACCCTGCTGTCCAGGAATTGATTTGAAGATTCTCTGAATCAATTGCTCTTCTGTCTGTGGTTCCGTCACCAGTGAATTGCAGGCATTAAAAACAAACAGGTAATTCGTCCCTTTACTGTACACACATATACAGGTGATTGATAATAGGCCTCAAATGAGTTTACTGAGCCCATCATCTCCATATCAACTTTTGTATCTTTATTTTTCAGCACTTTCTGGCATTGTCTGTCCTCAGTTTGCTAAAAATCATCATCAATACAGGCTATGCTCATATTTGGTGACTGAATTTTGCAGTGGATGTAATGATAAATGCATAAACATTTGAACTCTAACCAAACAGTGTATTTTTAGTACATTTTTCATGATGTGCTTGTATGTTTCCCACTGCACACTTGCTCGAATAATGCATGAATAATGCATCCGCAGGGAACAGGGAAGGTTTCTGTGTAAGGAAGGAGCTGGAGCATGCATGTCTACCAAATGCCTTCAATTGAGCTTATTATTTATTCATTTATTTTTATCGAGTTGTGAAATCCTTCACACGAGTCCACAAATGTATTATTATTAAAGCGGGCAACAAAAATTGACTCCTCTTGCGCAGGGAAACTTTTAAAGGTGAACTTTCTGATCGCCTCAGCAGTAATTACCATCTTTCCAAAGAGTCATTCAGCATGAACGTTGGGTTTGTGGGGAATTCTTTTCATTCATAAGTCCAACATCCTTTTCACTGGACTGTTTCTAGTAGCTGAGGAATGCAATTTGCAGCTGCAAAAGTAATTGCTGTTTACTGCCAATTTAACTAATGAGTCCTAAAATAGCCTCAAGTGTGTTGTCTGGCAACAAAACGGCAAAACAAACACACATACACACACACACACACACACACACACACACAGGACGAGAAACAAAGCTAGCAGGAAGAAATAATGGCACCTTCCTTACACACACATCCTTGTACCTCTGTGTCTTTGTGAGGACTTCCATAGAAATAATCTAATATACAGCCCCCTACCCTAACCCCTGATCCTTAACCCTCCCCTTACCCTAACCTAAAACTAATTCTAACCCCAACCTAAAAACCAAGTTTTAACCCTCAATTACTTAAAATGTCCTGATTTCGTATTATGTAAAATGTCCCCATTTTGCTTATAGAATAAGTATTTTGGTACTCAATATGTAGCAAGTAAAAGAACACACACGCAGACATTTCTTGTGTCCTTAAGCCAGTCTGGACTGAGGTACCTCATCCTGGAAAGGGATGTGTTTCTTTTTGACAGATGTCATCCCTCGGCTTGCCCCCCAGGTCCTCCCTAAGTAGTGCGTCATTAATAATGCAGCACGCTCTTGCTTAAACCTGCCTGTTGTTGTGCTTAGATTGAGCCGAAAGTTCCATAGTACTCATCAAAACGCTCCTCTTCCTTTGGTAGCAGGTTCCGCTACGATTGTACAGCATGCATGAGGCAAGGTGAGTCCTTCAAAACAACAGAGGAAGCCACTTCCTCAACTCCGTCAGGGATTAGAAAATGTATGGAGGGGAAAAAAACCTTTGTGGAAGACAATCTGGGTGAAAGAATCATGAGTTGAATCAGGAGTGAATCAAGAGCTATCTCCAATTAAAACCGCCTTGACTGTCACTTGTCAGACTCTTCCACTGGTGTACCCGTGGACACAGGTGAATATGCAGTCCACTGCAGCTCAAGCAGCTTGGCTATTCTTGCCAGTAACTGAGCAGCACCCACCTGGACAGGATTTTACAACAAATGAAGTGTTCGAAGAAAGTGGTGGTGAGCTGTAATTCTGGTCAGAGTGTTTCTGAAATGACATTTTCGGTTCCCTTTAAAGACTTAGATTCAAAGGCAGGGCAGGCATTTTTTACTCTTGTGTCATTACATAGTCATTAAAATAGAGCCTAAACTTAAAAGAACAGAGCCTAATTTTAGAAGAAGGAATATTTTATATTCCCCTGTAGGGCCTAGTTAAACACTGGGAGGGAGGTCTTTTGTACTTGCTGTCACTAAAATGAATCTGGGAAGACGTTAGTAGTAGGAAACCACCAGAGTCCCGTGTGACTGTAATCTATCAACACTTTTAAACAAACACTGTTCCTATAAAAAATTAACACCCTCATTTGCCACTTTGCCCACCACATCAAATGTAAATAAATAATTTATCAATAGTCCTTAAGTGGTCTGTATTTCACTGAACAAGCCTCTCAACTTTACTCTTTCAGATGCAGTGTGATTTATCTAAATGAATCTTTAGTGACATAAAGACTGGTCTTCATGAGGAAGCTTCAGGGTGGTGTTGAGGGAATGTTCGTTTGTGCTAATGTATGCTAAGCTACACAGCAGCGAGCCATTGGTGTATCAGTACGATGAGCCGTGGCAGTGATTCACCACGCTGACAGAAGTGAGCATGACGGCTGACATTCAATGTGTCGTTAAGAGACGAGATCGGTTCATATTACCGCTCGGCGGTCAGCTGTTGGTCTTCAACAGTCGGTAAGAAGATGCAGGGAGAGGAGAAGGTGCTCTTGTTTGAGGTGGAGGACACTGACCTATATTTATTATGTGACTGAATAATAAACAGCTTATGAGTTATACTGCAGTTCTTCAGGAATGCGTTTATCTGCCTCAAAGTGAAATGCAACCTTATAAATCCATATACATACTCTATGTGCAGGATTTAAAGGAGACAGTAACACAGAGAGCAAATTGCACAACATTCCTAATATAATGCCATGTTTGTTTTGCTAGAAAAGATGTCAGCAACTCTGATGGGTTACAGATGTGAAGGCCAAGAAGACCTGACACCCGCAGAGCCGTAGTGGCTCTGAGGTTATTAAAAACAGCCTGTCCATCTGTGGACTTTGGGTTTCTGGCCTTTTGTCACTGTGAAGATGTGGCACATCAGGCTCTTCACCCTATGAAGTGACAGGAGATAAAAGCAAAATCCAATATCAGCTTGTCTGTCAAATATCAACAATCCCATCTGCCTCCCCCGATAAGACCCGTCTCGCATCATGGCTTTAGAATCTTTCAGAAGAAGTGAACGATTCTGACTGATGCTTCAAAAAAAGGAAAGGGTGATAAAATTTGAACTGGCCTCATTAAAGATTAAATGTGGTAAATGTTAAAAAAGAATTTATACTAAAAGAATTCATACTCTGACACTGATTCCTGCATTTCTGTGATGCTAAGAATAAGAGCCCATAACTAGGTAAATGACATAATAAACACATATTTAAAGCTGCAAATACTAGCAATGCAAAAGATGACTGCATTTGTTAAGTAATGTACCACTGACTAATGTGTTCCTTCTTTAAATTAGCCTCTACTCCAGATGAGTCAGACCCTTTCCCCTCTACGCACTCATGTTCCTATGATAAAAACAACATTATTTATTTTTATGCTTCATGCTAGTTTGTTTTTCCTCCTGCAAATAACACACCAATAGCTGCAGCCTCAATGCAAAATGAACAAGTGTGAAGTGTCAGCGCAGCAGGCTGAATTCTGCATTATTAATATATGAAAGCAGATGAGCATTGCCATTTAATAAAGCAAATCTCCAGGAAAATGTGGAAATAAAAGCCATATTAAAAATAAATGAATATTGCTGACTTTCTTTTGTTTTTCTTTTTTGTAAGTTCATCTGCAAATATGTTTTCACTTTTAATTCCATTGTAGGCTGTTTCAAAATATGTACAATAGTGCGATAATCCATATGTCAACATCCATAATTAAATAGGGGAGAAAATTCCACTGACAACCATTTTCACACAAACAATTTGCTTTGACACAGATGGAGTCGACACTGCAGAATCACACGAATTTCCATTTCACTAAACTCTTCAGTGAGTCCTTGAGGAGGAAACAACCTGTGAATAAAGGATCACCCACCATCTGCAATTTGAAGTGATGCTTCTGCTTTTTTGTGACACCTTTATACAAACTCAAGTCTTGTTACAGTTGTGTTAAATCAGCTGTCAAATGTTAAAATTGTTACCGAGCCCAACTTGATTAAAATGGTGTGTAAAAAATAAAACAAAACAAAAAAAAAAACTGAAAACTGGGTTGTGAGTGTGACATTTGTGCCAATTAATTTGGAAAATTTCTGTCGTGTATGAGCCTGACTCCTAAGGTCAAATGTATACCTCACGTGGTATACATAACGCAATGATGTTTTTAAAATCCTTTTTTGACTGCAAACTGATTTTACAACTGACATAGGCAACACAAATAGAGCCCCCATTATATCACTTGGAATTTATTACCAGTATCACCAGTGGTTTCCCCTGTCCCCTATGTTCCAATCCCAACATTCCCATGTTGCATCTGTTCACATAGTCCTGGGAAAACTAGGGGCTAAACGTGTCAGTAATGGAGGGCAGAAATAAACCTTTCCTTCTGTTCACACCAAAGCCTTCCCAAAATGTCCCCATAAAGTTATAGGTCTTAAGGTGGAAAAGAATATAGATGGGTTAGGGTTAGGGTTAGGGTTAGGAAAATGACGGTAAACCAGTAATGAGAGGTTGGCCGGGATGTGGTGATGGAAGAGAAGGAGCTGAGAGAATGAAAAGGAAGAATAAGGGAGGACAGTCACCAGCTGAATAAAAAAGGGGGGACTTTTATCATTTATTCATTTGAAATGCAAAAGCAGAGAGGCAGATACAGAACATACCCAACTAAGCCTTCTTCCCCTCATCATTTGCATTGACAGGACTGCAGGGTTTGTGTGAAGGCTGACGCTTATGAGCTGCATGGAACTGCGCAGGCCCCCTTGAGCCAGTTCAAACTCCCACATATTGCTGAACATGTGAGAGCTCTGAACAGAGGCAAGGCAAACAGCACTTACTGCCCCCGCTCTTTTTTGGCAGCTATGCATAATGAAGACAGGAAAAGTAGAACCAAGTGCTGCATGGTAGTGTGTAACGTTGTGTTTCCACACAAGCATTAACTGCTTGGTAACTGAGCCTATGCAGTGAGACTGCTCTGCAGGATTCAAGGATCAGACACTGGACTAATTCTGCTGACATGTTTGAAGCAGACATGAATTATGATGATGAAAAGAAGAGCTATTGCATAAATTAATACATTTAGATTTTACTCTTTGGTTTTAAAGTTACCAATCTTTTTCAGAGATGAAGTCAAATTCTCAACATTCTTCTAACTTGCTGCAATGACCCATAACAGGTCTGCTGGAACACTGATTATGATGGTCTGGCCCCCTCAAAGTCCAGACCTCAACCCCACTGAGCAAACCTGGACAGACTGACTTTACATTCTCAGGAAAGCCTTTGGCCTGAGTTGTAGATGACACGGGACGATATTAGTGTTGGTTTTTAAGGAAATATAATAACACTGCGCCACAGAGATATGCTTTCAGATGTTTAACCAGCATGTTAATACATGTTAACATACATGGGGGAATCAGCAAAATGTGTGATGAAAGTGGCTGGACCAAGTTGCAAGCATAATGGAGCTAATGGGTGATGTATGGTTGGATGTATGGAGCTAATTTATGTAATTAAGTGTGTAATTTTAGTCATGCACAATGTTGTGTTCCTAACTTACCTTGTTGTGTCTTGTTCTACGTTTTTTGTGAGAATGTGCATATGTCTGCATGCGAGACTGACTGTGGAAAACGTTTTATCAGATTCAGATTTAAAAGACAAGTTGCCAAGAGTGACAGTGCTTCTTCACTCCTAACACAACAGCAGAGCTTTCAAGGCCACACAAGTGGTATTTAGCCGGTGTGAGGACAGGAAGAACACATCCTGCACAGGTGGATGCTTTACAAGGCTTCAATCGAGTCATAACTCTAGAATGTGACACATACAATAAGCCAATCAGGCTGCTATCCTCCAGTCCCTCCAAAAGCCAGGTGCTCCTCAATGCACCTGTACTCACCGTGTAATGGTATGGATGTGGGCTAAATGACTAAACAACAGAACTGGATTTAAGGGCAGAAAAACAATCCATAAATTTCAGTGAGAAAAGATGTAATTCTTTGTGAATACTCACTCATTAAAACATGTTATTCATGGCAACTTTTAGAGAACATACATCATGTAAACCTTGTGTAAATGAAATGATAAGAATATTCACCTACCCTACTGGCATCAGATGTATTAGATTTTTTTTATTGTTGTTTAACTAACATATTTTAATAAAAATCTCCAAACCACTGCTTCAATATTTTTTGTTTATTTTGTACTTTATCATTATTTTACAGCTGTGTTTCATGCATGCATTCTTTACATTACTGCCAAGACATTAAAACCAACCAAAAAATGGGGTCAATGTGTGTGTACCCCATGCCTGCACGATGTGCACAAAAGGATGCATTAATGCTAGCAGCCCCTGCTCTGCAATCACCTGTACCCAGCTCTTGGCAGACTTTTTAGTTGGCTCCAAAAGCCTCAATGAGATCCAAAGATCTTTGTGTCCTCCAGTGAGTTGTGCGAGCAGGACTATCTGTACCGGTGTGCACGTGCAGAATAAAGCCTGTGCTGGAGGGAGAGGGCAACATACTGACCGTCTCCTTCCCTCGCTGTCAGGACCAATCAGTGTTTGGCAAGTTAATGGAGAACACAAAACCCATTTAAAAGCTACATTTACCACTTGGCTGATTCCATTACATTGTGTAATTTCCAGGTGTCACATTTCCCCTCCACATGTCTGTCTTAATGCTCTCCCAAGCACACTCTGATTAGTCAGCCTCGGCTGGCTCCCCCAAATCCACTCTAGCAGAGCACCCCATCCATTTACATCCTCTTTGCAGGATGTAAATGGATGTATCTTTGCAAAACTCTTTGCAGCACTTTTTCTATAGGTGGGAGTTTTTATATAAAAATAATACTAGACACAGACCTAAACCGTCCAGGCCTGTTTACTGGCTGACCAAATATTTCATTCTCACATCGTACAGCGATGCAATGCTTGTTGAAAAACACTGAAAACACTGAAAAACAACATGTTCCATCAAGAATAATGGAAATGATAATAATCTGTTCCCAAAGGCACTAATCAAAAAAAAAAAGAAAATCACACTTATTAGAAGTAGAGGTATACAGAAAACAATTATTTTAACACACAGAAATCAATAAAATTCATTTTCAATAACACTTTTAACAACATTTTTGATCATTACGGTAACGCCTGGAGCTACTTCAGCTAACAGCCTCCTTACTGGCCAGTATGGTAGCCATGCTTGATGACACTATAACTGTAATCCCATAATAAAAACATGATGGGCAATGACAAGCAGTCACCCAGTCCCCGCACTAGACAAGCACAAACCAGCAATGAGGTTGGAGATTTTTTTTTTTGGCAGCCACCAATGCTGTGCTGGCAGATCATACAACACTTAACCCGGCACCAAAACTCCACTGCATTTTCTTTGAGCATCCCAAAACTTCAAGGGTTGACTGTACCGGTAAAACTGCTTCACAGTAATCAGTAGAATCTAAGTCAAGTTTATTCACCCAGAGTGGAAATTTTAACTGCTCCCTGATACTTTGAGGTGAAGCTTCTTGGGACTGATTAGGGAGAAAAATACTAGGTCCTGTGTAAGCTATTTTCTTTTGTTTGTTTGTTTGTTTGTTTTTGTTTTTTTCTTTTTTTAATAAAACAATAAAATGCCTGGAAACCTTAATTGCATGTTACTCGTTATTTTGGCTGCATCCGAGGCTCTCCAACCATCAAAATCCCTAAACTACAGCCCAAAACCATCACGGTCTTCAAATAAAGATGAAAAACTTCCTGTATGTGGAGGCTTTTCTTCACTTTCCAGAAAATTAGTAATCTGAGCATTAAACAAATATGACGTTGAGTGATTGCCTTTTCTTATGTGTCAGCGGCCGATTGGTTGATTCAAAGCAGCTCAGGGAGCTAACCACTTAAAACAATAGGTTTTGAATTCCCAGCGGTACCAGTGGTGATCAGGAGAAAACCTCCAATACTTTGTTGAACATGCTGCGGATGTTTAATCAGGGGCCAGCCATTGAATTTCGCTCATAGAAGGACTCAGGAAATCAATGCTGGCTCAAGATGCATTTGAGGGTTTCATTTAACTTGTGACCTAAAGCCTGCCTGTTCTTCAGGTTGAGCAGCCACCAGGGAGCTGCCACCACCAGCTCTTTCCGCCACCGAAACGTCCCATTAACTTGAAGCAATTCATGGATTCATTGCACAGTTTTTGTGTTTTTCAGCGACACGAAATTCCACACTAATACTCTACAAATTCATTCAATGAATGAATCAATGTATAATGGAAAATACCAACAATCTGAGTGAACATTGGACAAACCTTGAACAACATGTGCAGTAAAAGGGTTAGTAAATGTATTTGTTTTACTTAAACCTATCATTTTTCATCTACAGTATCTCTTCATCAATACATCTGTTAGAAAATAATTAAGATAAGATAAGATAAGATAAGATAAGATAAGATAAAATAAGATAAATCTTTATTGTCATTGAACAATCATACTTTGGACAAAAGTACAACAACATTGAGGTACTGTCCCACATCAGTGCAAAAGAAGGCATACGAATCAGAATAAAAAAGAAAAATAGAAGAAAGTAGCATAAAAAAATAAAATAAATATATTCACAATTAAAATATACAGTGTGCAGCAGCTTAAACACCCAGTGTCTTGGTGTGTACAGTCCCTCAGGATGCTGCGTGCCCTCTGGAGACAGCGGGTGCTGCAGAGGTCCTTCAGGGAGGGAAGGGGATGGCCAATGATTTTCTGGGCGGTGTTAATGACCCTTTGTAGTGCCTTCTTGTGTGCCGTGGTTCAGCTCGAGAACCACACAGAGATGCAATATGTCAGCACACTTTCAATGGAGCAGCGGTAGAAGACAGTCAGCAGCTCCCTCTTCAGATTGGTTCTCCTGAGAATCCTCAGAAAGTGGAGACGCTGCTGGGCCTTCTTCACAGCCTCTGAGGTGTTACAGCTCCATTGGAGCATCTATGTGCACTCCTGGGAACTTAAAGCTGAGCACCCTCTCTACACATTCCCCGTTGATGCAGATGGGCTGAAGGTTGGACTTCTTCCTCCTGAAATTGATTTTCAGTTCTTTGGTCTTGGAGATGTTGAGGACCAAGTTGTTGTCCGCACACCACCCCACCAGCTTCTGGACCTCATCCCTGTATGCCGTCTCATTTCCACCAGAGATGAGTCCCACCACGGCGGTATCGTCGGCAAACTTAATGACGGTGTTGTCTGGGTGGGTGCTGACACAGACATACGTGTACAGAGTGTACAGTAGGGGACTGAGCACACAGCCTTGTGGTGAGCTGGTGTTGAGGCTGAGTGGCTGTGGAGAGATGGGGAGCCACTCTGACTCTCTGTACACGGTCAGACAGAAAGTTCCTGATCCAGCAGCAGGTGTTGAAAAGGAGTCCAATGTCCAGTAGTTTTTCTGTCAGTCTGTCTGAGAGTATTGTATTAAAAGCAGGGCTAAAGTCAACAAAGAGCAGCCAAACGTAGCTCCCCTGCTGTTCCAGGTGGGAGATGGTGGTGTGGAGTGCTGTGACGATGGCGTCCTCTGTCGATCTGTTAGCTCTGTATGCAAACTGAAGTGGGTCGAATGCCGGTGGGAGGCAAGACATGGTGTGCCGTCGGACCAGTTTCTCAAAGCACTTCATTATAACAGGAGCAGAGCGACTGGTCGGTAGTCGTTGAGGCTGCTGATGGAGGTCTTTTTGGGCAGCGGGACAATTGTGGCTGACTTCAGACATGGTAGGATGAAGGACTGGGACAGTGATGCATTGAGGATCTTAGTGAAGACCCCAGCCAACTGATCTGCGCACTCCCTGAGGACCCTCCCGGTCACTCCGTCTGGTCCGGGGACCTTCCTGGCATTCACTGCCCTCAGTGTGCGCCTCACCTCGTGCTCTTGCACCATGAGACTGGAGTTGCTGCAGTCCGGTGCTTGAGCTGCGGCTGCCCCGGGTCCTCCTTCCCCCTTGAAGCGTGAGAAGAAGTGGTTCGTCACCCTCTGCCATTGTGGTGTTGCTGGACTCGTACTGGGTTCGTTGCTGGACTCCCTGCCACACCTGCCGTATATTGTTGTCACTGAAGTGGTCCTCAATTTTCCTCTTATAAGCTGCCTTGGCCTCTCTGATTCTTCTTTTCAGGTCGGCTCTGGCTGCACTGTACTGTGACCTATCACCGGCTCTGAAAGCGACATCACGCTGCCTCAGCAGGACCTGGACCTCTTTGGTCATCCAAGGTTTCCGGTTGGGATACACCTGGAGACATTTGTCCACAGTGAGGCTGTCGACACAGAAGTTGATGTAGCACAGATGGGGTGTGCTCCTCCAGGTCCCGATCTTCAAAAACACTCCAGTCTGTGTTCTCAAAACAGACCTGCAGCTGGTGTAATGCACACTCCGGCCATGTTTTAACAATCTTTGTGGTTGGGGGGGGGCTCTTCTCCTGATGGGGGTGTATGCAGGAATGAGCAGCATGGACATGCGATCTGAAAGACCCAGATGTGGTAGAGGGGTTGCTCTATAGCCTTTTTGGGTGTTGCTTGCACCCCTTGTTGCACATTTAATATGTTGATAAAATCTGGGGAGTACTGTCCTTAGATCAGCATGGTTAAAGTCCCCAGCTATGATATGCACTGCATCAGGATCAGAGTTCTGCTGGCTGCTTACTGCTTTGTGCAGCTCATCCATGGCTACGTTAGCCTTAGCATCGGCTGGTATGTATACGGCCGTTACCATGACGACGGTAAACTTGCGAGATATATAGACAGGTCTGCATTTGATGGTCAAATATTCCAAGTTTGGGGAACAATGTCTGTCTACAGTCTTTGCATTTTTGCACCAGTTGTCTTTGATATAGATGCATAACCCCCCCTTACCAGAGTTCCTGATGCTGTCATGCATTTTCTTTTTTTGTTTGCAGTTTTGTATTTTCTTGTGTGATTTACAATCAAAGGAAAAGAAATTACTCTTCAAAAAAACAAAAATACCATACATGAAAAGAGGACATGAGGATACATTTGTTCACAATTATTGCTATTAAACTTAAACTAATTTTATTTATATAGCACCTTTCCTTCCTGATTCTTTAGGCTAAATGCTAAAAGCCCCAACCCCCACCCCCACTAACCATGCACGCACACATTCACTCAATTGCGCAGTCAGTCATGCACAGACAGCCACAAACGTGTTCTTTAAAATACGAAACACGGAAAAAGAAATGGCTGGGCTCTGAGGAAACAGGTGAAGAAAGCAATAAATGTTAAACCAATATTACACTCAGGGCTGCTCATGTATCACTACATATAGATTTAAGTGTAGACCACCAAAATGGGGGCAAAATTTACATACAGTAATAAAAATATGTAATGCAATTGCACAATGTGCTAGTTTAGCTTTGAATTTACAAAACAATGCCAGATGCATCTAGTTTCCCAAATGTTCAGCTGCGCATATACATCATTTATTGCTCTTCTCATACATTTAAATTAAAACTCTCTTTAACAGTTTTCATAGTAGGAAATACTGAGGCCTGTATCCTGGGTTGATTTGCAGGTCTGATCCTCCCACTCAAGTCACGACAGCATTGCCCAGTGTTGGTGAAGTATATTAAAAGGACCCACAGGGCCACTAATGATCCGCTCTCCATCAATGTGCAGCTTGCCAGGAAATGTCTTGTCCTCTAATGAATGATTCTGCAGCCAGCAATCAATTTGCACTCATGCTAACGGAATTAAATTAATTCCCCAAAAATCCACCATGTGGTGGGTGGATGTGATAATTGTTAACATATATGTTGTGTAAAAAAAGATAGAGGGGAAAAAACATAACAAAGCAAGCTGTCCATCTTTCTTTGGGTCAAATAAAGTGTGTGGGAAGGGCAACATTCATCATGTGGGCTATGAGCTATTTTCTGTCTGCTGAATGACTGGAGGCGATCCTTCAGGAATTCATCATCTATCAAACTGTGTGATATCCCCTCTGGCAGGGTGGGAGAGGATGAAGTCTGACACCTCTGGGGTTGCCTGCAGAGAAGAAGGTCAATCAGGATGCATAAGCTTCGCGCTTAACTTTGGCAGGACTACCGCTCTTATTAAACTACGCTTACAGATGATAACAAATGAAGACTCAGGAGATCTCCTTCGCCTCTCACAACCAAATACAGCCATTCATTCAGACCTTTTCCTTCTATTTTACATATTTAAACACCTGTCAGACATTTACAGATTTTCACATTCATAGCCAGAATGGACATGTTTTTTTTATCTGAATACAATGTGATATTTTACCTATAATTAAAAAAGAAATCAATGTGCAGGGAAGCAAAATACAACCAAAACTGAGAGATAATCAGCTGTACAAGCACAGCACCTCCTCATGCAGAATCTGACCACTTTCTACACAATGTGGAAGCTATTTGTCGTGGTAAAAAAAAGGCACCATTTTGTTTAAAACATTTGTAAAGAATACTGGTAGAGGTTAAATACAGATAAGTATTATGTTTCATATATAAAAAATAAAAAAATAAAAATAAAAAAAGACGCACTAAAAATTCCCAAAGCCAACAAAAACACTAGGGACATAAGACGACGCTTTTTCATAAAGAAATAAAGTACAAAGAGGAAAACAGGGAGGAAAACATACAGAACAAAATTCACAAAGGAGGGTAGTTTAATGAGACACAGGGGAAAAGGGTGGAGTAGACATTCAAATAGGATAAAAGATGGGAAAAGTAAAGCAAGGGGTGCTCCTCTTCCAGGTTTAGTACATAAAGTTCTAGAACTTTAAACTAAATAACTATGATGGGCTAAATACATTCAGTATTTTTATTTATTTTTTTTTACTATTTCAATGTTGAAACCAACCTTGTTAGACAAGAAGGATGGATGCTGAGGTGAAGGGCTTTGTTGAATCTAACCCCAGAGGAAGATATCAATGTGGGTTTTTTATTTCAAATAAAGGAAACCATAGTTAGGCAGGTCGCAGCACATAAGTACTGATAAGAGGATGCGATAATATCCGTTACAGCTCATAATGTCAGCCAAATAATCCAATTATGTCACTCTAAAGTTCTGCTTATGGTAACAACTCATAGTTTACACCTTCCTCAGTATGTTAAATCACCAAGATAACAAATATAATGTATTATTATAAATCACTGACATGATATCTGCAAGAGCAGAAAGCCAACAGTCCTCTATTGGCTGCTGATAGTCCATGTTCAGTGTATAGATTTGTCTCGTGTTTAAGATAAAAAAAATCCATACCTACATGGCATGTACGTGGCATGTTCCAAAGACACAAAAACATTCCCACTAGTATATCATGTCTGTTTAAACACCCCAGCAGGAATGGTAACATGAATGACTGCTTCAGGATGGGGTTTTCATCATGGTCTGCACTTAGTGTATGTCTGTTGGTGCTGAAAATAGTGAATGGGATGTTACTATTTATGTTACTTCTGTAATCTTCTGTAAATCTTGCATTTCAATATATCCACTGTATTCCCCCAAAATTTGAAATTTTGACCACGATGATTGACAGCTGACCTCTGGAGACATCAGAATGTTGCAGATGCTATCACTGGATACATACGTATGTCACCAGTGAGAGATGGAAGCTCTCACAGGCTTGATCATTCATGCTCACTTTAGTGTCTGTGATAAACTGTTTAAATAACTCACAAGACTGACAGCAAACCTGGCAGACTTGTTCTGGTGAAGCTGCTTAAGAAAGAAAAAAAATGCTGCAAAACAAAGAACTCACTCCCAAATCTTTTACAGCTCTTGTGACAACTTCAGCTGCCGCTCTTTTTATTTCATCCACTGACATCCTTTCTTTCTCACAACACTGCCGTTGACTTTGAATGTCTGTTTTTACCCAGACTGCACCTGATATTTCTGCAGGCTCACAAAACTGCATGCGGCGCCCTGCATAAGCGGATCAAAGTTTTTGATCTTGCTGATGCCACCGTCTGCTTGTTTAAAGATCGGCCGTACACAAAACTATCAAATGAGAAGAATTTAAAAAAGGCGTTTTACAATTAATCCAGCAGCCAGAAGTAAGGCTTAGCAATAAGCTGTGTTGTTTAGGGAAACACTTATCTCTATGGATCTTGCTGGGAAAAGGGGTCTTGGCTGGATAATGTCACTCTTGCTCCACTGGTTTGGTACATTAAGCTGACTATTTGATCTATGGGAGAATCAATAATGGGGCATCTGTAGAGGACTATAACAGCCAAAATCACTGACAAACGAATCCTGATTCACCCAAAGACTCAAGAAAGACCTTAAGACTGCAGGTGCAAACGTTCTGAAAGGCAGGAAAAACGTCCAGAAATAGGAGCCACAGTTGTAGATCTGCCCTTCAACAAACTGTTTTTGCACTCTCGCATCGGTCCAGCTAGACCTGCAAACCATAGTGCAAGAGTCAGCTTTACGATTGAACTGTCAACAAGTGGAAGACAAACACATCTGATTGGACAATCAGTTCGATGACTTTCCTACATTTGGGATTTGCTGCAGCCCCATCCCAAATGCTTCTGTTTGTCACATGAAACCTGAGCAGCTGAGCCATGATTGTAGAGTGGACCCTACCTTCCTATCAAGCACTCTTCAGCCCAGGCAATCATCTGTGCCCTTACGTCTGTTCCCCTGGCAGTTGCCATGACAACAGCCTCTGCTTGATCAGGCTCTTATTCATGGAATGACACTTGAATGACCACTTCATGGATCACTGAAGCCCACCAATGTGGATAAAGAAATACAGAAGAATGGAAAATTATTGATAATAATCATGATAATGATTGGTCACTTTAAAATTTCTGATGATCACTAGTCCCCAACTCTGTTTCAAAAAGATATGCTTCCCTACCCCCACTTCAGGACTAATGGTTGGACCAATGGTTTAGTTGATTTTGTTTCCCCTCTTTCTTTCTGTATCGGCTTTGACTAGGTATACTCCCCTTTTGAGCAAAGTTAAGCAAATTTTCCATACAATTCTAATTCTCACATCCCCTAAAACTGTATTAAAGCTGCACTGATAGCGCGCCAAATTAAAATGCTCAACTTGATAAACATGCAACAGACAACAAAATGCAAGTGAACCTTGAAAAGAATCATCAAATGCCTATTTGCTGCTGTTACCGTGTATTCTTGTTGCGAGGTAATTGCTCAGGCCTGCACCAAATCATATTGTTATTTATTTTCTCTCGCTTTTTTCTCTCCACAACCCGAGTTTGTTTAGCAAGGCTGTAAATGCTGTAGTTTCACCCCCTGCTCTATTCTGATTATGTAGCTGCACCCACAATGACTCCGAGTTCACCAAACTGATATTCTAGTCTATTTTCCCTGTCTGTGATATAAACAACTTGTGTATAAAGATGGCGTGTCAGAAAAATAATATTTATGATAGTGGCCAAAATTGTGTCTACATTTCATTTGTTTTTGTTTTTTTTATTGTTTTTTTTTTTTTTTTTCCAAACAGTGTTTCGGAGTTTGGTTAGTTTAACTTTCAGGTAGCCAAATGTTTCGTAGCTGCAAGTATCATGTTTTTTTTCTGACAAGCTGTGCAGCCCACATACGTAAGAAATTCATTCTGTAGCCAGCTTCCTGCTTAGCACATCTGCGCTCAGTCCCATCGTTAAGGAGAAATCAGATGTTATTTATCAGTGAGCATCACTGTCTGAAGCTTCTCCGTTCTCATGAAGCGCTACACCTAAGGCAGACCCGCGGGCTTGCAGCCGACTCTCGTTGAAACACTGCCTGGGTTTTATGACTCTGGTCCCCCAGATTGACTCAATCATCTGCCTGCATTGGTGGACAGTAAAGTGTTCTGTGGTCTGATATGAAGACAATGCTGCCATTCTGGGGAAGCTCATGCAGCCAGATGTGCTGCTATGTTTGGAACCTCAAGAAATGTTTCCACCCGTCTGTAAATCTGACCATATTTAAGGTGATGAGGGGAAAAACACGTAGAATTTCCTCCTCATTCATACAGCAAAGATTAAAATGTGACTAATGCTGTCGCTGAACAAGGATTACGCAGACACCTCGCAGCAAGATGAGTACTTAAATTATTTCAGCCTGGTTGCATTGAAGTGAGCTCAAACCATGTCAGGATGCCTATTTTGAAGGAGATTTCTATCTTCTACCGTAAAACTGAAAAGAAAAAAAAAAAAACAGTTTGGGCACTTTTTTTTCTTTTATTGAATTTGTTTGTGTGAAAGGGTCTAAGGCATACGTTACTGTTACATTAAGGAAGCAATATAAGTCATCTATTAGTCCAGCTCACATTTCAGCTCCATGCAGAATGCACAGATTTATTTGTAATATAGATGTAGTTTTGCCTCCAGAGCTCAGATACAGTGATAGATTATGACAGGGCCTTTTCTCTACCTGCCTATAGGGCAGTTAGTCATGTGTGGTTGAAGTCAAACTGGCCCTCTCAGGACCTTTTCAATCCCAACCATATTCTGTCAGCAACCCCACCTCCTCTACAACATTCTGTTCATGTCATCCATCAATCTTTACCTTCGCTTATCCTGAGCCCCGAGCCAGGCCCGGAGATGACAGCAACTGCTGGTGGGCTTCAGAACCGCTTCCTCCCTGCGCATCGTGTCGGCACAACGGGCCATCGAGCAGCAGACATCCAATCACATGTGACAGTATGAGGACCACAGACCTCAGGAAGGAGCTGCACGTGGTGTAAACAGGCTCTGACAGCAACACTGACTAACAATCCACACATCTGCAGGAGGAGCAGCTATTTATATCAGCTAAAACCCTCCAACAACCAGGTGACAGCGCAGAGATGAAGCAAAGAGGAAAGCAAAGACAGCGACATGAAACACTAAACAAAACACGCCAGTCTGACAACACAAGTGAGTGAGAAGTTGACGGGCGTTGGAGCAGAACATCTTTTTAGTACTGACACATCGCTTCGCTTCTTTGTGCCCGTGAAAAGTCACTCTGAGGAACCCAAGAAAGCGGGTTAATTAAAGCAATTTAATAATCATAATCTTCTATTAAGGGTTCCTTTTTTTTAGTAGAATCATTCAACAGTTTGTCTGCATTCCAAACGTTGCGGGTCACAAAAGATAGCCCAGAAACGCTGTTTATGTTTACGTGCACATGCTTTACGTGCATGAAATGGAGGTTTGACACTAAACTCTCAGTAGTTTTCTGTCTGGCTGTTTCATATTACCTCGTTATCTCACTGGCTACAACAACAACAACAAAAAGTCTATGTGACATCTAATAATAATAATAATTATTATTATTATTATAACAGAATGATCAACTTTACTTGTATAGCACCATTCATATAGTAATTGTGGCAATAAAAGGGAAAAGAGACATTTAAAAAGTCATGCACTTGTTTTCTTACAAGCCCCGTTTTTCTCCTTCTCTCTCGTTTTCTCTCTCCTCCCTCCATGACCTGACCTAGACACCCTCATACCTTCTTCCTTTCTCTAATTGTCTCTTAACCTTACTTGAGGTATCTGAATCCACCTCTTTTTCCCTTCTCTGCCACGTCATCCTGTCACGTGCAGCAATTCCTGTTTCCTTCTCGTGGATTTTGAGTCTGATCTTAACAGTAACGTTCGGCAGGTTCACTAAACCAAGGCAGGCCTGCATATCTTAAGCAATTAAATAAAAAAAGAATTGAAAGTATCAGTTTTGTTGTTTTCTGGAATTACAAGAACAAAAAACTTGCTAATACCCAGGGGTAATAGGGCAATGCGAAACGGAGAGCAGATTAGAAATTTACTTGTTTTCATCTTGTTTCAGTTCATTATTTCAAAGAGAATAAGACATTAAGATGTTCTTTCAATAAACAAAGGCTGATTAATTTCCATGGCAAACAAAGTCTAATAGTTCCTGTCTTGTTGGAGATTATTTTGGAATATCTACTTAAAACACAAAGATGCCTTTCATGTACCCCCAGCCTTTTTGATAAAGTTATAGTTGTCAGAGGACGAAGAGAAACCTGGAAGCACAAAGAGTCTTTATAACAAATGCACCATTTTAGAACCCAACACCTTTAAAATTCATCATTGAGCATGTGTTTCTTCTAGATTCCTATTTGTCTTTGTTGTATTAATAATGATCCAAGAATATTTTCCAATCAGACTGCGGCATTGAGAGGTGGAGCGAGCGACGTTTGCTAAATTCAAACAGGTTAGTCCCTTCATGACTGAATCAGAGTTGTCAGGGACATCAAAGCGTTATCAAAGCCTCTTTCCTTTTCTGGAGGGAAGGGTTCTAGTTATGGCCGGGCAGCGTAAACGGTGCAAGTCGGGGAAATTCTGTCTGCTCATCGTCAGCCTTAGTCTCTCCTTTCATGCAGATCTTTAAGGAAGATGAAAAAGAGAATTACTTACATCGTAATTCCAGGTGGAATCACGAAGGCGTCGACAGTATTCCACCGGTTGGTCTGTACATTTGATAGTTACAAAGTCAGACTGTGATGTCTGAACCGTAAATGAATACATTTATATGAATAATAATGAAATGGCATTACCCTGAAGCAGGGGAGATTCTAGGGTCAGAATTTTAGGGGTTCTGAGCACCAAATGAGCCCCACCACAACCACCCACCCTTTTATTTATTTATTTATTTTTTACACAAAAACAAAAAATATGTTTATTGAAAAATAATTTTGGATAATCATTATGACATTTCTGAGAGAAGAGCATCATCTTTTGGGTAAAAACTCACTGGAAAGACACGTGCAAGTGTGTGTGTTGTGATTGGTTAAAAAAAAAAAAAAAAAAAAAACGAATAAATACAGCAAAAGACAAAAAAAAATTATTAACTTTATTTTTTTGTCTAGTGTGATAGTCAGACATACACAACTGAAAAAAAACTACAATGATCTAGGAATAAATAAAAACTGCCTATGTGCAGCAGCCACACCTAAAGTTTGCACACATATGGTGGTATACAGTGATATGTCGTATCGTTTTTCAGCTTGTACACACGTTTGTTTTCACTTTTGTCCAAACGCCGCAGCACTGGCAAAGTTTCGTGTCTCCATGACGACTGACCGGAAAAAGACGCCCGTAGCATCATGTTTAACTGTTACATGACTCCCGATTCTTAAAATTAGTATTTAGAGTAATGCTAAATTTTAAAAAACAGAGACACATAACGCAGTATATATGTAGGCTGGTTATTTGGTTATCTGTAGCGGCTTTTTTTTTTCGCATCGCTACAGTTCGACTGTAGCCGTGCTAACAGCGCTGACGGAGCTAATGCAGCTAACGGCGCTAACTGAGCTAAATGGTAAACAGTGCCTGGACTCTAGTGACGTTACTCGCCGATTTGGTATCGGAATTTGAACAACTCTAAAAGGAAACATGAGTGAGACAGCTTTGGAAGAACTTACTTGTTTCACAACAACTAAAGGGATCCTCACTGTGTGGGCATCTCGCTGGAAGACGGACTGTGACCCTGCAGAGCGGTGCAGGTAACGTTACAGAGAAGTAATGTTAGTGAGACGAGGATGATACCATTAGGCGGGGGTGTTTACATTTTCATTCTTAAAATATAAATTTAAACCATAAACTATGGATTATGTTTTGGACATTATCTAAACCTGACAAAAATGAACTAAAAGTTTAGAATAACAACATTTCTTACTTCAGGTTTTAGGGGTGCTGAGTTTCAATTTAGGGGTGCTGAAGCACCCCTAAAAAGGGGCTAGCCTCGTCCATGCCCTGAAGTGGTTCACTCTTTTCAAATCGTTCTAAATTTTTCTCTTGCTTTATTGTCAGCTGGGATTAAACATTCCACCACATATGAAAGCCTGAGTTAATGTGGAGGAGTTTAGGCGTGTAAATTATTGCACCACCTAGTGGTAAGAATTTAGATCGCAAGTATTTAAACCCCCATTTTTTATTTTAATTACACGTACGTCAGACTGTTTTTGGTACAATATATTAATGAAGCAAAGTTTAATTTAGTTTTATAATGCATATTTTGATGTCAAGTGCATACTGATTAATAGATAATCAGATGCAATCCTGGTTCGTAAGAGTCACCACAACCACAACCCTTCATCAGTGGGACCCATTCTTGCTGTCAAACAAAAACACATTTATCCATATTTTGTGGGATGTTTCTGAATTTCTGATAACATAATTGTGTTTACTGGTGCGTGCTTAAAAGAGATCTTATGCATCAGAAACTGTTGATGAGGACCACCAAGTTTTGGCTTTTGAAACAAGTTAAAGAAAAGGACTTCACCTTTCAGCAGTAAAACTTGCATTGGTTCTCCACAGTAGCTATAGTGGCAATATTACAGGTTTTTTTTTTTATTTTTTTATTTTTTTTTAATTATTCGAATTTTAAATAGAAAAACATTAATATAACATACAAAAGAAAAAGCGAGTGATGGAGTGAACCTGAGTCAACTTCCAGCGTGGCAGGAGTAAACCATGCTCACTATGGTCTATGTTGAATAAAACTCTCCGCACTAATGAGCCTTTTCTTTTAAGCACAATGAATGTAAAGAATGTTTCACATTATGGTTTTTACCTACGCAGGAGTCACTGTAGTGGTATGTAGTGTGACTGTGAATGTCATTCCAGCATAATCCCTAGTGAGTTGCAGCATATTTGGATCCATTTTAATCACTACAAATTAATATCAGTAAAAAGGGACATTTAAACACATGAGAAAAGGTAAACCCAATGGTTGATTATCTGTAAGGTAACTCATTTTGCGCAACTAAACAAGGTGAGGAAAGAGCTGATGGCAGAGAGGCATTTGGAGCAGCTCTATGGTCATGATTAAATCCCAACACGTGGCAGATGAGTAATTCATTCGCTCTTAATGTGCTGCAGCTGCAGTCTAATAAGAGAGGCCCAGGGAGGACACCTGACCACAGGGTCCCCATGAATCTGCATTTGTCAAGCAGTCTGAACAATGGCACTGAGACAAGCAGGAACATCACTTTTTTATCTAAAGTTAAGTAAAAAAAAATTACATTTGGCATAGCAGCGTTTGAAGTCATGGCTTTTCTGTCAAACCTTATCAGGCAACTGAAGGCATTAATTGACATAGAGGAGGGACAACAGCATTTCTGTCAATGGTTTATGAGGACAGATTCCTTGATTTTTCACATTGCAGGTTAAGTGCTAAAAACTTTTCAAGTAAGTAGTGGCACAATGGGGATGTTTCAGGGACCTGATAAGTTAAACCAGGGGCATTTTATTTTTATTTTATATTCCATCTTCAGAAATAAAAAAAAATATTAAGATATTCTATCTACTGGAAGTTCAAACTGGGAGTGACACTGGAATTTTTAGTAGGGTTTCACCAGCCTTTGTCCAATTGAAGAGCATCAAGGAGGACAAGTATTTATGTTATATCCACTGATAGGCTTTACTGCACACTACAGAGAATATTTTTCCTATTTGATAAAGACCCAGTAGTGATTTAATCACAATAAATTTGGTATCATTCAAGGCAATTGATTGTGGTTTTACTTCTCCTCAAGTGCAATTGGAAAAAAGGTCTGGATTCCAGATTCCTAAAATTGTAAATAGTTTTCATGTAGACAAATGAAATGACAACAATGGATGTAGACACAACCTACATTTACATACTAAGGTTCTTTACAGTACAGCAGAAATAAAAGAAAACATCTCACAATTGTGTGTGTGTGTGTGTGTGTGTGTGTGTGTGTGTGTGCAGTGAGGGGAACCACAACTTGACAAGTATATAATTTTTTGGAATGGGAAATATGGGATATGTAAGAAACAGTATTTATCCCACATGCAGTGTTGAAAACTCATGAGTCTGCTCTCGTGTACTTGTCATTTATTATATGGCTTGTCAAATGCTTTGTGTGTCAAAGAAAAAAAACAGCCCTTTTAAATGCAACAATAGAAAACCTCACTCCTGCACAGTAGTGCAGTGATTCTAAGGCACTTGTTTTACCCTGCACAAACAATAGCCTTTTAACAATGCTGGTTCTGACCAAGCAAAGACCTCCTTACATATCAAGTGTGCTACATTGTCATTATTGTGCTAAAAAGCTGGCATTTATATTTGAAAAGTTTAGGAAATTGGGAATAAAAAGCAGTGCAGACTGTGTGAATGTCTGAGACTCGTCTGAGAATGGTAGAGTCGGCAACTAGCAACAGTGTACAGCTAACGGTTCCTTTGTGACTTTACGTTCCAAGAAACTTCTCATCCAACACAGAGCTGGGCATTAGAAGCACAAGCCCAGTCAGGAGAAACCGTAATAAGGAAAGACCCTATGAATTATTGATTGTGATGGCCCTCCCTCCTTCAGCCCGGCACCCTTTTAAGATACAGATTCTCTTTAAATCCAATAGGCTTGGCTGAGCTCTCAGTTGTGGCTCTCTGAGCACAGCGGCTCTCCGAGTAAAAGAGAGCAATGGACGTTCCAGAAAGAGAAACCAATTAGAGGCACCATGGTGTCTCCCCCTCCCCTTCTGCCAACATGTTGCTATCCAGAGAGCCTTTAAATTATCTCTTTTGAGGAGACTCAAATCTTTATCCTCCTAATGTCCAGTAAGAGCTCACTATGTGAGGTCCTCCAGAACTTTCTTTTCTCCTTGTGGCGGTCCACCACCCAAGATCGCCTGGACTCAGGGTTTCCTGTATTGAGACTGCGCTTCTTATCAACAGAAACACACAAATAACGCACCACGTTTGTGGAATACAAACACACATTTGTGATCTAGTTTTTCTTATTCCCCAGTCTCATTTCTCATTCGGGAAACATGTCAGTCAAGGACAGTGCTGGTGGTGCGCTCAAGATTCACAAACTGCAAATGAAATCACTTTTTAAATAAGACGCTAGAGGATTTTGACAAGCAAGCAAACCAGTTTTATAGCCTTTATTTAGTGAACTGCCAAGATTTAAGGCAAACATTGAAAGATGTGAATTTCTTATACTGGTTTTAAATAAATCAATCCTAACATCTTTAGGTTGACACTCACATTCGATGTTTGTGGACATCCCTAAATGATTGAAGTATCATAAATAAATAAGCTTTATTACTATATGTTGAGTGTATTTATGTGTATTGCCAGTGTCTTGCTCACAGTTTTATTCATTCTGTCAACCTGATGACCTCTAGCTTCAATCAAAATTAAACAGCTCGGCTTCGTTAACTAGGGTTGGAATAATTTGTTAGAGCAAATTCAAGGAGAATGTTTTTGGTTCTGCAATATCTCAATATAATATTCACCCCTGGGGCTCCTGTGTTAAATGTTGCAAAATTAAAAAAAAAAAAAAAAAAATTATTCTCCAAGTTCCTGCTGGAAATCAGTATCTATAGAATTTGTGGCCTGTCCAGGAAAAGGGGAGTGGTGCAAGATCTGGTATTCATGTGCATGCTCACCTAGAGGCAAGTTCTTCACTTATATATGATGTGTATAGTATCCATTCCACAGCCCGCCATGCGAATCTCAGACTCTCCCTTGCTCATCCAGGCAGGTCAGAGGGGCTGCCAGATAAGCAGAACTATATTGAAATATTCAACAGCAGTCAGAGACTAGACCAGGGTGTTAATGTTTAGTGTCTTGGAGTGCAGGATGAAAAGGAGGATGGGTGAAGGAAGAACAGGAGGATGGTAGAGGAAGAAGAAGGAAATGAAGACGATAGCTAACCAGCATTCTGCAGCACCTCTGTGCAGGATACACGTTTGTTTCCTGACATCCAGAGCCCTCTCCTGGCCACTCTGTGTGTGCCAGTCGTTTCCCTCTATCCAGTCACTCCATGACTCCCTGTGTCCGAGTATCTGCCTCCAAAGATCTGATTGTTGTTGTAACAGGTTCCCCCGACAACAAGAAGCTACAGCATTCACTGATTTAACTTAAAACATCCTAAAACACTTTAAACTACAACATTAGTGGAGTTTGACAGAATGATTCACAAGATCAAAACAACTTCATCAACACATATTTGCAAGAGAAAAAAGAAAAAAAAAACTGGAACCCAGCAGGACACACTTTATGGTGCAACCATGAAATAATTTTCTACTACTACCCATGAGCTAAAACATTACATATAATAGTGTCTGAGGTAAATGCAATGACACAATCAGTTTTATTCCCCTACAAAGGTTATGTAGTTTCTTTTTCATTTGTTTATTCAGACTGGCATCACAGAGGCAGCAATTATGCATCCAAATCCAACAGCACCAGAATCTGTCATAGGAGGGACCTGAGACCATTAAGTGTGTTGCCAGCTTTTGGGTGAATGATTTGCTACAACTACACTTTTGTGTTATTCTCAAATAATAGCTGCTGGTTTTATGTTTGTAAAATATTCAATAATCACACAACCAGTGGACAAATCACACAGAGCCACATAAAAGCATCTGCTCACTGAGTAATGTGTATGGCTAAAGCTAGCTCCGATCCCCCAAAAAAGCCCCATTTATGTACACAGGGTGAATATCAAGCCAAATAGTGTGTTATAAATAATGAATACATTTTGACAAAGTTTGTGTCAAATCAAATTTTACTGTTTTCTACAGTTTTTATGTGTATCATCAACAATTCCACCCATGTGGTATAAACTGTGCTATACACTCACACTTAGTGATAATTAGGCAGATAACCGAGGAACATTTTTACCTCATTTCTTGCGTGCTCAGACGCTAAAATGGTGACGCTGAGGTTTGATCCTCACATTTGAAACGTGTTGTCAGACCTGTTTGACACAACCGCACTGGAGATTAAAAGGAGCTTTAATTAGTCGGGGTAATTAAAGCTCTTTTCTGCAGCAGAACTCACATGCATTCTCCATCACACATGAAAGAAAAACTGCCACAAACTACACAATGAATTTTCTTTTTTTGCAAATTGCAAGTCATATGTTGTATGTTGCATGCGTGGTTCCCACACTGTATAGTGCTTTTAACCTGAGAGCAGAACAAAGTGTCTACCCCCCACACACATTCAGTGCACCGTGAGCTCAAAGCCTTGCCCCAGCCTCCAGCAAGATGAGCGGGGCGAGACAATCAGAGGAATTCTTAGGTTTTTATTTAATTTGACAAGGCAACCCAGTTTGTGTAACATGACTGTAAACTATTCACTTTATCAGTTTAAACCTTTATTAAATTAAACCAAAAAAGGGCAGCTTTCACTCTGATTACATCATTTGCAACTCCTTCATACACGGAGAACTTCCCTTTTCCTGAAAGACTGGAACATTCCATGTTTGCTTTTTTTTTGAAGTCCGTCTTTCACCACCGACAATGTCAGCGAGTGCGGCACTCTGCATTAGACATTAAAAGCTTCCTATATCTAAAATAGGCCTCTGAGCATTAGAAGGAGCTGTGTGGCTTTCAACTTTCTCTGGAAAATGGGAGCATACTCCCTCAGTCCTTTGTTTCCTGATGGTTCCAACTCTGTACTGCAGGAGCTGTGAAGAGCTCGGGACTTCAGACAATCCTCTTGAAGCCATAACATCAACCAGGCAGTGCAGAGAGTGTTAGAAAAGTGTCCTGGGAATTTGAGTGTTTTCACGATAATAAGTAGAAAGAGACTGTGTTAACTTAAGAAAAGTAGCTTGAGATACCCTGCACATGTCACCTTTGCTGACTGCTGTAAGACCATAGAAATTCGATTAATCTCACAGCATAGACACAGCTACGTGTGTGTGTGTGTGTGTGTGTGTGTGTGTGTGTGTGTTGGGGGTGCAGGGGTGAAAGAGTCAGGATCATGGTGGGGAACCATTCTGAATGTCAAACTGAGGGAAACAGTAAGTAGGCCAGGACATACTACAGAGTGTTTCTGCCCCAGCCTGTTAACTGAGGTGTTTTTGTCATATAACGCTGTCCAAACAGGTCAGGCCAACGCTGACCACGCACCGCAAGTGGGAGCAAATGCCAAAGCACAGCAGAGAATTTAACAACAGCAGCAATTCCTGTTGACTGGGACAGCTGCTAGTGGCAAGAGAAGATAACTAAAGATTATTTTTATGCTCTTCTTCAGTATTCTGCTCCAGCACACAAGTGTCTGCAGTTGAGTTGAGGGAATGAATGCATCCTGGAAAATGGTCTGATTTTATTATTTTCTTGCCATTAGTCTCAACTCTTGCCCTTTTGGCCAAGAACCAATAAAACAGCCAATTTGCATCAAGCAATTACAGTTTTACAATAATGCTGCTTGGGCCAGTGGGTTGTGAAACAATTTTAATTTTGTTTACTTTCAACATTGCTTCCTGCACTTTTAGCTAATTGAATGATCCCATTCTTTCTACCAGTTTATCACACAGATTGGTGACTATGAGATAAGATTTGGAGTTTGGAATCAGCCCATGTTCACATTACTGCGCTGTGGGACAGAAAAACGTCCTTAGAATAAAACCTGGGTAAAATAATTCCAGGTAATCTGGGTGGTTTGCCTTTCCACCACATTTTAAGGCTTTAATGAAAATATATTCAGATCAGCCTGACAATATTTAGGGGAGTGATATGACGGTCTGAACTACCTTTCTTAGTCTTGATTTATTCGCTCAAACAGATGCTAATTTTTTTCCTTTGCAAAGACCCTTTGAAGAGCCTGGATGTCGTCGTCCACACTGGGTTTGGACTGGGATTCTGATATTAAGCATCCCTTCCATCCTTAACAGAATCACTTTTGGAAAGTACAGAATTGTAGGGAAGCAGGATCATGCCTGGATGATGACATTTCACTTGTTCTCCCTGTTCTCAGGCTTAATAGCTATACATAACATCTATATTACCTGAGTACTACAGCTGCTTATTTTGTATGCAGTGATTTTTTTTTTAAATATTGCTATGACATTTCTTCGGCCAAGTGAAAACAAAACGAGATAAAAGGTGTTCTGCATTAAATGCCATTATCTGACTTTCCCCTCACTATCTTAAGGTAAATCCTGTATACTTAAAAGTATAAAAATACAATTACCAGACAATGCCATAGCATGTTTTAAAATCATTGTCATAGTTTTATGATTGGTGGGGGGTGGGGGGGGGGGTGTCACACCTTGCATTGCAAACACAGTCATCTCAAACTGTTTCATGACCTTTCCTCTGCTCATATTGCAAAATCATAATCACTAGTCACTTCATTTATTCTCATTCTGTGGCCCATGTTGAACTAACTTAACACTGATAAACATCGCTGTACAAATAATTCCATGTTCAGCATCAGCATGTGTTTTTTAATTTTATAAATCCTGTTACTTTTAGTTACTGTTAATTCTCCTTTGTCCTTATTTTAACATGGTTGGCGTAACTGTTGTTCTTGACACTGTTGTCAATGACACATAGAGGAAGTGAAAACTTTGAAATCTGCCGAGGTAAAACTTGACTTCCTGACTGTGGTTAAGGTTGATACAAGATGCAACAATATGATGCTGATTACCAGCGCTGATGGTCTGATTAACTGAGCATGAACCCATCGTGTGCATTGTAATCAGCCCCATTTTTATTTACAGCTCTCCATCTCCCCAGTGAATGCGGAGAGGGGAAATCAGACAATCAGGAAATCAGAAAATCGGGCTGGTGGTGGTGGTGGTTGTGGGGGGGGAGGGGAGTGTCAGCATCAGTTTATAATGGAGGAATTACTTTGGACAAGCTTGTATCTGCATAAACACTTGGTCAGATTGGAAGTACAGAGCAGTGCTCATGGCAATAAAGAGATTTTAAGGACTTCTTTTACAACATTATCTGCCTAATAATTGAGGTTATAACCAAAGTCTTCTTAGTATGACTGAAATCCTCCAGCTTCATGACTAACTACACAGGCATTTCCTGAAAACCCAGAAAAATGACTACAGCGGTTATGCACATTTACATCATGCAAGGACGCAAAAATATGCAGGTTTATGGAAAGAAATAACAACTTATGTTCATAACCTCAAAGTGAGAATTCAGAGAGAGGGAAGAATGGCAAAAGAGCCAAGAAGCAGCAGGGTGTTGAAACACTGTCAGGCCTGTCATTACTGTTCCTAATAAAAAGAAAATCAAAAGAGAGGAAGATCCCCCATGGTGACATTTAGAAAGTTTGCATCCGACTGCTTTGATATATCAAACAGTTGGCGGTTTAAACGTGCCTTCTTTGAAGACTCGCCATACGTGGAAAATGTCGAAAATAACAGAGCCACTTTGCAGAGGGGAGCCTATCCTTAAGTTTTATCACACAAGTCATCTGGATGAAATATGAAGACAGCAGGAAGACTGTACAACAATTGCTGGATCAAAGGAAGTTCTCCTCCTGTAGCCACATTTTATTTACCAAAAGACCGTCGCGCAAATATTCTCCACTACAGACACGGGAGTCTTATATGAAGTTGTATGTCTCGCAGGTGTTGTTTTACATAAAATGGCAAAGTAAGACAAGAATCTGAGGAGCAAAATGAAGCTCCTGAAAAGCAATGTTCACTTTTAGTTTTTAAAACAACAAAGACATAGAAATCAGCAGTGTATATACCAAATACTCAAAAATATATAAAGCTAATTTCCTACCACTGTGAATGTGGACTCCTCCTGCAGGATCTATTCTCATGATACTATCTGACACCATTAGCGACAGTGAAGGACAGAGTTGTCTTAGGAAAGTTCAACCATTTCTCTCCCACCCATCAATGACTTTTCGAGAAATGCTGCAGACGTCTATATTTGCCTGTAAATGTCTGCACTAAGGCTCGGCTGTAGCTGAACAAAATGTTTTTTTGTTGCAAATTTACAGCGCTCTGCTAAAGCTGAAGTTGCAGTCCTGCAGCAGTTTATAGCCTCCCAAAGAACTAAATTACTCGGTTATTTTATCAGAGATTTGTGTATTCCACATTCAGATTTTTCGATGGGCTTGATGATGTTTTCTATGAATTTAAATCCCTGCTGCCCACAACAATCAGCCCGATTAAGGCTGGTGCTTTTACCCAGTGTTCACAGCAGCCCAGCAGTGCTGTGTTCTGGCCATGGCCTGAAAAGTGATGATACATCCTTCTGCCCGTCTGTGCTTACTCACCGTTAAATAGGGATATCGCTTCTTCTTTCCTCAACACCTCACTCCTCTGCTCTTTCCATCACAATAGAACTTCTTGTATGCCATTTCTACCTATTAGAATGTAATCAGTGTGAAGCATGGAATAACATATCATCCGGTATGCCTGAAAGCCCCAGCAAGCCACAGTCCTAATGAAATATTAATCTGTGGCTCCCCGGTAATGATAATGCACTACCAAGCATGGCTTGGTTCAACTGAGGCAAGCACTTCCCTGTCACAGTTGTGTTATGACAGGATATTCATACCATAGCAGCCTGCAAATGAGATCTGAATTACAAAATGGTTAAAGGGGATCACCAACACATTTTTTTCCCATGCTATCTGACGTTTTGAGCCTCTAGAGGCATCTATATCCTAAAGTCTGTGTTACCTTTAAATTAAATGTCACTTATGTCAATTATTATGAATATACAGTATTTTGAATGGATGTATATTTCTCCATCTATATTATGTGAATAACGACAAATTGGTTTTAGTACAAATGTATGATAATGCTTTTTTTGTTAATTATAAGATTAAAAATGTCGTATGTTATGTATTTTTGACAGGAAAGAAAAATCATAGTCATGTGACCTGGAGGTAAGAGGGGATAAGATGTTGCGAGCATCGATGAATACATAGAAACTATGACTTCTAATAGCCATAAATGGTAACTTCTTTGATTTTTTTCAAATTAGTTGTATTAAAACTTTAGCTCTTTTTCCAGCCTCTCAGGCTACTGTTATTTGGAAATTTGCAAAACTTGTTTTCCTCTTTGATGGGGAAAAAAACAGCCTCACAGCTTCAGGCGCACTTGTCTTTTTTGAGTTTTTTAATATTACTGGATGTTATTGTGCCACCTTATGTGTAGCATGTTAATAAAGAAACACTGTTATTATCAGTTGTTTTTAATTAACTAACATTGTCAAAATTGACAAACAACAGATCAGAGGGAGGATATCGCAAGCGAAATCCTCCAGGTAACTCGCGCGTTAATTGTATTGTCCTGAAGTGAGACTGTGCATGTGTCTTCCTCTTTTACAGCTACAGTACGATCAGAAAGGTATTCGCCCACACAGTACACACTTCTGAAATGCAACAGATCAAATCGACAGCATGGGGGAGTAGAAAACTGATTGACAAACAAGATATAAATTAACACTTCATAAGCTTCAAAGGGAAATATTTGGCTCCGTCATACTCTGAAGCGTCACATTTCTCTTTTAAATTGAATTTAATTTCAGTATAGCGAGGAACGAAATATTTTAGCGTAAAATAATAAGCTAGCTACAATCAATTTTGCAGAAGATGATATCACCACCATAGTAATGAAAGTGCAGATTTAATCCAGGGAACTCTGTTGTCAACAGTGATTTTAAACTCACAGCAGAGACAAATCCTCTTAGCTGCTATAGACGAAGCTGAAACCATTCCCTCTGTAAGAGAAAACAAACAGAATTATCTGCGTCATCGCTGAATATTCTCAACCTCCCTCTTCTGGGTGAAAGAGCAGTGAATACCGCAATAAAATTGGGTGAAAACAGATTTCGGTATCATGCTGCCACCTGGAGTTGAGGAAGAACTCCAGGTTTTGGTGTCACAGGGTCAAGAATGAGAAGAAAATGAAGCAGATTAAGAAAAGAACATAAATGTCCTGTGAAATGACAGGTGGGGTTCGGGTTTTTTTGTGCTGTGTGCACGAGTCCTTGTGGATTCTCAGTATTTGATCATTGTGTATGTGCATCCACAATCAGTGTGTATTTCCAGCGGAGGCAGTCAGCAGGATCCTGGCTGAGGGATTTCTGCCCATCAGGACTTGACAAAGGGAACAGATGGGTTTCTCTGAAGTGTGCTCTCAGCTCTGAGACCCCTGCTTCTGCAGCACCACCATATCCCACCCAGCATTTGCACCCTTCCAGCCACTCCAACCACCACGGCCAGCTGTGCACAGCCTTTATAGTCTCATGAAAGCAAGTGATCATATTTTCATGGTAAAACCACTCCACCAGATACGTTCTGGGTTTCTTAAAGTAGACAGACCAGACAGACAGTGGGTAAAAGCTCGATGCAACAATGCAAAGTGGGCTGGTGGTCTGACCAGTTGGCAGAGTTTCCGGCTGGTTTACCGGCCATACTGTGATACAGCGACTGTAGCTGTCAAAATTAAAATGAATATTGGCAAATAGTCAAATAAAAAGGTGTCTTATCTGCAGCTGCAGTGGCAGTTTTTCTCTTTGTGAATCATAGCTCCTAGTTGTGTCTTTATAGAAATAGACTTAAAACCTTTCTGTTCAGTAAAGCATACAGTTTATGGTTTTTGTTTATTTACAGTCAGTTCTCACAGCTACAGGTAGAATAGGGTCATCAAACTTTTGCTCTTCAATTTTTCTCATAGCTATGCTGCTATAGGCTACACTGCTGGGGACACATACATGATCCACCGAGCAGTTCCTCACCTCCTCATCACCAACCACCATCTCTATTCTCTCACCTCCTCTTCTTCTCACCGGGATGATCAGTGTGTCCAGTCTTCCTTGCTGTTTTGTGTTTCTCTCCCTCTCTTCTCTCTCTGTATCTTTCAGGTCTTCCGTGTCCAGACCTTCATGCTGCACGGATCTCGGCCTTTGACAAACCCAGTGTCCAATGTCAGCACCTGCCTATGCTGTTCCCTTTTATTAAAACCTGCATATGCTTTATGATGTATATATGTATTATGTATATTATGTCTGCTATGTTTGTATTTTTATGTTTCTATGATTGTATTTGTTAGGTTTCGTGGTGTGTTGAGGACCCAAAACGCAGACATGAGGCAGGCAATCAAAATGCAAAAAACAACCCTTTATTGGGTGTACACGGGGAAAACAGAATGCGCTCCCACTGGAGGAAAAACAAAGTTCACACAACACTCAAAAGTTCAACTCTTCATGGGGAGGCTCCAATGCTGGGTGTCCAAAGACCCGAACTCAGACTCTTCTCAAGGGACGTGGCGACCTGGGAACCGGGGCAACAACTCTCATGAGTCACAATCCAAAAAAAAACCACAGGAAAGCTTCAGTCTGATACAGTCTAGTACTACTCTGCAGGAGAAGGAAGAACAAACGACAATGATCCAGCAACGGGGACCAGCTGGCAGCCTCCCCAAATCAGCCGCTGATTAGCCGATTAGCGACAGGTGTGCAGTCACCGCTGGATCCCGGGAACCTGCGCCCTCTTCAGGGAAAACACAGGACAATCTACACACACAATAAAGGGCCGGCAAGCCAGACCCTAACACTATCTCTTTTATTCTCTCTGTCCTGTCTCCCTCTCCTCCTCCTTTACCCAGCTGACTTTCAGCAGGATGGTTCTTCCTTGTAAGCCTGGTCCTGCTCAAGGTTTCTTCCTGTTAAAATGGAGTTTTTCCTTGACACTGTGCCCACCGGGGGGTTCAGGCTCTGGGTTTCTGCCTCTGTAAACCGTAGAGACAATTTTATTGTAAAAGGCACTATATAAATAAAACTGAATTAAATTGAATTATAGAATGTAGTTTTATTATTTTGTTTGAGTCAGCCTCTTTTACCTAGCACAAGCCAACAGATTCTGGTTGAGAAATAACTTTATTCAAAGATGTTGGTAAGTTTTGAATGATAAATGGGAGGGTAAAGGTGAAGAAATGAAGCAACACTATAAAGTTTGAAACTGGGCAGACAGAAAATAGAAATTTCAAAATAATCTGTCACAAAACCAAATGATTGAGGATGCGTTTAAAAATTCACAGAGATTGAGACCAGAAGACACACTGTGGTTACAAATTAGTATGCAAGTTTGCATCTTTAACCTCTCTGTGTTAGCATGACATTCGTGGGTCATGCAAAATGCTTAAATTACATTTAATTAGCACATTCACTAATTAGGGACTGAGATGAGAGAGGGGCAATGCACGATTATGATTGTCAGCTGAGCCCTGTTTGCAGTTGAGCACCACTGCTCATTACTATGGAGAAAAGGCATCACGAGGACAAGAGCCGCACAAACAGCATTCATTATTTTTGGCAAATTTTCTGGTGAAGTAGGATGTGGAAACATGTCATCAATCTATTTGTAAATGGTTGCAAAAACATTCTGACCTGTTGGCTGTCAGACACACTCATCACTCCTACCCAGTTTAAGCCTTTTGTTCAAAACAATACAGCTAACAGGAGCTTGAAAATACCCAGGCATACCTAAGATATTCCACTCTGGTTGCTTGTATGCAGTTAAACCGCATTTTTATATATTCTATTCTGGAAAGGCTGCCTGTTTGTTTTCAATAATCACACACATGCATACACTATATTAATCAGCTGGCTTTAATTAATCTGCAGTCAGCTTCTGTGTGCTCCCTCAAAGATAAGAAGTTGTAATAGAAGTTTCTGTTTTATTTTTCACTGTTGTTTGTGACTGAGGCTCCATTTCTACTAACTGAAATACTGCGGCGCTGCTGTTGTTTTCCATAAATTTGCTGTGCTTAAAAAAGGGGTGGTTCCCCACTCAGTACAGACGTGAACCTGGGAGATGCTCCATAGAGGGTACCACTGGGGAGATGGGCTGGAGTAGTTGGTGGAGGGGGTTGAAGACCTTGCTTAAGGGCACCCAATTACTGACTGGGGCGTTATTCCCTCCCTTCCTGCACCAAGAGAAGTTTAATCCAATGACCTTCTGTTCACACTCTTGCATCGCTATGCTTGAGGCTATAGACATCCTCTTTTGCATGAGAAGAGACAGGGAACAACCCAGAGTATATAGCAGCTGCAATCCTGCATTATCACATCAAGGTGTTTTTCATGCATCTGTGCCCCAGTGAGATTTGAAAGGACAAAGCCAGTCTTTTCTCCACATCCTGATAACCTTTATAATCTGCCCAGTTGTTTCTCGTTATTATTATTCTTTATTGATTTTCGTCATCATTCCTGAACCCCCGCAGCGCTTCCCCCATGAATCATTCTCCTATCTCTCTCTCTATCTCTCTCTTGCTTTCTCTATCTTCTCTCATTCTCACTCTTTCTGTACTTCATACACATACAGTTGATGTTCCAACTCCCAATCGATTCGGTGCCCCAAGCATATTAAGTATGGTTCTACTTGCAATCATGCATGCTGAAAGTTTATTGTTTTGCAGACATTACTTGGATACACCATGAGGTGTATCAGTCTTGCCATGCAGACAGAACTCTGGCAGTTGGGACTCAGGTTATCTGAGAGAAATAAAAGTTTTCATGAGCAAAGGAACCGAGAAAAACGTGCACAGACTAAAAAATATGTAATAGATGTTCAGCACAAATATTCTGACTTTCTTTATGATCTAATGAATCCACAAAGCAGAACACGGTAGAGGCTTCGTTAGTGATTTTGAGTATTTACATTTTCATCTTTCATCAAGAACTGAAGTCCATAACGAATGATGGAGAATACAACCAGCACGATCACATCTGCCCTTCTGTCAATATTAGTCGTGTAAACACTGCCATTGTTGCACGTGTTTATTGAAGAGAAAAAAAAAAACCTCATTATTATGCAAATGTCAATAATGATGGCTGTGCCTGGCCTGTGACTGTGGGATAAATGTGCATTTGTGTTGTTCTGTGTGGTAACATCATGTTAATATTCTGGTATGGTTTTATCAGCTGTGTATCGTGTGGACTGAGGTTGGGTAGAACATCCTCCCACACTTTACCTGTGTTCTGTAAACACAGAAAAAGCCTTTTTATGGATAGAGCTTGATGGACGGTGTTGCCATGACCACCGCTGTCCCACTACCTGAGTGTGATGGTTGGACTACAGATGCTGGAGCTACTGCACAGCCATTCTGGACAATGATTAAGTTTCTGTTGATAACACTGTGGCACTATGGTACTAAAAGTGATCCAGAACTTGTTTGGACCAGACAGGAACCGCTTGTGAAATTTGTAATGTGATTCTGATCAAATTTTAAAGCACCTTCAGATTTTGTAAAATCACTACACTTGAGAACAAATTCATAGAAAGTCATATTCAAATTGATATCCTGCCACTGACAGATAACATGAGATTTATTTTTATTTACTGTCAAAAGAAAGAATTTCTGTAGGTGCCCCCTACAGATGACCCCCAAATAAACAACATTGGCAAAAAAAAAAAGATGACGTCTGAGGAGTTCTAGCTATTCCTCTAGAAAGCGCTCTGGGTTTCAGCCATAACACATTCTATTTTTAGATTCTGCATGCAAAAAAAAAAACAAACATTAAAACCGGAATTTCCATGCCCAGTCAGAAAAAGAGGAGATGAAGCACAGGTTGAGATCAAAATGAGTTTTCTGGGGATATCAGGTGCAATTTGTAATGCCGTGTGTGGAGTTTATGTCTTTCTTATAGATATTTTACTCATGTGTCGGCCACGCAGTACTGAAGTGAACCTTCTGCCACTGTGTCTTTTCTAATTTCCTTCAAACAGACTCTCACGTCATCGTTATCTCTGTCTGTGGAAACAGCCTTAAGGGATTAATAACTTGGGAGATGGAGGTGGTGATAAATGATGCCTTGATGGTCCCCTGTCTGGGACTGTACAAATTAACTCCAGCTTACTTGTCATCATTTCTCTTACTTCTCTGGGCTGCACTTAACCACTCCATTATCTTAACATATCCTGCTCATGTTCATCATATTCAGTGCTTTGAAATGTTATCTAGTTCAAAGTGATCATGGTGATCTGTGTCTGCCAGAAAGAGTGATTTATGATTTATTTAAAATTGATTGATTGATTTATTCATCCAAATGTAAAAAAATAAACTTTATGCTGGTATTTGCTGTAAAAAAAAAAACTGTTCTATTAATTTTCCTTCCATTCTATTCATTTTCCTTCCATGTATTTTTATTTGGTATTAAAGTTAAATGACGTACAGATTAACCCTTTATAACGCTGACACCTGTGCATGTGTGTGTGCGTGTGTGTGTGTGTGTAAAGCCTGAGAAGCCTGATTTAAGAAAGGAAATCATATCCACACGTCATGTTAAATACGTATAATGCATATGTATAAATACAGTTGTTGTTTCAGTAAAAACACACACACACATACACACACACACACACTGAACTGGCTGTAATATAAATTATTCTCTAAGATATCTGCTGCTGCTGCCACAAAATAATGATATAGATTTTCTTATTCCATCTGACTTTATGATGCAGTTCAGGATGATGCACTGAGGCAGAAAGGTTTACTATGAAAAATGTCATTTGTCAAAGAAACAAACCCACTCTCGTGCATTTCTCTCATGCATTTCATTCTCTGTCCCTTTTTTATTCCTTGAGTGAAGTGCTGAGAAACTCCTGAAATGCAATCTGAGTCGTCAGCTCCAGTTATATTTCTTTGAAATCAGATTTCAAGACTCCTATAAATAAAGTATAGTGTCTTTTCCATAGAAATCAAATTAGGTGTCTTTTAACCAGAAAATTGACTCAGTTCTGAAGATCAGTAGAGATTTGAAAGAGAATAAAAAAGAATATAAATTTTTACCTGACTGGTGCTGACAGTTTACGTTCAGATGCTCTACAGCTACATAGGAATAAATTACTTTCATGAGGATTCACACACATTTGGGAGTAATAGTAGACATAAAAATGGCTAATTAGAATTTTCCTTGTATATATAAATACAATGTAGTGTCACAGATTAGGCTATTTTAATATTAATCAATCAGTGTTGATATAGTTCTTTTTTAAATTAATCTCATTTAGTTCACAGAGATTCCTGGGATGTTGTTGTTTTTCCTTATTTAATCACATTTGCTTCATCTCACGTTAATATTCTGCTGGAAAATCAATACAATTTTCTGAAAAAGTGTTTGGTAATAGTGGAATCCATATTTAGCACTTTGACTTTTGCAGCTCCTTCAGCGGGTATACAGCCTTTACAGAAGCAAACTTTAACGGACTTTTAAAGTTGTATTTTTCTGGGAGTCACAGTTCAGGCTATAAAGTCACTGCTGCTGCTAGACAAATTCCCAATTTATCAAATATGAAATGATGATATTTACTCAAGAGAAGTGGGTAGATTAGAGCGCCTGGGTGTGCGGGAATGACTCATGGTGGGGCTGTAAAACTGTGGCAGGGACTCTTATTCGCCACAGAGTCGAGTGGATTAAGAAGAGTCGCAGTTGCTCTCGCTTAGAGGACTGTGTCAACAAGGGAAGCATCTCCCAAGCTAGTGGATAAATCAATGCAATGCACACACAGCGTGGTGCTTCAGAGGTTATGCAAATGAACGAAGCCGGCAAGTGACATTTTGAAAGCCCTGGATGGATCACCCTTATTAGCAAAGGCTTTGAGGGGGTCTTAAAAGGTACTTTCCTCTACTGAGATGGAGGTTTATTCAAGTGTCTCACTGTCTCCTTCAAGCTAATTCGTGGTCAGCAGGGGTCAGTGGGTGAGTTCATATAAAACAAACACAGAGTTCCCGCTGCAGGAGAGGCCACCTGTGAAATGGAGGCACAGAGCAAAGACGCTGTCAGGACTCAGGAAGCAAGAAGCACATAACTGATTCTGTGTTGCATCAGGCAGAACAAATGCGCAAAGAAACCCCGGTTTACTGAAACTGAGCCTGCTCTGTTTTCATGCAGTCACTCCTGGCCAATAAAACATGGAGAAGAAGAACGCTGCCCAAAGTGCCAGAGAAGCTACAGTTACAACAACAATAAATGTTCATATACAAAGTTAGCACAATGCGAAATGAAAGGAGAAAAAAACATATGCACCCTCCACATTAAAAAGGCAAAACTCTGTTTGTTCACCACAAGAGATGTGATACGCTTGATATAAATTGGCTGCGGCTTAACTGATTAGATGCCAGTCGGCTATAAAGCACATTATTGCAGATGAGGCTGCAATTATCTGGTCGCAGCTCCTTGAACAGGATGGTTGAAGGAAGGAAGGATGGAGCAGAACAAAACACCGACGTTACATTAAATTGCCACTACTGCTTCCTCCAACTGATTACACGTACAGGCACTAGCGGCTGATTATCCCACCGTTTATGCACCTGCTAACACTTCATAAGAGCAATCACCTTCCATTTATTATTTTTATAATTAAATGGATAATTCATTTTTTTTTTATTGAAGCATTGACATTTATTTGAGAAAGACGGGCAACATATAAGCTGCAGACATCTGCTGAGCGTATTAAACCGTCAGAGTGAGGACAAATACTGTAACTTACTGACAGTTACTCAAGGGTTTTATTATTGGAGACATTAAAATGCTTGGATAGGAAGCAGGTAGTTCTGCAACCAGATATCCAGAAAACAACTGTTGATGAATAAAAGGTAAAAGAACACTCCCTGTAGACGGAACAAAAGGAGAGAGGGATGACTGGGGATTTCCTGACACTGGTGACAAAGGACCAGAGGCATGAATATTTAACATGGTGCTACCAGATGAAAAGTGTAAAGGTGTGGCAGGTTTCATTAAAGTTACATGAGCAAAGTTTCTTTTAAAGCAGGATTCTGCAGAGCCGGCTCAGCTCCAGTAAGTATTACTCCCAATATTACAATTACCATCCTGATCTTTTCAAATGCTCATATGACTCAAATGCTCGTATGACTGCTTAGATATGAGGACACCAATCAGCCCCAACATTAAATCCATCTTTCAGTGAGGATCTTATATTATAGATCTTAACAATGGATCCTTTGAGACTGCTGTATTGGGACCAGTGTTACCTTCATCTCATTATCGGAAGGCCAGCCTGCACTGATACTTAAGTATTATGTTTTTATACTTAAAAAAAAACTAGACATGTCCCACTGCACCTCCTGTAATTATTTGTTTGTCTTGCTGGTCATGACTGCTTGCCTGCCTGTGAGTTGACAAGTGAATCAGAACATATTTCCATTCCAGGAGGAAGGAGAGCTGAGTTCTGGACCATTTCAGCACCATGGACAGCACCACACTGAACGCGAACGCTGCTCCAGAACAGAATTTTGCGCTGGTTAAATAATAGCAGTACGCAGGAAGAAGCACTTCCAGCTTCGAACACTTGCAACAGAACTATTATATTTTCGAGCACTACCTTTGAAACATTTAAAAGCCTTTCTCTTATGAAGGCCACTCAAGAGGCCATCTCAGACTGTGTCTAATTATACGATCATTCTCAGGTTTACATGACATTTATTTTTATTTCTGGCAGAAAGACTTATTGTTTCTAGCATTGGTTATTTCAAAACCAAATTGAATGACTTCAAGGTCAAATCTAGGCCAGTTTTGAAATGCAGATGCGAGAACAGAAAAAAAATATTCCCATCCACGCTAAGGACACTGAAAAACACGGAAGTCTAACAAACCTTGCATTCTGGGTTTTATCTTTTTTTTTTTTTTTTTTTTTTTTTTTTTTAGTTTTTCTGGACCTGGTTTGAGGGTCTAAGGACAAAGGGAGTTACATCCGTGTAGATCCTAAACCCTCCAAAGCAAAAACATTACAATTTCAGATCTAGATTAGAATTACTTTTTTTTCTTAGGTGAACACCTATATGTGCGGAACTTGAGTTTTAAATCTAAGATAATTTGTTTGGAAATGTTTTTGTCATGGTTTCAAATCCTGGTGTGAGTTATCAAGTAGTTTCAACATGAAAGCAAAAGGATCTTTAGGTTCTTTTATTGTCTGTGTGGAAAATTCAAAGGAACAATTCTTATCTTTCATTCACATATTTAGCAAGACCTGATATGCTGCATTTTAAGTGTTGGCATGTGTTGATGCAGAATTGAAAAATGTTCTCAGATATCTCTGTATCCTGATATTTTCCCCTCCTGCTCCCGGCAAACACAGCCTCACACAAAATGTACACCCACATGCATCACTTCAACAGTATCCCCTCTGGTGACAAGTCCATTCCTTACAAGCATTAGCTGATGTAAAATTACATTCCAAATGACCAAGACGGTAAAATAGGAGAGAAATCCAAAAAATATAAAACTGCAAATGTTAATGTCACCAGATTTAATGATACACGCATTTCTTCATTTTCTTGATCCCCAGTTGCGTTTCCCTAAGTGAAACCTTTTTCTCATGAATGAAATGATTAATATCACTCTGTAGGTTATAATTCTTGGAATTGTCTATTGATTCCAATGCTCTCTGGCTCAGAGCGACAGGAGTTTAAGTAACCGGTGCTGCAGTGCAATACCTGCGATACAAAGATGAAGTCACACATTCAAAATCATATTAGCACGGCACTGACTGGTTTTACATAACATATCCCTGGATACCAGAATCCCATGAGAAGGTGAATAAGCCATAAGGCCTTATGCATTTTTTCGTGTAGTAAATATCCCCCCTCAACTTTTTATAAATGCGCAGTATTTATCATTTGGAATTCTACCACCAAAAGCCTCTGTGTATTGCTGGGGGATGGAGAAAAGGGAATGCTGGAATAAATTATTCGCAGACAAATCTTTTATTCCAACACTGAGCTCAGACAACAAGTATGCCAGCTCCCCCAGTAATTCAAGAGGTACTTTTCTTTTGTTCTTCCCTTTGTTTTCACTGTGACTATGGAAATAGAAGTTGCTAAATAAGACCCCTCCCATTTCCCTAAGTCTCATACAAGCTTTGTCGGTCTTTTTTACTTCACTCTGGCAGTTTCTTTCAGCATTAGATCATTACCTGTTGTCTTTTTTCAGTAACTTGTTCATCTGGGTCAGACCTGTAGTTTTAATAACCAGTGCCAGACCAGTGACACACTGGCAGGAGGGTTGTCTCCAGCCATAAATATGGCAGTTAACTATATTACCTGTCATGGCCACATAATTGAGTTGACCTTAAAATAAATAATGAGGGGTTGTTGTGATGAGGATGAACTTGTCATACATTGTCCACCCCAGAATTATCCATTTTTCATTGTTTGGACCAGATTTCCCTTATAAATCCTTCATTACTGCCACACTATCAATATTTTATGCAGTTTCTTTCTTACCTGCTTTGTGTGATCAGAGTATCTCTGCGTTGTGTTTGGGCAGCTATATTCACGACACTCTTTGATGGCAATTCTCTATTTATTCTAACAGACACAAATGATAAATGTGGCAAACAGTTATCCGCCTGCTCGAGGTCCTAAACAACACACAAAAGCGGAAAGACAGACATTAGCTTAGTTCGCTGTGAACTGTGAAGTTAGCGGCTAACAAAGTCCACATCGTCTCACGTAAACACCGACTATTCCATTTCTTATATTTGATAAAAACATAATTATTAATCACTCAGGAGACACAAGCATATTAACACAGGAGCAATTGCAACCAATATGAACTGACGTGACTGAAAAGACGCCCACCTCTCCCGCAGGATCATCGCACAAAAGGGGAGAGGCGGAGGGATCGCCATCAATTTATAGGTAGCACCACAGAAGAAGAAATGAAAGGTGGAGCTCCCAAACCTGACACTTGAGCACCTAACCACCAGATTTTGTGTAATTATGACAGTATTTATGACCTGTGACATTTGGCTGCAGTGCAGATGACAGCCAAAGGAATGATGGTCAAAGGAACAGATCGATGGAACGGAGAAGAGAGTTCTTTATCAGGCACCACGGTGTAGAACTGTTGAAGCAGGTGAGGCTGCAGGATGACTAACTTTAACACAGCCATAATGTGCAGCCATTTGATCATGTTTGAAGGTTTCCAATGATAATGAGTTCTAGGGGCAAGGTACCCAGGTGCTCTGAAAGCCACTGCAATCATATTTGATCCTCTGTGAACTTCAATAAATGATATTTAATTTCTATTTGCTATTAGCAAGCGGGGTCTATGTTTGATTCCAGCTCCTGTTTGGGCTTTCTCCAAATTCAGATCAGTCAAGTGCTGCCACATTAGGTTGATTAGAGACTCTAGACTATGAGTTTTTTTTCTATTCTTCATCTATACCATTATATATTCTTTGGTCAAATCCAAGTAAAATCCCTGATTAAATCTTTCGTAAATTATGTAGGATACAAATTTTAATCCAGACTACAATAATAAATCATTGTACAGCTTCCTTAATTTAAATTCATGAATATTTTGAATTGATTCATTTTTCCTGTCTTTGCCGACATTCTGCCACATTTAAACTACAAACCCTTCTAACTTTGAGCCAGCTAAAGCTCTTCCTGCACACATGAATACTCCATCATGGCACTGGCAGAGAACTGCACCATGAGAACTTCTGGGTAAAATTTTCACAAGACTGCGGATAACATTCTCTCCTTTGGTGTGCTCACTCTGGCAGCTCCGTGTCTTGATTGTGTTTACTGTTGCATCAATCTGAAGAACACATCGCTTTTTTTTCCAAGAATGTTTCAAGCCTGGCTGGTTTCTACACCCAGGGCTCAAGTGTATTCTTGAATTATTGATGCCCCACAGTTTGGTACAGGATGGTAAATGATGCATAACCTGCATCCACTCATCTGCTCCTGAGTTAGGATTAGAAAATATCCACAACCGGAAAATGAACCTCTAAATTTTATCCTCAGCAGCTTTGGATTATTAAATATTGTCCTTTAAATGTTAAATAATCACATATATATGTTATAGAAGAGGATTGCGTCATTATTTGGTTTAAACCAGAGAAGTGATGTTGATGTTCTGTTGAACATCACAATGTACTTGCATGCTTGCTCTTGTTATGTGTCTTTGCTCTGACAGCTTATATGAGGGAGAGAGAGAGAGAGAGAGAGAGAGAAAGGGAGAGGGAGAGATCTAGATACCTGGCATCACTGCTGCGTCTGTTTGTTTGGCTTCAGGCTTGCAGACTGTCAGTGTGAGGGCTTTGTAGGGAAACAAAACATGCTGTCATCTCAGTAACAAGTTTAGCCACTGGGACTCAACACACACCTCAGCGAGACAAGACGCCATGGCACAGCCTCCAACTTTCGCCACCCCCGCTTCAGCAGCTGACACTTAGGACCGCGGTTGCTCTGGGGATGCTGGGAAGTGGCGAAACATCATTGTGGGAGAGCTTCTTTTTCATTTATGCGTCTCAGAGTTTTAGCGCCTTCTGTCAAGCACATATAACAAAATATTAACACAGTTTAATGAGTTTAGATTTAAGATAGCATTGATAAGACAGAGTATCATAGACTCGGGGAAAATGTCCTGGAGTTTTCTTTTTTTTCTGAATTTCAAGACAACTTTCACATTGTTTGTCTCTCCCCATCTGTTTTCTTAATACAATACTCCTGGAGGCACATCAGCCCTGGTCTGTAAGCTGTTACAGATGGGAAGTCAAGCGCCGCTTTCAATTACTCTCTTATTGGCTTAGGCCTCCCTCTGGACAGGCCAGGCCCAGTGCCAATCCCACTGGTAATGAGAGGAGATCTCTTCCCACAGTCAAAGTGTCTCCTTGGGTTTGTATTGTTCTTCATCCAGCTGTTGCTGCGTATTCTATTCTTGAAATGGGATTTGACATTTTCAGCATGAAAATAGTTTCATTATCATATAATTTTATAAATATGAGTCGGATTCTTCAAAGATTATCAGTTTGGATCAAGAATTTGACCCAGCCAGCCACATTTGACCTTGTTTAACACAGCATGTTCCTTTTCTGTTCGCAAAAGACCACCACGTACCAAAACCTCCCTCTCATCTTAACTTTTTTCTCCCCCATGCACTCACAAATATGCATTGTGTGTGTGAATGCATGGTTTGATTTTGCAGCCAGCTGTATGCCAGCCCAGTGTGAAGGTCAGGGTACAGCCCGACCAGCAGCAGGAGACATCACACCAGGACAGGCCACGGCAGCCATGCACAAAATTGCCTCAACAGATCACAGACCTCCGCCCATCTGCTGCGATGCCAGACCGCGGAGGGTGTTCAGAAGGTTGAATTTCAGTGGCAGAGAGCAAATCACCCCTCGGTGAGCTTCCCCACACTAGAATGGGCTGGTTTTTAAATTAGGCGTTTGTTGTGATTTAATGAAAAACCATTAACATTCTCCACGACTGCCACGTTTGGGCTGCAGGCCGGGGTTGCAGCATCTTTGCTAATTCTTTATCTCTGCCTAAAATATGTCTTTTAAATAATAATAATGTGATAATAATAATAATAATAATAATAATAATAATAATAATAACAACTGATGTCTCAAACTCTATTACAACAGTGACTATACAGGATTAACAGCTACAGCAATTCTTAGCCTAAACAAATATACTGTATGAATAATGCACAAAAACCATGTTCACCATGTTCACGCTGCTCCAGATCTACTGGAGGAGAATATAAATATATGACGCTAGCTGTGGTGCATCCATGTTGTTTTGTCCACAATAAACAAGACAACGCTTCACCTGCGAGACTGCAAACAGAAAAGAAGCATCACGCAGCAACAGAGAAGAGGATGGGTGGAAATATTACTGTGCAGCACATCATCCACTGTCAGAACCCAGCAAAGTCAGAAATGTGCGAAGAACAACATTCTGCACACGCATCACAAAACAGATGGAGATGTTGAGGAAGAACGGGAAAGTGCATGACACTGACTAAGAAGTGCATCACAGTCTAATTACATTCTCATATTGTGGAAATTACACAAGTGCTGACCTCTGGGAAAATTCCATGGCTTGCAGTCACACTGCGTAGAATGTGTATTATTACTATTATTATATCCAGTTTTGAGATTGGTTGGGGCTGTGACAAAGGGCCTGTTTGTCTGCAGTTCCTATTTCAGTTGCTGTTGCTTGTGGCTGATGTGTCCCATCTTTGTGGACTCAATCTTTCTGACAAAGGAGGAGCCCGCCTACCCCCGGGGACATCGTTTATTCATGTATCAGATTTATTTTTGCTGCCACGGCCTCTCCGGAATCACATCGCATTTATTATGGTGGTGGAAGAAGAGGGGGAGTGGGGGTGGGGGGTGTGAATGTCACATTGTGGAACTTGGGTACTACAGTGGAAATTATCAACAGTTTTCCTACAGACCTTCCTTTTTTTTCTAAAGAATAGAAAAGTATTCTATTCTTTAATGTGTGGAGCATCAACAAAACAACATTAAACCAACCAACCAAACAACAAATGAATCCCAGATCAGCTGACCAGACCTGACAGGTGCTTATTTGCTCACACTGACTGACTGACAAACTGGTCACCTCAGGAAAAAGAAAATGCAGCAGTGAGAAAGCTTTAATATGTTTGTGACAGGGAAACTCAAGTGTTCCATCTACTGTATAAGAAAGCCATTTATTTAGCTTTATTCCATTTGATTAAAAGTTATATTGTATATATAACTTAAAATTGATGTTTCTCACTCTCCAAGTCAGTTCACAGAAACAGATACATCCTGGATGTAAACTTCACGTTGTGACCGGCTCTGATTCATTCATTCATTCTGTTTCTACTGCCTCACTTCACCATCAGAAAGTTACAGAAACTTAAAAAACTTTGATGAGATTCTTTTGAAAAGGATTGTTCACACTTCACTGACTCATCTGTGTCAGTCTGTGCTGCAGCACTGAAGGTACATTTAGGAGTTTCCTGTGACAAACAGGGCTCTTAATAAAAATTAAAAAATAAAAAAACATAAATAAATAAATGTTTTAGATATTTGCTGTTGTGCACCTATTGTGTAGAGTCGGAACTGAACTCCTCAGTGTTTCTTCGCACGACTGTAATTGTGCGGCACAAGAGAACCAGAGAACAAATCAGTGAGAATCAGTGAAATACAGTATATTCACTAAATATTCTGTTGATAGTAAAAAGGGAGTGTGATTGAATTCCAACCAATCCCTGCATTACAATGAATGTTCCGCTAGCTCAGATTTCCTGGAAAGCAGTGCTATATGTCTCTGTAAAATGTCTCTGTTATTACATTGCTGAGAATCTGTTAGAGTTCGTGGCCAGGTTCCAGGTGCGACACAATCAGTCTGAGTAAAACCTTTTTATTAACTTGACAAAATAAAGCAGGTCAAGACAGTCTCGTCGGGGGCAGAAGCAAGGTCAGTTTACTGGGAATTGTGCACAGCAAAGTAGTCAAGAGCAGGCAGGGTTGATAATGGGCAGGCAGAGTGCAATAGTCCAAAACAGGAACGAAAAACAAGCAGGTAATCCAAATGTTAGGCTTTCAGGCAGGTCAGGAACAGGCAGGGTCAATCACAGGCAGGCAGGCAGGAAATCAACGCTGGAAAGTCTCGCATGTTGCAGAGCACAATCTGGCACTGAATCAGTCAAAATCCAGAGTTTACAGTATATACTGGTGCAGATTGGCAAACGAGCTGATAATTCCTTCACGGGAAGGACAGAGAGATGCCCATTAACAGTCTCCCCTCCAAAGAATCTCCATTTGTCTTCGTTTTCTTCTAATCCCTTCTTGGTCATCCTTATCATCAGCATTTATTTTATCCTCTGTCAGCGATGTCTGCTCCCGGGACTGTCACCCAGACAAGTTGGCCTTTTCAAATGAGCGTCAGCAGTTGTGGGAGATCTCAAATTACTCTGGTCAACCATCTGAAGCAAAAAGACAGGATGAATGAAAAGAGGAAAGAGTTGAAGAAAGACAAATTAAAAGAAAGACAGTCCAGAAAGACCACTGAGCAGACCCTCCCAAATAGCACCATGATGATGACGATGTTCAACAGCTGAACCTACTGAGGGGCTCCAACTGGTGGGGAGGGTAAAAGTGATGAAATCCCAGTACAGGTGAATGGAAATTAAAAGGAAGTTGCTGGATGAATACCACGGAATTTAATATGACCCAGAGCAGCTGAACAGACTGTCAGCAGCGCAGCAGCCACTCATTTAAAATAATAAGTAAGGAACCACAAGCTTTCCAAAGATTTTCGCTTATCATGAAGACACCTCTGACCTACACCGTGATCTCTACTGCCTGGAGGCGTCAGGAAAAGAATGTGTGGGTTGCAATGTTGCTGCAGATTTTTGGAGGAAAGTGTAAGACACACGGGAGTAAAGAACCCTTAGAGAGTTCATTAATAAACTTTGCATCACCCCATGACTGCAGCTGAGACACCAGAACAAGAGAATGACTACCGTTTTATTTCAGGAATAAATATTCTAGTCATGGTGGATTAACAGCAGTCAAATGAAGAGTAAAAGAAAAAAAAGAAAAGTACACAATGTATCAGAACAATATAGGCAGAAGTTCAAAGCTCATAAAGGTCTAATATTTACATAAACGTCTATAAAAACTAAAGAACTTCTAACCAGCCAAAAAACAAAAACTTTTACTACATTTTGAGGCTTAATAATTAAAACTGTATTTCATTCTAGTGATTAGTTTTAGAAATATCATTCTGACAGCTTTAATTCCATTGTTCTGGTGCCTTTGTCCTACCAAATATACACTGCTGTCATTGAAAAGAACAACAAAGGGCAAAGCACTCAGTTTTAAATGGTGATTCATCAACTTTGACTCCTGTTTCATTGAAATAAAAACATTCATCTCAAAAAACAGTGAAATCGTAACTTTTAACCTTGACTTTTTCACACAACAGCTGCTGAGACAATTAGACCTTCTTAACATTTAATCACGCATCAGTAGAATTAAAACAAGTGGGAACATAAACATCAGAAGGAGAAAGGGCAAGGTTGCCATTTCCTTTAAGATTCCACAAAGACAACACTAATATGTTTAGATTTTTAAACATTTTACTATAAATCAGGCTTTTCAGGTACAAACAAAGTAACAATGACACAATAAAGCACAGGCTAATGCATTTTAATGAATCCTCTCACTTTAAATTAACACACCACCAAAAACTGCTTACCGGTAAATAAGATTTATAACTTTAAAAGAAACCATGTAGAACTGAACTCTTGTGGAATCGATCTTTATGATTCGATGCATATTTTACAGTGCAAATTGAGACGAGGCAGGCCTTCAAACAATTAAGTGAAGATAATTTAGAAAACCCTACACCGCAACTGGCAACTAAATATATGAAATCTTTACAAAGTAATATGTAATAGCGATTATCATGAATGACATTAACAGCATTTGGGGTTTTTTTTGTTTTTTTAAGTAAATATTCTGTTATTTAGTTTCCTTGCTTCATTGATTAATGAGGTATAAACATTTTCATTAAAGGGGGACTAAACATGTTGGACTGATGGTTTTTTCAGATTTACTAGTCTTCATACGTATGTATACCAATCAGATGAGGTCATAATTTGTAGGTGTAACTACACATTATGAAGGAGCTAATGAATTTAAATCATTGAATCTGATGCCTCCACTGTATGTTGAGACATGTTTCTGTTGCTTCCCAAGCTCAGTGGTGAGGACATAAATCTCACTGGGAGGAGTTTGAGGCCAAGGACATTATCGAATAAGCGACCGAGGCAGACTGACAGATTGATCTACCGTGAACATGATACAGATGTAACGGCGCCATTCATCTTCTCTCTCTGTCAGTGTATTAAGATGCAAGGTGTGTGCACCATGCCCCAGTAAATAAGCGTTTATTGCCCCGAAACCTTCAGGACTCATCTGAACGTCTTTGGAAGAATTCAGTGATTTAGTGGCTTTGAACATCCCCATAGCATGTTTTCTGTTGAAATTGACAGAAAAGTGGTGAAGGTTGATTGGGAAAAAATTCAAAGTCTGCTTTAGGAATCTATTGTAATTAATATGATTTTAGTTTGTTATTCTGATGCTTAAAACTACAACAGCATGGCTTGAAGAGACTCTCGTGATAGCTGGTTGGTGTTACCAGCTCGATACTCTGCACACTGGCTAAATATCAAAAGGAATTTTCCTGGCATGGTGGGTTCAAAGTAATATCCAAACCTCAATCTATCATCAGTAGCTCATATCTCTGCAAAAACCCACATGAACTGAGGTGGATATTGATCATGACAGAAACACACACTGCAAAAACTGTGTGAGGTCAGAAGAAAAGATGCCTCTGAGGGACCTCCAATTCCCACAATCCCCAGTTAACCTGAACATCAGCACAAAGCAAAGCATCTCTCAAGGTCAGAGGAGATGCCTCTACCTACATAAATCATGAGAGGAGTCATCACAGGAAAAACTCGAATGCCCATAAGCGTCACTTGGTGTAAGCATTTCTAACAAAGGCATATTTTTTCCTACTTTCTTGTTTTGGGTTTCTGTAGTTCATGATTCATCTGTTTTGTCTTCATGTTTAGTTGAGTGTTGTCTGGTAAACTCGGATCTCCAGGCTTTTGTGCGCGGATGTTTTGAGCTTTTTCTCATCTCTCCATGTTTGCTCTACACTTAAACCCTCCGGAGTGAGCGTTCATCGTGAGCGTTTAAAGTGCCTCTATATACTAACTAAAAATATTTATATCCGATGTTTTTTTTTTTTGCTGATGAAGTTCACTTAAATGTCAAAATATTACATAGAACATACGCATATACACTTCTTGATGTATTTTATAATTTGCATCCAACAAACCTTGGATTATTCAACATCAGCAGCATTATTTTTGCCCAGAGCTTACATCGATCCAGCCATCTTCTCTTAACCACTCTTATACCTAATTGGGGTCATGTGGGGTGCCGGAGCCTGTCCCTGTAGAGTGGTTGCTTCTGTGATATGAAGGTCATGTGTTCAATCCTAGATCCCTGCCCACAAGTCAAAGTGTCCTTGAGCAAGACGCTGAACCTCAGAATAGCTCCTGAAGCTGCGTCTTCAGTGTACGAATCATGAGTCACAATTCCCAGTTTGTCCTTCTGCCATCAGTATCTGCGAGTGTGAATGGGTGAATGTGATGTAAAGTAGTCAAAGATGAGGTTAAAACACTATATAAATGACAACATCTGGGTCAAATTCAGAATCTGCATTAGACCAATGTATTTTAGGCTGCAATTATTTTAGTCTGTGGGAGGAAATCTGTAAAGGGAGCGTGGATCCAAGGGCAAAAGGAACAACAAGAAGGTATCAAAATACCAAGAAGGCATCAAAATCCAGGAAACAAGGTCTTTAATTCAGGTGCAGCAATAGGTCTGACATAAGAAGGCAGGTAGAATCAGGCAGACAAAACTAGGCAGGGAACAGGAAAAAAAATCAACAAGTCTAAGGTACCAAACACAAACATATAAGAGTCAAATAAGAAACAAAAACAGAAGCACACTTACACAACAGAGTAACAAAGACCAGGCAAGAAAGGAAAAGAGGCGTGGCTTAAATAGGCACAAGGGCAGGAAGGTAACGAGACACAGGTGAAAATCATAAACTACTCAAACAAAGGTAAAATTAGCACAAACACAACCAGGAAACGGAATTATCGAAATAAAACACACAATAACAAAATAAAATACAGAATTGACAAAATCAGAGAGAACCAAGAACCCTCTCACTATGATGTCATTGTTCATGAGATGAAATAATATTACAATATGTCTGCAGTTTTACCTAAACATGTTGGTTATGTCATACAATTGTTTTTTTTTTTGTGTGTGTGTGTGTGTGTGTGTGTGTGTGTGGGCTGCCAGTCCATTGGTACACGTGTACACCAGCAAGTTACAATGATTGTTAAAAAAACAGACCTTTGATCAACTGACAGCAATTATCAAATTCTGTGTAATAAATGTACAGTTGTGGGGAATATGAGCTGATCATGTGCTATGCTTTTTTCAGTTTGGTAGACATGAATGTAGTTCACTGAATGGAAGACAGAACTGTTCATAATTATCTGACGTGATTACTCAGCTGAAAACACCTGCACTCGAAGACAGGGTCTAGGAACCCAACCTTTCCGGCAATGGTCAATGTCTACCCCTAGGGAGAAGAGATCCATGATCCAAGATGAAATTCAGCCCCTTGAGGAAGAAGGAAGGAGAGTGATTGGAGCCCTTCTGCATATCCTTTTTTTCTCCGAGCAGTGTAGAACGCTGTCGTGGGCTCGTAGCACGGAAAAAAAATTACGGCTCAGCCGGTGTGGAAATAATGAGATAAAGCTGTATCTGAAATGTGCTGAAGGAGTCAGATTGAGGCCTTGACCAGACGCTGACCTTATGAGGTATACAAGAATAGAATGTGCAGAAGGAACCATACTGTGACTCCGACCATATTTGGACTCTATGTCTGTTAACAGCTATGTCAAGGGAGCCATACTGTGGCTCTGACCATGTTTGGACTCTATGTCTGTTAGCAAATGTGTCCGACTAAGGTGTTAGACATTAAGTCAGCAAAGTTAGAAAAGACAGGAACTATAAATCGAGAAGTGAGAATGTATACAACGAACAGATGAGGAGGAGGAGGAGGCCTCACTAGGATAAAAAGGTGAGGAGACTCTGCTTCAGTGGATCTCCTTGACAGGACAATTCTGTTACGCAGCTGTTTTGTCAACGAATCTCCAAGATCTTGTAAAACTTGTTTGTTATTAAAAGCTTTGCCAAGCAGCAACTACCTGTTCTGGTTTGATCTGTCCTGACCGATAAAAGAAGGCGCAAGGACCCGGAGGGCGGGGGAGCCCGGCCGCGAGTCCCGACACCGGGAAGCTTCTGAGGGTTGATGATAATTCCTTTACAACCAGCCACCAAACACAAAAAGTGACGAATTATGTACAGTGCCGGCCAAAGACCAAAAAGGGGAAAAAAACAAATCATAAAGATCCATACAAAGGAGCGAGTTGACCCCACCATGCCACTTAGTCATCATCTACCCCCTAAATGAGCAACAGCACCTCTTGTATACCCCTTTGGGCCTTCCCTGGGCAAACCAAACATTCTGCTTTGGGGTTTTGTGTCAAAATTGCCTCAAACAGTAGCTTTACCTTCAACAATCCACAAATAATCACCATAACTGTATTAACATTCCAATAATCTGTTTATACACAAGATATTAAATACTCCAACAAAAGATTTTTTACAAAAAATAAAAAAAATCCCGACAGCCCATTGAGACAATCAATTTCATATCAGACAGCTCAACTATTAAGTCTACAGACAAGATTCTTTCATTATTGTCATTTTACCAAAATGACAGTGCTCATTTTCCAGCTGTTTTGGTTTTGTTTGTGCATTTGGAGGAAAAGACACTTTGTCTATCGAGTTATGTCAGTGTGCAGTATTGTTACACTCTTCTGTAAACACATGCTAATCAGTGTAGCGATATTGCTTCTAAGACAGTTGCAACTGCTAATTTTATGTGATTATCAGAAAGTCTTAACATTTGTACTATAACAAATTTCTCTTTAGGGAGTATTAGGGAGTAGTTTTTGGTTAAGTAGCCCACCACTGTCACTAATATGGTTTGTTGGGGTCAGGTTTTAAGGGAAAACTAAAACAAGGTTACTCTTACGTTTTTATACTTTACATATAAGTAAATTACCTTAACATTTTGTAACTGGCTTCTTTCATTAAAGTGTCAAGTTATAACATGATAAAAAGACCAATAAATATCCCATCCATCCATCCATTTTCTGCCGCTTATCCGGGGTCGGGTCGCGGGGGCAGCAGACTTCCCTCTCCCCAGCCACTTCGTCCAACTCTTCCGGGGGGATCCCGAGGCGTTCCCAGGCCAGCCGAGAGACATAGTCCCTCCAGCGTGTCCTGGGTCTTCCCGGGGGCCTCCTACTGGAGGGACGTGCCCTGAACACCTCACCAGGGAGGCGTCCGGGAGGCATCCTTACTAGGTGCCCGAGTCACCTCATCTGGCTCTTCTCAATGCGGAGGAGTAGCGGCTCTACTCCGAGCTCCTCCCGGATGGCAGAGCTTCTCACCCTATCTCTAAGGGAGAGCCCAGCCACCCTGCGAAGGAAACTCATTTCGGCCACTTGTACCCTGATCTCGTTCTTTCGGTCACTACCCAAAGCTCTCAAGACCATAGGTGAGGGTAGGAGCGAAGACTGACCGGTAAATCGAGAGCTTCGCCTTTCGGCTCAGCTCTCTCTTCACCACAACAGACTGGTGCAGAGTCCGCATTACTGCAGATGCCAAATCAATCCGCCTGTCGATCTCCCACTCCATTCTTCCCTCACTCGTGAACAAGACCCCGCAGTACTTGAACTCCGCCACTTGGGGCAGGATCTCCTCCCCGACCCGCAGAAGGCACTCCACCTTGTTCCGGCTGAGAACCATGGCCTCAGATTTGGAGGTGCTGATTCTCATCCCGGCCGCTTCACACTCGGTTGCGAACCGATCCAGCAAGAGCTGGAGGTCACGGACTGATGAAGCCAACAAGACCACATCATCCGCAAAGAGCAGAGACCCGATCCTGAGGCCACCAAACCGGACCCCCTCAACACCACGGCTGCGCCTAGAAATTGTCGGTGACAAAGGGCAGCCCTGGCGGAGTCCACCTTTCACCGGAAACGAGTTCGACTTACTACCGGCAATGCGGACCAAGCTCTGACACCGGTCATGCGGGGAGCAGATGGCCCGTATCAGGAGGCTCGACACCCCATACTCCCGGAGAACAACCCACAGGACTCCCCGAGGCACACGGTCGAATGCCTTCTCCAAATCAACAAAACACATGTGGACTGGTTGGGCAAACTCTCAAGCACCCTCAAGGACCCTGCTGAGGGTATAGAGATGGTCCACAGTTCCACGTCCAGGACAAAAACCGCACTGCTCCTCCTGAATCTGAGGTTCAACTATCCAACGGACTCTTCTCTCCAGTACCCCTGAATAGACCTTGCCAGGGAGGCTGAGGCGTGTGATCCCCCTGTAGTAGTAGGAACACACCCTCCGGTCCCCCTTCTTAAAAAGAGGGACCACCACCCCGGTCTGCCAATCCAATGGTACCGCCCTCGATGTCCACGCGACGTTGCAGAGTCGTGTCAACCACGACAGCCCTACAACATCCAGAGCCCTAAGGAACTCCGGGGCCCTGCCACTGAGAAGTTTCTTAACAACTTCGGCTACCTCAGCCCCGGAGATAAGAGAACCCGCCTCCGAGTCCCCAGGCCCTGCTTCCTCACTGGAAGGCATGTCGGTGGGTTTGAGGAGGTCTTCAAAGTATTCCTTCCACCGATCCACAACGTCCTGAGTCGAGGTCAGCAGCACACCATCTCCACTGTACACAGTGTTGACAATGAACCACTTCCCCCTCCTCAGGTGCCAGATGGTGGTCCAGAACCTTTTCGAAGCCGTCCGGAAGTCGTTCTCCATGGCCTCCCCGAACTCTTCCCATGCCCGGATCTTTGGTTGCAGCCGCACTCCACTTGGCCCGCCGGTACCTGTTTGCTGCCTCAGGAGTCCCACAGGCCAAAAAGGCCCGGTATGACTCCTTCTTCAGCTTGACAGCATCCCTCACCGCCGGTATCCACCCGCGAGTTTGGGTGTTGCCGCCACGACAGGCACCGACCACCTTGCGGCCACAGCACCAGTCAGCTGCCTCAACAATGGAGGCACAGAACATGGTCCACTTGGACTCAATGTCCCCCACTTCCTCCGGGACATGGTTGAAGCTCTCCTGGAGGTGGGAGTTGAACCTCCTTCTGACCGGAGACTCCGCCAGGCGTTCCCAGCAAACCCTCACAATACGTTTGGGCCTGCCGGGTCTGGCCAGCCTCCGCCCCCACCATCAGAGCCAACTCACCACCAGGTGGTGATCGGTTGACAGCTCCGCCCCTCTCTTCACCTGAGTGTCCGGGACATGCGGCCGCAAATCCGAGGGCACAACTACAAAGTCGATCATCGAACTGCGGCCCAAGGTGTCCTGGTGCCAAGTGCACATATGGACACCCTTATGCCTGAACATGGTGTTTGTTATGGACAATCTGTGACGAGCACAGAAGTCCAACAACAGAGCACCACTGGGGTTCAGATCAGGGGGAGCACTCTCTAGTACTCCCTCTAGGGACTCCAAAAAGGGTGGATACGCTGAACTGCTGTTGGGGCCATAGGCACAAACAACAGTCAGGATCCGTCCCCCCACTCGAAGGCGGAGGGAGGCTACCCTTTCGCTCAACGGGGTAAACTCCAACGTACAGGCACCAAGCCGGGGGGCGACAAGAATCGCCACCGCTGCCCACCACCTCTCCCCATCGGCAACTCCAGAGTGGAAGAGCGTCCAACCCCTCTCGAGAAGGCTGGTTCCAGAGCCCTTGCTATGCATCGAGGTGAACCTGACTATATCTAATCGGAACTGCTCAACCTCTCGCACCAGCTCAGGCTCCTTCTCCATCAGAGAGGTGACGTTCCACGTCCCTAGAGCTAGCTTCTGCAGCCGGGGATCGGACCGTCAAGGTCCCCGCCTTTGGCTGCCACCCAACTCACACTGCACCCGACCCCTTTGGCCCCTCCTGCAGGTGGTGAGCCCACGGGAAGGGGGTCCTACGTCATCTCTTTGGGCTATGCCCGGCCGGGCCCCATGGGCAAAGGCCCGGCCACCAGGTGCTCGCCAGAGTGCCCCACCCCTAGGCCTGGCTCCAGGAGGGGGCCCCAGTGACCTGCATCCAGGCAAGGGAGACCCAAGACCAATAACGTCACTCGTCATAAGGGGGGATTTGTGGGCTGCACTTTGTCTGGTCCCTCACCTGGGATCTGTTTGCCATGGGTGGACCAACCAGGGGAATAAGGCCCCAGACAACTGAGCTCCTAGAATCATAGGGACACGCAAACCCCTCCACCACAATAACGTGGCAGCCCAGGAGGGGATCAGTAAATACAACCAGGAAAAAATTTGGAAGGAATCTTGAGAAAACTGTATATTCATAATTACGTTCCGCTCTAAAGAATCCTGACATCTTGTATAACGATAGCTAGCTTTGATTAAAAATGTGACATCGACCACAGAAGGTCAAATATTCCTGCATTTTGAGGCCTTTTCTAACCATGAGACCACTGAATGGGAAAGTCAGCTTCTTTGTGCAAGAAAAATGTAACATGCATTACTTTATGTGGCAGCAGTGATCATTAATTATATACAGTTTTCTTTTCTTTTCTGTCCCGAAACATCCATTAAATCTCTTGAAAATTGCATTCAAAGTTTCTCAGAAAGCTCTGTTAGCATGTTTTTGTCACAAGGCCCTTTTTGCAACTTTTGAAAAAAATGGCTTATTAAATAAGTCAATATCTCTTGCAATTCCTGGAAATTTGCTTATTATTGATCCATCCCCCATTTCTCCTGCTGTGAACCAGATGCATTCCTCCATTGATCCCACATCAGTCTGAGCAGCGTACCGGTGAAGTATTTTTTAAATCTCAGGCTCTTATAGATTGATTTCAGAAAACTTTTCATTTTTTGCTGCAAAATAGGTAGTTTATTTTGAAAGGGACTCATTTTCAACACCAAAGCATTATTAGACTTACAGAGGCATCAACTGCTTCACTTAGAAGAATAATGCATTTGTATCCATCTATTAATCTCATCTACAGCCATATTTCTTTCTGTGTTGCTTTTTGACTCAGTCATCATAAATATTTTACTGTGCCATCAGCAGCATCGTCATAATTCTTTTAAAGTTGTTTGAAACGTTGCAAGTCAACATCTAACTCGGCATTAATTCATGCCTGATTTACAAGATTTCTATATATGGCTCCAACTTCAAGGTACACAGATTGCGGTTTTGATACCGGGTTGCTTTGTTGTTTGGAAAAGGGGGGGGGGGGGGCACAAAAAAAAAAACAACAGCCCTGAATTCTATTTCTGTCGAGTGACAACCCTCTGTCGTCTCATGGATGTCAGAAGTTGAATTTACAAGACAAAGGCGGTGAGAGCACTCCCGACAAGCTGCAGCTCTCTCCTGACAGATGGATGATAAATAAACGACAGCAGCTCAAACGAAAATGCGCTCCTTGAAAGATGAAGTAAGACATTTGGCAAGATGTTTACTATCACTAAATGAGACTTTCTGTGGTATTTATTTTTCATATATCGTATGGACTGGGCCTATGATCTCTTTTGTATTCCTTTTTTTTTCCAAAACTATCTAGTAGTCAGCATTTATTTTATACTTCATTTTCTAAGTATTGCAAAACTACCTAACAGCATTTGATTTAAACATGTACTGGAATTTAGATTTTCAGATGGTAACTTGAATTTTTACGTTGCATTTTCATTGCTTATTCATATTTTTCCAGTGTTTGAGTCTGTGGAACTGCAGAGTTAATGTAGTTTAACTTGTGTGTAGAAGGAAAGACCCTGATTTTGAATTCATAATGAAGGTTTACACAGCCTCTGCTCAATTATGGCTTATAAATATGCAAATTTTAAATCTCAGAGTTTTCGGCACAGGAAAATTTTCCAGGGGAAAAGATGTTGACTCTGTTGCACCCAAAAAAAAACAAAAAAACAAAATGATGCAAAGACATTGCTAATTTATTCACAAGGAGACAAGCTCGACATTGTCAGAGGGCCGACTGAGCGCTCACATGTTTCTGTGGCATCAGCTCACTTCAGCAGGTGGTCAGACAGTCACAGATATGGCGAACATCAGATCTGCAATCATTTGTCACAGCTCAGAGCTGCTCAGTATTATGATACATATTTGTATTCAGTCTATGTCTAATGGCTATTCTGCAACAAAAGACATACTCAGGACAGATAGTCAAAGTCAAATATTTGTCAGAATTATCCTCTTTTTGTCGTCTTCACACACCAGGAATGTTGAATGCTTTTAGTTGGCATTTCTGTTTTATGTGTGGGCCTCTTACTATTTTCGTCCTATTTTTAAGGAACAATGACAACAGCCAGTGAAGTCAGGGCAGGCTGGCTGAAACGCACACAAAACAATTGTTCCTGCTATTTTAAATGGCTCTTAAAAACTCAGTTTACAGCCACTTAGATTGAAAGAACACACTACTAAATGGACCAAACCATAATACAAATTGGCATGGAATGACTTGTGGACCAAGGCTTCAGCTGACAGGTGAATACTGGGCTCCTGAGGGAGCTTCCAGGTGGCAGCCTCCTTTTCACTGAGTTCCTATAACTACTGCTGAGCTCGGTGCTCCCTGATTCTGTAGAACATAAAGAGTCATTCGGAGCAACATGGTAGTTTAAACTTTGCTGTAATATATAAAAGGTTGTTCATGTCACTCAAATGGTTTTAAACATTACAAAGACTGCAAATGATTTTTAACATTTGTCTCTACTGCAAAGGATCTGGTCTGCACTGAAATGGACTGTTTTTTATGACTGGACTGTTTTTTATGTTTTTTTATTTATATTCAGTGTGTGTTATGGATTTACCTTTAATGCTGTTGGCCATTTATTTGGATGATAAACACCAAAATTACTTTTAGGGATTTTTTTTTTATTATTATTATTATTATTATTATGAACAATCAGTATGCTGTAATGTCACACACTCCTCCTCGTCTCCCCTCTGTGGTACTTTTGTCCAGTGCTGTTATTATTTTTAGCATCGTCTTGCATCAGGTTTAAGGCCAGTAGAGGCAAAACTAAAAGGTGATGTTTACAAAAACAAAACTTAGATAAGAGGACTGTAACAATAACTTGCTGTTTTGCAATCTCTTGCACACGTTTCAGCTTGTACTCATGGAGTGAAGAGCTCTCTTTCTCTCTCTCTCTCTCTCTCTCTCTCTCTCTTGCTCTCTCTCTCTCTCTCTCTTTCTATCCATTGTGTGTTGACGCTGTGGCTGATATTATGTCCAAGTGATGAATGACCAACAGTGGATAAAGTACACAGCAATAACCTCCAGGCAAACCAAAGCTACTCTGATACTGGCCAGAAATTTATCATTCAATTGTCAGAAGGTTTTATCAGGACCGTTTACTCGTGAATTCTGATTTATTTTCCGATTTATAAAAGTCGAGTCTGACTTGACATTCCACAAGTTCCACAAGACAATGCACAGAAAATGGAATCTCCTGCACTATAAAAAAAAAAACAACACACACACACATACACAAACACACAAACAGAGGAAACAAAGCTGCAGTAGCATCCATCAATTGGAGAGTGTGACGTTTTGAAAAATCTATTAATTTTGCAAATTGTAACATAAAGATGTCCTTTCCAGAGGAGCAGGAGATTTGCTGAGGCCAACACTACGCTGCAAACCAAACAGATGACCTCTTGCTCTCTCTACTCTCAGCTCAGACGAGTAAAGTGCGTGGGTTTGGGCAGCGTGATGTAGGAGGCACAAATTCTGCTGATCCCTGTGGGCTACCAACACTCATCAGTGTTTGGAGTGCACTTCACTACATCGAAGAGAATAGACAAGCTCCCCATTACACAAATGAGTCTACATCAGTGGAAATTCTCTGCCTGCAAACTGCTTGTTTGTTTTTCTCAGCAAGCTGATTGTTAATCATTTGCTTTTTTAATTGTGGTGGTGGATCCCTGCTTTTCAATCTGCAGAGGAAGGCCTCCCAAGGTTTGCCACAGTGTTAACGTGATGTTAGGTCTCAGGGGTTCATTCTTGCAGTGGCAGCCTGTCCCCCAGCCGCCACTGAGCACAGCATGACGGCAGCCCTTCAGGGACATTACCCGGCCATCCTATCGGAAATCTAGCAGGAGGCAGGAAGTAAGCTTCTCTCTGTCTTGCCCTGCTCTTGCATCTCTCTCTGGGGGCTTGGCAGTACCCATGCGGGGGCAGTAATGATTGATGAGGCCCACACTGTTTAACACACTGTGGAAACCCAGCGGCAGATGGGGATCTACAGACGCATGCTTTGATGCAAAGCTGCACAAACGCAGGTCCTGAAGTAGCAGGTGCTGCTACATGGTGTCTGAGTTGTTTTGCACTAGATCAAGTTACTGTTTATTTTCATCAAATACAAGCCATCCTTATCTTAGAATATACTTTGTTTTCACATACAAATGTGACCCACACTTCAGGAGAAGCGCTGCCAAATAATCTGCATCCACATCTGAAGTCAGTTCCTTTATCAAGGATATTTTTGTTTGGGGTAATCACCCGGGGGCACAAATGTGTGCAACTACAATACTGTTTTGGATATTTGCATATTTGATTCATAATTCTCATTCTTTATTAAGTCCAACTTTAGAAAGTCCAATACTTTCCAACTGTATTATACATATTTATGCTGCAGGTTAACCCATTATACCCCCATTTCCTTCCAGTTGGAAATGATGTATTTTTCATCAATTTGTGTATCTACACAGATGTGAATCATTAATATTTAATGTTATTTTCATGAAAAGAGAAACAGGAGGGCGGAGGAAGTCATCTGTCAGTCTGGTGAATTGGGCCAAAGTTCCATTTGGTAGGATTTTAATGCACCTGGTTGTCATGGCACTCAGATTCCATTCTTACTCCAGACCTTTGTACGCTGTAAGTCTAAATGTGTGCTCAAAGACTCGTAGACACGAGAGAAGAAAGTTTCATGATCTAACGCGGAATAAGAACGTTATAGAGGTACAGCCAATGATTTAGTCTGTCCATCACAGTGAGGACAGGCTACAGCTGGTTAAGGGGCCCCCGACTTTTTCACCAGCCACCAATGAAATCAAAGCCAAGAGGTTTAGTGCATGTGCACTGAAGGAACACAGAATCCATCTGCATCTGCATCCACTTTGATGTTTTGATGTGGCTTTTGTTTCATCTTGATTCACCTCCAGTGTTAAACAGCAAGAGATTTCCGTGCTTATTGTCTGTTCTGATTACACAGAGCAAACGCAGTAATGACCAGCATGCTCTAAAATAGTCAAGTAGTGGACACAACAATGCTCTGTGTGAAGTAACCCTTCAGACAGCTGTGGCTCCTCCAACAGCGAGTGTTTTCCCATCACGACTGGAAAGGTTGTGTTTGAGTTCAAATGCTTATTACGCATGCTGGGTAGCACTGACAAGGGCCGGATGTCAAAAACAAAGTGATTTCTTTTGTTAATTTCTACATTGAATGGTCACCTTGTAAGCATTTAAGCCCTTTTTTTTAAAATATAATTATAACTAAATTGGTTACATAGTTTTTAAACAAAGTCAATATCTAACTAGGACAAAGTATTTAAGCCACACTGGGGAAAAAAATCTTAAATTTCGAGACTATGAGGAAAAAGGTAGCAGCGGACATTTTGTGTGTCCTGGGTGCCATTTAAAACTAGAAGAACCCTGAGAGCACAACCCATTGAAGGAAGTAAAGATTCCCACTCTGTTACTGCTGACTGACACACTGATTTTCAATTGCACATGTAGGTGACGGACACGTTGATATGCTACACACAATACTCAGGCACAGCAACTGTAGCATTAGGACGGAGAGTGTGGTTATTCAATCACCCAACCAGTTGCATTAGTTGCGTTTAGTTGCATTCCATCAATGTGCGATATGTGTTTAGCACCAATCAACTAGGCAGAAAAAGTCAATGTGCATGTTAGGATAGGAGGCCAGAGAAAATGCTCCCGCTGTCAACTGAAGCAGTTGTAGCACCCTCTGTTGTTGATCCATTAGTACTGCAAATCAATCAATGAGGTCATTTACGTTAACATCATGTATGGATTTTAAAATGTAATCACCTCAACATGGAGCTATTGCATACATACTATCCATAATGTCACTTCCAAGCAGATCAACAAAACATAACAACTAGCTTGAATATGGTAATAAAATATTGTGTATCAATTATTTTCCCATTGCTAGTCATTAAATCACCTTTGTCACTGATTTTCTAGTTTTCACCCAGCATTTAGCATTTAATAAACGTCATTGTGAATTTATGAAAGTAATCATTTTATCCATTTAATGGCTTTGTTTTATAACATCATAGACAGAACTTGAATAAACAATTTTTTTTCATGCCATGTATTCCTGTCCGGAAATGCCTTTTAAATTCATTCAGGTGGAAATGTTTTCCTTTTTACATGACGTAAAAAGAAAGTCACATTACCCAAAACCTTGATATTAATAGAGATGTAAACTTAAGGTACAGAAATAAATGAATAAATTAAAATGCTATGACACCCCAAGGGGGAAAATACCAGCATAAACCAGTTCGCTCCACAAGCAGGGTGTTGAGCTAATTGCTGTTCCCAGTTTGCTGATATACTCATTAGTCATCAATGAAGCCACACTCAAAGGACGCTTCGAACAACATTAGGTGAGATTAGTCATAATCCTCTGAAGTACCAACTAAACTGAGCCGCAGCAGAGAGCCAATGTAAAGGCTAATGTTGGCACTGGCTGCACTGGTGGTTGAATTGTGCTCGAGAGGCTTGAGTATCACACATCCGTTCACACACACAGACACACACACACACACACACACAGCAACAGGTTTAATCACATGTTAATGTGGCAAAAGAAATTAGAGGCTAGCTATCAGCATTTGCAGAGGAGGAAATATCTGAGGCCAAAAGGTGTCAGAGCTCATATTTGGCATTTGGGGATGGTTGTCTTCTGCTCCATGTCCTTAATATTCATATTTTTTCTCTTTCTTGGTGAATGGCAGATATTAAAATAGTTGAGAGAGAACCTCAGTGTTGCACTCAAACACAGAGATCCCACAGCAGCGCTGGTGAGGATCTGGGGCATCCAAATTTAGTGGAATGAAATCAGGGGTTAATCGCCCAGGATTCAGCACAGCCCATCAAACATCTGTTCGGAAAATAATGGAGGCAGCGCTGAGAAAATTAATTTGCTCCTTAAATAACTGACTCTGCAGTCTCTGAGTAATGAAGTTAAGTTTTTTGTTCATTTTTGACCAGAATAAAAATAAAATTGGGCGAAAACACAAAATAAGGCTGCCTTTTAACAGCAGATGAGATAGGAATTTCTAATTATATTGTATAATTCTTAATCTACTTATTCATTTCATCCGAGTTAAGTGTCAAATATTTAAGAAAATTGTTCAAGCAAAAATATAATAATTTAAAGTTCTGTGTAAACAATCAGTGTGCCAAGATTTTGAGTTTATACTGATGGATGAAAATGCTTTGCTCTTGACAGCTGATGCTGAAGAAAATTGTATATTTTGTTCAAATATATGCTTTATTGAACAAAATAAAAACCAGATAATCACAATAAGTGGTCAGGTGTCCCAAGAGCAAGAAAGGATACACACTGATAGATACAGAGCGTTAACATGCATGTTACCGACCAGTTCTACTTGACATAAACTACTAAAACTTCCATACTTCTTCATTTCAATGATTAGAATTATCGTGCATGTCTTTGCCAAAATATCCCATCAGTTATCAACCCTAATTAATCAAATACTCTCAGTGTTAAAGTGTGAAATATTTGAACCTTTCCACCAGATTGACAACTCACAAACACTCAGCAGAGAAAGCATAACATGTCAGAGAAAATGGGATCACTGAAATATTCATATTCATTTCAGGCTTAGCTAAATCATTTAATTAGATCATCTGCTAAATGCTCAGATCTATAACCAGGCTCTCCTGAATGTGTTTTAATGCCGTGTAATTAAAGTCTATTTTACTTTTAATAACCAGTAGGCAAAATAAATAACTAAATAACCACAACACAGGTTTTCTGTGCAATTGTGATTAAAATCTGATCAAAGCTCTGGTGTCTGCTGTTGTCCATGCTAATGCCTTAAAAACGCTCTTCAACCCCTTCAAATAAAAACAAAGAAGAGGTAAGTGAATGCTGCAGACTTTGTTTCACAAATACAATTTAGGCTGGGATCCAATGGGAAGATCATCTTTAATGTGTCTGTGGTTGTGCTCCAAGGCTCTGAGGACTGAATGAAAAACACAAGAGAAAGTCAGGAAAGACAAAGAGAGGATTTGGAAGGAGAAAAGAAGGGACGAAGGGGCAGCTTACTGGGGAGACGGGGTACACTGTGAATGATTGATGAGACAGGGCTCTTGGGTGAATTTGCTAAGCAATAAAAATGGACTAATCCATCCTTTTCTCTCCCGGAGGCCTGCAGAACCACACTCATCGGACCGATCGGGATTCTGGAAGTTTCTCTTCAATGGCCGCTTTTTTCAGACGCAAAAGCAGTTACTGAATACCTGCCAAACTGGCATCTTTCCATCTGCAGCCTTATTTTGGTCCCTGTTGTCTTACCTTTGTCTCGTACCTGTCTCTTTGATGCTGGGTTTATTCACTTATCTTCAAATGCACACTCTTTACTGTGTCATTTCCCCTGGTGACCACCCACTCTCACAGTGTCATTTTCCCTGCAGACTCTTCCTCATTCATGCCGCATCCTGATTACCCTTTTCTCCCCTTTTCTCCACTCAGCTGTCTTCTGTCTTTTTTTCCTTTATCTAAACACAGAGTGACCCCTGTTGGTGGCGAATGTTCTTACAGGCTGTAATTTCACATATTTCTCTTGCCTGGGGGACATCAGGCGTGAAATCAGCCTGGCATTGGCTAGACTGTAACAGACCCTGTTTCTTGGAGCCATATTTGCCCGCTGCTTCTACTTCTGAATGTCTGCTCGTTCTTTGTATATGACATTATACAAATCATTGCCTCCTGATAGGTCTGGCTTTTTTTTTTTTTTGCTAGCTTCTTTATTAATGTTAGCATTAGCTCAAATTGGTCTTTCTTAATCATTTTGTAAAATATGGAAATATTGTCATATCATAGCTGCTGCACATAGCAGCATAGTCTTATTTTACATTACATTTAGCTGTACTGTGAGTTTAATATTCAAATATAATAATCTTAACATTCATTTTCTTTTGAAAATTATACAGTTATTCTAATAACTTTAATAGTACTGCATAAGCTTAGCGTGCTGATTATAATCACTTTGTTATTGGCGATATGCTGGGACTTCCAGGGGTATGTGGGTCTTAAAATGACTTCATTTTGCCCTATGTAAACGCAAGCACTTCTGCTGCTTCTGCAGGTCTGAATCTACAGCGTGCACCTCCTTCATTCTAAAGACCCCTAGTCTGCCTAGAAGTGTCTGCACGAGCCTTACTCATATTAGCCATAAATAAACCTACTCAGCTGTTACTGTTACTTTTTATATATAATTATAAATCATATTCCATCTCGGAAAATGAACAGACACAATAATGGTGGCTACCCAGTGTCCTGTTCATAAACATTGCTCAATATTACAAGAAAAGCCCTCAGTCATACATATGTGTCCTTAACAATCCTTGTTTTAAAAAAATCAAAGCAGATTTCTGCGGCTGCGGCTCATCCAGCCTCCTGACATATGCAGGAAAGCTGACATCATATTTGCTAAAAATGCTTACATTATGGGACGATCATCTGAGAGTTCCTTTGAAATGTGACTTGTATACGCACCTCTACGCTGTACCTGTAATTGTATTTGGGTGCTGTAAAACCTGCTGAATTGCAGACAGGCTGGGTTTTTTTGGGGTGAAAAGACAGACAGTGTGAGTGTGTGTGTGTGTGTGTGTGTGTGTGTGTAGATGGGAACATCAGTTTGATTTGCTTTCATCTTCCTCTAAAATGCATCATGGTGTGTTGATTTTGTTAAGGCGGCTCAAAAGCAGGAAAGGTAAGCTAGCACGTTTCCATCGACAAACCAACCTGTTAGTGACACCTCACATTGATTCACAAAGCAATCACACAGGATTTATGGCATGTTTGTTCACTGCTCCCCTCTCACATGCTCAATTAGCTCCACTGATTTATTTCAAATTACCTCTGATGAGCTCAACCTTTGGCCCCAGCCACAGAAAATCGGAATCATAAATGTCAATGGTGGGATTTTTGATTTGGGGAGATCCAAGTGATTACAGTTAATTTTTGAAAGGTGTCGCGGTGGCCCGTTTAATTAGGAGGAGTGAGGCATTCATTTTGAGCACAGCTTCTAATGGCGCAGTGGGGCAACCGCAACACTCGCCTGTGTGGATGTGGATTGCAGCAGCACTTTTTTTTTTCCAGTGACCTCCTAGAGAAGATAATTAAGGTGTAATCAACATTTCATGCTGTACCTGATGCGCACGTCAAGATGATGCATTTTAGTAAAATGACGAGAAGCAGCAAGCAGACGGAAATGCTGATGGCCAGTAACAGCTTCCAGTGTTTAGACGTGGGCTTCCCTGCATGGCTGCTACTCATCCTGGCTCATTAGGGCTGGCGAAGCAGCTGGAGGAGGTAGCCGGTGGAGTGGGAGTGCAGAGATTCAAACATCTAGAGTTTGTTTTGGATTACTGGGACCTCTTTTCAGTTCCCTCTCACTGGGGAACAGACAGAAAGCGCTCGTATACATTTTGATTGATTTACAATACTTGCCAGGTCATAGTGCTCGATTGGTATTCATTTATTCCCACATTTCCACTGGGGTTGTTGCACTTTCTGGAAAGTTTGAGCTGGGTCGTGTTAAGGACCCTGCATGCACTTTCTCTGCAGAAGTGCTCCTTTCATGTCCTGCCAGTCAGAGCTGTAAGACCAACTACAGCCCTTGTTTGTTTTTCCCTCTAAACAGAGAAAAAGAACTGCTATTTGTCCGCAGGAGTGAAACTTGAGGCGCCATGATGACATTACATGTGAAAAGTTATTGTTTGTTTTGTTTGTGCTTAACCACAAATAATTCTTTATCTTCTCAGTATTGATTAAGCAGTCAGTTTCCTGAAGTGTAATATATACAAAAAGTAATTAATTTTTACAGAAACACAATCAATAAGCAAGTGAAATGTAAATAAGTAGTAATATATTCTACAGTGAACATGCAGGAGCATTCGCTCAGCTCGTTCATAAATATTTCCTAAAAAGATGTTTGCAGATTTATTTAGATGGTGGTGATAAAACAAAATAATCTGCCTAACAATGACCGGAAGAGTAAATACTTCTGCAGTTTGTGACCTAAAATTGGAGATATTAAAAGTAAAAGATGAGATTTTACTGAGATGATAATGATTTGAATGATGTCATTCTAAAAGTGTAATGTAAAGCAGAGGAGTTAGTGAGTTCATAAATAACAGCAAAAGTGGAATCATAAAAGCACTGTTTTGCATGTTTATCTGCCATTAAAAAGCCAGTGTCTACACGCACGCGCACACACACACCCACACACTGTCATTACAACCGCCAATCTAAATCATAGGCACCATGGGGAATATAAATGATTTTATGTGAGCTGTACTCATTTCACGCCTGGCGGACTCTCACCTTTACCCTGGAATGTGCATGTCTCTCCGTGCAGTCCCAGCCACAGCATTCTAATAAAAGAATAGTGGAAGTATTCTGCCTTTTTAATTGAACATTGTTAGAATGACATATCAATCCTGCTGCACTGATGCCCTTTCCATGTATACTAAAATTGAAACACTGCCTGTTTCCTCCTCAGCGTCTCCCCATCCTGGGACCTTCTCTGGACTGTAAATCTGGACTGCTAGCATGTTGCCTCTACTTGTGGCTTCACTGAGCACCCTACCATCACATTCATTTATTCTCCTTTGTGTTATCACGCTGATAATATGATGCTCATTTGATTTATGCTCTTTCTGACTCATAAATGCTGTTATAGAAAGCCTAATGTGCCGCTGCCGGCATATTCTCGCTGATATTAAAAATGCCACCGCTAACCGTGATTTATCTGCCTTCTTAGTCTTTGTTTTCTGCAGTTTTACATTCCATAGGCTCTGATTTCCATTAGTATGTTTGCAATTATCCAGAAATTCTATTAAAATTTTTGGCAATGAAATGACAGGAAACAATCACATCATTAAACCCCCAGACTCAAAAAAAATGGATGTATTATGGGTAATTGTTTTCATTAGAGGGGAAGCAGTGAATTACAGTAGCACCTGTGTTTAACCACTCAAGAACCAACCCACTGCAGTTATTGGTGGTGTCCGACTGACAGGCGAAGGAGAACCGAGCAAATAAAAACCAGCCGCTGCCTGATGAAGGGCTGCATGTTTAGGTCAAGATAACGAAAAATTATATTTTTACACATCACTGAGGAGATGAAAACAAAGCCTTTTAAACTGCTGGGAAATAACTGCAAAGCAAATGACTCCCTCTCGACGGATTAAGCCTTTTTCCCCCCTCAATGGAATATAAAAGTGATTTAAAGCTCATCAAAATCACATGCCATGGTCCTCAAACCACACAGTAAAAGGCATGACGGAGGTGTGCGGGATGGGTACTCTATCAGTCCTTAGCCTCCCCAGAGGAGCTATTGTGGAGTCTGTTGTCCAAATAACAGCAGATATAATATCACCACTTCCCCCACAATCCTCCACTCCAGCTAAAATGGATGAGGAGAGACTGTGTGGACATAAACTGTGTTTTTATTTGAACAAATAGTTTAAGCTATTTACTTCCCAAACGTAAAGGCTGTGTATGTAAATTCTGTTTATTTGTTTTTTTATTATTTATACTGGGTTTTGTTGTGTTTTTTTCTATTTAATGCTTCGTCGCTTAAAGATCTTGCGCTACTGTAACAGTTAAATTTCCCCACCGTGGGATCAATAAAGATATTATCTTATCTTATTTTAATGAGCAGAAATGGATGGAAGGTCACCCGGGAAATCAGGGCAACTTCGTAGATGTCATCAGAGGCGAAGATCCATAATAAGCAGCCTTTTCAAACTTTTTTTTTTTCAGTGAGAAATGATCTTCTGTCGACAGTTTAACTGGGTGAAGTGATTTTAGTTGACTGGTCTGGTCTGCAGAGACTGTCAGGTTCTTTCCTCCTGGACATTGTAATGGGCTTTGAGGTCGAGTCCATTATTTCTTTGACTGAATAATTGCCTGGCATCAATCTCATCTGCTGTCACCATGATCTTATGTTTAAGCTTTGTTTTGTCATCATTTTCTTTTTTTTCCCTTCACTAAACTCTCAAAAGGAATTGAAAGCCTGAAACAGAGTGCTGTCCTCTCACATCCAGTCACTGGGGACAAAACAGGGACAAAAAGCCAACTGTACATTATCTCGGCCAGTTGGCAGCTTAGATCCTGAAAGCCCGCACCTTCTGGGTGTGAATCAGAAATCTAACAGCTAATGGCAACAGTCACCCCAGTGTAGCACTACAGACGGCAAACTAAGGCCCATACCGAGCGGAGCGCAAGAGCTGTCAACACCCACCATGATCCTTCAGGGAGAAACGGGCAGAAATGAGGAGTTTTTATAAAAGTAGCAGTCCAAGTCTACAGCACCGACAACGTCAATCATTTGTTTCAGGTGGTCACACACGTCACATCAGCAGGGTAGTTTGAAGACCTGTGGATAGATGGTTGACAGGTTTTCGCTATAGCTCATAATCTCATACATTCTGGGGGGGAAAAATGCTGTTTCAAATGACAACAGGTGTCATGTTTTATTCAATTTATTCCTGCACAAAGTTTATCAATTGTTAGTAATAATAATGCTTAGCCTTTGTTCATATTTGGAATTATTATTGTTTGTGTCATTCTCTGACATTTTCTTTTTTTTTTTTACTTTTTCCGGTCACTTTACTCGCCTCTGGACATGAGCAGATCGGATACACTCATTTGACAAAATAGTTTTTATTTAATTGGCCATTAAGGGGAAGCCAGCATAAATCGTTTTGCTGAGTAAAGAAAGAACCTTTGGATTAATTGATAAATGTATAATATACGTAATTAAAACCTTTTTATACGTGTTTTTTTATCTTTCCTTTTAGCCTAAAATAAATAAAATTTGTTGTATACTCATTCTACAAGACTCTTTCAATTCAAGAAATCGTCCCCATCTACTTTTATGTCTATAGTACTTTTAAAGCATTGTACCCGAAAAATTATTTGAACGTTATGACAAAAAAGCAATTTAAATTGATGAACGCCTAAATCATATGTGCGCAGGGGAAAAAAGAAAGAAATTCTGAAGAGTTGAGCTCACCAACAGGACCACTGTCTCCACTGACCACCGAGCCAAATGAAGTTTGTGTTATCAGTTTACACGTCTGACACCGACACCAAACAGGTCCTGAGGGGAACAGACATCAAAGCAATCACCCAGGGTGCACGAGCAGACGGTACAGCTGCCATGCACACAAGCTGCTCCCCTCCGCAGGATTCCATTATGTACAGTGTTGTGCTATAAACATAATCTAGCGGCATATGATGCAAAACAATTGCTTTTGGCCAGATCCTACAGGCCACAACCTTTCTGATTGATGAAGGCATATGCGAATGATTTTCTATCTTAAAAAAAAACATCAACCCACACCAAACAGAACAAAGCAGCTAGCCTAATCTATCTTGTGCAGCCCCACAGCAGACTGTGAGACCTGTGCTGTGTTCAGATGTGATGTCGCCACTCCGCACTTTAGACGTGGTGCGTCTGCATAACCACAATGCAGGTGAGACACTTCAGCAGAGGCTCCAGATCTGCTTTTTATCTGAAATCCCAACAGCGCATTAATCATCACGGTCTGCCCTTGCAGCTAAAGACAACAGCTGTGCAACAGGAGCTCATCTTTAAGTAGTATGGACTGCAGGAGGTGCAGCCATCACTTCTTATTGTGAATCCTGACATTAATAATAATGAACACCTCGGAGCATCGCCTCTCTGCACCAGCATGAGTGTCATCGCTCGAAGGGCTGGCCACTGAATGCAGTTTTCTTTGCTTGTGCTGGTGACCATGTGCACTTGTACCCTTTCACTGGGGCAGATACAGTATGAGTAATACGCAAAATAGCAGGTGGGCCTGGCTGACCTCGGCTGACAGAAATAATTAATAACACTGTTGTTGCTCAGGACATCATGTTGAGGTTACACCTGCAAGGAGCAAACTTGCATCAGGATCTAGTTCACGCATACACTGTGTGTCTGTAAGATTCATGGATGGCCATGGAAGAAATGCAGATCAATCTCAAAACAGTAACTTTAATCTAAAACTCATAACAGGAGAGTCAGCCATTAAATAGAGTAATAAGAAATTATATCACACAGTGTGCAAGTGGGAAAAGGCAGACGTGAGCTGGGCAGGTGTGAGGAAGATAGCCTGACAGTGTTATCACAATAAAGTTGCTGAGGTAAGCTCTGTATTTAAATAGTGGGAGTATTCAAAAAAAAATAATTTAAAAAAACATCAATTTTAAATGGTTCTTCCATTTGTTGCAGTTAGCGCCACCAGGAAAATTGATGTGTTGTAGAACATGGTGATTCCTCCTCATGTGATCTTATCCAGTTAATTGTTTCATGTTCTTGGATACTCTCTTGAACCTAAATCCATCCTTCTGCTCAGTGGAGCGAGGACAGATCCCCGATGAGTCACGAGCAAGGACACTGGAGACTAACCTAATAGGAAGCTTTTTAGCAGACCAGTGCCCATTTTTATTGGATATCTGTTGGTGCTTGGACATGACAGCTGATCAGAGTAGACAGATAAATCATAGCCTAATTCAAATCTAATAGGTTTTAGATGTTCTGCTTTCTGCGTCATATTCTGGTTGAAATTAGCAGATATGTGATTCATACGTTCATTGGACATTATCCATACAGTCCTACAGGGGAAGAGTCCCAATTCAATTCAATTCAGTTCAATTCAATTCAATTCAATTTTACTTAAAGTGCCAATTCATAACAAAGTTATCTCAAGACACTTTACACTGAAACCAATTAAAAAGTAAAAAGTGTCAAAGGTGGGACCAATCCACCGATTACAACCTTCATCCAGAAGGATGAGCTGCATAAAAGACTTGAAGAAGCAACCAGTCAAATTGAATCAGATTTCAACACAAATTAAGATTTTAGAATAAAAGTGTTTTCTCCAACATTTAGACGACATTTTATGGATTCTTTTCTGATCTGAAACCACTTAAAAAGTGTCAAAGGTGGGACCAATCCACCGATTACAACCTTCAAAGAGGAAAAAAAAGATCTTATTTAAACCAGTTGGCTAAACATCCACAGGAGCTTCGTTTATGACCTGATCTGAATATTTTAATCTGAAGATGTTCAACTGCCGTCTGACAAAGTAAAATAGATAGATAGATAGATAGATAGATAGATAGATAGATAGATAGATAGATAGATAGATAGATAGATAGATAGATAGATAGATAGATAGATTCCCATTTCCAACAGCTTGACAGTCGAAACTCAAGAGCATCTAAGTCTCAGACAAGGTGTAAAAACTAGAATAACGTTGGATAAAAATACAGTCTAAGTAACAATATGAGAGAACAAATACAACAAATAAACATCCTGATTGTCAAAGATAACATTGCCTCCACTCACAGGTCACGTGACCTCATCACTTCCAACTTTAGATCACCTGGTGCAGGTGGATGTGCTCCGCTCTTCCTCTTTCTCATTTCACCGTTGAAGATGGTTCGGTGGTTAACGACAACGACTCCCAACGTGGAGGCTCAGGTTCAAATCTCAGCTCGGACGGGGCTGCAGGTACGTGTCACTCAGCCGGTTTCTGTGTGTGTCTGTCTGTCCAACAAAACAACATGAACAAACCACCAAAAGCTCTAAAACCAAAACTTGCGTTGCGTTTCCAGGATCTACTCGTTTACGAATTTCAATTTAAGGACTTTTTTTTAAATGCCTATATTTTTTTTTATTTTTTTAAATGTGTATATATATATATATATATTTTTTTTTTTTTAAGAATGTACTGCCACTTGATAGTGAGAGAAAACAATATTACTACATTCAAGGACTGGCCACAGAGAGCCGCCATTCAGCCTGAGGCAGATAAAAGTAGGTTAAAAAAAAAAGTGCCCCCCTGAAAAAAAATCCAACACCCCCCTCTTATTTGTTTCTGCAGTCGGGACTGTGTCTGCTGGAATTAAATTCCTGCATTTTGTTTGGTGGCTGCCAGTGATGCATGTAATGTGTTACAAAGTAACGGTACTACTCTAATCTGATTCATTTTTCCAGTAACGAGTAATCTAACACATTACCTTTTCCAAACCAGTAGCCAGATTAAAGTTACTTATCCGGCATTTTCTAGCTGAAAATACAATCACTATTTTGAGTTTATTTCCACTAAAGATAACAATATCAGAGTTCTCTGTACACTCTGTGCTGGTGGTAACAAAAGTTTATCTACCTCCAAAAACTCCACGTCAGATTTTAAAAAACATCTGGAGTCGCAGCACGGCACAGTTAAACTTGTGGAGAACGCGAAGCAGAAAGCAGCATCAGTGACGCATGAAGCAGGTCCCCCACCAGCCAAACATAGATTAAAAATGGTTAAAATCCCCGATTACGAATCATATTCATTTCTGCCATGACTGTATAGAAAAAGTAATGTAAAAAGTAAAGAAAAAAATAAATAATGTTAGTATTTAAAACAAATATTTTCAAACTGTAGATAGTGACCATGCTCTTTCGAAGCGCAGATGGCGTGACCTCAGTGTTTCGTGCCATCGTTACACAATTTAACAGTAGATTAAAAAAATTGGTTGTTGTTTTTTTACATCTTTTGCTCTAACTTAGTTACTTTTAAAATAAAGTCATCAGTAAAGTAATTTAACTACTTTTTAGAGGAGTAATCAGTAATCAGTAGTCTGATTATTTTTTCCATGTAACTGTGGCAACACTGGTGGCTGCTGTGGTCTTGCCTTGTGCTGAAGGTCACTGAAGACTTTAGTGAGAGCTGTTTCAGCGCTGTGATGTTTTTCAAAACCTAAAGTACCTTACTAATACATGAAATGTTTGGTATTAGCCTGTAGCTACTCACTGCATTACTGTCAAGTTTGGGTTTCTAGTTTCTAGTTTTTGAACTCATGGGAAGTTAAAATTAACACACACGACCAACTGCTACAACTACCAAAATAAAACAGGAAACACACATTAACAAAATGAAATTTGGAGTCTTACAAAGCTCAAATAATGTTATGCTGGCGAATTTCCCCATGGTTATATTATTTTTACAGGATTTTCTGAGGTCACCTGTGTTTGCATGTGGGTCTGGATCTCCAGTAATGGTGCTCCTAAATGATGTTATTTTGTTATTGAAGAACAGTCTTCTTCAATAACAAAATAGTGTTCTTCACATTTAGATGCAGGTGTGTGAAAAGTAGGTCACCAATGGCAACGGCTTCAAAAAAACAAATGAAAACTCAACCAAGAAGGTCTTTGCTTTTCTAAACCTGGTATGAAGGCCACTGCATTAAAGACCATTTCCCCTTCGGCACAGGATTTGAGAGCACTGTCTGTGTTTTTGGACATAAAAACTTTATTCCTGCTCCTCTTCCTTCATGGATCCTGGAACAGTCAGAGTGGCATGTGGAGACAGAGTTTGTGTTGCCAGGTCTCTGTGTGACGGAGACGTACACCTCCCTCTAACTGCTTGACGCGACGGAGGCAGTGCCGGATTGGTTGGCTCCAGCTGAGCTCTTCATATGCTAAATTCTGTTAAATTCAGGGTTTTAAATATTGGAATGCACCAGGTTGTTTTAGTGCTCTTGCGTTTATCACTTCCCATAAACTGGACTCTTTTTCTTTTTAATCTTCACTTATTTGTTCAGAGTGATGATCGGCCAGGTTGGACTTTTTTCAATTACAGGGCCATTTCAAATGTGTCAGACGAACTAAGTTTTGTTGTACAACTATAAAACTGTCAAGTCATATCGGCTTCAACAATAATCAAGCAAATGGATGGATTCTTGACAGAAGAAAAAGAATTGACATTTGTTTTATACAAAGTCTGTAAACACCAACAACTGAATCAACTGAATCCACTGGGAAAAGAAGTGAGGATTCCCATCCATGGAGCAAAGTTGAGGAGCAGAGCAACAAGAGGAGGGATCTAAATCTTGAACTTTGCTAAGAATTTAACTTCCCAAGTGCATATTGCATATAGATAAGTGCAGATTGCACAGCAAATACTCATTTTCTGAACATTATAGTGGAGACACAAGGAGCTCGGCTCTCAGGCTCCTTGCTCTCTTGCAGGCTACTGGGTGTGGCCGGGGTAGTGCAATAGTGCCTCTGTCTTAGTCTCTTTCTGTTATTCCTTTTGTTGACTGTCCTGGTCAGCTATGTGTCAGGAAGAAAATAATAATTTCTGAATAATTTTCTGAACAACAACCAAAAGGAAAACCAAAGGAAAGAAAAGTCGGCCTTTAACTGGAGTAATCCATCTTGCCCTAACCGTGTCAGAGTGATTCACGAGTTTCAATTTAGCTGTGGCTTGATTCTAGAGTAAATCAGACCCCGCGTGGCCCCATCAACCCTCCTTGCTGCTGCTTGACAAACCCTCAGTGACAGCAGCTTTTAAATGAACATATAACCCACATTCATCTTGTTCATTTATTACTTCAGACACGCCACATCAAGACCTTCTGACAATGTGTGAACATAGCAGGGTAGCTCCACTGCTGATTACATTAGACAAAAGATCAGTAGAATGGAGGGAGACGAGGTCTGGAATATGTTTAATTACGTTTATTTGACAACAGAATTCCCTGAGCAGGTCAGGATTGAATAAATACAAACCTAGTCTAACATGGGCACAATCTTATCACTCACTTGTATTCTGGGAGCATTTGTATAAAAAATATATATATTATTTACATTTATGTTTTATTTAATATATCATAAAATATACAGTATTCTCTTTTCATATATAAGACTATCATTCTATCTCTAAAGCGAGAGAGAAACAGACGGGAAGCGAGAAAGGGAGGCACACTCGGATACAGAGAGAAAGAGAGCTTTTGCTAATTCATACACTCATCCTACAGTGGCTTTATATTTCTTTTTATTAAGTCCGACAGTGGAGGTGGACATCAATCTTTATGTGAAGTATTTACAGCTAGGACGTGAGAAGTGATTCATTCTTTACGTTTGTCTCCCTCTGTTGGCACAAGTCAGTCATTACAGGTGACACGTTTAATTAAAAAATTAAGAGACCACTTCAATTTTTTCTGAAATCAGCATCTCTACATCTTTACATTTTTTTTTTTTTTTGGAATTTGGAAGAAATGTTGGCAGTAGTTTAAAGAATGAAACTAAAATGTTTATTTTACTCAAACACATACCTATAAATAGTGAAAATCAGAAAACTGATTAATTTTTTCCAGAGCTGTATTACTTTTGACCAGTGCCATAGTTTAACTAGGTGTACCAAAATGCGTCAATAGGTGACACTGTCATCACATTAAATAAGTATCTTTCCATTGGAAAGTCATTTAAACCCAGTAAGCCAAGATGAGCGAAGATCTCTGTGGAAGCTGGCAGCACTTAACGTGTGACGCCGTCGATGAAAACATAATTTCTTGTAGTTTGCAAAATATTTTTTTTTTTTTAAAAAATGTCATGTAGCATCACTACATACGCACTTACGTCCATCCAGTGCTGTTACTCCCTCAGTTTTGGTTTTTACAAATTAGTAGTTGTTTATCATCTCATTAAGAACAACTCCAAAAAACATCTGAACTATTAATACAGCCTGTGTGCAAAATGTGGCCAACACAGTATCCCTGCATGTTTTACCCTGCAGATTTTCTACACAGAGCTGTCCTCACTTTTTGCTTGTTCTTAAGGTTGCTTTTTTTTTTTTTAACCTTTTGCTTTTTACTTGCACTTTTCCCTGCACTGAATCTAGAGCTGCTACCTGAAATATCTTTGTGTTAAGCAGCAACAAAGAGATTCTGATTCTGGATCCAGGTCATCCAGATGTGATTTATATCAAATAGAGCATATGTTTCAGGTTGTTGCTTAACTCAAATACAGCTATACAAACAAAGAACACTGATATCAAGAGTCAAGCCAGTCCTAAACTTTGGTCAACAACACACACTTCTAAAATTGTATCTTTTTAGTTGTTAGTCGCCTCTGGTATCCAATCTCCCATTTAAGGCCTGGTCATTGAGTAAATAATTAAAAGAGAGGTCCTGAATGATCAAAAGTCCTCATCAGCATCCATCCACATGAAGAAATTACAGCAAAAGTCAAATTTCCTGTCATGAGACCACTACTTTGCTCACATTTTTGATGAAATGTGCAGCTGTGGCATCTTTCCTGCAGCAGCATAACAGGTCAACATTTTAACACGTTTAACCTCCACTTTTAAAAAAAAAAAAAAAAACTTTATCACTCTTCTGAATATATTTGAGCCATCTCATTGTTTTTAAAGTTACTTCAAAGTTACTTCCGGTTGGAGGGGCTGTGTAGACACCCTGTGTCATCAACATCAGACACAGCAGATATGAAGCCTCCAACTAGATTATCAACGCTCAAACCCTCCGCAGGCTCGCACAGATCCCAACCACCCACCTGAGACTCCTGCCTGAGCTGCCTGATAACAGGAGCCTTTGTTAGACAGATAAAACAGAAACATTTCCTCAGTGGCAGAAATCCCGACAGTGTTTCAATCTTTCCTACATAATGTTGTGGTCTCTTATATCAAAGGCTGCACCATCAGCAGCAGCCATCCACAGATGCCTCCTGACTATCAGTCCAAATATTCAAATGTAAAAGCCCAATTTGATATGGGTCTATATTTGTCAGGGAGGGTGGGATGGAACCCAGGTTTCATCATGCATAAGTGTGTGAGATCATCTATTTGAGGCCGGAAAACATAAAAGTCTGAAAGTATATTGATTTAAACAGATCTCCGGTTGAAAAGTATCAACCTTCAAAAAGAGGATGAGCATCTTCACAAAGTAAATTAAAGGCCTTTTAAAGATTTAAATTTTGGCCCAAACAGTTTTTAAGATATTTTATAATTTGATTATACGGAGAAGTTAAGACCAGGGTTTTAATTCATGCTAGGTTATTTGTTTGTTTCTACTACAAAACAATTATTAATAATAATAATAATAATAATAATAATAATAATAATAATAATAATAATAATAATAATAATAATAGAATTACCTTTATTTGTCCTTATGAAATATAGTTAAAAAGAAATGGGTAACTTGCGCCATCTGTTGTCAAGAGTTGGTACGTACATCAAGTAATAGACTCTTCCTTGTCAACGTTTTGGGTGATTTAAGATTTAAATAAATCTCAAACTTTTGGCAATAAAGCAGCTTTAATCTTTTTCCTGAAAAACGGTAAATGTGAGGTGGATAAATTAATTTTGGGTCTTATTCAGTTATTTACATGTCTGTTTTTTCTATGTTTTTATTTAACGGTCTGTGTTGTCACATATGGACTACATTGCAGTAAAATGTTCCTTATTTAAAAGTAAACTAACATGACAGCTATCTAAAAGAAATTAATGTTAATATAGGCCTGTCATGTTAGGAATACAATTATCCAAGGGGCGGGGGGGGGCTTTAACATATTCTTTTAGAGCATAAAAATGATCTATATTTTTAACAGCAGCAACTTCTGCGAATTTGAGAACATTGTTTTGTTTTCGTTTTGAATTGTGTTATGTTTAAAACCTTTATGGATTAATATGACCTGAATGAATAGGAACCTAAATTGACATTCACATGTTTTATAACTGCTATTTAATAACACTTCTGACTTTCTGCACAAACATGTTTTCTGGGTGAGATGATGCCACTTGAGAGGTTATTTCAGTCATTAAGAAAATACCTCTGACATCATCTGTGATCATGCAAAGCTGTGCTGAGCCGCAGCAGGAAGCTGAGCCGCCTTCCTCAGACAGGTACAGACTCCGTTCTGGGAGAACGGATTCTGCCCTTCAGGTCTCTGCACGCTTCCTTTGGCAGCGGTCCCTTAAAGATGGCTGCTGTGTCAGACTGAAATTAAGTGTTTTACAAAAAAATAAACTCAGCTGGTCTGGGTGATAAAATACCTTAAGTCTGTGGTAGTTCAAATTCAACTCCAACCATCAACATGTAAACTCTTTAAGGTCCATAAATTTGAAGACAGTCTTTATTGTAAAAGAGGTAGAGAGAATACAGGTGTTTCACTGTACAAAAAAAGACAGCACTGTTGATAAACTCATTCAAACTGATCACCTCATTCATCTAGGGACACAGAAGCCCAAAAGAAAAGAAACAAACCAAAACAGAGAAACAAACACACAAAATCTTTGGATTTTTCTCTATTGCGCTTTCACTCACTAAATGCATTCTTTTTCTGAGGTGGTAAAACGAAAATGGTCAAAGCACTCATGATCAAATAACAATATTAATCCCAATAATAATAATAGCAGAGTGTGCTAAAAATATTTGAATGCAGTTTCAAACACCCCAAAGCCACACACTCGAGTCAGTAAGAGCTCAAAGTTGTGAAAATAATGATACACACATACACATGAACATCCTTGTACTTCTATCTTTGTGAGGACTTTCATCGATATAATACATTCCCCAGCCACAAACCCAGTTTTAACCTCAACACCAACTCTTCACCCTCAAACAGCCCTTTGAGTTCAAGAGGACTGGCCAGAATGTCCTCACTTTGCTAGTGAAACACAAGCTTTGGTCCTCACAATGTAGCGCGTACAAGTATGCACACACACCTGAACTCAGCTATTTAGACACATAAAAATGACCAATGTTGAGTGAGAAGAACAAAAAAATAAAATAAAACAGTGTACATTTAAAACAGTTAAAGTACATAAAAAAATGACTGAAGTGGAAGAGTGAACTCATTTTGCCGTCTTTTCATCATCAGACTTTCTGTTGCTGTCGTTCGGCTCCAGGCAGGGCAGGTTCATCAGTCCGAGTTCTCAGACAGGTCACTGTGGGGCGAGGCGCCTGGCGGGGGAGACGTCCCACCATGCCAGTTCCCATTAGCCTGAGAAATCACAAAATCAGAGACCGCAGAGGGAAATAAAGGGGTTCATAAGAGGAAGCCAAGACACCAGAGCCAATATATTCATGTCCCATCTCTTGGACTGAGTATGGCTGTTGTATTTATATTATCAAGCGTGTGGTGATTTGTACCATATTTTTCGGACTATAAGTCGCTCCAGAGTATAAGTCGCATCAGTCAAAAAATGCGTCATGAAGGAGAAAAAAACATAAGTCGCACTGGACCATAAGTAGCTTTTTTTTGTATTTTACAAAATCCAACACCAAAAACAGACATTTCATCCAGAAAGGCAAGTTGTAATGATGATAGAATATAGAAAAACAGGTTGAATAGGTGTCAGGTATGGTAACGTAACACATTAACAGTTATTCAGCTACACAATAGCATAAAGAACATACGTGAGAGGCTGAAAAGGCAGAGTTAGCATAACAAGTTCGTGACTCCAACAAGCTAGTTACTGGTTAGCAAGTTTACCAAAATCTCCATCTCAGTCCACATCACTGAATCCACTCAATTCTTCATCCTCTGAAGAGGATTTTCTTTTGGGGCCATTTGTGTTCAGTCTCTCAGTTGTCTTAAATTGTTTAAATTTTCAGTGGTACAGGAGTAGCACAATCCGGATAGTTGTCACAAGCCTAGGGCGCCCTCTCGCGGCTGTAGGTAATATTTACTCCTTTGTCATGTCAGTCAGTGTGAATTAACACATTTTAATATATATATTTAAGTCGTACTTGAGTATAAGTCACAGGACCAGCCAAAGTATGAAAAAAAGTGAGACTTATAGTCCGGAAAATATGGCACTTAAGGGCACAACAACCATGCGAACAGACTAGAATTTATCCGCTAAGCGTGACCTGAACCGGCCTGTGATCGATAGTATGACCTACCTGCATGCCCATCTGATAGCCAGACTGGCTGCCATTCACAGGTGGAACCCCAAGGAACAGGTCAGCTGGTCCAGACAGAGAGAAGGACCCAGAGCCTGAGCAGCAGGAAAACGGGACAGAACCGATGACTCACAAATGAAACGAGTCTGGCTGTTGTCTGAACGGTGTAAACGCCAAACTGGAAGGAATACCAGTTTCAGTACCGGTGGAGTTTGGAGTGTGGGGAGAATCTTCGCCCTGTTTGGCTCCCAGTGCTGTCTTCATAGCGTAGAGGTTCGCTTCCTCCTGGAACTTGCTTATGTTCTTCTTGTAACGAATTCTCTTGTTGCCAAACCAATTGGAGACCTGAAAGAAACGTCATCTTATTTTTTATTTGTATCCAACATTCCAGCGGTTTCTGTTAACTGGGTCAGAGTAAAGGTCATTCCGTTAGAGATCCACCTGAGAGGTACGGCTGTAGGGCGAAGCCCAACATGACCTCGCTACCATCCAGGTCAACCGTCAGGTCTTGACCCCAGCAACTGCTTCAGTATTATGGGGTTTGTATTAGGATAATCAGGATAATCAGAATAGTAATGAGATGATCTTGAAGGACAGATACCGTATTTTCCGGACTATAAGTCGCACTTTTTTTCCATAGTTTGGCCAGGGTGCGAGTTATACTCAGGTGCAACTTGTGAGAAATGATTAAAATACTGTATATATGGTAATTTCACTCACATTTGTTATTTTCACACTGACAACCGCGCGAGGGCTTTATTACCGGTAACTTATAAAGACATCTGAGAAAGACAAATGAACAAAAATGCCCCAAAAAGAAAACCATATTCTACAGATTACAAGCTGCAAGTAGTGAAATATGCAGCTGAAAACAGAAAAAAGAGGTCACGGCTCTTCCTCTACCTCCGGTGCTGGCAGAGTTGTTCAGAAGCAACACCAAGGATGAAGAATTCAGTGGGTTTTAGTGATTTGAAGTGAGATGGAGAGTTTGTGAGCATCTTCTTTATGCTATAGTTATCTGAATAACTGTTAATATGTTACGATAACATCGTTGTCGGTGCTTCATGCAGCGGAATAACCATCAATGTGTTACGTTAGCATACCGCACACCTATTCAGCCTGTTGTTTTCTATTCTATTGTTTATAACCTTTCAAGATGAAATGTCTGTTCTTGGTCTCAGACTTTGTAAAATAAATGTCCCAAAAAAATGCGACTTATAGTCCAGTGCGACTTATATACGTTTTTTTTCTCCTTTATGACGCATTTTTTGACTGATGCAATTTATACTCCGGAGCGAATTATAGTCCAAAAAATACAGTAACTGGACCAATGGACACAGTGGGTTACCTGAGAGACAGTGATGGCGCACTGTTTAGCAAGTTCCTCTTTGGCTTCTTCGCTGGGGTAGGGGTTGGACAGGTGCGAGTAGAAATATTCATTCAGGACCTCCGTGGCCTGTTTGCTGAAATTACGCCTTTTGCGCCTAATATCAGAAAACAGATGACCATTAGGGGAAAAATGTCTTTAAAACAATTTCTGGAAAGCATCATGCTTAACATAATAAAGATCCTGATCAACGTTTTTACCGAAAACTATTACAATGAATAACATTTCTGTAAACGCCGCCCTAAAACACTCCTTAACATCCAAACTGACCTGGCATCAAGGAAGCGGGACCTCAGGATCATGACCGCCTCGCAGGTGCTCTGCTTCAGCTGAGTTTGGATGGAGCTGAACTTGCGGTGGATGATGGCCACCATGCGCTCAATCTCCCGTGGGGTGACAGGCCGAGTGCGCGACTGCTCCCTCAGCAGGTTCATCACGTGCGTGGTGAACTCGGTGCACGCCTGGGCAGCAGAGGCAGCAGATTACAGAGTAATTAAGCTTTCCGCAGACCTGGGACTTCCTGGAACATCAATCTACATTTGATAGTAGAAGCTCACGTCCTCAATTCACACTATTACACTCCTGAGTTGATTACTTTGTTCTTAATATTCTGCAGCCACAAGGAGAGCATATACTGTATTTGCAATAAAAACACAAACTAGCTGAAATGAGGGGTAATGTGAGATGCAATAGAGCCTAGATTGCAAAAACAACTTCGGGGGTCGGTTCAGTAGTGTCATCAACAGGCAGTCTCATGCAGCCAGATAGAAAGTTTACTTTTACCTTTAATATCGGCAGATCAGTTTCTTATCAAGAATGCATTTACCATATTTTCCGGACTACACTTTGGCTGGTCCTGCGACTTACACTCAGGTGCGACTTATTTAACATATCAAAATATGTTAATTCACACTGACTGACACGACTAAGGAGTAAATATTACCTACAGCTGCGAGAAGGCGCTCTAGGCTTGTGACAACTACCAGTATGTGCTACTCATGTACCACTGAAAATTTATTTAAACATTAACTCAAAGACAACTGAGAAAAACTGAACACAAAAGAAAAGAAAATCTTATTCACCGAGGATGAAGAATTCACTGGATTCAGTGATGTGGAATAAAATCAAGATTTTGGTAAACTTGCTAACCAGTAACTAGCTTGTTGGAGTCGCGAGCTTGTTATGTTAATTCTGCCTTTTCAGCCTCCCACGTATGTCTTTATGCTATTGTGTAGCTGAATAACTGTTAATGGGTTACGTTATCATATCAACTGACACCTATTTAGCCTGTTTTTCATAACTTGCCTTTCCGGATGAAATGTCTGTTCTTGGTGTTGGATTTTGTAAAATGCATTCCCCCCCCAAAAAAGAAAAAAAAAAAAAAAAAAGCAACCTATAGTCCAGTGCGACGTGTTTTTTCTCCTTCATGATGCATTTTTTGACTGATGTGACTTATACTCCCGGAGCGACTTATAGTCCAAAATATACGGTAAATGAGACACTTTATATATGGATTCATCAGTATCTACACGTGTCTCAGCACGTATGGATCTGAATTCTAGATCTAATAAGTTTCTGGCAAACTTTAACTCAGGCAAGTTTGCACAGACTTGTTGGCATCGTCTCTTATTGCAAGCAGTACCTGCTCATACTTCTCCAGCTCAGTGTGGTATATATTGCGAATCTGGCTCAACTTGCTTTTGTAGTCAGAGTGCTCGAGCGAGCTGTCGGGCGACATCCCTCCTGAGCTGGTGGCAGCGGACACTGCTGCAGCAGCGCCGCCGCCCTTTTCTGGCCCCGCCACACCCTCCGCCAGCAGCATGTTGTCCAGCCGCACCAGCTGAGGGTCTGGGGGCTCGTCTTCCTGGGCGTTTCTCATTGACAGGCCTGCCAACAACAGGAGCTGCTCAGTTATTTCCATGAGATCAGACACGTTAGGTATACACCAAGAAGACACTGATCTCTTAATCAGCAGATTGAATACACTTCTATATTTAGTTAATTATTATACATATTATATAAATGTCATTCACATATTCCCAGAAAATTCTTCACCAGAATTTGACAGATGCAATTAATTTTCCTGAATTTCTGGACCAAATTGCAATTCCATCATGTTCATTATTTATTACATTTTATGCCATGAAGGTAGGAAATCAATGTTTAACGTTGAGAATGATGAAATGTAGTCTGCGTACTATTTGCTGGTGTCCTGAAATCTACACCAGAAATCAAACTGTGAACAGACCATCTCTAACATATTTATGTAATTATAGCTCAAGTATATTCAGCCTTATTCAGTATGTCTAAACAGTATCCGGATAAAGACGGAGCTTCTGAACCTGCCTATCCGGATATAGATGTGCTTCTAAAATTAAATAACATAAATCATAACAGTTGACAACTGAAAAGATTCTGTTGTGGGTTATTTTCTTTCAGTTACTACATATGATTCTATCTTTGAGTGAAAGTATTGATTATGCTTACCACTCCACATCAAATAAACAGCTACAAAAAGGTTTGTTTGTGCAGGTTCTGCTCAGCTTAATAAAGCATTTTACGCAACGATGTATGGATTGTGATTAAATACATCTTGAGACACATTTCTGTGTGTTAACCCGTTTTAAATTTACTGCCGTCTAATGGACCAACACAGGAGCGCGTTTACCGTAAAATCAAGAAGTTAAATAGAACAAGCTCCACATATTGTTTAGCTCCACATGCAGCTAAACAAAGGCTGATCAGAGGATCTAGATCAAAGCTCACCTGTTTTCTCCTTGATCTCGCATAAGACGCTGAATAACGCAGGTTTCATCCGGTGACAGTTGAGCGCATGTTTCCTGTCCAGAAAAAAACAAACACGGTGATTTGTAGCTTTCACGGGAATTTACCTATATGTACATGTGACGATGATGTGTACTTTAACCAGCGAAAACAAATCTGTGTGAGCGAAGTACCTTCACTAACCACGGCTAATTTAGCCAACCATAGCATCACTGTATCAGGAGCTAAGAGGGTTTGTTTACTGATGTCTTGGTTGAGAAATAGCTTTACATTTTCAAATGTTTGGCATATGAGCTGGTCTTCGTGTGTGCAAAGATGTTTAGAGAACGTCACATTTTTTCTACCTACTGTATCCTTACCTAGTTAGCGTTGGTATACGACCTAGCATGCTAACAATGGCTAATTTTACGTTTTGTAACATCGCTGCGAAAAAAAATTGCGTTTGTAAATGTCAGCAAAGAGTTTTAAGTATTAGAATGATACAGTATGTAAACAGCAACAGTTTATTTCCTTGACTCCCTGGATAGCAAGTAGACAAAAATGTTTTGCTGCAAGTTAAGGAAACTTTGCTACTACGACTCTGTCGCGAAAGCCGCAACACAAAACCAGCTGTAGCGTTAATAACACTAAAAATAAAATCGTCAAAGACAACACTAACTTTGCTTGTGCCTCATCTAAACTTTGGTCGGTGATCGTCATAATTTGCTGCAGTATGTCACCAATGTCTCTGCGGGTTTCGTGGCCATTTTCTGTGCCCTCGAGGCCCGAGTCTCCGCCATCGGATCGATGCTGTGAGGCTTGGTGAACCGAGTTAAGAACGTGCATGCCGGTGTGGCCACTCATGCCGAGTCCCCGGCCGTTGGTCGGCCCATTGCCAGTCAGAGGCTGCTGCTGCAACATTGTCTATCGACGCACAGCGGCGACGACTGCTTCTGTACTGCGCTCAGACCTGCAGAGTGCAGGCTGAGGCGCTGCGAAAACAGCGCCCTCTGGTGGTAACTGGGGGCTCTCAAAGTAAAACCTGTCTAATAAATACTCGTTTTAACCCCCCTACACACACACACACACACCCACACACACAGGTATGTATATATTTATGTTTATCTATCAATACATGGAGATTGTTTTACTAATTGCTGTTCACTCAGTTCTTATAATTCTACTCTAAACTTACTTCTTGTTTTAGGGACAAGTCAACAGGATGTGTGTCTAAACCACAACAGTGTCAGAGGCACTGCATGCTTGTTTCAACATGTTGGCGTTAAGTCGGTCAAAACCAAATGGGCAACATTTACCCGAGCAACTGGAAACCTCCTGTTTGTTGCCTTGTCTTCATTTTTGAAAAACCTTTTTTTCTGTACCACACCTTTGGTTTTTTTTTTTTGTGTTTATTTATTTTTGACAGTGATGTTTCGAAATACCACGACTTGTCAGATGTGAGACAAAGAGGGGTTGGCTGTTAAGAGGAACAGGAAGAGAAGAGACCAGAGAAGAAGGTAGGAAAGCAGACAGAAAGGTGCTAAAGCTTGTCATCTTGGCATGTGAATCTTGCAGGATTGGTTTTCCGTTGTACAAATATTAACAGGAATTGACCGTGATAAAAAAAATGACGGTGTCTATTTGTGGTTATTCCAATCAATGACAAATTGAAGAGGTTAAAAAACGTGAAGGTAAGCTTTGTTATGGTTACTGTAATAGAAAGCTGTTCTCACAGTTTTAATTTATGTGTCTTGATGTCAGGATTTGATATTAACGGACAGCGCAGAGACTGAAGGTGAAATGGCTGAAGAGGGGCTGTGGGAACCTCTCGTCATCATCGAAACGGGAGATCTAATAACGACTGGGAGTGAAAGACGGGGTGAATGCAGTTCAGTTGCACTTGACCACTGTGATGGAAAGCACACTGTGAAGGAGGAAGAAGACAAAATTGAAGATAGCAGAGAAGCTACCATGTGTTCAGAACACCACAAACAACAGTCACAGGCAATAGAGGAAGAAAATAAAGCTGAGGAGAGCAAGAACACAGATGAGGAGCAGAACAAATGCGCCACTAAGCAGGTAGGAGAGACACGTGAAGAAGTTAATGAAAGTCTGGAGGATGATGGAGAGGTTGCCAAAAATCAGCTGCAAGTGGACACAGAGTGCTCAATTTCATGTGAGCAACAAGCTAAAGGGACAAACAGTCCAGAGGAGGATGCCAAACAGGTCTGTAGACCTTTTTTTTTCTGCTCAGTCTCTAATATTTCACAATATACTCTGTCAGGAAATTCAGTTTCTTTGTCCTTTTTTTGTCCTGCCCCCTATCTTATTTACGTTTGTTTGTGCTTGTTTTTAGGCTCATCAGTTAACTCCGGACTTCCCAGAGGCACTCTATGAGCTGCTCTGTACCCTGCAGGAGGGCAGGCGGCTCAATGACCAGCGTTGCTCCTTTAGGCTGGACAGCAGGGTCACGAGGAGGAGGTGCCACTCTGAGCCAAACACCACCAAGCCAGCCAACAGAGGTAGGGGCCCTCTGAGGAAGGCTGCTTTCATAAAAAGGTCCAAACCAGGGGTGGTCAATTATTTAACCCGAAGGGCCACATTGGGTTGTAGATCTTGATGAAGGTGGTGCGGGAAACTAACCCCCCCAGATGAGGATCAGAGGTTAACTAAAAATCCTGCTTGATGGACTATTGACAGATAGATGACAGATATGTTGAAGAGCCTGTAAATTTGTCCAACTTTAGATGGATGGTGAAGCTCCAAATGATGTTTGGCCCCACCTTCTTGAGAGGACATGTTAGCATGCTAGCTGAAGGGGGGGTCTGAACCTTTTTCTAACCAATCAAGCCTCTTCATTTGGCTTTTGGAGAAATTATTGTGAAGGGTCTTGGGGCCGGATTAAATAGTTCATCGGGCCAAACGTGGCCCCTGGGCCTTAGTTTGCCCACCTCTGTTCCTAACTGAGGCCTCTGACTCCAAGTGATTACATGCTACTGCAAAACAACAAAAATCTGCACATTTAAAAGTACTGCTTATAGATTCCTAACTTGCTCCACTCTCCAAACTGTGTCTCCACAGTCATTTTCTCATCCGTGACGTCGCTGCAGAGAGAAGAGTTTTTTGAGCTGGTAGCCACTGCTCAGGCTCGCCGGCTTGATGACCAGAGAGCTCAGTTTCAGAAGTCCCCTTTGCAGAAACCAAAAGCCAGAAGTATTAGAGGGAGCATAAAGCAACTCTCCTTTGTGAGAAAACCTGCACCAGAGCCCACTCCAGCCCCCGCACCAAAGGAGGAACTGTATGATATGATTCTCACGACACAGGTAAGCATGCTATAGATGTTCCTGTAAAGATGGTGTGTAGATGCTTTGTGTGTTAGTAACACAGTTTGAGCACAAGATATAGTTATGCAGATTTATAGTTTAAAAAAAATGAAGTAGTGTCAGACAATAATTGTCCTTCTCACAGGCCCAGGGCAGACTGGAGGATCAGCGCAGCAGGGCTCCTGGTCCCATGGATGATGAGGACTTCTTCTCGCTGCTCCTGAGGGTCCAGGGAGGACGCATGGACGAGCAGAGGACTGAACTGCCATGCATCGTGCAAACATGAGATGGAGATTTAAACGAGGGCTGCAGCAGTATTGATGCACATGCTGTTTTTGGTATCACTGATACTGCAAAGAATATGAGATCACAGATTATTAAAACAACTGTATGCTTTACCGAGAGTTCATATTTTTAATGTGTAATCAAGCTTGAAATAAACCTTTTTTTTTTAAATTCAGAACTATAACAAATACATAAGATATTTAGTTGAGGTTAGTTCAGGTTAAGATGCGGTCAAATCATGTCTTCTCTTTTTTAAGGATGAACAGGAAGTTTATAGTTTATCACTTAATGTTGTTTGTTGCTATTTATAGGCTCATAGTTATTAAATGTTGTTGATGTTTATAAGATCATACTTACAAAACCTTCAACATATGATCTAGAGGACCTTTTAAGGATGTGACCTTTCACATTTACTACTTTTGGCTTTCTGAGAAAGTTGTCTGCTTTGCACAAAAGGTGAAAGCATCACTTCCTCAAACTTGCACACTGAAATGCAGCACAACAACAACGTGTAGCGCATGGCGTCCATAGATTTGACAAGAATTTAAACAACAAAAATACTGTGGTAATTTTTAAAGAGTAAAAACATGGCATTATAGTGTAGTATACACATCAACAAAATAATGAATGAGATTAAAGAAGAAACAAAAACAGCCTATTACCGATTCCTTTTTTCTTTTCCTAATTTTTCCTTATTTCTTTCTCTTACCCACGCCCACAGTGTGACTTAACATACCTCGTGACAAACCAGAAAGTTTCAAGACTTCAAAAAATGGTGTTATTTTTTATTGTTTTTTAATGAGCCCCCCCCCCCAAAAAAGTATATTTAGTCAGCTGTAAATGCGTCGGCCCAACGCTTTTCCCATCTCGTCATTACTGTGGAAACGGACAAAGACGAAGAAAACGGCAAATTTGATTTGAAAATGAAAGTTGTTCACGTGAGTCTGCGCCTCCAGAACTGGGAACATGATCGAGTATTAAAGTCATTTAACGCTTTGAGGAGGTGGACATTTGTGAAACGGTGTCTCCTGGTGTTGCTTTTTCTTCACTGACGCTTAACAACAGAGTAACCCGATTTTTGGATCTGGTTTAGTCAGCTGTGCAAGGTAATTTTCCCTTCCAAGTTAACTCCATTTCTGTCTGATGAATATAAAGTTCTCTAAACTGCAGGAATATGTAAGTGTTTTAATAGTTTTCGTTATTCTTAAAATGCCAGTTTTTTTTATTTATTAGTATTAGTTTATAGTATAGTATATAGTAGTAGTATAGTAGTATATAGCATTATTTAAGATGCTCCTTAAATCCAAATAAATCCAAATACAAATAAATCCAATGTTAATTACTCATTAGCAAGTATGAAAACCACACTTTTGAGAATGAAAACAGTTGTGCTAATGAAGAGCAACATTAAGGGTTTGATAAGAAGAGAGAAAGTTGTGTCTGATATATTTATGCTGCATAAGTTCTTCCCTCCTCAGATGCTCCTGTTCCTGCTCATCTTTGGTTTGCCTGTGGAGGTCCACAGCTCACCGATTAGCTGCTACAATGACCAAGGAGTTGCTGTCGATTGGTAATTCATCAACAAATTATCATCAACATTTTAAAAATGTCTTCTCTGTCTCACTCTTTCTTCTTTTTGTCTTTTTCAGGTTCTATTTGTACAAGCTGCCTAAGGAGGATCGCATGGAACCCCACCATCAGGGTGATAGGTATTTGCTGCTGGAAAAGGGGAGTGAAGAGTGGAGTAATGGGAAGGAGACAGTGAATGACACCACTGGAGCTCTGGGCAAGACAGTTGGACAGCTGTACTCACAGGGAAAGGTCTGTTTGTCTGTCTATTTGCCTGCCTGCCTGTGAGCTACTTAACTGCTGTAGCCTCTTCAGTTTTACATGCAAATATGATTCTGAGAATTGAAAAGTTGAGAACTGAAATTTATTTTAGAGATGTGGGAATTTTAATGTGCTGGTTCTCTAAATAGATTTTGCACACCTACAGCTAGCGTATTCTAATTCAGCTTAGCTTTTTTATACAGTATGTCTGTTATGTATGGTAGTATGGTATTACTTTCTGTTGAAAAACTGAAGTCACTCTTTGTAGAACACCGAGCGGGCGTACGTCCTTTACAATGACCAGAAGCCGACTCTGGATCTCACCGACAGAAGGGTTAAAATGAGTGGGAGATCAAGAGGACACACAAAAGGTAGACTGCTCCACAACAGAGGTTCAAACGCCCACCGTTGGATTCTCATGTCAGCTGTTGTTATTACTCACTTCATTTCTTCGTCTCAACGTCACTTCAGGAGTTGTTCTGCTGGACAAACACCAGGGCTTCTGGCTGGTCCACAGCACCCCTCACTTCCCACCAGCACAAAAAGCAGGCCAGTATTATTACCCCGGCAGCGGTCTGACAAATGGACAGAACTTCATCTGTGTCACGTACCCGCTCGAGCGCTTCCAGACCATCGGTAAGACTGAAGTGGCGCAATTAGCCTGAGAGGTGCACTTCCTTCCATGCGCTTGATAAATCTGTGGGAAGCAGTAAAGCCTGGTCTGTACTGTCTCGTGTCTACTGTGTTCCACACGCAGGAGAGCAGCTTCAGATCAACCAGCCCAGTGTGTACGACTGTGACGTCCCCCAGTCCCTGGCATCCCTGGTGCCTTCACTGGCTGCCGTCTGTAAAGGAAAAGCCCCGTCTGGTCGTGTGTCTCCACAAATCCGGACGATGGCTAATCGCAGCGTGACCTTGACCTCAGCTGACGGGACCGACTTCATCAGCTTTGCCAAAGGAGCTTCATTTCGCAAAGGTATGGCTGCAGTTCAGGGAGTAGTGACCACACGTCATCCCTTCTGTCACATGATCTTTTAAAAACGTTTATTTATTATTATATACAGCAGATCAGGTGAGGTTGTTCATCATATTAGTGGCTACATTCCTCACAATATATTCACTGTGCCATCATCCTCCCTCTGTCCCTCATCAGACCTGTACCATGCCTGGGTGGCCCCCGCCCTCCAGTCGGACCTCCTGGTCCAGTTCTGGGTCCGTTCCACAGGGGTCCTCCCTTCTGACTGCTCACTGGGATGGAAAGTCCTGGACATCACACAAATCAACCCAGGGAAGACGTTTGAATTTAAGGCCAGCCAGGACCACTCCAAGTGGGCTGTGAGCACCGAGGCAGCTGGTTCTGGGGCTGGAGGCGGGTGGGTGTGTGTAGGAGACATCAATCGAAATGTGGCTGAGGAGCAGCGTGGTGGAGGCACAGTGTGTCTGCGAGACCCGGTGGTGTGGAAGGCTTACCGGGCAGCAGTTTTGGATTATAAGGATTGTAGAGGAGGGAAAATGTAGTGTTCTTAAAAATATGCTTTTGATCTATAAGAATATATTAACTCTGTTTGTGCAAAACGATAATTACTTGCTGCTTCCGTTGCACCCTTTTAATTTAGTAAATTTCCCCAGATCAAAGCTGGAAAAGCAGAGTACGATCAAGAAGCAGTTTTTGGGGGTTAATGTTTAAATAACTAAATAAAATAATTTCAATCCTTAAGATGTTTTTTGAGTTTGTTTTAAAGAACTTCTATATTTTTGCTCATTAAAAACGTATAAATGGTATGAACATACTGGACATTTCAGTTTACATTCTTTCATTGATTACATATTCACACTTTGACACACACACAAACACACTTTGGTTATTATATTCAACCTCAGGTAATGAAAATATTTCTGTATAGATGGTTGAATATATTGCATATACTGTATTAATTGTTACCTTCAATTTCCTAACAGTGAAAGTCCAATGCTGAGTTTGAAAAGATGCATTAGATCTGTCTTTTGTATGGTAAGTAAGTTTTTTTCTACACTGTTTTCCTTACAGGAAATGCTATTTGTATTTTTTGGGATCTATAGTCTGGAAAGTATCTGTCTCGGGGAGAAGCAATGAGATATAAAACTAAAGCCAATGTCATAAAACGGGACGTGTCTTTTTTAACGTGGATAAATACTGTGACTGAGGCACAGAACAGTGACTGTCTCCTTGTCATAGAGGCAAATAAGAGAAAATGCATCAAGTGCTAGTAATAATGCTAAGAGGCATAACAGCTTCAGTCCTCTGAGCTGGAATTTAGAAATGCATCAATGCATCCGGACACAACAACATCCTGGTAGAGTGATGGAGACTCATTTAGAACTTGGTTTGCTTGTATGGACCCAAACGTTTTCAGTAGCTTTTGTATTTTGGCAGATAGAAAAGCCACATTTGTGTGCTACAGCTGGCTCAAGGATCTGGTCAATCTGTCAAAACAGAGTCCTGACGAGTCTCCTCCCCTTGGCCTTAATTCGTGGAAACGTGGCACTTGTCTCTGTGCTGATGTGCTGCGAGCCCAGAGGGGTGTCCCCCTCTCTCTTTCTCAATAGGAAGTCAACACTAGATGTTGTCATGGCATAGAAGACATTTCCTGTGGCGGGGATGATTAATTCTGAGTAAAGAGAAGAAGAGAAGTACAGTCACTTTCAAATGAATGTATGAATCCAGGTTGCAGTGTTTTTTTTTTTTGTGATTGATTGTGTTTTGTTTTTTTTTTCTTTTTTTAGAATATTAGAGGTAACTGGAGTAGCCACATAAAAGACTGGCAAATATGGGTGAGAACACGCAAAGACAGGTGACACCCAGGATGCTGTGAGGTGCACTGACCCCTACTGACAAACTTAGAAACATTTTTAATGATTTTACCACTGGACAAAATGAAAAAGTGATAATCAGAGTGCATTTGTTCGCCTCACATCTCACCTTTTCCCTCAGGGAGGAGCTGGATGAGCTCATATCTAGATGCGTGTTTGGGGTCCTGGTTGTGCTTCTCTAAGGCAGAGCTTATCACAGTGGGTGTCTTGTCATTACTGGTTACCTGAGGTAGGAGGGCAGTAGAACAGTATCTGCTTGATTTGCACTCGTGATATACTGAGACAGTCGTATCCGTAAGATCGGATGACGTAGCATCTGTTGACGTAATCAAGCGCCAGACACCGTGGCCTGGATTCCTTACCAGTATGCTTCGGTACAGGTTTCCATCTTGCAGGTCCATCCGTATCCTTATGATGTGCATGTCACTCCCTGAGCCCTGAATGTTACTGGTGGGGTTGTTGCCACAGGAGGCAGATCGGCGGTGCGATTTGGTGGGAGTAGATGGAGTTAATGTGGCAGGGGTGGAGTCATTGGTTGGTGGAGACGTGTCAACATCCAGACAGGACACAGATGGAGATCTCATGTGCTGCCACAGAAACAAAAACAACTTCAGAAAGATGTGGACGATGTGGATGCAACGGTTATGAAAAACAGCTAAATATTTCTCACATACTTATTATAGTTACAGTCTTAGTACACTGTAGTTTTAGTATTTTAGTATTTAGTATTTTCCTAGAAATGTGAATTTCTCTTGGAAATTATTAAAACTATCTATCTATCTATCTATCTATCTATCTATCTATCTATCTATCTATCTATCTATCTATCTATCTATCTATCATACACTGTCTCTGAAATGAAAATCAATAACATAAAGAGGAGTGTAACACATAATTACCTTGGTGAGTTTCGACAGCAGATGATTGACGGGGGACGTTAAGTCGAAGACGTTGTCACTGTCACCGACCAGACTGTTCTGGGAGGTTCTGAGGCTGTCGGAACAGTAAAACATTTTAGTCAGTGTTCTGTTCATTCTGATAAGAAAATGTGACGTTTGAAGACATCGATCACGATGAGACAGAACTATCAATGGTGTCCGTCAAAGACATAGGTGACAGTAGACAATGCAGATTGGGCATGTCATCAAAATACTCCAAACTCCATCATTTATTGTTACCGTCACATTTCCAAAAATGAATTTTGTGTTTTGTAGAAATGAAAACTTTTTTTGTTATCCTAAATGTAATTTCAGTGGATTATATTTTCTTGTTAATATTCTTCATGGGTTTGGACTGTTTGTGTTTGTTCTATAGTTAAGTCACTTTATATCACACAGAATCTATTACCAACAGGTCATTTTGTATAAACCGATGTTTTTTTGTTGTGGTTTTTAGAGTTTTTCTGCTGATGAATCCAGGCAATTATTCTAACATGAAAAATCCAATCCATGAACGTAATATTTTAGGGTTTGCTAGTTAAACGGTGCTGAAATGTTAGCATTTCTAGATTCTACCAAAGTTTTGAGTTGCTGCTGCGCGCTAGTTTTGACCTAAAAGAATATTTGCCAAAATTTTATAGCTTAGCTTACTCTGGGCACTGTGTGACAATGACTGTTGGAGGAAGAGCACGAGGACTCGGCTCACCAGGTGCTTCAATCACATTGGACAGTCTGTAACTGAAATATGCAGTAATCAGTATTCTCCAGCAATTCAATGCAAATATTTCCTTGGGTAAGTGCAACATTAGTAACTTTACCTCTCTTCCTCTGTCAGAGTGGGTACGCTCTGATACCAACGTATGAAGGTCTTATCCACGGTGAAAATACAGTTTTTGCAGGAAGACTGCAAGAGGCGGATTTGAGCTAGAACTTCAAATTCCTGTGAACAAAGTGACATTTTTTTCATTTGCATGGAAAAATTCATCAACTGACCAAATGCAAACTGCAATACTTTTAGTTCCTCTTTCCCTGACTGCAACATCACTCTTTGCTGATCCTTCTATGCCCATGTATCTGAAATTACCCCATACACACCGCTTTCTACAGTCTTTCTCTGGAGAAAGACAACCTCAGGTCCACTATATATTAAAATGCAATTTCATCTTTTTTGAGCAACAAAAACCTAAGCTGCATCTTTCCTATTTATAAATTAGACCACAACACTCACCCTTCTCCTTTTGTCAAAGTTGATGTAGCCATTCTGCAAAAGGATTCACAAGATGTATTATACCATGATGAATACAGTACAATTAGATAGTACATTAACTAATTTAATCAGGATTGAAATACTTTATTAATCCAGGGGAGGAAATTGTTGGTGTTACATCAGCTCCAACATTTCTAGCAACATAAGTTATTCACAATGTGTAAGAAATAAAAATAAGTATTTAGAAATGTTAAAAACATAGTGAGTAAAATGTAAGTAAGAAGAATATAAATACAAAAATACTGATTGCAATACATAAGCAGCTCTGTTCCAAATTACAGAATGAAACAATTTAACACATTTTATGCTCTTTTACATTACGTCAGTGTTACCATTTTAAATCACTCAGTCTTGACTAAACTTTTGGAAGATATTGTAATATTAGGGTTTGTTATGTTTTATGTTTGTCATAGTTTGCTCTCTCATCACTCGAATTGTTAACTTGCCCAATTATCATTATACCATCAAAGTCTAAATAATTGTCTCCTTCCTGTTTTTCTATTATATCTAAAACCTCTCCATTGCTCTGTCTTGACAATATTGTTAGTGCAGCAGTTACTAGAAAAAAACTGAAAACGTCGACTCCTATTTTACTGTTTCTATAATTTTATCAGAAATTCTAAAAAAAAATAAATAAAAGATCTTTTTTTAATTTTAATTATTTTAATTTATAACCAATTATTATTATGATGATGCAGCTAAAATTGGTCTTGAAAAGTACATATGTACACAGTTCGACTGAAATCACTCCTGCATGAACAGATCAGCTGGAGTCGGGCAGTAACCGGACGTTATATTTTGCGCATGCGCTATAGATCGGGTCCGAATTATTATCCAAAAGTCGAACATCGTGTTTAAAAACAGTTAATGAAGGAGCGTTAGGGCAACAAGCTGACTGATTATAGCGGAAACATCTCATCTGCAAAGAAAAGAAAAAAATCGAGCTGACAGATGTGCGTCAGTTTCAAAATCGTGCCACTTTAGCTCTCGCTAGCTCGCTACAGGAAATGACAAAATACTAACAAGGTAAAAGTCCACATCGCCACCTATCGTAGCGGAGGCGAAATGATTTCAACAATAAATCGATTACACTCCCGTGTGTACTCGAACAAAAAACTACAGTTAAACAAAAAGTTAAATAAGTAAATGTACTGTGCATATCATTATGTGAAAATTAAAATATGCAAGCAAGTAAACAGTTTGAAATGTAAGAACTTACTGTTGTTGCTGTGTATGATGTAAAACTAATGTGCATACTTCACACTTAGTTGATAAAGTTAGAGAAATAGCCCATTGTATAGTCAGATAGTATTTATTTTACTGCCTTTTTGCAATTAAAACAAATATAAAGTCTTTTCAGTTACAGTATTACTCGGAAAATTAGAATATCGTGTAAAAGTTGTTTTATTCAGGCAATCCAACATAAAAGGTGAAACCAATACATTTTATAGACTCATTACATGCATGCAAAGTGAGATATCTCAAGCATTTTTTGTTGTAATTTTGCTAATTATGATTTTCTTATTGATTTCAAGCAATATTCTAATTTTCAGAGTTTTTGAATTTGAGGTTTTCTGAAGCTGCAAGTCCTAATCAGCAAAAAAAAAAAAAAAGCTTGAAATATATTGATTTGCACACTATTTGTCTATATAATATGTACATTTCACCTTTAAAGTTGAGTTACAGAAATGCATGCACTTTTTCAGGATATTCTAATTTTCCGAGTAGTACTGTAGTTACATATAATTGTGTGGTACCCGGGATGAATACAGACTGACTTACATCCAGCCGATCTTTGACTGCTGTGTCCAACATAGTGAGGTCTGTGAGGAAGATACCCAGGTAGGGCACAGTTCCCTGAGCACTGGACTGTATATTAAAAAAAAAAACATTATTTGATGCATTATCAGAGATTTTTTTGCACTATGTGATCCCACACAGTCAAGTGACATCAAAGTTTTGGTGCAACATTTTGTAAAAAAAAATTATAATAACATAGTGAAGCTGGAAAGCTGAGAAATCTCTTAGCAATAAACAGGACAATACAATAATATTCACCAGACATCAATGATGATATTTATCACTATGTCTGTAGAGAATTCCTGTTACATTTTGCTATCTTACTGTTATCTTAAATAACATTGTCCCTTTTGCAGAACTTTACATCCATTCCCAAATCATGAAAAAAAAAAAGGCCTATGGGGGCACAAAACCCCTCAGACGGAATGATAGTTATTGTTTGCATGAGCTGTAAACTTTTACGTGATGTAAGGTGAAGATGTAAACTGATTTAAACATGCATCCCAGTGCTCCATCACAAGACTCTTTACCTTCATTCAACTTACCCTGTGAACATGTTTGTTGTCCAGGTTGGCAAATTTGGATGTGCCCTCCTGCAAGACAAAAGTCCAAATTATCCTTAAGGAGGAAATCATTGGAAAGAGCATTCAAACATGTCACAAGTGTCCATCGGCTAAGATATAAGCCTATGTAATACCTTATATGTATTTCATTCCTAATTAATAGGCATTGTTCTCATTGTTAGGAATAAATAAGTAAATAAAGATGGACACGTTATATTTTCTCTCATTTGCATAAAACGGATCTTTACAGCAGTGGAAACATTCTAAACTTTGACACTAGCATGCAGTAACCCAGGACTGGACAGCTGACATGCCTTCATATTGACTAACTGACATTAACCAAACCCAAGCCTGCTTTAATGACATGTAATCATCTTGTTCATAAATGTTTCAAAGGCATTCTTAAATTTTAAAATATGGATGTGATTATGCTTTTCCTAATGTTCATAGTGCCTTCTACTAAAGAGATTTATTCCCCATACACTCTGTTTTGTAGTCAGGGTAATTTAAATCAGTAGAGTGATAGTTACAGAAGTTGCTGCTGTTTCTCTTGAAATCAAGATTCAGTTGTGGAAAAGTGATTGTAAAGATGTCAACAGACATAACATTATTAGCCAAAGTGTAGAAGAGTAACTTTTCAAAACCTTAAAGTTGTGTACAGTATGGCAGTTTTTATTATCCATGTTATTTACATCAATCTATAAGTCATTGTTGGCTGTTAATGTACTTTGATTAATGGTCACTGTTATACTAGAAACAGTAATTTTACGTTATTATTATATATATTATACAATGCAAGTGTCTCTAGTGGTAAGAAAACTTTTATTTATTTATTTTTGTCTTACCTCCTTCAGGAGTTCTCTGCTTTGGGAGTAGTTGTCTTTGTCTGAGAATATCTCTGCCAGCTCCAGGTACTTCCTCACTGCTTCCCTGTAAAGGTGTCACAGTGGTGAGCACAACTACCTCACAGCAGCAGCTCGTGAGTTTGAGTCCCAGCTACAACAGGCCTCATTGTAGAATGACAATGAAAAGATTCTTCTAAAAATGGTCAAGTTAAATTTACTCCTTCTCATTAATAATGGGAGAAATGTACACACACCCACACACACACACCTATCTGTGTCGTGCCATGTCCTCCTCAGCCGGTGGATGGGGTTGCTCTGCAGCGCTGATATGATGGCATAAAGTGAAGAGAAGTTTTTCCTGGCTCTGCATTTCTGTTACACACACACATACACACACACACACACACACACACACACACACACACAAACACTCAGTAACGTCTGTACCTGTGGATCAGGCTGGTTTGTGAAGTAAAAGCTGTTGCCATAGCAACAAAGTGATAGCTATGTTATGTGCGTGTTCCTGAAGCTGCTCTTCAACTGTTCTAAATATACAACACATTTTTTCCATCTTTTCTGGTTTGTGAAGCTCTGACAGAGAACATTTCTCACTGCGAAGGTGCACTTGGACTATTAATCTACCCAGAAATGATTTCTCACAACTTTTAAAAAAGGAAGTGCAGACTTACAAAAAAATCTTACCCACATAACACATTAAACACAATAAACTTTTAACACAGTAAAAAGAGAGTAGAGGCTCCATATTTTTGCAGGACTGACCTCTGCCACGCTGATCCACTTCTCCAGGAGCTGCGCTCTCTGTTGGCTGCGCAGCTTCGTAGGACAGAGACAGGACGCTAAGACAGTATTGGCCAACCTGTTAAACTGGCGGATGGTGGCACGGACAGACCAACAAACACCTTCCCTCCCTTTTTTATCCCTCTGGGACCACAGTGAACCCAGGCAGTGATAAGGGACCAGGCGCACAAACAGCTCCTAACATAATTTACACAGTGGAGAAATGTATAAATGTTGGCATCTCATTGGATTAACAATCAGAATCTGTCTATTTCCACAGTCAGGATTAAATATATATGGCAGAATATATGGAGAACTCACAGTCTCTATCTTGGTGAGTTGCTCTGCAATGAGCTCTGCAGGGAATCCCAGAAAGTGTGTAGGTTCAAACTTAGAGGCATCAGGGGGAGGACTGCTAACACCACTTTGACCTGCAAAAGGTTATTAATTAAACACAGCATTTTGTCCCCTATATCTGTCTAAATGTAACTATATCAAGACAGGAATCAGTATATCTCAGAAGTGTTGCTCTCTGTGCAGAATTAATTTTCTTCATTTTGTCAAGTATTTTACACCATTGTAGCAGAGTAATCGTCGGCTAATCTCAGGTAATCATAAAGAAATTACATTTGCACAGATTGAATCATACATCTGAGGCTAATGGAAAGACAAGTCAATATGAGAGAAATGTGATATTTTTGGCAAACTCTCATCAAGGTCATTGAGCCGAGGGATAGAACCCTGTGGAGCTCCATGATTAACGCGAGTATATGAGGAGGAAGCAAATATTGGTGGAAACAAACACACAAATAAAAACTACATCTGACTCAAGGCATCAGTTATAAATGTTACATGTGAATGACAGCACAAACACAATACATATAAGATAATGTAAAGCTCCTCATCCGCTAGCTAGATAAAAAAAAAAGAACTAACATTTAAGCATGTATGACACTTGTATTTTTGTACAAAAATACAAGCAAAACACAGACCTTTATGCATGTCAGGCAGGAGAGCTTTCTCACTCAGCTCCTCAGCTATCCTGAGGACGTGAGCGCGGAGCTCGACTGCAGATGACGAGTCTTGTGGGAGAAGCTGAGCCAAATGCAGCAGAAGAGAGGGCTCCCCCAAACTCTTGAAGTCTTCGGGATATTCAGACAGCCATGTGCTAAACACTGTGGACACCGCTCTGAGCAAAGCGGAAGTGACAACGTTTTATTCTGTGTATCTGTTTAGATCAGTCTTTAAAAAATAATATCCAAATGAAGAAGAAATGAATTTCACTTTGTGAATGCAGTACACTCTAACTTATTATGCATCAACATAATATATCAAACCATTTATTTTATGTTTAACAATAATAAAAATGAAATGAAGAAATCCAAGTACACCTTTGACAGTTAAAAATGTAGTTAAAATTAATATTGAAAAAAAAAAATGCAATTACCAGGCAAGACCTAATCAAATGCAATAGATTAACAGCTTATTACCAAGCGTAATTACCTCCCTAATCAAGACTGACTGTTATTACTTTACAGAAACTCAGAGATGGGCCTCTGAGCAAGCGGTTTTATATAACAGTAGCTTAAAAAAAAACTTTATTGTGAGCGGGTACAGGCTCATACGTGCCCACTCCCTCCTGGAGCCCCGACACATGGCTCCTGAACCTAAGAGTGAATTAGACCACAGATGCTGCTCAGTTCTTTTTCTATTTAACTCACTTGTTGAAAGACTTTCTCAGTGGGCTCCCATTTTCTCCAGGCGGGCTCTCCAACCTGTTATCAAAAAGACAATTGAGCAACAAAATGAATAAGGTATAACTGAGAAAAATAGGCAGGCCATCCAGTATCTAAAACAGATTAAACCCACTGCCCCTGCTTGCAAGTGTAATTAGCCAGAGTCATTATAATCTAATTATTCAGACGGTGCAGACATAGGAGCGCTGATGATTAGCAACGTAACCACAAGTATCGTTGGTGAAGTGTTTTTCAGAGGAGAGTCAAATTCATCAAGGTGCCGTGAAACTCTGGGTGAAATGTAGGCGGCAGAGTTTGTTACTAGCATAAGTAACCGCTAATGTACGTTAGTGGCATCCTGCTTTGGTAGTGCTTCACCGGTCTGGATAAAAATTGAGAACATTTGTTTTTACATGTTAATCACTCTGATTTCCCAATTGACTTTTAAGGGTAAACCTTATAAAAATAAATGCAAAATTTGTCAGCTCAGTTTTTCACATGTGGCTTTAATTGCAGTATTTTCTGTGTTAGTAAATTTTACTGTAGGTACTGCCTGTTTAATCAGTTTTCTTCCAGAACATTCTGCTTGATTTTTTTTTTTTTTTTATCTTTGCATTTATATTTATTTGACTTTTGTCAAATAATGTTGTGATAAAGCCCTCCCACCTGTCATTAAGGATATCCAGCACTCTCTTTGTGGAGGTGAAGGACCGATAGGTGGACAGGAAAATGCTGATATAGGAGGAGTCCCCAATGGCAAACGAGTGGAGGAGGTGGAGAACCAGCTTCTCCTCTGTTCCTGCTTTCACGGACTGGGAGCGAGACACAGTCGACTGCATGAAAACAGAAAGCAAAACAGACATTTTATCACACAAGCAATGGAGACATTTCTGTCCTTTTCATCACATGTGATTTACCATTGGACTGTTGAGGGCACCATGATGATGTTTGACAGCCACTGTGTAGATCATTCCATCCTCCTCTTCCTCCACCACAGTAGACTGTAAGGGAAAAGTGGACATTTGATGGTTTGAGGAAAATATTTGAATGTCAGAAGGAAGGCTTGGATTCTTTTGCATTAAGAAATAAAAAGACTTCTTCCATGGCAGACAGGTGCTTTTATTTTGTGTGTTTTTGGTTCTGTTTCCTGTGTTGCTTCTCACGCCTCGGACTAATTGGTGCACAACTGGACCTAATCTAATTAGTGTCCTATTTAAGGACAGGTTCCTCAGGCTCACATTGCCTGAATGTTTTCTTCCAGCCATTTTCTCTGTCTCCTGTGAGTTTCCTCGATCATGTTTTCTTGTGTTTCCTCTGGTTATTGCTCCTTGTGAATCCTTGTGGTTTTCTTAGTTAATCTACCTAGTTAATCTAGCGCTTTTAATTTGTTTTTCTTGTAAATTCTATCCTAGCGATCTTGTACTTTTAGTTTGTTTTTTTGTAAAACTGTTTCCTAACGCGTCTAGTGATTTTTAGCTAGTTTTTCTAGACATTTTTTTGGACAATAAAAACTTTTACTCCAACTGCCTCCGCTTGTGGGTCCAGACTCTGTTCCACTCATAACACCAACACCGCACCTCACTTTATTATGCTCACTTCACAAAAGGAAGGATTTCAAACTGGATGGTGACCCAGAGATTGACATAACTGGCAATAAGCAGACATTCTAAAGCAGTACATGAGTGATTTTCTCTCCAGTTCACCATTCATACCCATGCTTAGATTATTTCAAAACAGGATTAATTAAGGACCATCTATTTAATTGCCTACTATTAATAATCTGGAAACTACTGATATCTCCTTAGCTGCAGAAAAAGAATCTTAGAGAATAAACTGGATTGAAGGTTATGTTTTCTGCTTTAAATAAATGTAGATTTTGTTGACTGGATTTCTCCAAGTACATAACTGAGAACAAAATGAAGTGCTCCTCTTCAAAGGGCTGCGAGGCAGGGATGCCCGTATCTCCTCCCAGTTTGCCATTCACATGAAGTCATTAGCAGCATATAACTAACTGTAGATGCAGAGGTAACCCAGACAAAAAACATACATTATGTTTAGTCTTTATGCAGATGATATATTACTTTCCATTGAAATCCACAACATTCATTTTCTAAAAATTCACCCATCCCAGGCTGCACAGGCAATAAGAATAAGTCACAGTTACAACTCACTAACTAGAACCTCCAACCTTTGACATTAATTCCACTACAGGCTAATCTGTACCCCTCTTCTCCACACTTTAAAGAACAAGTTAATGTTGGAGGATTTGCCAGTATCACTCATAAGGAGAACTGCCACGATAAAGATGAAGGTAAAGGTAAAAGAACATCTAATGGCACCACCACATCACCAACACAACAAACACAACAACCAACTTCCTCCTATGTGACCTGCCTGGAAAAAACTGCATGGCAAACGACACAAGAGATAGGTAAACACCTCTGGGGATCGATACATATAATAGAAAAGCCAAGTGTGTTGAGCGCGGCAGAGATCTCTGCCACGCAAGATGAATAATCGAAATAATAACAGTTCTAACAAAGAAATCAAAAGGAATAAAAGGACTTTTAAACCCGGTAACAGAGAGATGATAGATAATGGAGTAGAACCTGAAAACCAAATGTTATTATATTTAATTATTCGGCTATTTTAAAATTTTAGCCCAAAATAAGCTTTGACATCTTTGAGGTTTTTATCCGAGTGCCATTGACTTTACAGCATGTGGGCATGCTGCCTTACCAGATCCAGAGGAAAATACCACGTTGTCTTCATTGGGGATGGCTCTGCCTGAAGAGTAGGACCAAAGAAAAGACTTTAGGTAAATGAATGTACTCTTCCATCTTAGGTAATTATATATTCCCATGAAATTATTAAAGACGAGGGTATCTTGCTAATGGAGGTTCCACCATGCACAGGGTAAGGAACAAACTTACCACAGTCCCTACTCATACACTTCAGGATAACGCCTACTCCTAAGAACAACAATTAACAAAGCCCACAAAACATCTCAACAACAAAAGAAAATGTTTTATAGGACATTTCAAATGAGCCTCACTACTACACCAAAACTATTTAAGGTGAGACGTTTTCTTGATAACAATACCATAAAGACTCGATAATAAAAAGATAATAACGTAAACACAGAAGCACCAAAGAGAAAACAGTAGGAGCTGATACCACCACCAAAGAATTTTCCAACATTAATAACAGTCGGAAATAAATGATTTTTACTTTTAGTCCAACAAAACTTTTGCATTATCACAGATCTATGAGACTTAAGTGTTCAAAGATGATTATCAGCGTAATAACAGACAGGTGAAGATGATTTTACCAAAGTTCCCTTTTAAAATAGGGATATTAGATATTCATACAAATGTAGCAGATGTGGCTGTTAAATCCTTTATACAGAACATGCAGTTAACCAGTTATTCTACCTGCTATCACTAATCCTGGTCATTGGTCTATCCTTCACTTTAACCAGCACAACAACAAGCCCTCCCCAACACACACACACACACATACACACATAGGGAGGAAAAAAAAAGGTTAGCTGAGTTACCCTTGCTGTGGCATGTCGAGACAAGTAGCAACCCTTAAGTTTCCCAGAAATTCAAGATAGAGTTGCAAAACTTTTTCGATCTCTACATTTCTGTGTCATTACTTCTACTTGGTAAACAAATTTAACTCTTCTTCGACACAATTCTGTGTCTGTCGATGTGTTCACTGTTTGCTCTTGTTGATTACAAAGACACACCTGAAGCAAGACCTAAGTCCACCCTCTACACAGTTAAGCACACCCACTGCATGCATGCACGCACGCGCACACACACACGCACACACACATACACACACACACACACACACACACACAAACAAGAACAGTACCGGTTCTCTTCTAGTCTCCTTTCTGCTGATCTTGGTTGCAGGTTACCTTCTTGTGTTCCCATGGGTTTATTTGGTCTCAAATTACATTGCATGTCTGGTGTGTGTATGTGTGTGTTCATGTATGTGCTAGATACTGCGTACACACATCCTTGTACTTCTATCTTTGTGAGGACTTTAATAGACATAATGTAGTACCCAGCCCCTTACCCTAACCTCAACCATCCCAACTAACCCCATGAACCTAACCCTAACCTAAACCCAATGCTAACCTCAACCGCAAAACCATGTCTTAACCCTCAAACAGGCCTATGTTAAGTCTGCAGCCAGCAGCAAGCGCACAGGTGAAACACTGAGCCTGTTTCACACCAACACCACTGTTTTCTCAGGTGAACAATAATAAACGGCTTTGATACTGCAAGCAGGTTTCAAGTTTGACTTTATTGGGACACCAACAGAGATAAACTTTAAATGGAAGAATCAATAATTCAAGTTTTATTTATAGCCATGTTTATTTCCCTCATATTGGCCACCTTGCTCCCTCTCTTTTTGTCTCTCTCTCTCTCTCGCTCTCTCTCATGTTTAAACTGACTTTTTTATATCAGTAAACTGACAATAAAGTTACAAAATATATCCATTTGTGCGTCCATTGGCAATTAATATTTTTTAACAATTTAACTTGAAAGGGATTATAGAACATGTTCCACCTGAGCTTCGAGAAACAGGACAAAATATAGCTCATTACATAATTTTTTTTATCAATATAAGAACCTTATTCATAAAATGGATTAAAATACAATATTGTGTTTATATGTTGTTTTTCATTAAATAAAACTTTCTGTTCATTTTACTGTTTTAAATCATCTCTGTTTTTTCCTAAAGTTCCACGTGTTCCCACCCCGGTTGAAGGAAGTAAATAATAAGTGCGGACAAACACAGGAAACAGGATGTGCTGTTATGGTACAAAGCTATTTTCCTGACCCTTTCCTTCTATCACAACTCCAAAGTGGGTCAAACTCTCCTCCTGAATAATTGTGCACGAAAGAAGTCTCAGAAAACCTTCATTCAACTTTTATTTATACAGATTTTTCGTTATACTGAACCAAATTGTTGTGCTTCACTTGTTTAAAAAATACACACACACACAACAGATATGTTAGAGCCCATTTGTAATCTTAGTAAGTATTTTTGATCAAGATCAGGTCATGATCACATTGTGAACTTCTTCTAAAAGAGATTGTTTTTTGGAGCGGTGCATTGCATGACATCAGCATCGCCATTCCTAACTTTCTTTCTGCTCCCGAGAGACTGAGACTAAGCTTTCTTTCTCCTTTAAGGAAAATAGTTCCCCTGTGGATGTGTGTGTTGCCTTTGAACAGAGGATTTGTAAGCGATAGTTCACTTTCTGAGCTACAAGTCTTTCCTGAAACTTCTCTATCTTCCCCAGATCCCCACAGACACACATTATTTCACAACTTTAATTGAGACTATGCTGTTGGAACATGCACTGTCCAAACCATTAGAATAACACTGAAAATGACTCAGAAGAAGTCCTTTTTAGGTGTGCCCTTCAAAACTAGCTGAGTGACATTAACGCGTCAGGAACTTTACGCCTGGAGTCGAGATGAGTAAAGCCAATAAACACATTTACCTATAAAAGGTTTGAAACAGCCAAAATACCCAGAATAAACCTGCTGACATCTTGATTTATGCTCTAGTTTAGAATATATCAGACAGAGGTGTTCTGTTTGTATCATCCATCAACCCACTAGAAAACATTGGCAAGTATCAAATTATTAACCACCCAACATGTGATTGCTAACATTGCTTATAGAGAAAACGGAGGTATAATGTATCAACCAACCAAAGTACCACATGCATTATTCACCGCAGCTGCCGTCTCACATGAGCAAATCTGCTTTTTCAGAACCAGGTCTAAGCTGGAAGTCATTCAACTTAGGGTGAAACCCAAGGAAACTTGAGGTGGTACCTATATTCCCACACCTCTGGGCTGATGGCCCAGTGACAGGGCATAAAACATTTCCAAGAATTTTGGCCTGAGAGTCTAAGACAACAAAGGAAAGTCCATACATTGTACTCTTAGCACAAGAAAGAACAGGAAAACTGACACCACCTGATGTACACATAAACCCAAGATCATCTAGCAGATGGCCTGTGGACTAAAGACAAAACCAAGGCCCTCGGGTGGATGGTCCATCAGCAGGGTCCATCTACTACAGTGACAGCAGCAGAGTACGCTAAAGGCACAACAGAGTTCAGGGGCAGTGCTGCAGACGCAGGAACGCTGACTGGACAGTACATCCCCAAGGAGAGGAGTCATTCAGAACCCCAGCTACATAGTGCCAGCAGGGAGAGCAGCGGTCAGCCAAAATTCTGAATGGGCGCTGGAACACTGACTGGAGACGTCTCGTGGCACAAAGATCAAAGAACATTTAGGTGCTCGGAGTCAGGGGAGAATGAAAGCTTGCACTAAGGACACTGGGAACACTGAAGATGCACAGATGATCTGGAAGCACTGGAGATCATTAAAGAACTAAGAGCAGAAACACTAGAGGTCACGCGGGCTAGCTAGGAACACTAGAGGGGAGAGCAAGAAATCATGGGACAGCTGACACAAAAGCCCACTGTCTTGTTTTTATTTTGGAGGCCTTGCTGACTCCCACTACAAGAAGTTGGATAGATGAATTCGTGGCTTATCAATTCTGCAACAAGTGCAGACAAAGGACAACCCGAAGTTGCTAGCCCTAGCTAAAGCAGGCTTGGGTATGCTAACTAAAGCTAAAACAAGCCCAGAGCAAACTGGTTGGTTCAGGGTGGAAGCTGTCAGCTGATGCTTGAGTAGTCTGGAAGCTGCTTGAAGGTTAAAGACTAAGTGTAAAGCATAGTTACTCTCTTCTCTCATGAATGTTCTCTAATGGCTCCCCATTTCCATGATAACAGAGGCAGGGTTTAGACTTTAGAGACCCCTTGCTAACATCTGTCAGATGTAAAAATGGCTAGAACTGTGACAATTTGTCTGATGGGCCCATTTCTACTTAGATTTTACAGTCAGGTTTGGACCGATCGGCACTGGAGGCAGGGTTAGGACACAAATGTGCACTTAAATGGCTATGAGTTTTGTAGCAACATGAAGATTTGTTTTATACTGTTGATGTACATGTAATCATACAAGGCTTTATTTTTCTGTCCTGTGTCTACGTGACCTCCGCATATCATACTTCGCCAAGGACAATCACATACGGAGTTGTGGACCACTCGCGATAGACCATACACGGCGTGCGCTATGTGATATTTTAATTTTATCTAAAAATGATGACGAAAACCTAAACTCTGGGATTATCAAAGTACGCACAGCCAAACTAAAGCACTCAAACAACGTAAACACAAGACGCAATGTTTAACAGGATTGACAGATGTACAGGAGCACACACAGGTGACGGAGGACAGGTGGAAACAATGAGGACAATAGTGAAAGGAGGAGCCACCCAGCGGAGAGATAAAAAGCAGAAAGAACTAAAGACAACACAGAGAAAGCAATACCAAACCCAAATCAGTATAAACAAATGGGAAAAAAAACGACCACAAAGAATTCTGTGGTAAATATTCCATCATCACATGACTCATGTGACAACATGATGACTTACCTGTGCACTTTTCAGTTTACTGTTGCTGCCGTCCCTCCCAAGTTGGTCAGCCAGGCTGCCGCGGTCATGTGATAAGGGCCTGTAGCCAGTGAGAGGCACTGCGGTAGACTCCGCCCCTGGCAGGTCATAACCACTTGTACGCAGACCACGAGACAGCATAGTGCTAACTGCCAGACAGGAAAATTCACAAAACACAAGTGGGTCACAATTTCCCGACAAAATTTGCAAAATGAATGTTTATAATGTAGACACGTGCAACAACTTACCATTTTTGCAAAGCAGTTTTATAAGAGATTATTAGCATACTTTTCTGAGTCAAAGGATTTTGCAGATTCCAATCAAACCACAATTACTTTACAAGAATTCCACAATTTAACAGAAAATTCCTGCAGAGTTCTCAAGCTTGTTACTCTGACCTGCTGCTCACATAAAGAACATTTTTCAACACTACAGAATTCAAATATTAGGAAAAAGTAACTTCAGTTCCCTAATTCACATCAGAAAGTAAAACTTAAACATTGTATCGATTCTTTACACACAAAATGAAATATTTTAAGGCTTTATTTTCCTTAAATAAGATCACTGTGACTCACAACTAATGAAACACAAAATTCTGAATTCTGAAAAAATTATAATACTTCAAAAGACCAATTAAGGCAGCCACGATCATCCAATTTCCCAAAGAGACAGCCGTGAATTTCAACCTGCAGGCGCTTACCTCTGTAATCATGAAGGGCTTTGAGCTGCCCGTCCTGCACCTTCTCATGACCCAGCTCCCCCACAAATTTAACCGGCACTAGTTCCCCGCATCTCCGCTGCTCTGCGCAGCACCTTGAGCCGCCTGGAGAATCCAGGGAACAAGGTGAGGATGCTTTTTGTTGACTGCAGATCAGCGCTTAAGGCCATCCTGTCAGAAGCTGACTGGCCTGGGGTTCCTAACCCTGAGCTGTGACTGACGGATCGGCCACAAACAGGGAGGGTGGGACCCCACAGATCACTGACCCTGACAGCAGAGGCTCTTTTAGGGCTTTCAGGTATATCAATAAATCAGCTGATGAGAACGTGATACTGAACAATATTCAATTTCTTCACACAACCACTACAGTTAGAGGTTTCCATTAGCTGTGAGCCACAAGTAATCAAAATTAAGACAAAAAAGCCTTGAAGTGTGTTCCTTTTGAGTGTAATGAGCCATTATGATATCCAAGTTTCACTTTTTGAATTGAATTACAGAAATTAAATAACTTTTTCAGGATTCTTTTTTTTTTTTTTTAGTTGTGCCTGGCTAGCTACTTAAAAACAGCATGTTTAGCATTTTGAAGCTGGTAGAACCTGTATTCTTGTCATTTTTTTTCTCCCAGAGTTTCAAGAGTGTATGCATATCCTGAACATTTATTATCACAAAAATACAATATACTAAATGACTGCCTCTTTAATAACAGCAATATATTATGACACGGTTGTTTACTGTGAACACTCACATTGTTTTAATAAGTTTTCAGGCAGAAATTTAAGTTACAGGCCACAGTAAGCTGAAACTATTACCGTGTCCTGTCAGGATTTGCAATGCAAACACTTCCTTGTTCTCCTCTTTCCATTATTTGGTATTTAGATCACCATGGAGATACAGTTTACACCATGGAGATACAAGTGTCTTACACTTTAATTAAAGTTACACTTTATTCAATGATGGGAAGCATCTTTAAATAACCCCAGAACTGTGTTGCCCAGTTGGAGGGATAACAGTAGGAGGTAAAAAGCATCAGGTGTCACATTAACACTGCCATCACCAGAGGTTAGCAAGTATGTAACATTCGTGCTTTTTACCCCCTCACAAATATTTTATTGTAGGTACATCAGATGGCATTTTGTTCTGAAACTATGCTTTAAAGACTGGATTAGAGGGGGAAAAAACTGCAGAAAAAACCAGCCATAAACAACCAAATTAATGAATGCCCTATATTCACTGCTACACACACGCGCACGCACGCACGCCAATTTGTGGGGGACAGTAACAGCTCATAATGCTGGTTTTCTGCACAATAGCCGCAGAGTGGTGCTGCGCTCATGTCAGGAAAGCAGTAAAATGCGTGGTGACCTCCAAACACACACACACACACCCAGACACACACACACGCACACACACACAGACCTTACAGAGGCTGTTTCAAATGTAAACCCAAAATGTGCCCAACTGTGGGGAGGAAATGCAGTCCTATTGCACTTACTGGTCTCCGGGAGAGTCTCTCCGCTTCCGAGGCTGCTGAGCTGAAGGGACGCAGCCCTGCCGGCGCTGCGGAGCTGCTGGTTTACCGGCCGACTCCTCTGAGGAGAGTCGCACCCAGCTGTCACCAACAACAACGCTGAGGCTCCGTCATCACCCTGGCCCCTTCAGCCTCGCTCCCCCCCTCCGTGTCAGTGTCAGGAAACACTGGCCGAGTGTTCAGACTTCTGCAGCCGTTGGTTCTCTCTCTCTCTCTCTCTCTCTCTCTCTCTCTCTCTCTCTCTCTCTTTCTTTCTTTCTTTCTTTCTCTCTCTCTCCTCCTCTCTCTCTCTTCAGTTCCTGTATTGCATTTGCATAACACGGATCCGGTTGGTGGTGGCTGCCGCGGGGGTCAAACTTTGTTATTTTTAGATAAAATTACTTGCATCACAAAAAAAAAAAAATAATAATAATAAATCCTTATCTTTGAATCAAACTAACTCATTAAAGGACAACAGTATGTTAGTATCTTGACAATAATTACTGTTGAACTGTTATTAATTATCTTTATTTGGTCCTATTTCGCAGCACTTTTTTTTTTTTTAGCGTCAAAGTGAAGTTTATCTCTTCAAACACACGCGGTTGGACCTCAGGTCAGTTATCTGCCACTGCCCTTATATTCCCCCCGAAGGTGGCCCCGACCCCCCCACTCGCGTAACTCTACTTTACGCCACAAGAACAACCCGGATACATTTGCAGAAATATAAAATTCTTCGGATGAGAAACTTCCTCCCATAAGACGCCGAGTTGCCTGAGTTGCATCAAAAATGTTGCTGGCGGAGAAATAACACAACTATTTGCTCCTGCCCGCCCCGCACACACCAGCACACGCAACGCGATGACGTCATCGCCGACGCACACTGACTAACGGCTGTTTTAACGCCACCTCTGCAAGACTTGTGTTTTTTTTTCTCTAATGTACACAGTTCCACAGTTATCAAACAGTATTGTTTCTAAAAACCCATTCACAGTTTCAGCGATGCATTTTGCTCTTTTCTGGGTCTCAAAAAACGTCCTCAAACCCTCCATTGATGTTTCCCCAGAGCCGGGGCGGATAATGTGTAAAGTAAATAAATAACCCGACGTAAACACAGCACGTTGGGCTCCAGGTGAATTAGGGCGACTCTTGTCTCACCGCAACTGTGAATAAGTTTATTTAACTGAGCGCCATCATTTTATAATTAATTGTTGACAGTTTAGAATGTAATTTGATCTCATTTTGCATTCTTGAAACGCGTTTTTGACGAATTGCGTATAGACCAGAATTCATAAATCAAGCTTCTGGGAATTTCTTCTATACTCTTTTTACTTAATTTCTTTCACCCATCACGGTCGTTAACAGTGGACATTAGTCTAATTGATACAGATAAGTTGCGCTGCAAGTTGAAAACTTTTCTCCACGGGCTTCTAGTGCGTGATTGATTAAAATTAATGAGGCGGATAAACTCGGTAACTGCTCCCTGACGCTCGTCACTCGACGCGCCGCTTCCGATCTGCTGGTATCGCACCTCTGCCCCTCCCTCCCTCCCTCCCGCCCTCCCTCCCGCTGCCAGACAACATCATCGCACCTTGTCGCAAAGGATTTGGGGTCAGTTCCACCGTCGGGAAGGTGCCGTCTCCGTGGGTGCGCCGCCGCCGTTGGATCCCCTCCAAACGCGCCTCCCGCCCTCCGCACATCGGTGTTTTATGTCTGCGTCATAACAAGTCGGTCGTCAGCAGGAGACAGGGATGATGGCGTCTCTAGCGATTCCGGCGCTGCTCTGAGAAAAAAAAAAAAAAAAAAATAGATGCCCTATTAGCATCAAGGTGGAAACGGGTGCTAGAGGAGTCCACGCGTTGGGGACATGACACAGCTCAGAGGACTGACAAACTAGAGTGGAAGACGGACGGACGGTCAGTCTCCGTCCGCACTGACGGCTTGACTGACAGCCAGCGCCGGGCACGGACAGACTGCGTGCACATCAGCCACTTTTGGCAAACACGCAGGCTGCGCATCCGAGCGGGGAGTAACTGGGCAGCGGATCTTTCCAGTTCATGTCCAGCCTTTTTGTGCTTTTTTTTTTTTTTTTTTTTAAATCACCGTGACCCCGACGTAAAGGAGTTCAAGCTGGCAGGTAGCCATTACCGGGCCACGATGTCACCGCGCTGTTTGCCTGTTTATCGTTCCTAAGTCACAGAAAAGCGACGTGCACTGATGTATCCTGCGTCTCTAGAACAAACGCTGGACGGGCAGCTGTCATTTTATGCATCTTTTCTTTCTTTTTTTTTTTCATTTTGAAAAAAGCAGTAAAGTAGCTTACAGATCTTTGCTCATCCAAACAGCATTGCATCATAGTTTCTGTGTGTGTGTGTGTGTTATGTGTTGCACAGGCGTGTGTGCAGTACTCATCTATCCTGCTTGTGTGCTCTCATCTTTGACTACAGGGTGTCATTGTTGTCTAGAGAGGTAAGTGTGTGTGTGTGTGTGTGTGTGGGGGGGGGGGGAGGGGTGTATCCTGAAATCCATCTATCTGAAATGCAGCTGACATAAACCTCCCTGGCAGCAATGGCAGCAAAGTTTTCAGCCGATAAATGGAATTTTGCAGCAGCCCCACTCTCTCCTCTGTCCCCAGGATGGGGAGAGTGAGCGAAGGAGACGACGTGTTGGCTCGATGGAGCGATGGACTTCTGTATCTCGGAAATATAAAAAGAGTAAGTATATGCAAGAGGGGTGTGTGTGCAGGGTATAAAATCTGCGTTTGAGTCTGAGTGGCACTCGTCCAGATTTGCAAAAGCCTCAGTTGTTATTTTTTGCGTCATCTTTTGTGTCTTTTAGGTAGATGGAGTCAAGCAATGCTGCCTGGTGAGATTTGAGGACAACTCGGAGTTCTGGGTTCTGAGAAAAGACATCCACTCATGTAAGAAAAACTAAACACACACACACACACGCTCATTTCCTGCCTGCCGCCTGTAGAAAATAGTTTGCTTCCTGTTGGAGGCACTTTATATGTGGGAAAAAAATGCTCCTGCTTTGAGTTTTTAATACTCTGATTTTTAGCAGTTGAAAGACGTTTTACCCACTCAGAAAGTGAGAAATTTAGCAAAAAGCTTTGTTTCATTTACCCCAGTGAAAACAAGACTTTGGGTTCTTGATGAGTGGAGAACAGGAGAAACACGCGAGACGAACCTGGAATGTTAGAGTCTATTTAAGAGTTCATCCTCCTAATGACTCCTCAGGGAAATGAAAGGGGAAGTTATCGCCTTGTTAGGATCAATTACAATATCCACCCCGCAAAATGAAGCCAACAGGAGCGCAGGAGACGCTCAAATGAATGAAATGTTAATGTGAATCAATATGGATGAGTTATTGCCATATCAATATGCATAAATCATGCTGTTGACGGGTCCTTTGCTTCCCCCCCCACACCCCTCTCTCGCCCCGGCACTCTTGTCTGCTACCATTTGTCTCAGTTGCTGCTGGAGTGGAAGACATCTGCTGCGTTTGTGACGCTCCTCCTCTGAAGGAACCTCTCATAAACTGTCTTAAATGTCACCACGGTGAGGAAACGAGCCTGATCATGTGACAACAGTTGATGGATTTACATCAGTGTCTGTATTGCTCTTAAATAGATGTGTATTTACTTGCATAAAGTCCTCTTCACTCAGTCTTCTACGCTTCTATTTCTAAGACCAAACTCAATTAAGCTCATTTTTGTATTTAACTGTCAGTGGTGGGTGGAAGATTTAAAATTCAGGGCAGACTTAATTGTTCTCTCTTCTAAAAAAAGGACAAACTATTCCGAGTGGGTGAAAGAAACATTATCTTCTGTTCAGTGGATGGCAACCTTCAACTTTAAAAGTTCTGATGAAGTGAAATATAACAAAACGAAGGTTTGAAAGCTCTCCTGATGGATGTAGCAGGTTTGCCGGCAGAAAAGGCAGACAAATATGCTCCCTGCTTTCGGGATGGAAATAATAATAAATGTATGCCTGCTGCTGCAGCAGCAAACCAGCAGAGGTTTTAATAATGAGCAGTAAACTCAGGCGTGATAACATCCTTTGGAAACACACATTCAATTCTCTCTCTGTGTCCTGTTTCCATTCCAGGCTATCATCCAGAGTGCCACACACCAACCATTGAACTGGAAAGTGACAGCGATTCATGGATATGTCGCCAGTGTGTCTTTGCAGTCTCCACCAAGGTCAGGTTTGCCAATCTCTCATCTCACACACACGCCCCCCCGTGTAAAAAAAAAATAGTCGTTGTTCTGCAGACAGTTTGTTTCAGTGTAAGGGAGAAAATGCACTTTTCCAGGCAAAAGCTTACCAGTGGTGTTGACTTCAGAATAAGATGTTCCACTTTGTGTCTGAGAAGTCGTCAAGAATCTATAATCGTGAAGCTGATGTTGATTTGGATGAGAAAGAAATGAATTACCAGTCAGTGAATGTCCATGTCTCTGCGTCCAGATGTCTGCTATCTCTGCCAGATGGTTGGCAGTGATACGAGACACTGTCCCATCCTTCCCTCTACAGCAGGGGTGGGCAATTATTTAGCCCGAAGGGCCACATTGGCTTTTAGATCGTGATGAAGGGGCCGGCCAGGTGGTGCAGGAAACTAACCCCCCAAATGAGGATCAGAGGTTAGCTAAAAATCCTGCTTGATGGGCTATTGACTGAGAAAATATGTTGAAGAGCCTGTAAATTGGTCCAACTAGAGATGGATGATGAAGCTCCAAATGATGTTTGGCCCCACCTTCTTGAGAGAACATGTTAGCATGCTAGGTGAAGGGGGGCGGGGGGGTCTGAACCATTTCTAACCAATCAAGCTGACAACCCTCTTCATTTGGCTTTGGAGAAATGATTGTGAAGGCTCTGCAGGCCGGATTACATAGCTCATCGGGCCACATGTGGCCCCCGGGCCTTAGTTTGCCCACCTCTGCTCTAATGTCTTCTGTCTCCCCAGCTGCACTGACCTGACGCTAATCTGAGGAGTGATCAGTAACGTCCTCTAAATGTTGTTTCTTCAGAGAGGTGGGGCCCTCAAGCGGGGACGCTTTGCACAACTTATGCAATTTATGAAACTGCGGCTCCCCTACCAGCTGTCGTCTTTAGACTGGGATCCGCAGCATCTCACCAATCAGCAGCAGTGTTACTGTTACTGCGCTGGACCCGGAGAGTGAGTCACGCTTCTTTGACTTCACCTACAGCTCATCTTCTCTCAGTTCATGAACAATTACATGTTTCACTCATGTTGCCAGTCCCTCAAAAACATTCCATGCCTTCTGTTTCATCATCAAGGATGATGGAGGTCTTTGGTAGTTGTTTTTAAATTCATGTAAGAGATTTTTTTTTTTTTTTATTATTATTGTTTTATTGTTCTTCAAACCCTCCAGGATTTCCCAGGCTTTTGCAATTGTTGCAGCCTAAAATGCCTGATTTAGTGGCTGTTTTTAATTCTGAAAGTTGTGGTGAAATTTGCAAACTTTTGCAAAGACGTTGCAGAAGGGATCTTACATAAAATGCCATGTCTATTTCCATTGTTTTATGATGCTTTACGAGGTAAAGGCCAAATTTACAACATTTTGTATGCTATTGGGTTTAGGGTTTGGTGTAAAAACAGGGATAACACTGAAAAAAGCTCTACAGGCTGTTCATTAATTTGAAATTCAGTTTTCATTGGTAGTTAGGTTTATATACCTGCCATACTGTCCATCTCTCTCTCTCTCTCTCTCTCTCTCTCTCTCTCTCTCTATCATGCTCTCATAGAAAACTGTTGTTAATTTTTCAAAAACACGGTGCAAAACCGTTTACAACTACTTGTAACACATCAGGAAACTGACTTGCGCAATCTTCATTCGTTGGCAAACGTGATTTGGAGCATGTCTCTATTTCTTTGGTGCTGTTTTAAAGGAAGTTAATGTCGGAAAAGATGTCTGTCGCTAAACACCTCTTCCAAAGCACACACCAGCTGTGTTCTTCAGCCGCAGTCGGTGTTAATCGGTGTATAAATAGGATCCTGTCAGACGCGTCATTCATTCACGTGTTGTACATTTGTCTCCCTGTGGGGCTGCAGGTGGAACCTGAAGATGCTGCAGTGTGCGAGCTGTGGTCAGTGGTTCCACGAGGCTTGCACTCAGTGTCTCACCAAGCCGTTGCTGTATGGTGACAGGTGCGTTACTGTGCATGTCGGCTGAGAGTTGTTTATAATTCGTACAATCATTCATTCGATACTGGATTTAAACTGTTACAAAATGTCAAACATATTCATATTTCTACATTTAAATTAAATTAATCTGTCAGTGATACATTTCTGCAAATCCCCCTGCAACAGTGTGAATCAAGAACAGGGTTGGGCAATTCTTTATCCTGAAGGGCCACATTGGGTTGTAGATCTTGATGAACGAGCCGGTCAGGTGGTGCAGGAAGCTAACCCCCCAAATGAGGACCAGATGTTAACTAAAAATCCTGCCTGATGGACTATTGACAGAGAAAATATTTAGAAGAGGCTGTAACCTGGTCCAACTAGAGATGGATGATGAAGCTCCAAATGATGTTTGACCCCACCTTCTTGAGAGGACATGTTAGCATGCTAGGTGAAGTAGGGGTCTGAACCTTTTTCTAACCAATCAAGCTGACAACCCTCTTCATTTGGCTTTTGGAGAAATGACTGTGAAGGCTCTGAGGGCCAGATTAAATAGTTCATCGGGCCACATGTGGCCCCCGGGCTTTAGATTGCCCACCTCTGATCTGGAATATATGTATCTATATGTCAGGTCTATATGTCACCTATAACATGCAAAAATTACTTTCTTTTGAATTATCAAGAAAATATAAACACTTGAAATTTGAATGGTAGAAAATGAAAGAACCTGTCAATTCAGTGAATTTCCATCCATCCATCCATCCATCCCTGATATCTGTAATTGATCAGTCAAGTCAAGACTGGTTTTCTCCTGATTTTCTCACAGTTATGTTCAATGAGGGTGCCTCTTTTGACAGCTCCTCTTATCAGACAAACATGGAATTTACATTAAAATAGCAGTCAGGGAGTTGGTGCAACATGAACTGAGCTGCTAACCTTCACTGTGCCCTTCACCTTTGCCCATGACCTTCAATGAACATAATGAAGCTACTCCACGTGGCTGTTGGGGTGTGAGAGATTATAGGGCTAATTTTACACCTGTTTTTGTTTCACCTATGCATAAAATGTATGGGAAAGAAAGAAAATGGGAAAGACAACAAGAGGAAAGGATGAATCCCCATGGGGGACTGTCACAGGCCATTTCCCTCTCAGCATGCTTCTGGCTGATTCCAGCACAGCATCAAGAGCATGGAGGAGACCCCAGGAGATAGGCCAGAACACCAGGGCAGGTGGAAGAACCGGTGGAAGCACCAGCAGGCCCATCTGCAGAGAACGCCAGAATTGTTAGATTTGCTGTTGGCAGCCTGTTCTCTTCACACGCGAGAGCAGGTTCACACGAAGATATGTGGCAGACGGGGTGTGGGAACACTGCGGAGAACCTTCTCCTGCCTGCAGTATGTTTCAGCACGGCCAGGATGGTGCCGGGTCAGTGGGAGCCGTAGGAGGCATATCCCTGTAGGGCTGCATAGAGCCCCCATCTGACTGGGATTTTCCCCTTTGATTTGGAGTAACTCTAAATCCAGTCCCCAGTGGGTTATTTGGGTTCCTACAAATCCAACATTCTTACACTATTTTGTTCTCAACAAATAATATTTTGTAATGAGTTAAGACTCACCTGGAGTCATTTATTCAGTCAAGTCTGGGATGTGGGATTTAAGTGTTCCCTTTATTTTTTAACAGTGTGTGTTGTGATATGCTAAAGTAATCACTTTTTAATTTGTTTTCCTGTGTATCTGTAGGTTTTATGAGTTCCAGTGCTCAGTATGTACAAAGGGACCAGAGACCATCCAGAGACTACCAATGAACTGGTGATGTTTGAATTTATGTTATCACAAAGATTGACCATATATCAGGACTCACTTCCTCAAACTGTCACTCGGAACGAATTGAATATAAATAAAACATAATGAATATAAACAACATATTTTTAAAATGTGCTGAAAAGTTTACCCTTCAAAGTTTAGCCTCACTTGCACTCATTAGAAAAATGATACATTTCAGAGGAAGACATTTAATTGCCTACAATAAGAGATTTGGTGAGGCAACAAAGGTGCGTTAGCCTCGCTTTCTGTGGTGGTTAGTTAATAATTACTGAGGTGAAATCAGTTACCCAGTACTTCCTCAACATCACAGCACTTCCAAATTACACTGCAGCCCACATGAAACTATGCTTGGAAATAGCAGAGAATATTCTGAAACAAAAAATGTTGCATGCAAATGTTTTTAATACTTGCATTTCTTTATATATATATATATATATATATATATATATATATATATATAATTTTTTTTTTTTAAATGCAGGGTGGATTTGGCGCATTTAGTTCTCTACCATCTCTCACTATGCTGCAAAAGAAAGTACTTTGATTTTGACCATGAAATCCTGTCCTTCACCAATGAGAACTGGGAGTCGTTGCTCTTGGGCGTGGTAATGACATCTCCTACTTTTCCTACTTTGAAATGATTTGAATGTCTCAGATGCTTAACTATCCATCATAGTTTACATTTACATCTCCTTATGATCCAACTTTCAGGTAGAAACCTGAACTATTTAGATGGCTTTTAGCAAATAATTCATATTACTGTAAAAGTGACTTTTAACCTTTAATTAAACCATTTACAAAACACTCAAATAGAAAATGTTTAATGAGTGTTTTGTTAACATACATGCAAACATTTATGTCTTTAGTAAATCAGGAAATGACCCTGAACAATTCATTAGTAAATTCTTATTATTTAATGTATTTTAATATTTCGAATCATTTGTATCAACAATGATTAATGGGTTGGTACTTATTTGTTACTGTAGTATGATACTTGAATACTACAGCAAAGAGAAATTACATTAAAATTACTCTTATTGTTCCTGTAGAACAAACCCAGCATTCTTATATTTTATTTGTCACTGGAAATTCTGTTAAAGGTGCTCTTTTGGAACCATTTGTCACATTTAATGGCTTCAAGCCATGGATGCTTGTCATCCATCTGTGCAAAGATCTGCTTTTCCTCCATCGGTTCTCTCGAGCATAAATATCAAACCAAGGTGTGTCCTCCTATATTCTCTCTACTCCCCATGAAACCCTCTTTTTATCTACCAGCACCACAAATGATCACTGGCCGTCTCCCTCACAGTTATTGTTTAACATGGCTTGTTCAGGATCATTTCAGACCGCCGAGTGATACGTTCATCATGAAATAATGGTTATAAATGACCTGTGAACAGCATTATGAAGCTGTTTCTTTCTTTTATGTTGGATTTGTGTAGCTAATCCAAAGATAAGATAAGATATGTGATCGTTAGCCAGCTCTCTTTTATTGATGTTCTCTTTTTACCGTTCAGTTGGAAAACACAGCTTTGAGTATTGCTTCCGTTTGTCCTTCAGCTCTCCGACACTCCGAACCAGGACCGCAGTCACAATCTCCTCAACGCTCTGAACTCCCACAAAGACAGGTGGGTGATTAAATATGATGAATGGAGCGCAGACTTTCATGAGTGGGTGACGAGTGCTGCCACATGGAATGGTAGAATGGATGTTCGCAAGGTGAGAAAGGCTGAAAAATGAAGGAAACGGGGCATGTAGGACACATAATAAAATGGGCCGTCAAACGAAAATATGAAATAGAAACAACACACTGGCAAAACATGAGAAAACTGCTGACTGAGACAAATGTATTCTTTTAAATATTGTGTACTTAAATTTGTGTTAAGTGTTCTATTAAAAAGATGAGAATTTTGAGGAATAAATATCAAAAAGAAATCGCCTTATGTTCCAGACGTCCGTGTTTTTACAGAGGTGAGCTGTAATCTCTCTGATGAATGTCTCGGGCCTCGGTCTCCTCGTGGCTGGACATATACCTCAAACAGCTCCCCAGGAATCCCTGCCACATGTATGAAGTACCTCTAATGGCACCGCTTGATGCAAAAGAGCGATCAAATTTTCAAGCAAGAACATTCACTGTAAAAAAATGTACATTTCTTCAGGTCGTCTCTGGTCTAACTGCATAATTTCTCATCAGGAGGAAGAAAAGAAGTGGATGAGCAATAAATTAGCAACATTTATCACAAACATTTATCACAAACACCCAGATGGGATAATTGGAACAAAACATACACAGCAAAGATGATGATATTTAAAAACAGTAACCAAACAACTGATCTATCATCTCAGGTTCGTGTCTGGGAAGGAAATCAAGAAGAAGAAGTGTCTTTTTGGCCTGTTGGTTCGAGCTCCACCGCCGCTGACATCTGATTCCACGCCACTCATCACAGACCCACCTACTAATATAACTCACAAGAGATGGTGAGTGGGGACGGTCACGCTGTATTGTATCTGTTCTGAGGGCTTCAAGGAATATGAAGCCATTACTTATGAACAACTAATAAACACCATAAACCTTACAGTAGCTTACAGTTGCTTGGGTGTGTGTGTGTTAAATTTCAAAGCATGTGATATAATAAATAGAGGATTTTGGCATAACAGCATTTATATATATTTATCATTTCTTTCTTTGAGTACTTTACCACAATTACAACTGGGACTATTGATGTAATGAATAAAAGTATTTTCAGATTTTAAAAACATCATTCCACACTTTAATCATAGCGTTGTCTGTAGTGTTTGACTCATACTCTTGACTGGTTATTTTTATATTTAATATTATTTTAATATTCAGGTTGTCCAGTAGATGTCACTGTTATACTTAAAAAATGAAGACATACATTCATTACCTTTCATTGGATGGGGGATAACAGATTGTATTGTGTGCGTGTGCATGTGTCTGTGTGTTCACTTCAGCCCCTTGTCACTTCCCAGTCAGGGTAGAGTGGGAGGGCGAGAGTCGCGTAAATCAAAGCGACACATCATGGAGACACAGGTCAGTGCCTTTGTTTACTGGCACAGGTTTATTTTATTGAATTGGTTTTATTCAATATTTTTTTTTTTTTTGTGTTTGAAGTACTGTGATGACATTTTTATTGCACATTGGTGATCAAGTCGTTCGATGCCGATGACGGTCAGTGTTTTGTTATTTTTTTCATTTCCACCCTGAATCTAAGGTAGGAATAAAGGTAACAGGAGAAATGTGAGATGCAGGTGGCCATTTTTTTTTTACATATAATTCTAATGCAAAGATTGCTAATCTGTAGTTTAACACCACATTCACCATGATTGCAATTCCTCATCACAATGACTCCTACAAGATCCCATACAGCAATTACTATTTTTATTCTTTCCATGAAGGCTTCTGATGCTGTTTACGCCTACAAAATAATGTGCACATACAAAAATCCTGGCTCATCATTTAAACTCTGGCATGCGCAAGCATCTTTTGTTCCCCCCCCCCTCCCCGATGGATGCTAATTTTATCCATCTTAGAGGAGCAGGTTCGCAGCGGTAAAAGCAGGAAGGGAAATAAAGCTGCTGTGCATAGCCTGGTCAGGTGGCAGAGGCAGTTCAGCAGAGCAGCACTGACACAGATCACCCACGAAAAAGCAGAGATGTTGAACAAGGCTGCTAAATTATTCTTTTCTTGTTGGTGTCTTTTTTTTTTTTCAGGGGTTTTCTTTTGTTGTTGTTTTTTTTCTTTGTCTTTTCTGTATACTCGCCTATTGAACAGTAGGTTTTCCGACCCCTTTAATAAAAAGTAGGGCTAAAAACTTCTCTGCTGTCCCACAGACAGTGTTAGCGAACAACACTGTCTCCAGTGTAAGACACACCTCCGCTGGCTCTCCTCAAGGCTGCGTCCTCTCACAGCTGCTCTGACTGCAGATCCACACGGCCCCATTCCTACCTGGTTAAACATGCTGACGACGCAGTCCTCCCGTCTCTGCTGTCACGCCCTTTACAGCAGCAAAGATCCATCCAGGAGTTTGTGGACTGGGGTACCAACCCTTGTCTGGAGCTGAATGTTAACTAAACCAAAGAGGGCGTGGTGGCTTTTTCCAAGAAGCAGGAGCTGGCAGCAGATTGCTGATCTTGTTGAGGAGTACAAAAGAAGAAAGGTCAGTTAAGAGCGCCCTCCGGACATTCTCCTCCTCCTTCTACAAGAGCATCTTTTCCACAACCCGCTGGTTCCACTCAGCCAACCTCCAGAACAGACCCATCTGCTGGAAAGTCCTCAGAATACCTCTCAGAACTCACCCAATGTCACCCATGTATGAACATTTAACACGTAGGTTAGCGAACTGAACCAGTCGAGACCTGCGCATGATTGGTTCCCATCAGGAGAACTCTTTGCCATTGTCATTTTGCACATTATTCCATTCATACACTAATTTGCGCTTAATTATTTGTGAGTTTTTTTATACTTTTGTGCACGGCTTACTTTATTTGTTCTACTTAAGTCTTATGGCCTCTTTCTTGATTGCGGCTACAGTTTCTTTCATTTGCTATGTGAGTGTTGCTCTGCTGTATGTGCCTTTAATTGCCACCTGGAGACAAATAAAGTTTTTGGAATTGAATTAAATTGAATGAAATAGTCTCCCGCACCAATAGCAGTGCTTCCAAAGGGACAGATAATGTCTGAAATCCAGTTATGCTGTAGGATATATTTTTTTTTAAACCCTAATAACAACTGAACACAGCTAACGGAGCTTAATCCATACATTTTTCTTTGTATGTTCTCCTGTGTTGAGGCATGTCCACCCCAAGATGCTGCAAACCCCACTGAGCTGATGCAATGTTGCCATGGCTACGTGAGAGAGGCTTGCTTTTTCAAATCCAGGAAGACAGAAGAGGAGCTTAGTTTGAAGTAGGAATTGATGTACTACCAGATTACTGATAGACTAGTATGTAAACACAAGCACACGCACACCTTTGTGCTTCTGTCTTTGTGAGGACTTTCATAGGCATATTGTACTAGCCAGCCGCTACCATCCCAACTAACCCCCCTGACCCTAACCCTTACTCTAACCTAAACCCACCTCTCACCCCAAACTTAAAACCAAGTCTTAAAACTTGCAAAATCACGTGCAATGTGTGTGCTCTGTCCACAGTTTTCCACAGAAGAAGATGTATTCAGTGTGCCACAACACCTACAATGGAAATACAGCATGTTCCAAGGCTGTTTATGACTACAGCAGGTACATTTATATAAACTAGGAATGCTTCAGAGATGGAAGTGTTAATAGTTCATTTTCATCAATAACAAAACCCAGTGAATGAACAGGAGAAAAACTGAACTCAAATCCTTTTCATCTGACCTTTTGACCTCAAAACAGCCTCACTTGCACACAGTTTTTGAAAAAAAAAAAAAAAAAAACTCCATAAAAAGGTTGTTTCAAACAAATGTCTAGAACTAAGCCCAGATCTTCTGTGAAACTAGGCCTCCTGGAATACCTTCTGCCTCGGTGTAATCGCAGACAGGCTCGATAATGTTGAGCTCTGTGGGGACGTCACTTCCAGGACTTCTTGTCCTAATTTTTTTTGTGGAAGAAAGTTCTTAATGACACCGGCTGTCCATTTGGGGGTCTTCGTCCTGCTGCAGAATACATCTGTGGCCAGTCATTCGCCTCCCTGGTGGTATTGTATATCAAGTGCAGTAGCCTTAATCTTATAAAGAGGTCTCCACCGTACTCCCCTCCTGTCTGCAGGCTCATTACTGTACCTCTCTCCAGCTCTTTGACAGACAAACTGCTTTCATTTGCAGTCGGATATTTTAGATTGTGGCCCATCAGTGCAAAGCACCTGCTGCAGATTCTCTGCCACCCATCACCCGTGTTTTCACGAATATTTTACTCCTTCGGCTGTGTTTCCATTTTGGAAACTTTTTGGAGAATTCTCCGGATGGTAGATTAGTGCACGTTGGTCCCACTGATTTACACCAGTGCTGCGCTGATAACGCTGTTATGCAACTTGGACGGATGGATGGATGGATGGATGGATGGATGGGTGGATGGATGGGACAAACAGCCATGGAAACGACTGATTTCAGTCTAGATTAATCAGAACTGATGATCAGAAGTGCTGAAGGAAGGCTGAGGGAATTACTAGGATTCAGGCAGTCAGTGCCAGTCATGTGGGCCACCAGGACGATAGCATCTCCATACCTAAAAACTCTCATTCCTTCCTTCTTCAGGAGATGTTACTGGTGTGTGCAGATGGTAGCCCACATCCCACTGGTCATTCTAACAATATTTTGCTAATAATTCTCACTAAATTGCATCTAATCATCACCTGTGGACCTGTTTTTATGTTTTCATAACATGTCCCTGAAGTCATCCAGTTGCATGTGGGAATAATTCTGTGTAACATGGCCATTAGATTTCAAATTGTTGGAGTCATTTGTTGGAGATGCTTACGTGCAAAATGGCGTGCATCCTCGAACGTTCTCTGGTAAATTACATTCAAGATAATTGTATTTTGACATTGTGGGAACATCTTTATTTGCCTCATGGTGTGTAAATACACATGGAGGCTGATGCATTTATTACATGTTAAAAAATGCTTAATGAAATGAAATAGAAATGTAATAAAATGATTGTTTATTGGCATCAGTTGCTTGGGTGTAAACCTGTACTACATGTTGTCTGCAGTCTGATCACAATATTAGTATTACATTTGTTTTATATTTTAATTGAAATTGGTTTTATGAATCTTCTTGCTGTTTGTCTCCCTAGCATGGAGGAGACCTACAGACTACCACCACCTTTCTTGGAATTCCCACCAAATTCCGATACAGACCAGCACCACCACGTCCACCAGCATTGCCACGGCCACCAACATGACCACCAACATCTGTCTTGGCAGCAGCAAATGGAGCCCTTCATCCTCTGTGAGCTCAGTCCCTACCAAGCCAGTACGGGCGGAGGAGGAGGAGACGAAGCCGTTGGAGGATCAGGGATAGAAGTGGAAGGAGGGGACGGGGTGGGTACCAGAAGCTGGGCAGGAGGGGAGGCAGTAAGGATCCTGGCGAGGCGTGTCACACCAGAAGGGAAAGTGCAGTACCTGGTTGAGTGGGAGAACGTAAGCTTGTATTAATGCCAGGAGACGCTCTGACGGCAGCTCGCTTGTTGCAACAACCTCGTATGATACACATAGAAGTGTCTTTGTGCAGATCCAGGTTGCTCTCATTTAATCACCTCTCTTCTAAATATGGCTCAGTACTCGTTGCTAGTGTATATTCTTTAATAGTGGTAACTTTGGACTAAATAGTTTATCATATTTTATAGTGAAAATATTGAAACTGAATAATTTGCGCATTTCGACACCCTCTACTAGGCATTTAGTCTAACTTATGTAATATAGATTTATTTTGTGATGTTTTGAGACCATTCACACAAGTTTTCATGCACAATGCATTTCTGTGATGTTTTTGAAACAAAATTGAGCATTTTTGAAGCAATAGTTCATTCTTTCGGAAAATACTCATATGTTGCTTTCTCATTATGGGTTAAATTAAAAGATTTTTACTGAACTACTACAAATAAACTGATACTTCTCATGGTAGAGAGTTTAGGTGCCCTGAAGCTCTTTGGAGAATATGTTGTCCAGCGCAGTTTTGCCCTCGGAAAGGTTGTCCACGTAGTTCTAAGTGTAAGGTCAGACAATGTGCACATTAGCAGGACCCCAAAAAAGAAATAAGAAGGATCAGCGCACCCCTGAGGGCTACCATGCCCTGGGAGAGGGTAGAAAAATGACCAGTGACCACTGTTAGTTGGGTTCAGCCCAAAAAGGCACATGGGCCTAAACGAGGAATCAGAAGAAGAATCCCATGCTCTGAGGACTGGGCAGCAAGAGAATGTTAAATCTGGCTATAGGGAAATGGGACATTTCTCTCTGGTGATGGAGTCTGAACTGGTGTGGGTAGCCGAAAAATGGCATTGAGCTCTCTTCAAGACACAGCTAAGGCTCTCCTGAGTTGTTCTAGATCAGAGGTGGGCAAACTAAGGCCCAGGGGCCACATGTGGCCCGATGAACTATTTAATCTGGCCCGCAGAGCCTCCAAAAGCCAAATGAAGAGGGTTGTCAGCTTGATTGGTTAGAGAAAGGTTCAGACCCCTCCTTCAGCTAGCATGCTAACATGTCCTCTCAAGAAGGTGGGGCCAAACATCATTTGGAGCTTCATCATCCATCTCTAGTTGGACCAGGTTACAGCCTCTTCTAAATATTTTCTCTGTCAATAGTCCATCAAGCAGGATTTTTAGATAACTTTGTTAATTTGGTGGGGTTAGTTTCCTGCAGCACCTGGCCGGCCCTTTCATCAAGATCTACAACCCAATGTGGCCCTTCAGGCTAAATAATTGCCCACCCCGTTCTAGACGGAAGTTCTAGGCACCCTCAGGTGGTGGATGCTGTCAGGTTTGGTGACATTAAGATTCCTTTTCTGCTTTTCTTCGAACAGCCAATAACATGGCTCCCAGTCAGAAAAAATGATCAGCTGTATCAAAGGCAGGACCGATGTCCAGCAGACCAGTTATGGAAACCAGTCCATTGTCTGATGAGGTGATTGGAGCTTTAACAAGTGCTGTTTCTGTGCTGCGAGGAGCTCTAAAACCTGAGTGAAACATCTCAAATAGACTGTTCCTCTGCAGGTGCTCCACATACTTCGACACCACTACTTTCTGGAGACCTTTAAAGATAAAAGGAAGGTTAATTATTGGCCTACAGTTTATTAGCTATCAACAGGATCAACAGGAGGTTTTTTTTTTTGAGCAGTGGTCTGATCACTTCAATCCTATGGGCCAAGGGAAGAACAGAACTGTCAATCAGCTGAAAAATATCCTTAAGTAAGTGTGTTGTCATGGCCTGATTGAGTTAGCTCTGTATAGTTTTACTGGTGAAGATGCTGAACAATCAAACATCTTTATCTTCAGTACCAGAAGTCAGATTCAGATGGAGGGTGTGATTCAATCTGTGACAGCCGATTTTTCCTGTTGGAAGAAACCAGCTTACTGTGATGAAGACGGTCTTAAAAATGTCATATTTAGTGTCTACAGGAATAGTAAAGTTACAGACAATAATGACTTTATCTGTTCTGTCAGGCAAAGTTGCAGAACTCAGACAGAAACTGTCAATGTGAACCAGCAGGGGGCCGAGACACAACGGTAATTACAACTATAATTATAAAATTCAGTTTCAGAGTATAGTACTTTAATAACTTTCCTTAAGTCCCAAGTAAAGTTCCACCTGTGCAGCCTGCCAACAAATATCTGGACGTTTTTGTATTTTCCTCTTTGTTCTATATTAATAAGAGGTTAATAAGAACATTATTAATAGGTTCCTCATTAATTTACACCGTGAACTTTTACAGTTTAATGACTGTATGTGTTAGAAATAAGAGCCACTGGAGGGTCTTTCTTTTCACAAATTGTAGATGTGCAAGATATTTATATGATCAAATTCCGTTACTTTTGATTTTCTTTTTTTTAATGTGATTACATAGTGCCTATCTAGGTGAGGACCTGACCAAGTTGTCCAATCACACAATAACAGAGAGGGGTTTATATCATTCTGAAAATGAGGACCTCTTGGATCAACACAATTGTGCAGATTACTGACTTCACTGTACATTCCAAACAAACAAAAAGGTACACGTTAATGCAGCTGAAATGTTGTCATCATTGAGGGGAATGTCACCCATCGTTACCATTTGTCTGGATGTGATTTAGTCATTACCTACATCACACCACCGGGACAATCATGTGGGAATCTCTGTCCACGACACAAAACTGGACTACTGTGGTACATTTTAAGCAGTTATATTTGATACAGACGTTTATCTCAGCAGCCATTTGCGATAAAACTCACAGTGTTGTCTTTGATAGATACTGTAAAATCCAGCTTGGAAAAAGAGGCAGTTTGGGTTTGGTGACACTGGATTCATGTTTTTTCCAGCCTCCTCAGTGACTGGAGCTTATCCAGAAGGCTTTTCTAGAGGATGGTGATGAATGTATGTGTGTGTGTATGTGTGTATGTGTGTGTTTTCTATGATGTCCTTCGCTGTCATGGTTCGTGTTCTCAGTGACGATCACAACAGATTTGAAGGAAAACAATGGAGGATGAAACCAACAATGATAAATTTGGCTTTCACAGAAAGTACTGTTTTTTTATATAGTAGTCATGTTCAAGTCTGATTTGATGTTTTTGGGTTTTTTTTTTAGAACTAATGTTTATACATAGATACTTTCAGTTCAAACCTGATAACATTGGTAATAAACATCCACTGATCAGTGCATGTCTTTATCTTTGCTGCATTCATTTATTTAAGACAACTGGCTGTCATATCCTATTTTTTTGAAGATTTTTTATTTTTTTATTTTTTTTTTACATTTGCTGCTTAGACCTCTTTGTGTGTTCTCTCCATCTTAGCCAGATTTCATGGTTCAGGTTCATGGAAAGGCAGTATTTATTTTAATGGACGGATGTCTCCAGTATCCTTGGTGGTTCTAATGCTGCTCCAAAAACTTCTACAAATGTCAGGCTTGTGTATGCGCCTTCATTTTTTTTTTTTGCCACTAAATTCCAGGTTATAAAGTACAGGTAACGTTACATTTGTATGTTGGAAAATTACATTTACATGTGTTAAATCATTAAAAATCTTTTATAACTAATCCAAAAATTGTATTTTAATAAATTATGGTTTTCTTACGATAAATTTGTCCATGACATGAGTAATGCTTTCGCATATGCAGCAGCCAATATTGTACTAATTTTGACCATTTTTAAAGAAATAAATCATTAATAACCTGACAGTTTTTTAAAGCTAATAAGGTATTAACCAGTGGATAACATAAAAGTAATAATAATTACAGGTACTATGTAAATGGCCATTATTACGTTACTGGTTGCTACAACTTATTTTATATACTTGGGAAGTTTAAATATACCAAGTTGATTGTGTATTTAAGTGGCTTCACAAGGAGCTTCTGATACTAAGGATAAATTATGTATCATATGAATTACTTATCTCCAAACAGGTGTGTTGCTGGTTTCTTCATACTTCTTGTCAGACATGAACTGACGGTTGTGATGATGGTAAGAGAAAGGACAGAATCCCAGCTCAAGCATTGAGAGGGTGTTTTCCAACAGACAGGGTGGTATAAAAATAAAAAGCCACATTCTTTTGTAGTAAATGTGTCTTTTAATCTGCGCGTAATACCATCAGTCTGGCAAAATGGATTTAAGACCACAAACTCAAGATACTGTATTTACCAGTTCAAAAAGGTGGGTTAAACGACCCCACAGGATGAAACGTTAATATGGCAGTATTACGACAAAGCAGTAGTTTTTTGGTTGTTTATTTTTTTCTTTTACAGCTATTGGTACCTTTAGTGCATAAGACAAGGTGTAAGGTACATTAAAATATGGATAAGAGTTGATTAGAAAATACCTTTCCTGACAATAAATCACTCTATTGCACCTGAGACAAATCTAATGTGGAAAAAAAATGAAAATGAGTACATTTTATTCAACAATGTACATTTTAACCAGACAAAAATGGTTTAATAAAAATGTCAAGGTAGACTAAATTTTAACCTTTTTGACGCAACACAAATGAATCTGACTGGGAAGTCAGATTCCATTTGTGGACTAAATGCTCACTATTTTGGCTAAAGTTTTGGCTGCTCCTACCAACAAGAATGGCCTGTCAACTTTACACATTCTGTATTTTTGATTTTATTTTTATTTATGACCACAGTCATTTGGTTAAAGCTGACCATTCAGATCTTCACAGAGCAGCGGCAAAATATAGGCTTGCTCTATATTCAGTGTTGTATAAAGCTTGTGAACAAGCTTGTGGTCTCCCTGCCAATTCTGGTCCATAATCAGTCTGATGGAGTCTTCTTTGTGGTTAGGAGTTCTGAGCAAAAATTATTTTTGGTTCGATGAAATTGGATTGTTGGCCCCTGTTGCATCTGGAGCTACTAATTTCGACCACCGGGTGGCGACAAAACTCAACTTTATTTCAATGGCAAGAGCCTTGCGCTGCATTTAAAAATGTAACTATCTTATTCACATTTAACTGGTGCAAATTCATTAATTTTATGGTTTGACATTGATGATACGTTTATTTAACTACTTATATTGTATTGTCATATATAGTGTAATTAATTCTCCGCATTTAACTCATCCACAAGGAGCAGTGGGCAACCACCGACATGGATCTTATAATAACCGAAAGTTGCGCAGAGATTTTACATTTATTATTCCTACACATTGAGTTATTTGTATTTAAAAAAAAATGAACGTATGGTAAAGATAGATTCTGAAGCAAGCGTGAACACCCACAGGCACATGTGCCTGCTCACCCGTCCACCCCCTTCTCTCTCTCTCTCTCTCTCTCTCTCTCTCTCTCTCTCTCTCTCTCTCTCTAACACACAGACACACACTCTCATCCTCTATCACACTGTCATCTTATCATCAGCGTGCAAATTAACACACATGCATCTCGACGCGCACTCATATCCCTGCATCTTGTATTTAACGCATCGGTGATCAGGAGCTGGTGGATCAGGATCCCAGTTTCTGTAACAGAGGAATAATGGCCTCTCCATCGGCTCCACCTAGCATTATGTTGCGTGTTTTGCCTTTCGTTACGGCTTTTTAATTTTCAGGTTTATTCTGATCTTTGGTTTCTCGTTACCTCTGAGCACTGAGAGATCACCGAGACACTGAGCTTACCTTCCTCCAGTGGAACATGTCCTATGTTCCCTTTCAAGGTAAGGAAAATAGCAGACATTTTATATTTTACCCTGTATTGCATCCCCACCTCCCCATTCTGTCTCTTTCTGTCCCCCCCCTCCTCTGTCCCTCTCTTAATGCCACCATCACGTCCGTTAGACAGATCTAAAATGTCCATCTCCGTCACGTGCACAGAGGACCAGTAAAGCGCTTTAACCCGCAGCCGTGAGCGTGCCAACGCACGCGAATCCGAGCGCACGCTGCCTGCACAGACCTGTGCATGCGACAAATCCGTGCTGTCGTATGGTCTGCATGCCTACCCGAGTGACGGCCAGAATGCATCCCAGTGTTTGAGAGCAGTCACTCAGATTTGCTGAAATAATTAAAAAATAATAATACAAAAAAATTCCCTTCAATATTCATATATAATCCATCTAAAGATATGATAAAGATAATCTGGGATGTTGATGCCCTATCGTTGCTGTTCACCCTGAAGTTTGCTGCCCTCTCTTGTTCTCAGGGTTAACGTTTTCTCTGTGTTGTGATGCGCCAGCAACAGTTCCAAATGAAATGTCCCCACGGAGACCTGAATGGAGCAGGTCACACTACATGCAACGCTTTTCTGCTCTCTGTGTGCAAAACCTTTGACCCCATACAACATGGGGTCGAGCGAGTGTGAGTGGCTGAAGTGTGCTTCGGGCTAATGTAAAGGCACCCCTGCTCCGAGTGTCCGCTGCATGGAAGTGTGCAAGCGAGGCAGTACGTGCACGGGCGCCATGCAGCCAAGGAGATGATGATAAAAGCCTTTAATTCCAGTGTGTGGGGGAGGGGGCTAATTTGAGTAAAAAATAGTAAGTTCAGAGGATCTATGACTTTCATATTTTTGGGGTAACCTGACATGGGGAGGGGGGGTTACAGGGAATGGAGTGAGTGTTGCAGAGAGAGAGAGAGGGAGAGAATAAGCGACAGGGAGAGAAAGAAGCAGTGCAGCGAGGGTGTGGGTTCAAGAGAGAGAGTAGAGGTGTGTGGCTGTCAGGGAGAGAACGAGTCGGCTTTCAGATGTGCGCACGCTCACACAGACCTTTCGCCCTGAGCAGGACAAGGCTCCTGCTTTCAAAATGCTCCTGGATCTGCGTCCGCCTGCTCGGCTCCTTTCACTCGGCTTTCCCCCTTGGCATGAAGCAGATAATGGCCAAAATGTCCTTTTTGAGCAAGAGGAGCTGTAGCAGTTGGTTACATAATGTTGGTGAGCGCGTGTGTGTGTGTGTGTGTGTGTGTGTGTGTGTGTGTGTGTGTGTGTGTGTGTGTGTGTGTGTGTGTTCGTGTGCACAAGTGCATGTGTGCCTGCTCCGGGAGTCATTGAAAATGTGAGCACAGTGTATCACCTACAAACCCTGCCAAGAAGCCATTTCATTTTACATCTATCTATCTATCTATCTATCTATCTATCTATCTATCTATCTATCTATCTATCTATCTATCTATCTATCTATCACTATGCAGATGCATTTGTGTACCAGTGTGTAAACTAGTGTACCAGGCGAACCATTTGCAAGCCCTGCCAAGTACCACATGGTGCAGACACGAACAGGCAGCTAGTAGGTGGCAGCAGCTGTAGCGGAGACGGACCCTCCTATCTTGGCCGATTATTTTTGCTCCCTCGTTCATTCCCTTGAAAGTGCTTAAACCTGCCTCTAGTGCACTCTCTTTCTGTTCTCATTCAGCTCCAGTGTGGTCAGCCTCTTGCACGCACACGCGTGTCTCCCTGGCTGTGTTCTCTCTGCAACGAGCTCATCATTTAGCCGTCCCAGGCCTGCTCGTTTTTTACACTAGTTTGACACAGCAGCAACACTCACATACTGTTAGAGAGACAGCCACGCATAGATGCACTGCAGCACTCCTCTCTCTCGTTCCTTGCTGCTCCCATGTACCATAAGGGGCTGTCTTACACTCCTCCACTCCTCAAACTGTGCCAAGAACCATCAGCTGTTGGGGTTTTGCTGTGCTGCATGCATAACATTCATTGAGCTGCACTGATTCTGTACTTCAGAAAGGACCACCAGTTCATCCTGTGCTGGAATGCAGAACACAATTGGTAAATGGACTATATTTATTTTTATATATCGCTTTTGTAGTCATTTTCGCTCACTTAGGCTACCTGTTTTTCCCACCACGTATCACCATACTCACACTCACATCCATACACCGGTGGCAGAGAATAATGCCAAAGGTGCCACATGCTCATTAGGAATAATGTTTGAATGTGTGAGGGAAGAGGTAGCTTTGGGATCAAACCAGCAACAACCACATCTCTACCAGCTGGACCCACCCTGGACTGTAAATGCTAATCTGCCGTTGGTTTTTCAGGTGTACCGTATTAATGGCACACTTCAGTAGTGATGAGCACTCCTGAGTAGTGCCTGGCTCTAAATCAAACACGCAGGGCTACGTTCTCTGTCCAGCTCAGAGGTGGGAAAACTGAGGCCCGGGGGCCACATGTGGCCCGATGAACTATTTCATCCGGCCCACAGAGCCTTCACAATAATTTCTCCAAAAGCCAAATGAAGAGGGTTGTCAGCTTGATTGGTTAGAAAAAGGTTCAGACCCCCCCTTCACCTAGCATGCTAACATGTCCTCTCAAGAAGGTGGGGTCTTCAAAATATTTTCTCAGTCGATAGTCCATCAAGCATGATTTTTAGTTAACCTCCAATCCTCATTTGGGGGATTAGTTTCCTGCACCACCTGGCCGGCCCCTTCATCAAGATCTAAAAGCCAATGTGGCCCTTCAGGCTAAATACTGTAATTGCCCATCCCGGTCCAGAGTGTCTCACGGCTGGAGCCGACATGTTATTTGTGCTCTCTTTTGGAAAGAACCTTCTCACCAGGTTAAGGACAGTTTTTGCATTTCTTCAGTGAAACTTCAAAATGTTCTAAGATCAGGATAACTGTCTCTGTCGATATTTGATTGGCTCATACTGGATCCTCATGAATTGGCGTCCTTGGATCCTCATGAATTACAGCTATGAGGTTCTAGCAAAATACCCTGGACGGTATGAAATGTAATTGTAAAAATCTTAACGATTTATCATTAACGTATGCACCAATATAAATGCGAACATATAGAGCTTTTGGATTAAACGTCCTTGTAACGGAATCGGTCTGTGAATGAGTACTTCCCTGCTCTGAACATGCATTTTCCAGGTTTATTTCTCTGTTTCGGTGTTTAATTGACTCGAGGATTGTTTCATTCTGGGTCGGATGTCAAGATGCTCCCTCAGTTTTTCTCATGTGAAACCACACTCGTGTCCAGAGCCGTATTGCACGGTGATGATACCACGCGTGTAACCACGCAGCTTTTACACTTTTGCCTCTCAGCGAGTTTGAACCTTCCTGGGTTCATTTTCTGCATCTGTGTGGGTTTTCTGTAGTAACTGAAATCCTTCTCATTGGCACTAACTCTACTCTTTCCAAAGTGGACACCTTTTCTCTTCCCACTGACAGCTCCTCGGTCTGCCCCTCCCCGCAGGTCAAGAGTCTGGGGGTCATCCGTGATAGCTCGCTTTCATTCCAATCACATCTCAATAACATCTCCCAGTCTGCCTACTTCCACCTTCGCAACATAAACCGCCTTCACCCCTCCCTCACCCCCCAAAGTGCCTCCATCTTTGTTCCCAGCCTCGTTACTTCCCACATTGACTACTGCAACTCTCCTCTTCGGCCTCCCACAAAAATCCCTCCATAAACTTCAATTGATCCAGAACTCAGCTGCCCGTATCATCACCCGGACCCCCTCGCACCACCACATCACCCCCATCCTACAGCACCTCCAATGGCTTCCGGCCAAGCAAAGGATACAGTTTAAACTCCTCCTGTACACCTTTAAAGCCATTCATAACCACACCCCTCCATATCTGTCTGACCTCCTCAACATTGCCGCTCCCTCCCACTCATTCAGATCTTCCTCTGCCATTCTCCTTCCATCGCTCTGCCCCCCAGCTCTTGAACTCTCCCCCACTGGACCTCTGAAATTTGGACCCTTACCAACCCAAAATCTCAAAACTCACATGTTTCAGACTGCTTAGCCCACCTAATTTTAACTGTGTCACTGATTTTATTGTTTTATTGTTGCTTGGACTGTTTTGTTGCTTTTATTGATTTATTTTTAACTATGTACAGTGTCCTTGTGTGTCGTGAAAGGCGCTTACAAATGAAAGGCATCATTATTATTATAACCATCCACAAGGCAGGCACAATGGAGACTCTAGATCTAGATCAGTGTTCCTGAACTAGTGTTCATGTGGCACAATTAATCATGGATTATTAGAGCAGTGGATTATTATTAGATTATTATTACTGACAGTGGTTTGTATTTGGAACCATATAAATGCTTTTCTTTCCATTCATGCTCTCTGAAGCGTTTTACAGCTGCAGAAATAAAGCATAGCAAAGTAAAAGAAATGTAAAGAAATGCAGATAGTTCACCACTACTGATTATTATTTTGCTTGTTTGTTTGTGTTGTGCATTTGTGACATTTTCCCGACATTTTCTGTGTATGTACGATGCTGTTGGACCTCCTCTCCTGGGTCTGCATAAAGCAGGTTCACTCAACAGCTGCTGGTAAATTTAGCCTCCTTTTAAACAGGCCCACACATAATTCAAGTATTTTTCTGTTGTGTCAGGTACCAGCCGGGCATGTTACTGCACTGAGGAAAAGAAAAGGATAGAACAGCTTTTCACGACCAAATAAATCACTGCAGAAAACGCTAACATTTCAGTCGTTTTTCAGTCAGTCAGTCATGGATCATCAATCATTTGAGGTGTACTCCCACCTCATCTTTGCTTCTCTGTTTTAACACAGTTGTAAATGACATCGGATCTCTCTCCTGACACATCCTGACATTATTTATGGCTGAGAGGTTGCCCAGCAGGTACCCCTGACTTTGCCAATGTGTCCTGAACCATTGGCCCGGCAGCCTGGCTTCATCTAACACGGGCAGAGCTCAGCAAATAAACCCAACCCCTAAATGCTGGTTATAAAATATTGTATTTTAAGGTGCTCTAATGGAGAATGTATTTTTTTTCCCCCTGTGTATTATGTTACATAATATGTAACATATAAGATAGTGGTGAATTTTTAAACATGTGTTTTGACATTTTAGTGTTCAGGTTAGTAAATCCACCTTTGTTTTCAATCCTCCTTTGCTCCAAGATCTTAATAGAAGACCCAGCAGACCGCGCTTGACCTTAAACGTATTAAGGACAGATGGTGGGACAGGATTCTCTATCTGACCAGTTTAATTAGACAATGGCTTCGCCTCAGATCGTATGTCGTCACACGCTGACACAACAGATTAAACGCACAGCGGTGAAGAAGTCTGGACCTTTCAGAGTGAAGAGAAATGAGAACTGACGTGTGCAAAACGAATGGCACGATGTCCACAAGAGACGTTAGGTTTATTAACACTAAAACTTAGCCTGAGTCTTTATTTTGAAACAAAAGAAATTAGAGGTGGGAATGGCTAAATATGTTCGAGGAATTCCAGGATCTGTGACTATTAACCACAAATTAAACAGAATTTATTAATTCTACTCATCTTTGCCAGCTGCATATCTGCAGAGCTCTCACATATCAGTCATCCAGCAACATAAACATGTAGACACTCAACGTTGGGCATATTAAGTCGCAGAATCCTGCAGATAATTCCTGTGCAGCCCAGCTGGACGCCGCTGGGGTTCAGCTACCTTACTCCTGCTTGTTGCTGAGGAGCAGGGAAGCATCTGTCTTTTCCAAAACCCACTGAGACATTTTCCAGGCACAGTTTTCAGTAAACCCTACCACATAGAGGACAGTGCTACATGTTCAAAGCAACGAATTTCCAGTGAAAATGTGAATGAACCATAGGGAGAAGCGATTCTCCTGCTTGCAGATGCTGCAGTTTAAAGGTGTTTCGACAAGCCAGAGATGAGCTGTTGGAAAGGCAACAATGGCATCAATTTGTAGGGTCTGACATTGTTTATATCAGTGAGGGGCAAAAACAGTCATCCATGCATAGTTTATGAGGGTAGCTCATAACTTCCATACCTGTGTGTTGGATGTTCACACAGATAAAAACAGCCAGTGTTGAACAGAAACAAGGCTGGTTCAAATCCTTCACAAGTGTCCACTGTTTTTAGTAGAATTCGCTGGTCACTTTGACGGCCGTGTGAAGTGGTTTTGCACACACGGTGACAAGTGGCTCCTGTTCAGTTATTCCCAGAAATGACATGTGCATCAAATGACATCGGTGTCCCACACACAGTGGTGAACATTTTTCAATATTTCTGAGCTAAAATTGACTGATCAGTTTTGCACTAAAATTTTAGTTCAGCACCTACAGTATATCTTTTGTGATTCATCATTTCAAGGGTTAACAATATGCAGATCATAATATTTATCATGTGCGTCATCGTGGCACGTCATTTCTGAGCCCCTCTCGTAGGGATATGCTTTCTTTGCGAGCTTTGCTCTGCATGGATAAAGGCAATTAGCGTCCTGATGAACTCTTTGGTTCACAGATTTGGTATTTTCTGAACGGTCATGTGTGTCCTATTGTTCCTTATGTCCTCTGCAGACTATTATATGATTGGCTATGCAGACCACACCTTGTAAAGCTTTGAGAATCTGGTCGATCTTGATCTGAAGACACACAGGTCCAATGGGCCAGCTTGTCCAGCAGACAGGATCGGTCAAAGAGGATTAAAACGTGGTTGGAAGTTGTTACTTTTCATCAAGGAGTAGAAACTCCAGTTTGCTAAATACATTTGCCTTTGTAAGTTTTTGGTCGAGTTCTTCCATGGCTGGAATTTTGTGTAGACACATTTGTAGGCTGCTTTTGAGGGTTGACACAGCTTTGCAGGTCCATCCTTTTTGGTTCATGTGCAAGGCTGTGGAGCTTTGTGTGCTGGGTCTATGAATACCTGAGCATTCACAGGGTCTAGCTCAAGTGTGGTTGCTCGCTCCGGTGATACAAAGTTCTGATTCGCTCCCAAGCCACACCACCTTTTGAAGTGCCCTGGAGCAAGATACTGAACCCCAAAGTAGCTTCCAAGGTTGTGTCTTTGGTGTAGTGGTGGTTTGTACTACAGTTCTGAAATAATGGCCCCCAATTTTAAATACATTGATATGTTATCCATTGCAATAATCTGCCTGATTGGGCTTCATATTTTCACAAACAAAATATTCACTTTTTAAATTTTAGTTTTTCGTGTTTTGGCACCTCTGAATCGGACATGCTCAGCATCATCAGAGGGAGGGTGAGAGGCGGTGCGATGGTGGGAGGGCTCGCCGAAAGAGTCAGGATGGGAGGGGTGTTGTTGATGATGACGCCCCGTCAGCACTCCTGCTCTCCATGCTGGCACGGTCTAACTGAAGCCCTGCCGAGCTTCACACTTCGGCTGGGCAAAGCTGGGACCTTGTTTGCTGCAAGTTCCAGAGTCTGCAGATCTAATGCAGCGGCACTGTGACCCTTGTAATGGGTATGACTGATGGGCAGTCAGGTAAAGGAGAAGGGGAGATACGTAAAGGGGAAGGATGGAATCATAATTGCAAAAACATAAGTTATTGTTATCCTGAAGACACAAATGTAAAACTGAGTGAGTCAGTACAGCTGGAGGTCAGTGTGCAGCTATAGAGGGAACGACAACTGTGGACAGATACACACAGAGAGATGGATACACAGTGATGGAGGAACTACTGAGTGGAATTAAGGACATCACCACTGTTCCATGAATGCCATAATGCTAGTGAGAGGAAAACTGTTCAATGGATCATGCAGCCCCATTGAACGTTGATCTGTACTTTGGCAGCCTCTGCCTATAGCAAAATTACTAAGATGATGCTAAAGGTTTGATGACCTTGGTCTAAATCTGAACATTGTCTTGGCTAGAATAAGGACCGTGGGTATGGAATTAGTGACTCGATATGAGAAATGTTTTAGCCCCAGTCCAAAGAGCAGAGAGGGTGTCTTTAGCCTGATAGCTAAAGGCTCGGCCACCCATCTTACTTTTAAAGTCTGGGAAACACAGGTACACTGGTACACTTGGATTAGAGCAGTCTATAAGTTTAATATTAGGTTCTTCACATATCATTGATCTCCGCCTCTTAGCGCCTTAGGTCAGGAGAAGTAGTATTCGTGCTGCCCAAGCTGCCTGCTAATGTTTTCTAAGGGGAGCATTTCCCAGGTGAAAAGGACTGGTCCAAGTACAGAACCTTGTGGAACTCTATGAAAACCTTCTAATATGAAGAGGAAACATCATTAACGGAAGCCAAAAGTGATCTAATCTGATATGAACCAGTCTAGCATTACCCCTTTAATCCAAAAGTCATGTTCCAGTTTCTGATGTCCAACACAATGCTTATAGAGACCACGTCCATTGTCTAAAGCTTTGAGATTGCTGGTAACTTTAACAAGTGCTATTTATTTTCAGTAAAGGACTCTGGCTCACTGAGCCGAGCCTCCAAAGCCATGAATAAACTACGCTTCTTATGCCCATCGCTGCCAGTAAAGGAGGTTGAGGAATAACTAAATATTCATTCACTGAACAGACGAAGGGTGAAACAAAGTGTGACTGAGAAGCCATGCTAATGCCAAGGTTACGTGATAGGTGAAGAGATAAAATGAGTAACCGCTGAAAACAAAATATCAAAATATCAGTGCCATCAATGTGCTTGAGTAACTTAAATGCATCCAAGTATACAGCCAAAAACAGACAAAATTGACTAAGTGTAGTCTTGTCAGCCTAATTCATGCATTCCACTAACTTAGTTCACAACCCCACAATAAAGTCTACAAACAAACAAACAGAAAGACACACGATACAATGTCAAGCTGGAGTGGAGAAGCAGAGAAGGTTGAGAAGTTGAAATGAGGAATATCTTACACTGTGGCAGCTAACAGCTCATGCTACTGTAGGACTGAATACAACAATTTAGTCCATACATAATGAGGATTCTAGGCATGCTTTACTTAGAATACTCCAAATTAATATATTTTATTAAGTCCATTTTAGTAATGTTTCTCCTGATTGGACCAAAGCGATGAAGAATCAACAAAACGAATACTTTAGTAACGCGACATGTAATTCAGTTTGTTCTCGTTCTATCCCATAGGTGACCTGACAACATGCATCATTAATATAAGAAGATTTAAAAAACATGTATTTCGTTGAAAATAATTATTTAATCATTTCGCTTACCATGTTAGACTGTCCTGTCGTTTCTCCGTCAACTATTTCTCAGATGCTGTTGATGCTGGAAGTGTGTTAAGAGTCCAAAGTTTTAGTTGTGGCCCTTTAATACAGTGATGACACAATTCCTATCTTTGGATTCAGGACAAAGGACTATAATTGTTCAGCATGTTAGGGACAGCATGACGTACACGCTTTGACTCAGCACGGAAACGAAAACAGACAAGGATCAACTCCATTAAAACTCAGTTACACTCCAGTTACTAAGGTCTACTTTTACTATATTACTACTTCTATCTATCTATCTATCTATCTATCTATCTATCTATCTATCTATCTATCTATCTATCTATCTATCTATCTATCTATCTATCTATCTATGTGATGGGTGAAGTGAATATCACTGATTCTTCCTTCTGGAACTTGGGATATATTTGGCAACAAACATTTTGTCCTTTTGTCCAATTTGTCTCAAAGTTGATGTGTTAGAAGAAGGAAAAAGACCGGTCGAGGTACCCATATCATGCTAACCCTAACCCTGTTCACCACAGAAACAAGTGAAATGTGAGACTCGGATGATGACGTTGGAGCAACAGAAGAAGGTGGCCCGGTCTGACCCCGAAGAAAAAAAGCTGGGGGAAGCAGGATGATGCTTTGGGCAACATTCTGCTAGGAAAGCTTGGGTCCCACCAGCCATATGGAAGTTACTTTGTCACGTACCACCAATTCTGGTCATAGACTAACAAAAAACTGGACCTGTTGGTGTTCTCAGGCGAGACACTCTGGGTACAAACCCAATTTTTTGAGATGTGGTATAAATGCAATATATTTTCTCATAGACTAGTGGGAAGAAAACATTCCAAATGCACATTTAAGTGTTTATTTTTTAAAACATTTGCTGCATTTGAAGACTTCTTCTAAACTGGCGCAAACTAAGCATTGTAACGCGGTGCAGCAGCTGCTGTGGGTCATCTTCTACCTCACTGGAAAGCTCTGGTTCCCCTATCACATGCAAATATGGTCTTTTCCTCTGGATCAGCAACCCAAAGGGAAAGAAAAAGTCTTATTATCAAAGCTCACTGGCTAGTGTCCAATTTATTCCGATGTATCATGTGACCCACTGATGTTTCCTTGTTTAGCTTTTAAAATGTCGGGCAAAGTGCACCTAAAGGCCGGTAAATGTTTTTTTTGTTTTTTTTGTTTTTTTATGGCTGTTGACATTATTTCTCGTGAGTAAAATAATTTATTGAAAATTCTCTCATTTAAAGGCTTTGTCCCCATGTGTTAATGAAACAATCATTTTAATTCTGGCAGATTTCAATGTTTCAATGAAATATAGACAAAGTCCAAGCATATTGGTTGCATATTCAACATGAAAATAAAAAATTTTTAATTGTTATGTCTGTTGAGAACTTGCTAAATGATAAATGCATAGATGCATAAATGCATAAAGGTAGATGTTCTTCGGAATTGGACAAATTAAACAAATGGTATCATCATAACGGTAAAATTACAAATTCTGTCCCTAAGAAGAAAAACAAAATCACAGAACAGAAGCGTATAAATAAAATGTAAGAGAAGCTCTCAGCACACCGCAGTTACTTACTGCAGTAGCTACTTGTGGTGAAAACAAAAGTTAAGTAAAAAAGTCCTCGATGCCTCCCAGGACACGTGACAATGGAGCAAAATGTTATGATCAACATGTCAAAGGCTGCACTCAAGCCAGGGAGAATTAAAATAGAACTTTCTCCTCCATCAACAAATGGGCGACTTTATGGACGGCTGTTTCACTTCTGTGTCTAAAACCACAACTCAGAGGTCATTTTGTCACAAAGTCTCGTTTGGTTCCAACTGCCTGCACTCTTTTTCTAAAACTTTGGTCAGCTAGGGCAGTGGAGGTGTGAGAGATGTTTTAACTCTGGCTACTAACAGATAACAAAAATCAGCGCGATGTTGCTCTTTTAGTGTCCTTTAATCAGTTCCTGTTGGTCATGACTGATGTTATTCACAATATCATTTTATATGAAAACATCTTTATCTTGAATTTGAGTTTTTGGGTTGTTGGTGTGACTACAAAAAAAAAAAAAAAATCCAACCTCAAATGTTACGATTTGGAGTAATTACCATAAGATACTTTTCCATTTTTTCTTTTCACTAGCCTATTACCAAATATTTATCAGCATTTTGGAGGATGGTTTTGCAGAGGTTGGATTACATGTTCGGTGCCAACTCTGGAAAAAGAGAGGGAGAGAGGGAGGAATGGAGAGACAGAAACAGTGACAGTGAGAGGTACAAGTTAGTATTTCATGGATAGCTGGGTTGCTATGGGAACAAGATGTGGGCTCCCTATTCCTCAAAATGTGTTCTCCTTCTTTCCTTCATTCCTTCTCTCCTTTTGCTCTCTCCATCCCATCACTTAATTTCCATCTCTGTTGCTTTAAAGCATTTACAGTCTCTCTCTCTCTCCTTTTCCTTTTCTCTTTCAGTGATCACATCCCACCATGTCATCCCTCTCCCTCTTTCTCTCTGTACTGCTGCTGTCATACCTGCCCACCCATCTCCCCTCTTTCTGTTCTTTCTGTTTTTCTCTGTACTCTCTGTTTCTCTCCTGTTCCTCCATCCATCCATCCATCCATCTCTGTCTCTGATCTCTCTATCTCTATAACATTCACTTTTATTCTATTCTTTTCTCGGTTGTCATGGCAATAGGCTGGGGGCGTGAGAGAGCAAGTGTGAGCAAGCAAGCGGGAGTGGGTGTTTCGGAAGTGACATCTCTTGGGCTCTAACCTTGTTTCCTGTGTGGTGGAGTGGGGGCGGATTCGAGGCGCTAGCAGCGCAGCAACAGTGACACCATGTGGACTCTTTGGGTGAGCAAGGGGGAACCTGGGACGCGCCATGTGAGGGCTGGGTGATTGATCTTATAGGTGAGAATTTACTATTTCCATCTCTGCCTCTTTCTGTGCCACACGGACACACACATTTACAACCTGTGCACACATTTCAACACACACTCTCCCCTTCCCTGCTCCCTGAAACCGCCATGAATGAACTACTTTTGTCAGCAGAGCAGAAGTGTTTTTATTTGTTTTTTAGTTAGTTTAGTTTTTTTTTTTTTTTTTTGTTAAATTTTAAAGTTTAAAATTACAATAGGTTACAGTACACGTTGCCTGTAATGGCATCAGTTCTGGGAGCATGTTTTGATCACCAACCAACGCAATCTATGGGATCAACAGATATCAAGTCACTGAAAACCTTCAGCAGAACCAACAACCGTGAAACCAGATTGGAATTTTCTTTCAATGACTCTGTTTTTACAACAATGGTAAGTTGGAAACAGGACAGAAAATTAGATCAAACTGAAGGAACAAGATGAGATTCTTTCTTAAGAAGCAGTGTGTTTGTGGGAAGGCCAGGACTGACACTGGAATTTTACCGTGCACGATTCACGTTAGCTTTTGTGCTGTGACTACGTTCTTGGCAATAATGTTCTTTTATTAAACAAGTGCAATTTGGAGGCTGTAAAACATTAATGCTATTGTGAAGGATATGTTGTTTATTTCCATGCTAGCATAGCCAAAGCTAACATGCTTCAAGAGTTACGTTCTCTCCTTAGCAGTAAGAAATGCCTCTAGATTTGACCGATACGCTCATTCAGCAGGACCTCTGGCCTTCCTTCTGACACTGGAATCCCCCCGTGACAGCACTGACAGCAGCCTATGAACTATAGCCACATTTTAGCATTTAGGCCCAACATTAAATCATATCTGGACAGATTTATTTGGCTTTCTGTTTCCTTATTTCACAGCAATCTTTAAAAAGCAGTGAGTGATACTGGTGCAGTAGAGGTCACAGCAATGAAGCAGAAGCTCTCTTGATCCAGGTTACGCTACTTTGGCTCACCAGCACTCTCTGCCACAAGCTTTATTTTTTACCGTCTTGTGAAGCTCAGTGATGTGTAATATTCAACATGTCGCTCATCAGGTTAGCGTCGTTTATTGCTGATCAGTCTTCTCCCTGCATGATTTTCCTCCATTGTAAACTGCTAAAATTAGCATGAGACGGAGAAGGCTGTATGTAGAAAAAAAAAAAAAGTGGCCAAGAAAGTAGGAGAAAGTAAGAAAGCATGTGCCTCAGAATTGCAGCTTGAGCCAAATATTTATGTGCATCTGGTTTATGCAAAAGGACAAAAGAGTGAGTCGGCTCATTGAGATTCTGCCCAGAGCAGAGGCCATTTGAAGAGCTGGAGACGAAGGCCTCAGGTAGTACAGAATGAATGATTCCCTACGCTGTCCTCCAGCGAATACCTCAACCTCATGGCTTTACATGGCATTTATAAAACCAAGTTCAAGAGCTCAGTCCGCTTTAGAAGCGAGGGGAAGATTCCCTGTAATAGTCACAGGGGGTTATAGTTTTACTTTCACATCATCACATTTAACCCACCCACAAGAAGAACGTGTAAAAAAATGATTATTACTGATGTTGTTATTACTACTAGAAGGATTTCAGTATTGTTGTTGTGAATATACACTTACTGTTACTGTATAAATGAAAATATAGAGGACTTTAGAGTTTATAGACTTATTGTATCAGACAGTTTACTCGAATTTATACAGTGACCACGACAGTCAGACAGACAGACAGTCAGACAGACAGAAACTTGTCAACACAAAACGGGAGAAAACACACAACACACCCTACAGTACCCAATAAATACAAATAATAATAATAATAATAATTAAAAAAAATAAAAAGTTGCCTGAACAGCATATGTGCAAACTAGAAATATATCTTATTTAAAAAAAAAAAAAAAAACAATGTTCAGGATCACCCGTTTAAATGCTTAATTCAGTCTAGTTCTTCTCAGCTCCTCCACCTCCTCCAGGAAGACCAAGCAGACCCAACTTTCCTGATGAGCTTATTCAGTCTGTTGGTGTCCTCACTTGGATAGCTGAGCCCAGCACAGCACAGCAAAGAAGACTGATAGAACATCTGGAACATCTGTTTGCATGTGTTGAAGGAGCTGAGCCTCCTGTGGAAGAACAGCAGGCTCAGGTCCTTCATCCTTCATCCTATCATCCAGATGTACACCCATGGAGTTCTGGACAAGCTCCACATCAGTCCCACTGATGGAGACTGGAGATGGGGGAGGACTTGCCCCTCCTTAGGTCCACCAGATCTTCTTCGTCTTCATCACAGTCAGCTGCAGGTGGTCATATCTGTCCACTAGGAGCCTGTATTCATGCTCCCAGGGCAGCGTCCACGTGTTCTCCAGCTTCAGGAGCTGGGCTGGATGGTGTTAAAAGCTCTGAAGAAGTCAATAAGTCTGTCCAGTGAAGAGGAGGCGTCCAGCAGCAGACAGAAGAGAGAGGCTTTTTTTTAATAAATTCTCCATTTATAAATTCATTGAGAAGCTAAAATTAAGTATTCATCAAGTATTAATCATATATGATTGCTGTCTATAAAATTTACATTAATCATGTATAAATCAGTTAAAAATTAAAAGCAATCACAGTAAATTAAGACGATATAAAATTAACCAGCACTCTAACATTTGCTAATATTTTGGTGGTGTCACATGAATAATTTCAAGTTTATTAAAACTTTATCCGCACTGCCTCGGATCTGTGTCTGGAAATAAAAATATGAATTAGAACTCAATAGAACAGCAACCGCCGCATGACGTCACACTTAATAGATAACTGACAGGCGCATGTTTAACAGATCACAATATAAGGTATGCTTTCTTTTAGGTAAGATTGCAACAGAAGGAGAATTATTTGATGCAAAAAGGAATTCTGGGAGGGAATTATCACACAGTACAATGTCAGGATTTTCCATGTTTGAAGGACAAAATATTGTAGCTAAATTGCACCTTTTTCTGTTTCACCAGATGCAACAGACAGTTAAAAAATAGTTTTCTGCTTTAGATGCAAAACATCTCTCTCTCTTTATTCCTTCTTGATGCTTTTCCTTATTTCTGCGTTTCCCTTTTTTACGCTGACGTTTAGCTGCAGTTCGGTGAGGTTCGTTTGGGTCCTCCCACCCATTCTTGCCTCCCAGCAGCTTCACAAGGACTCCATTAGACTGGCTGTTGCACAGCTGGACTGGTCTCAGAGAGGAGGGGTCCTGCTGGGGTCCCATAATAGTCCCCCAGGCTACTGTTACAGGCATGTCTGACCAAACTACAGCATTTATTAGAATGACTTGTCTTTTTAAATCCTTTACAGAAAACGATCTAAGACATTATGATGTTATTGTATTTGTCATCCATTAATTTTTGTTGACCGCTGCCCATTCCTGCATTTTATTGCAGCAGATCATAGTTTTGAATATTTCCATCATAAAGTTAACAGTTTTACAGGTATTACAGGTATTTTTTTTTCTTTGTTTTCTCTAACAATATGATTTTTTTTTGTTATATTTGTATTATTTTGATTTGCTTTACTATATTGCCTACTTTACTTTACCACCGGCCTCATGGAGCTGCAGCCAGTTATACCAAAACAGTAAATACAAAATACCCATAAAGTGCACTCTCTCTAGCAGAGAAGGCATACAAACATTGCACATTGCCCATACCTGCACTGCACACTTACCAAAAGCATAACAATGCTCAATTCTGAAGCTGAAGCAGCAATGTTTCCAAGTCTGACTGTGATGGGTATAAATGAGTTTGAAAACTGGTTAAGTTTGCAGGGTTGCAGTGTGATCTGCCAGAAGGGAACAATTAGTGTTTAATAGCTCATCACTATTCTCTGTTTGTCTCAACATGACTGCTCATATTACCTCTGTCATCCTTGATACTATCATTACAGTGTTCTAAATAATATGTGCCCAATCTAAATGAATAACAATTATTATATTGTAATTATTATACAGTAACAAAGATATAAGGATGCTGTGCCTTTTTCTAACTATCTTGACAATGATGCAATACATCAGTGATCTTTACTCCTCCGCTACTTCTCCTCCTTCCCTGCCCCTCGTTTTTCTCTCCTACCAGATGCAAGGTGTGCTATTCCCTCCTCCTATCATCATCACCACCATCACCGCTCCCAGCTGCACTCCTTCCAAGCTACCTCTTACGCATGTAAACATCCCTCAGTCAACTGTTCCATCTATGACCGTCCCTCCTTCGACCGTACCTCCGACAAGTGGTCCTTTCACAAGCCTCAGATCCACGACCACTCCTCCCATGACCGTCTCGAGCACTGGAACCCTAGTCTTCGCGTGAACTCTGAAAATCCAAACTACATGTTGGACCAGGAGGAGGTATTGCACTCCGCACAGCAGAATGCATGCATTTATTCATATTGATTTGGATTTGGATACTCATTTGAATAATTTGATTAAAAAAAAAAGATGTTTTTTTAACACTCACTCAGAAACACTAATTTAGAAAATGGAACATAAGTTTTTAAAAAGAGATTTTCAAAGCAGTAAAGATTTTCTTTTCCTGCACTAAAATGGGGTGATAGCGTTTTGGGCCATAGTTCTTCGTCCAGAGCTAACCTACAGCAGATTCCTTGTTTTTTTTCCCCTCATCCTTGCTGATAAGAGGGGCTTTAGAGCCAAGTACCCAGGGTCCCACCTTTGTGCACTGAAATATCAATGAATCAGTTTAGCTGTTCAGTGTAGCCCGACTGCTGACCGTTCCTTCTCTTCTCCAGATGACTCTGACGATTGTCAGTAAATCCCTCTGGTGTAGTGTTAAAGTTAGTTATTTAGTTACTTAAACTTTGCATGATGTTCCTGGTGATTCCCTGGATCTTGTTTTCTTGGACTTATTTCGGCTCATGGCTCACTTGGGTCAAAAGCTTTAGCCAGCTCTGCATATCTGAGTGCAGTCTTATAATGCTAAACTTTGCTAATCGCTCTTGTCAGTGGCAGTATGAAACCTGGACGATGGTTTGGATGTTTCTCTTGGCTTCCTTCTGTGTCTGATGAAAAAATTCTGCAACAGCAAAGCTGGTTTCTGCTATAGTCCAAAGCACCGAGACAGGGATATCTGCCCTCTAGCAGATCCTTTACACTCTGCCGCCCCCACCCTCTATCTCCACCTCCTTCTACACTACCTATTCTCTAGTTTTAATGATATTAACGACAAAGAATTTTTTTATAATGAAAAACAGATGAAATTCAACCCTGCTGCATGTACAGGACATACACAGGACTGAAACTGTGTTCTGTTCTAATCCCTGGAGAAAACAATAAACATTAAAGTATATAAAAACCTAGAAGAATAAAGTTAAGTATAAAATTAAAAAAATAAAAAACTACCCTAAATCGTTGTAAGACATAAGAGGATTTTATGAGGATTTTAAAATAAATAGTGTTACTTTTGTGAAGTGTTACTTTTGTGAAGTTATTTTCTTTTTTCTTTTTTGAATTTTTTTTGATTTTTGAAAGCATTGGTCTGTGAGCATATCTGGAGACGAGCCACAACGTCTTTATGGCCTTATTGTGCAGCTGTTGCTGCCACCGTGTATGTAGCGGTGGTGTGTTTGTTTACGACCCTGCAGGCATCCAGGTAGGTGTGATGTGGGAGTTGGATGGATTCATTATGTAATAAATGTAAGTATTTTGTTTCCAGTCTGGGTTAATGTGTACAGAAAAGACATGAACTGATTCACAGCTCAAAGTGAAGGCAACCATTTTTCTCCACTGAAATCCATGGCAACAGCTGAAATGCTGGACTGAGGGAGGCATCACTTTAACCCTACTGAAAACCACCACCGTTCCTTCAATAGCTTTCCAGTGAGGGTCCTCAGGTGTGAGTTTCGCTACTCCTCCACATTCCACACTTGCGTTTTTTGGTCAGTTCTACCTATTCAGGTTTTTTTGTTTTTTTTTTTTTTCAGAGGGCGCAACAATGATATAAAAACACTTTCTTTTATAGCCAAAAACAACATTTATATCCCTGTATCAGACATTTATCCAACATGAGTGAAAATGCTGCCTATCATTTTCTAAAGAGACAGTAAATCGCCAAAAACTGTTTTCAGAAATCCAGGCAGGTTCACACTGAGCACATGTAATGGATGTAAGAGCCTGTGGAAATGTCCCTGTGTCATCCTCCAGCGTGGCCTAGTCCTTGGTGGGCAGTACACACACATTCACATGCTAGCCAGAGGAACCATGACTTTGGGTGCACGGATGACAGCCACACACCCTCTGTCAGACCACATGCTGGTGCAGTGGGCCTTGGGTTCCTTCTAGGACAGACGTGGGCAAACTAAGGCCCGGGGGCCACATGTGGCCCAATGAACTGTTTAATCTGGCCCTCAGAGCCTTCACAATCATTTCTCCAAAAGCCAAATGAAGAGGGTTGTCAGCTTGATTGGTTAGAAAAAGGTTCAGACCCCCCCTTCACCTAGCATGCTAACATGTTCTCTCAAGAAGGTGGGGCCAAACATCATTTGGAGCTTCATCATCCATCTCTAGTTGGACCAATTTACAGGTTCTTCAACATATTTTCTCTGTCAATAGTCCATCAAGCAGGATTTTTCCTCATTTGGGGGGTTAGTTTCCTTCACCACCTGGCCGGCCCCCTCATTAAGATCTACAACCCAATGTGGCCCTTCAGGCTAAATAATTGCCCACCCCTGTTCTAGGACATGACAACGCCTGGCCTCATCTGGCTGGAGTGTGAGAGTGGTTCTTGAAAGACAAAGCCACTGACTGACAGTAAGTGTCCTGCCTACGCTTCAGACCTGAACCACCAGTTCAGCACCTCCGTTTTTCCATCACTGCCTGTTCACATCATGAAATTCAGAGATTGGATTCATTAGGATCGATGTGCAGTTTAGGTGTTCCTTTGTTTTGAGCAGCATACATATAAAATCTCAATGCAGCTATTTGAATGACGTTCAATGTCAACACCCCCCCCCCCCCCCCCAAAAAAAACAGAAAAATTGTTTCATACTTTTCCACATACCTGCTTCTTCACTGCTCCATCCATGACCACATTCACCTGTGCTCCCCGACCCAGTTCCATGCAGGCTCTAAATAAATTTTGCCAGCCCCTTCGTCACTACACGCAGGACTTTTCTATTGCTAACCCTACCTCCTGCAAAGTGTTTGCAGTGGAAACCCTTCAGCCGTTCTGACTTGGATCTCTTTTTCTGCCTGCCTGTTTCGTGCCTGCTTGCTTTTCCTTCCGGGAGGGCTCTGCCAGTTTGAATTCCAGGTTTGAAGTTTGAGTGGGACTCCTCACTCACCACCTAGGTTACCAGTAACTCCTCTCCTCTCACTTTGGCAGATCCATCGAGACACCCCAGCCTGTCACTCCTTCTCTGATGAACTGTGTTGAGTGTTTGGCACCGGGTCCCTGGTTGCCAAAGTCGGATGTAAGCTGCTGAACCTGAATAGGAGAGATTAATTTACTGCAGACTGCATCATAGACTTCACTAGGCTGCTTTCTGATACGTTTGTCTCTGTGGTGGGAAAAACTGGGTGTATAATTGATTAATGGTGATGATTAATCTGAAAGCACTAATTGATCTTGCCGCATGTAGCGACCAGGGTATCCAATCACAGTGGGTGGAGAAAGGATCAAAAAGTCCTTTACAGAACCTACTCCACCCACTCCAAACAAAAAGTTAAACTCAGAGCCATATGGTTTTTGTCCTGGCCGTCTAACGATGGACCAGTTCTGCACCCGCAGCAAGGTCCTAGTGCAAGGGTGGGCAATTCTTTAGCCTGAAGGGCCACATTTGGTTTACATCTTGATAAACAGGCTGGCCAGGTGGTGCAGGAAACTAACCCTCCCAAATGAGGATCAGAGGTTAACTAAAAATCCTGCTTGATGGACTATTGACAGAGAAAATGTGTTGAAGAGCCTGTAAACTGGTCCAACTAGAGATGGATGATGAAGCTCCAAATGATGTTTGGCCCCACCTTCTTGAGAGGACATGTTAGCATGCTAGCTGAAGGGGGGAAGAAATTATTGTTAATGCTCTGCAGGCCAGATTAAATAGTTTTTCAGGCCACATGTGGCCCCCGGTATTTAGTTTGCCCACCTCTGTCCTAGTGGGAGAAAAGGAACCTTACATGACCTTTTGGACTTGGAGAAGCTTAGAGAAGGTCGCTTGCCTGTGTCATTTTAGAGATTCCTGTGGTAGGAGCTCCAGAAGTGTGAGGTACCGGATTCCCTTACACAGGCAGTTTAGTCCCAGTACAACCAGTGTCAGAGCCTGACTCTGCCAGGGCTGCACTTGGTTGATGATTCTGTTCACCCAGACTCAGAACTGGGTCTCTTCTTCTTGCAGACAATGTGGTTCTGTTGGCTTCATCAGTTTCATCTGTCCTTTCTTCAGTACCAGTATCTCCAGACCCAGGTGGTTAGGCATCAACTCCTCAGCTCCATATTAACCCACCCTATATTTCACTTCTCCAGAATCTGGCATGTCAATTACAGTTTTCTGGGTCCATCATTTCTCCTGACCCCTAGTTAATTAATAGGAGTTCTGCCTATTCTGTCAAGCATCTCCTGAACTTCTTCCACAGAGGTACAGACCTGAAGATTAGACCTCACCAGCTCCTTCAAAAGTAGCCCACTCCTTCTACCCTAGCCTAGGTTCCAGTGCTGAACAACATTAGCAGACTGCAGAGACTATCTTGACTGCTACTTTTCCTTCCCTGGCAGCCACAGTCCATTTCTCTCTCTTTATTCTTCCTGGCTGAACCTTGGGTAGCTTTGCTCCACGATAGCAGCTCCTCCATGATGGCACACATCCTGTGTTCACAACCGGGCACCCTGACTGACAAATTTAATCCATCCTGATTCAGCCATACATGAAGTCCCAGTAGTGCTCAACTGAATTCAAGTCTGTGCAGCCAAATCCTCTGTCACTACTGAAACCTCAATTTCTGTTAAAATTCAGGCAGAAAAAGTTGGTTTATCCCAAGCACACTGTTACCCGAGCATAAGCTGGGAACAATCAAAAGAGGAAAGGGAGCCGCCATAGTTTTCTGACAATGTATGTGAAGAAAATCAAGATGAAGATCATGAAAATTTAAAAAGCATGCAAGCAGTTGAACTCAGTTGAAAAGCTGACTTTTGATCCAAAAATAATACTACAAATAAAGATGTGGATATAAGGAGGAGTAAAAGAATTCACCCATATAAAACTGAAAAACAAAAATCTGTTTTTGGAGATGAGGCCCTAAGATGTCAGCTTTTAGCCACCTATGCTGCAATCTTAAAAACCAGAAGCTTAACAGGCATTCACGCCCTGCTGAAGTGCTGCTCACGTCTCACATAACAAATGACTATTTGTGCACTTAAAAGATCAACCCCACTGGAGGGAAACAGGCCTGGGACTCCCCATCAACTATTTTGGAAATGAAAAGCTTTTTAGATTAGAGGTCTTTTAGGTACAGGAGCATAAAATGATTCCAGTGACCTTCAACATGCATTACCGGCACATAACATCAGTGTAAGACATGGGTGGGCAGTTATTTAGCCTGAAGGGCCACATTGGGTTGTAGATCTTGATGAACGGGCCGGCCAGGTGGTGCAGGAAACTAATCCCCCAAATGAGGATCAGAGGTTAGCTAAAAATCCTGCTTGATGGACTACTGAGAAAATATTGTGAAGAGGCTGTAAATTGGTCCAACTAGAGATGGATGATGAAGCTCCAAATGATGTTTGGCCCCACCTTCTTGAGAGGACATGTTAGCATGCTAGTTGAAGGGGGGTCTGAACCTTTTTCTAACCAATCAAGCTGACAACCCTCTTCATTTGGCTTATTGTGAAAGCTCTGTGGGCCGGATTAAATAGTTCATTGGGCCACATGTGGCCCCCGGGCCTTAGATTGCCCACTTCTGGCGTTAAATCACATCTAAGCTGTGTTCAGTGAACCATCTAAGGTGTTTGTGCTGACTCTTGCATTTTCTTTCCTTGCAGGTACACCCCTTACTGATGCGCGAAAGGCGCTCAGAGTCCCACAGGAACAAGCTGCTGCGTCGGACAGTCAGTGTTCCTGTTGAGGGACGACACCATCCAGAGATGGGTGAGCACAACAACCATCTTGAATTTAAACTGCATGATCAGCGTCCAACTACTTGTTTCATATTTCACATTTTTTTTAAAAAATGCTCTCAGATCTCTCATTTATGTGTAGGAAACTGTCTTAAAATTGTACATTTTCAACATATCTTTTATTCAAGCACTCTACTTTCTTTTCAAGCACTCTGCTTTCTTTCTTTCATTCTGTCATTAAATGCTGATATTAGCAAAAGCCTTGATATTTTAGTTGTTGTGTTTAAAAACTATCAATATTTTCTAAGGTTATTTCTTACAGCATCTGCACTTTTCTTACCCCAAACTCTCCCTCTCCTTTTGGCTTCCATCTCTCCATCTAATCTCATCTATTTTGGGGGCATCCCTTGTGTTACCCCTTCAACAGTTATGCTGATTCCTCTAAATACGCTCTCTCCTTTTGACCTTGGCACAGTCGGGCCCTGACACATCAGCTACTGACACCTTCAGATTTTGACATGTGCTTACATAACAAGGCCAGCTCACGTCTGTATGTGTAAGCGCTTCGCAAACATGGCCACATATTTAAACGGGCTGCCTGCAGGGCTAAATGCACTGATACCCGTATCCTTTCTTAGATTACTGTCATCTAGATGCAAATAAACCCACATCAATGAACTGAGCTTTAAGTTAAAATGAAAAAGAACCACTAAAACAAAAGCAATAACTTTATAGTTCACCGTAAAGTCAAGAGGCCTATCCTAAATGTGAAGTTATAAAAATAAGAGAAATACATTCAGAAAATACAAATTACTGTTATACATCAATAATAAGGCTTTAATCTTTTTTTTTTTTTTTTTACTTTAAAGTCAAAACATTGCCACACAGAAACATTCAATCACTACAGTATGGGAATCGTTAATAAGTCACTTTGGAATATGAAAAACTAAGTGTGACCCTCTCGTTGTTACTAAATTTTATGGTTTAGTTTAAATGCAAAAAAGCAGATGATTTTTATTTATTTTTTATGTTAATTTAACTGTAAAAGGTAAATTCTGACATGCCAATCACAGTTTACAAGCATCTGTATAAGGTAAAAATTGAAATAAATAATACATTTTAATGTAAGTGAGATGTTGCTCATCTCTTGGTGTGAAGAAGGCAGGGAGGAGGCAGGATGTAAGTTTATTCTTATTAACTAGCAGAATCTAAACTAGTCTGGAAGGACAGAACCATCTGAGCCAACTTCACAGTAAGTAAGAGTAACGAGCAACGTTGTTTAGATTCCATCTCAATACATTAACCTAAGATATTTTAAAAAATTTATAAAATTGATTAGAGTTTCTGTTTCAGAGCTTGGAGCGTTTGATTAAACACCCAAGACCATCAAAGCAGCAACAATCTGCACATCTAGATCTCCAGTGAAGGGTTCTGATCAGGAGCATATGATTCCTTCTGAGGACTGGGAACAGTGGTGGAGGTGGGGGAGTGTGGGAACTGGAGGGAGCCCAGATTAAACAGCTGAGTGATCCATTTTATCATGGCTTAATGACTTTCTGGGAGGATTCGAAAGAGCTTTCATGTCCACCGAGTCAGCTGATTCCACACTGAGCAGATGTTCCTCTGAACCAGTTCCTCTCAAACAGATTCAATTCAAGCAAAAGATGAAATACATAACTGACAAGGAGTATATTTTAATATCATAGATAATAAAATTGCATCAGTAACATAAATGTATAAATATGACAAATAACCAACAATTATTTCCTTGTCTTTATCTCGCAACAAATCATAAATTACATAACATCAATACAAGTTGTCTGTGTAGATTCTCACTCATCCAGGTCATAGTTATCCAAAATTAGATCTCTCTGTGTCAACTGGACTGGAAGGTTTCCTTGAAAACATTTCTCCCTCTCTCCAGAGAGCTTCTTCAGTTCTAAGTTTGCTGGGGCAGAACTTGAAAATATAGCCCTGTGGATCATTGGCATGTTAATGGCCCGGGTGGTCACCTGAGAGTCCTTGGCAGGGTGGTTGGCAGGGTCGTTCACCTAGTTTCGGTTGGGGTGCTTCCCCTTTGTCTGTTGGGTCACATGTTAATGAGTCGCCAGGTCTCCTTGAACGGTGTGAAAGTTTTGATTGCTGACGAAAAGAATGGAGGACTGCATTGTACGTGGGTGACAGAAAGTGCCTTAGTCCATCACCTCTGTTTAAAGATGGTTTTTCCAACTTGACGTGGATGGCTTTCTTGACACCCCTCTCAAACCAGCAATCTTCTCTGGCCAGCACAAAGGAGTGTCCGCTTTCTTTTAGGTGTAGGTGGACTGCTGAGTCCTGTCCTGAAGAAGTGGCACGTCTGCGTTGGGCCATTCGTTTATGGAGGGGCTGTTTAGTTTCATTGGGAAACCAAACAGCCCCATAAACGAATGGCCCAACACAGACGTGCCACTTCTTCAGGACAGGACTCAGCAGGACACCTACACCTAAAAGAAAGCGGACACTCCTTTGTGCTGGCCAGAGAAGATCGCTGGTTTGAGAGGGGTGTCAAGAAAGCCATCCACGTCAAGTTGGAAAAACCATCTTTAAACAGAGGTGATGGACTAAGGCACTTTCTGTCACCCACGTACAAGCAGTCCTCCATTCTTTTCGTCAGCAATCCAAACGTTCACACCGTTCGACGAGACCTGGCGACTCATTAACATGTGACCCAACAGACAAAGGGGAAGCACCCCAACCGAAACTAGGTGAACGACCCTGCCAACCACCCTACCAACGACTCTCTGGTGACCACCCGGGCCATTAACATGCCAATGGTCCACAGGGCTATATTTTCAAGTTCTGCCCCAGCAAACTTAGAACTGAAGAAGCTCTCTGGAGAGAGGGAGAAATGTTTTCACGGAAACCTTCCAGTCCAGTTGACACAGAGAGGTTTAATTTTGGATCAATACAAGTGTTATAGAGTTCACATTAATGCATTTAACAAGATGTTACCTTTAATTTTTTTTTATAAACGACTGTGTTCCACTTTTTGAACCTTAAGAACACATCATTGAAGGAAAAAATGAACTTTCCTGTTTGCAAATCAAATCTATCAAATGTCTGACGTTGGTCCACGTGTCCTGATGTTCATACAGTAAAGCCATGTGCTCACCTTTTTCTTTTTTTTTGTCATGGGGGTATCGACGAACACAGGCGGACACAAAGTTTGAGCTCCTTCATTTGTGAATGCTGTCAGCAAAAAATGTAATATCAGTGAGTGTTTTGAGATCATACAGAAGTGCACCGACTTGCATATGCAGGCAATGTTTGTCAGCTTGGGAAGGGGGATGGTTGGTAATATCATCCATTAACAAGAGATTTTCTCTCTTTGAGCAGCAGCTCTCTTTCTAGGTGGTCCCTGATCAAATTGAGGGTCCAGCTGTGATGTAACACAGTCATCAGCTGGATAGCATTCACAGTAGCCACTGCAGGTGAACTGCCTTAGGTGTGATGTCCTGCACGGTCTGAGTCTCCCTCACCTGGGCTGAATCTCTGCTGGTTCTTGGTGGGTCGGACATTTGCAAACGGTGCACACGTTTTCGCTTTTGCAACGAGATTTGGCCGCTGTTTCACATGACTCAAAAAGGGCATTGAAGTTCACAAGGCCACAGTATGTTTTTGACTTTATTGCTTGCCTGCTGAGTCCACTCCAAAAAATGGTCAAAAACAAACAAACAAAAAAAAAAGTGTGTCTTGACTTTGACGATTCACCTGTTGCAACAGAGAAGCTCTGCATAAAGTTCAGAGTGTCAACGACGAGGTGCACCCGCTACCTTAAAATCAACCCAAGTGCATGATTGCAACAATGGATATGCTGAGACAGAAAAAGGTCCCTAATGCAGGTAAAGGTGTCTCTGCTGGGCTGTTAGGTACACTGTAGGAAACGATTTGACAAGATTTTTGTCCATGAATCAAGAAGTTTTATTGCACAAATAGAAGATCTTTATGGGTGTTTCTCTGGTCTTTAGCTTAATATTTGATAATTACTCAAGTTCACTGATATTTGGTAATAACTGATAGTTCATTTACATGTGGACTGTATTGGAACGTATGAACGCAGGGTCTACAGCTGTGTCAGATTCATAATTAAATGTTGTAAGGTGCTTGAAAATGGTGTGTGACGAAAAGCTGTATTGATGATAGGAAGAGGAAAAAGTAATTGATATGAAGGAGAAGAAGAGACAGATTACAAAGCCAGCAGGACAGCATCGGGCTTCACACAATGGTAACCATGGAAATAATTACAGAGCTGTTTTAGGAAGAAGGAAAGCAACGGGGGGTGACGGGGGGGGGGGTGTTGTAATCCTGTAATCCAGTCCTTGGAGACGAGAATATCATGCAAAATTAAACGTCACTTATATGATCAATTAAGATTTAAAATAAAAGACAGTCTGCAAAAATGTGAAATTTGCCATTTAGGTAGTACAACCGCTTAATGATGCGTACGTCAGTTTGTTTTTTCTCAAATTTTTGGTGATTGAGTTGTCCCCGAGCTGTTCAGCCCTCCTCAGCTGGGGCTCCCTCCTTCATTTTTGTATTTAGTAACTGCAGAACGTGCACGTGGGTCCAGATCAGGTGAATAAATTATACTTTTATAACACTGAATTGTTTTGCTTTCAGTACTTTTAAGGTCAGTATGTACTTGCACTGGGAGTCTCTGCAGACTGACCAGATAAAGTTCGGTCGGAAGTTACTTTTTCATTCACTTCTTGACTTGTTTAGATATGAAAAGGTTTTTTATTTCTTTATATCAATAACTTTAGTTATCATCAAACCATTATTTTTTGACACAAGTATTTTGGTATATTGTCCGCGTATAGTCTTGTTGAGCTGTATCTGCTTAGTGTCACAATTCAGTAAGCTTTGAAAAGTTGGTTTCAAAGCCACGGTTGTCATGGAAACAGAACGGCGATACCCTTGTCCCCTCTGGAAGGGATGACTGCTCATCGCGCCTGAAAACCCAATGAGTGCTGATGGTGGTAAAAGTAAAACTGCAAAGTCGCTGCCTAAGATCAAATGTATTTTCAGTACATGTAAATTCTGTTAGAGCACAGGTGAATCACACGGTTGTCAAATGTACACAGATAAACCAGCAAACAGCCTGGAAATGTAATAACCAGCCTGTGTGGATGGACGGTGTCAGCAGCGCTTAATTACTGGCTTACATGAGTCCCACATATTTGGTCTGGAATAATCTTAACACTAGTGTGTGTGTGTGTTTGTGTGTGAGTGTGTGTTTTAGCCACATACTGAGCACCAAAATGCTCACTAGCAAAATGACGTTTTTGGAACACGAGAGGCTGGTCCTCACAACTTCAAAGACCTGTATGAGGGTTAAAACTTGGTTTTAAGGTTGGGGTTGGGGTCAAGTTCAGGGTCATGGTTGGGGGTCAGTTGGGACGGTTAGGGTTGGGGGCTGGGACAATTGAAAAGTGACACCAACGTTCAAAGCATCTTATATCGTCTTAAAATCGCCAGGGTCCCTGGGAGGATGCAGATGACCCACCCCCATTTTAATACGGCTCCCCCTTCTAACACACGCACGCGCACTGGGGAAAAAAGAGAGAAGACGGAGATCGAGTTTGGAGGCAGTGCTCTTTGGAGCCAGCGTTCCTCCTCCCAGAGCTGTTCTGCTGTCCACCTGTGAGGATTCTCTCTCGCAGCATCCAGCGCCTGCACAGACTGAAGACGATGCTTTTGCTACGGGTGTTCCTTCAGTTCTGAGGCGCTGCGGTTTTTTAGTGCTTTATTCTGAGCCATTTACTCACGTCTTTACTCGTTTTGTGCTTTGTGTGTGCTTTTTTTTTTTTTCTTTCTTACCAAAGTGAGTTATTGCGTCTGCACTTCACGCCATCAGGAAAGATTCGCGCCGCGTTCTTCTCCTGGCGCACGTTTATGATTTAAGGATGAACACGCACTCACTTGGACGGACGCGCACGCACGCAAACGCACGTGCGGGCAGGCGCTCCCGCGCTTGAGCACCCGTTTTCTCTCTGGTCTTTTACGTCTCCTGCATCAAACAAGCGGTTTCAGTCTGACAAGCAAAAGGCGGAGACGCACTGAGGAGAGCGCACTTTCCTGGTGGAAAGATGAGAGAACTCGCCCTCAGCGGATCTGCCATCGATCACTGGATCTGCGACTGTTGGGTCGGGGCGGAGGGCACCGGGAAGAAAGGACAAGGAGAGGCCGGGGAGGCAGAGCCTCCAGCCGAAGTGTTCGCCTTCGAAGAGCCGCTGCTGCCGCTGCTGCTGCCGCTGCCGCGCTGGGGAGGCGGGGAACGGATAAACAGCGCACTGTGAAATTTGTCCACCCTGCTTTGGAGACTCTGCTTTGCTGTCGCTGCACCTCTTTCTAATTAGCCCGCATATGATGAAGAGAGCCCCACTTAATAACTGCCAGCCTGAAGTGGGACACTTTTGGGCCAGTTTAGAGCGGAATTATGCATTTAGCAGACGTTCAGGCTTGAAGGGCGATTTTACCACAGTGTCCTTTGGGGGACGCCAGCGCAAGTTTAACTTTGTGTAATGGAAATTTGTTCTAGTTAAATCTGGGTGTTGTGTAGTTGTGACGTCACATATTTCCAGGGCATATTTCGTTTTAGAACAGGAAACAGGTTACGTTTGTGGTCATGGTGATGTGGAAATGGTGTTTTTGTGAGTCTTATTGAACAGTAAGCATGATGTATATTTTTAGTGGTATAAACTGGTAATCTATACATATTTGTAATATTACAAGGCTGTTTCAAGGCCAGCATTCATTCTTTTACAGTGTAATCTGATAGAGTGACTGTTTGAGCAATATCTCTGTGAAACTTGGACGCAGCCTCCAGACCTCTTCAGAGGCCTGCGCATCACGGAGGTGGACACACGTGTGCCGTGGCACCTGTGGGTAAATGTTGTGTGCAGATGCAGCGACGCAGTCAATTACAAGCTTAAATGTCACCGTGAGATGTTGGAGGGTTGATTCAGAACAAGGGTCGGCGTTCAGTGGAATGTAAGAAAAACGACAGAGCTGCTGCGCTTTCCAACACAAGCCAAGCCTGGAATACAGCCTGGAGCTTTACTGTGGGGTCTCACACAGTTACTGTCGGAAGTTTGGACACTAACAAGCCCCACCTCAGCTAGGTAGGACATGTTTCACTTCTCAGCTGACTTTAATCTTGAAAATACACTCATGTTCATCACACTGGAATTCATCCGTTGTCTGATGGTACCATTTTGCCTTTCACTGGAAATTGGCTGTTTCCTGCAATGACTGGCTGATCTTTCTTTCTCACCGCATGTGTAATATTTCCCATTGCTCGGAGTGAGAGTGAGGTGTGAAGACTACTGGATTTGACTGGTACAGTCCAGTGTTGTGGTGAGATTTGCGCTGTCAGCCGTCATTCACACTCACCTGGCCCGAGTGGCACCACCACAGCACATACACATACATGACATTTCTTACGGACACACACTTGCATACATGTGATCGTTCAGTTCGGTGCCACTGGTTTTCAGTCTTTGCACGCAGCTTTATCAACCCGGGGGGGGAACAAAATGTCAAAGGGCTAAAAAATAAAAAATGTCAGTATCAGTAGTTGAGGGAGTGAAACCCCAACACATTCTTTGCATCAATGTTGAGGCGTTAATGACAGTTTATATCTCTAATTATGTCATAAAAGTCGGTGGCATAACAGAAGCGTTGACCTTTGCTGTCTCATTTTATGGTTTGAAAGCTAACAGAGCTAAGCAGCATTCGGTCAGACAAACACGCAGAAAGCCCTGAGCATTTCAGCGCCATGAAGACACACTCCTCGGTGGTTGCCTCCCGCTGTGACTCTCTTCACCCCCCCACTCGCCACCCTCCACTGCTCCACTCGACGCTGTTGCCCAGTTTCCGTCTCTGCTTTCTTCACTATCTTCTTTCTCCTGCATCTTGTCTTTATTTTTTTATTTTCTGTGTAGCCTTGCTCTCACACTGTCCCTCACTCCTACGTGACACACACATACGCGCTGTGTTCCTTTTCTGTATTTTTCGAAATCATCCTCTCATCAACTGAGTCTATATCCCTCCCACTCTTTTAACTCTCTCTCCATCTCTCTGTTCCGTCAGCTGGAACATTCAACGCCCACGCGTTACCTCTTCAGCTTTCAGCTTGACATCACATTCAAAATGAGCAAGAACATAATTTCTCATGTTGCTCTGGCACATAGCTACAAATATGAACGCATAGACAGGATGTTTGCACGCATGAACACATGTTTTTATGTTTATTATTATTATCATTATCAATAATAACAACAACAACGACAACAACTACAATAATAATAATAATACCAATTTTTATTGTTATTATTCTTCTTATTATTATTACTATTCTTGTTGTTGTTATTATTATTATTATGCAACAGCTTAATTTTGATTTACATCAAAATCTACTTTTATAATCATTTTATAATCATTTATTTAAATAATAATATGTTATATATATATAATGGATAGATAGATAGATAGATAGATAGATAGATAGATAGATAGATAGATAGATAGATAGATAGATAGATAGATAGAGTTATAATATATATATATATATATATATATATATATATATATATATATAATATAGTTATATAATATATATAACAATTACACATCTTTATTGTAGATCTTTAGATCAGATTCAGAGACATCTTGACAAATATATAAAATATATATATAAAAATATAAAATATTCCACTTTCGAGTTAAAATGAATTTTTTGTACTGGACTGAGGAATAGCCAGGCAGGTCCATAGCGTTCACCCTGCAGCCGCAGTAGGCGGAGCATCTTCATGCATCAGAAGGAACCTGGGCCATCTGCACCAACATACGGTCTAAGGAGGCCAGTATAGAAGAGCAGTCAGGGGAGCTCTGTCATGGATGTTAACCTCACCTGTGAAGAGGAGAGAGCCCGGTCTGGCTGCATGGTGCTGGCCTCTGAGAATAGGCCCCACCTGCGGCATTATGAAGTGATTTGCACACACTGCAAGAAGCAGTTTTTTTTTTTTCTCCGAGCTTCTCCATGAGCTTGAAGTAACCATTTTATCCCTCAGCAGCCTTCAGGTTCTGTGGACGCCTACAAACATGCACATAAATACTTTATATCAGGGTTTATTGTGGCCCTCGTAGGACCCATCTGAGGAACCATGCTATATATAAACACATCCTTTTGTCATTTATCTTTCCACTCTCACAACAATGAATAGAGAAAATTGGAATTTGACCTTCCTCAACTGAGATTAAACATGATTAATCCACAGCTAACCTGTGACAAATCTGTCCCTTTATGTACTGATATATACTGATTCATTGGACAATAACACAGTATTTCCATCTATCGCTGATTCCTGATCTACAAGGCCTTCATACTGACATCCCATCATAATCTGAACATGTGAATAACTATGAGAGAGCGAGAGAGAGAGAGAGAGATATTTGAAATTAAATGATAAGCTTCTGTAGGAAGACATTTATTGTATATTAACATATGTTATTAACATGTGGCAGCACAGTGACAACAAAAGTTTTACTCTTTTTACTTTTACTCTTTAAACTCTTATTTCTTGTTTTAATTATCCTCTGCTTCAAACCCACGACATATCCTACCATAATCACCAATCATGGATTCTGAATAAATACCACCCACATCTTTCATACCGAGGCCGTTGAGTCTTGAAGAGCACTTGTTCAGGCTGCCTGATACTTGTGGAATAAATGTGTGTTGTGACTATTTTACCTGGTCCTGGCCTGATGGCGGCCATAGAAGAGTCTGTGGAGGCAGCTGAACCTCAGTCAGTTAGGGTTAGGGTTAGCAGCATGGCTAGACAGGCTGGTGGGGATGTGTGGACAGCTCGGTAAGGAACGCTGGCTTTGTGGTTGGCTTAGAGTTGGACAGTATCACATTTCTGAGGACACTAAATAAACTGCTCATCCTGGAAACCCACCATCATCAAGAGGAGGGCCCACATGTGGCCCCCGGGCCTTAGTTTGCCCACCTCTGGTCTATAGGATGTGTTAGCGTTTGGTTATTTAGGACCCAGACGCGGAACACTCTAATCACAAAAATCAGGGGTTTAATTAACAACAATCAAGACAGAATACACAAAGTCAATCTTTTCATTTTACATTAATAACCTACCAGAGGCATGCAAAAACGTCCATATACAAATGTATGCTGACGATGAAGTAATATTTACTCCTGCAAAAAACACTCAGGAAGCAAGACATATTCTTACATCAGCAATGGTTCAAATTTAAGACTGGCTTTCAAAATCATGCCTCCTTTTAAACACCTGAAAGAGTGTGTGCATGATGTTTTCTAAACAAGTAAGTAAATCTACAAATTCTAAATACCTGGGAGTGATTCTTGACTCTTCTCTCACATTTAAAAACCACATAAGAAAAATCTCATGAACAATTAAGTACAGTTTGTACAATTTCAGACATACTCGATCCTCCATGACAATGGAGGCAGCAAGGATGTTTTTGCATGCCATGGTGCTCTCCCACATAAATTACTGTTTTACAAACTGGACACTGAGTAGTGATACTACACTTAGACAAATAGAATCTTTATATAAAAGAGCCCTAAAAATATTTGCCAGAAAACCAATCTCATATCTTGGAAACGTACAATCTTTTAAGTTTTGAAAACTGTAAATACTTCAAATTGTGCTTGTACTGTATACAAAACACTCCATGGACTTGCACCCCCACCATTAGGTGACAGTATTAAACTGAAGTCTGCAGTGGGTGCAGCCATTAGGTCTGTAGCTAGAGGTGATGCGTGGTGCCCTTTAGGCGTACTGTTTTTGGACAAACTGTTCTGTCAGTCGGAGGCTATAACATCTGGAACAGCGTACCCCTCACTATAAGAGAATGTCCTACATACAATACTTTAAAAAATAATCTCAAAATCTGGCTTAAATCCAACCAACGTTGTACTCACCCCTAAAACAGCATTTGTATGAACCCTAGTCTTGTTTGTGCTGCGTGAACCTGCTCTTGTGCGCTCTGTTTCTGCCCAAGTGTATTTTCTTTTTTTCTTCTTTGCACGTGCTAAGGTATTGTACAAATAACTTTCACCCTTTTACAAACTGTTTTATTGTAGTTTACCTTTTTCATTAATGTCGGTGTTGTTTTGTATTTGTTGCTGACATTACTACACCTTGCCCAGGGACTACAGTTGAAAATTAGCTTTGCAGCTAAAACTGGCACATTTACAGAAATGCTCATTAATGTGCACTGTCCCTGTTCAAATAAATAAATAAATAAATAAATAGTAAACTCGACTGCAGGTGTATCAACGGAAAACCATCCACTCACAGGACGTGGCAAGTTCGGGAAACAACATAGGGATTAATCCACGGAAACAGGAGAAATAAATCCACACAGCAAGTTATCGAGCAACGTGGTTTACCGCTCATGGGACACCAGTGTCCATGTGACGCCGCCTTAAGAAGCCTCACTAATGATGATGAGACACCGGTGGCTTCTGAGTCGCCAACGCCCTCTAGTGAAGACAAAAAGACAGAATACAAACCAAAACAAAGCCGGCCCAGCTGGTTCCTAAGAGGATGGAGGATTAAATGCCTTCATCCTAATGCAATATTCCTGACTGAAATTAAATTGTAACTCATGGCCATGCACATACAGCATCCCAGTAGTCTCCATATTGTGTTTATGATCTATTCTTCATTCAATATCCATGATGGTTTTTATTTTATGCTATACTTTTCTGATTTTCTCTCCTATGATATGGGATGGGTTGCTTGGATTCCCCTCAGGACAAGTTTATCTATGGAATTATGTTAGTATCAGACTCCTTGTCATTGGGATGCTAACAGTTGTGACCCTTTAGCTACTGGCTCATGTCCGGGACTCATGTGCCACTCTTAGACTCAACAGCTCTGGAAGTGATGGAATTCCTGTGACGTTCCCACATTTCCCCTGGAAATGCAAATGCATCTAAACCTGACTGGCATGTCTGCTTATAGCAACGGGGACCACAAACTCCCCATTTTACTCGCAGGAATCAAAGCTCAAACACACACTTGATCCTGTGTTGCATTTTATTTCTCCTCCTTCTGTAACAATGGTGTCTCTGCTGGGAGGTTTCTTTACCCTGTGTTGCACTTTGACTGGCTCGAGTTCTTGATTTTTGCCTGCTAGAAACCTATTCAGAAGCAGCAGCATGTTAGCAACCTTGCAGATGTACTCAAGCCAGCAGATCAAACATTGATCTTTCTTTGTCTGTCTGTCAGATCATCGCACCCGGCGGAAGAGTATAGCCACAGGAAAGCAGCCCAGCATGGACGTCTCTCCCACTGCCCCCCTTCAACCCTTCCGACAATCCGTGAGTAACCCCCTCTTCTCCCGGCCTCACTCGCTGTCCACAAACCTCCCGCTGTCCCTTCTCCATGTTCCTGCCCTAAATCCTCCACCACCACCCTGTGGCCATCAGGCCGGCGGCAGCCTGCTTCCGCCACCCCCTCCCTCCCTGGTCTCTCCCTCTGCTGCCATGTGCCAGCAGCGGCAGCAGCAGCAGCAGCTTAAAGGCTCCATGAAATGGCTTGGCACACCCTCCAAACCCTGCTCACTGCCCCTTTCCTCCTCCTTGTCCTTCACCCTGCCCTCCTCACCTGCTGCATCCTCCTTCTCTCCCCACTTCTTGTACTGGGGTGGAGACTGCATGGCTGCTGGCTCGAGCCCAGCGGCTAGAGGACCGTTTATAGCACCACTGCCCCCATTTGAGGTATGTTACGCAGTCATTATTAAAGCAGAGTGGCTACGTTCACATGTATAAATGTTCAAATATGATCATAGAACAGGTGGTCCATTCACTTCATTTGAAGTTATGTCATGAAGAGAAGTTTGGGTAAAAACGGAGCATAGCTCCTTGCTAATGTGTTTAATTCCATAATGGATTCCAAACTCCCAGCCAAGTATATGCAGACAAGATGAAACAAATCAAGCACACGACATTATCAAAAGGCACTTTACAGCTCACATGGCACATGCTACTGCCTTCCAAAGGTTTGGGTGCTACACGGGGAGAGAGGAGTTGGTGCTCATGAGCCGAAATTATCAGTCGCTAAAGTGCATTTCATCTGCAGCTGACAGTCACCAACATTAGAGGTTTGTCCTTAATACGTCACAGCGCACGTTTGCAGCTTTAACATTAAGCTCTGAGTTGTCTGGCTGCAGAATGTGTAGTCCTGAAGAGGTAGCAGTGTCCCTGCAGATCATCCCCGTTCATCAGCAACAGTTCTGCCCTCTGCCTGTTGCTCCAGAAACAGCAGGGAGAAATCCGTGACATGACTGACTTTTAGCTCGTTTGTGCCGTTTGCACTTACTCTTTCAATAATAACATTTAAATTCATCAGATGATCCATATTTTCCTTTTGTTTCTAACATATAGAAGAAAGTCAAGATACTTTTAAAACGTTAAAACACAATTAAATGTTAAAATCAATCTTTAACCAAGTAAAATTAACTTGACCCAAAGGTGTCCTTATTAAATAAGTCCCTCAGTCCCATAGTTTTCCATTCTCTCTCTTCTGTTATATGATTTTTACTTTTAGAAACTTAAATAGGTGAGCTGGAGCAGCGATTTGAAGTAGAATTAATTTTGCAGCTGGAAGCGGAAAGACTAGTCATTTGACCGACTTGACAGATGATAAAATCATCTTCAATCTCTCACTGAGTGAAGCGCTGTGGCGCAAAATTACAACCAGAAACTGTAGGATGCAGTGTGGATTTAGAAAAAATAAATTTATACCGTGAAAATATGACACTAAATTGTCTCAGACAGGCAGCATTTTAACTGGTTGCATCAGATATACAGGATTGTTTTTGTACAAGCAATTTTAGTCAGATCATTGCGATGTTTGGAAATGTAATTACGAAATTAACAATTTAGTAAAGATGTTTAGCTTAACATCAAAATATTATGTAGCTATTTTGATCTTTTTGAAAAATCTATCTGGAGCGACGATGTGCATCTTTAAAAGGTAAAGATAAAAAAATGATTTTGTGCTTTCTGTTTTTGCCCATGTGAAGTGACATACTTCACACAGCCAGATGGCACTTATAACAGCTTATATCACTGCTCATGTTGAAGAATATTCATGGCCATAAGACTTCATTTACATTCGTTTTACTGCCAATTTTAGGATTAGTTATAGTCCTTTTACTGAAATCAGATAAAATCAAAGCATGTATATCATTGCTTTGCTCCCTACAAGTCTGCCTAATTCCTGTCAGCATAACTTTATCAACTTTAAATCCACAAAAAATAGAAAAAGAAATAATAGAAATGCTTGTGTCTGCACCTACCCACAGTTTTTCACTAAATACAGCTTTGGAATGAAAATTGAGAGCTGCGGCCTTGGTCTTCTCTGCAGCTCCTATGCACATCAGCAGCAGCGTGTCAGAGTATTGGGTTAAAATTGATCATGTTTGCTGTTTGTCCTCAGAGAGTTAAAAAAAAAAAAATCCCTCAACTTGAAATGTACTTTGCAGAGAAAGAATCTCTTGAGCAGTTTGATGCAGCTTCCATCAAAAATGCTCCAATAATAACAGGCCCAAAAATGATGTTTATGACATAACATTAACTAAATATGTTGGGTTGGTACCTCTGACACAACAGACAGAAACAGTGTCACAATAAAAGCACCAAACAGCGGAGCTCGATGAGCAGCTCATACCTTCCGTGAGGTATTTTTGTCAAAGGAGTCAGGTTCCCTTGAAGAGGAGGATTCAGTTCTTCTTCGATTAGACATCAAGGTAACAGGATGAAAAATGTTCTAAAAATAGCACTCTCAAAACAATTCAAACATTACTTTGTAAATTTGGTATGATCTGCTGCACCATCATGAGTCCATTAAAAATACTTTAAATTGCTCATGAACATGAGTTTTCAATTCAAACATTTTATAATAAATGTGTTTATTAGTGGTTTAACGTTTAACTACAGTATAGCTCCTGACGTTCTCTGCTCATTATTGAATGTATGAATTTAATCCAGAGCAAAGTGTTCACTTTTTGTAATAATCACTCCGTGAGTGTCCATATCCCAGCAGATCAGATGTGTTTGGTGAAATGTGACTAATCCATTTCAGCTATCTCTGCTGTCAGAATTACAGCTAATGCCAGTGTGACTGAGGAAGAGAACAGTAAGGAAATGCAGATTTAAAAGTCCAGACCTTATTATTCAGGCAGGAAAATAAAGCAAAAATTCTATGCTTAACTTGTGGAAGAGATGAAGCCTCTAGAGGCCGTCCAGGTCTGCAAGCTGACAGTGAACACGTCAACAGAAGTGTGCAAAGTCTCAGTTCACAAACAGACGATGGGCATTTGTGAAGCTGAGCATGCTGTTGAAGAAAGTGAAGCGCACGCATGTATTAACAATTTCTTCCTCCTTCTTCTTACTTTCTCTCCCCCTCCTCCATTATGTAATTCATTTATATGCCTCCATCTTTTGTGCACGTGTTTCTGGAATACTTCTTTGGACCATCCACGTCAAACCAAACCCAATTCACTCCGTCCACTTCTTTATTCCCTTGAAACCCCACCCCGCCCATGTCCTCCCTTGCCTCCATCTGTTTGCCCCTGCCGCTGCTTTCTTCCTCCTCCAACCGGCTGCAGAGCTTCCTCAGTAAAAGGTTGAAGGGTTCCATCAAGAGGGCAAAGAGTCAACCCAAACTGGACCGGAGCAGCAGTTTTCGCCATATGATCCTCCCCCGTTTCCGCAGTGCTGATCAAGACAGGTCAGTAAGTGAGTGTGAGAGCCATTTCTCATTGTCTATATTGTTGTATTGTGTGTGCCCAACCCCCCGCCCCCCCACTCTCATGCTACACCACAGTATCGCATGCAGTTCAAGCGGCCTCTCTCAAGGGCCAAAGGCCATGACTGGTTAATAGGATATATGTTTGAATATACCTCCTTTGTGTAATGCATGTAACGCTAGCATGGCTGATTTTCTCCTTATAGGGCAATAAAATCCACTGTGCTTAACAAATGTTTTGAAGCACCATCCAATAAAGGTGTTTGACCCTGTTGTAATAAATGAACAGCATTCCAAATTACAAAGGCCATTTAGTTGTACCAGTTTATTATTTACCTTGTAAAAAAACAAAACACATTTTGTTAGTTTTTATACTCAGGACTTTAAATTGTTATTTAAGCCTGCACTACCCATTTCTAGTTACCAAGTTTTGGTACATCTCTAACTCAGTTTAATGTTGGCCTCGACTCCATCTTGGAGTCCATTAGGTTTAGGAAACCGCACAGATATTCTGTTACCCTTCTTGGCACTAAGAGATCAAATGGAATTCTTTAGATTTCATTGTGTCCTTTATGCAGCAGAGATAGAAGTGAACTGAAGAGTCTGCTGAAGGTTCATCCATCATATGTTGAACTGACCACCAAATTTCTCTCCATCGCAGAACTTTATCAGAGTACCGCTTCATGGAAAGACCCTCTCCCTCCTCACTGCTATCACTTCTCTCCTTACAGGACCCGTTTAATGCAGAGCTTCAAAGAGTCCCACTCCCATGAGTCTTTGCTATCCCCCAGTAGTGCTGCCGAGGCACTGGACCTCACGCTCGATGAGGACGCCATTATCAAACCTGTCCACTCCAGCATCCTGGGACAAGAGTACTGCTTTGAGGTGAGATCTGGGCTGCATGATGTGGTCAGAACAACAGCAAGACACAGTAAAGTGTGCAGAGCAAGAGGAACCACCAGAAACATTGTCCCACCCTGACAAGTCATTGAAATGTAAGGTTTTCACATTTGTTAGGCACAATAGTCTCTATCCCAGAGGTGGGCAAACTAAGGTCCACATGTGGCCCGATGAACTGTTTAATCCGGCCCACAGAGCCTTCACAATAATTTCTCCAAAAGCAAAATGAAGAGGGTTGTCAGCTTGATTGGTTAGAAAAAGGTCCAGACCCCCCCTTCAGCTAGCATGCTAACATGTCCTCTCAAGAAGGTGGGGCCAAACATCATCTGGAGCTTCATCATCCATCTCTAGTTGGACCAATTTACAGGCTCTTCAACATATTTTCTCTGTCAATAGTCCATCATGCAGGATTTTTAGTTAACCTCTGATCCTCATGTGCGGGGTTAGTTTCCTGCACCAGGCTAAATAATTGCCCACCCCTGCTCTATACTGACTGTCAGCCTTTCCACCACAGCTCTACTAATGGAACTTTGTAGGAATCAAGAGAAAAGTCCAGGTGTTGTCAGATGTTGGCGTAGCTGCGATCTCCGTAGTTACTAATGGCTGTGATTGGTTGGCTATAACCTCAGGTGACTACGGCATCAGGAACCAAGTGCTTTGCATGTCGCTCCGCTGCCGAGAGAGACAAATGGATCGAGAACCTGCAAAGAGCTGTCAAGCCCAACAAGGTGAGGGGAGAGAAAGGGATGCAGTAGAGGAAAATGAAAGATGATCCCTCTGTCTGTGTGTCTCTCTCCTCCTCATCTCCCCTGGTTGTCTTTTTCCAGTTATAGAGCACCACAATAGATCCCTGTGTGAACTCCATCCCAGTGTCTTGTGTGTTTCTGTGTTGAAGAATTCACAGCCGTTCTCCAGATAAATCATAATGCTTCACAAGGTGATGTCATAGGACAGAGATGTTGGAAAAATACTTAATAGCGCACTATAGGTCGGTGCCCATCAACCCAAAATATTTGGGTTGATGAAGGTTCATAAAGGAAAAACTGTTTTTAAAAACTCATTTTAATGTAAGATCCAATTGAAACAACAACAATTTCAATATTATTTTCTCCTCAACTAGGAAAAGAAGGACACGATGTTCAATGGTTACAAATTAAGGACCACATGCACACTTTTTATTGTCCTTTTTTCAAAAAAGAAAACAGAAAACAGAATATTAGTTGGGCAGAGTCTTGCAGTCACGTAAGGCCACACAGCAGTTGTTTCTCTGAAAAGAGTTATAAATGATGTTGTGATGAGTTCTGAATCATGAGTCGGAACATGGGCAGCCCTCGAACGAGTTGTCCAGATGCTCGGGCTGCAGGGATGCTGGCTGAGTCACGATCCAATGACGACTCTCACAAGATGAGTCGCTGTAGAAATAACAATCCCATTCTTTAAAATGGTGGTAAGAACTGTATTTGTAGGCTTGAACAATTTTTTGAGGAATAGCATTTGACTAAAAACGAGGATGTAACGCAATACTGTGAGTCTGAACCATGGCTGCACTTTGTGCTGATCCACCACACATTCCGCACAATTGGAGGTTTGGAAAGAATTCATTTGTGTTGCACTACATTTTTAAGGGCATGCAAATGGATAAAGTAGGAAATGCGGATTTAGCCGAAGAAAATGAAATGTGAGGCCAGCTGAAATGACTCCGCAGCTTTTCGGTGAAACATCACTCGACAACATAAGACTGTCTCTGCCCATGGGGCTTCTCAAATATAGCCTGAGCTCTATATCCATTAACAGGAAGTCATAAACAGTTCACCATGTTCGTCCCTCGTCTCACCACTGCCCTCCTCTTACCCTTCCAAGCATCTGTTGTGTCTCTTTTCTGTGTCACTGTCGTGCTGTTTTCTGTCTCTGTATCCAGTTGATTAAATACAGACTCTGCACTACCAGCAGCTGAAGCACTGTCATCACCAATAACTTTGTCATGGTATTGATCTCTTGTTCGATCAGTTCGGACAGATGCTTTTTGTTTCTGATCTGTATGATTATTTCAGTTTTGCTGCGTTATTTGTAGTTGTATTTATTTAATGGACCTTGTGTTTAACGGCTGTCTTCATCCTCACGCAGGACAACAGTCGAAGGGTGGACAATGTGCTGAAACTATGGATCATTGAGGCCCGTGAGCTTCCGGCCAAGAAGCGCTACTACTGCGAACTTTGTCTGGATGACATGCTGTACGCCCGGACCACCAGCAAGCCTCGCACTGACACTGTGTTTTGGGGCGAGCACTTTGAATTCAACAATCTTCCTGCTGTTCGCAACCTACGTCTTCATCTATACAAGGAGACGGATAAGAAGAGACGCAAGGTAATAAAGTGATCTTAGAACGAGGTAAATGGTCTCCAAACAACTGTGATTTATTGACAACAGACTGCAGCCTTAAGTGAAAGAGGAGCAATAATATATAATAACATGGAAATGCTGTATGTTTAGAGGCACAAATGGGTTTTTTGTACAATTGTAGCACCCCACGACACTGTTGTGTTGCTTTAAGTAGCACTTGTAAAACAATCCTTATTTATACAATGCTGAAAAAATGAATTTATCTTTTTATTTGTTTTCTTCTGAGGAAAAGAGTACATACTTAGGACTTGTGAGCATCCCCATCTCAAGCATCACTGGGCGCCAGTTTGTGGAGCAGTGGTACCCAGTCATTCAGCCCAGCGTCCTCACCAAAGGTGCTGGTGTCGGAGGGGGGAAGATCATCAACGCATCGCTACGCCTTAAATCCCGCTTCCAGACCATGAACATCCTGCCCATGGAGCTGTACAAGGAGTTTGCGGAGTATGTCACCAATAACTACCGCACCATGTGTGCCGTGCTGGAGCCTGTGCTGAGCGTCAAAAGCAAAGAGGAAGTGGCCTGTGCGCTGGTGCACATACTGCAGAGCACGGGAAAAGCGAAGGTAAAGACAATTCTGACGTGAAAGGACTTTGCTGTATGCAAAAAAGAACAGTGATATAGTCTCTTCCTACAGGACTTCCTGTCAGACATGGCGATGTGTGAAGTCGACAGATTCATCGACCGAGAGCACCTTATTTTCAGAGAGAACACTCTGGCCACTAAAGCCATAGAAGAGTACCTTAAACTGATTGGACATAAGTACCTCAAAGATGCTATAGGTGAGCCAGAACACCTTCATTCCCTCGTATATATTAGCTGACTTCATCATCTTCCATCTTTGAGCATCTTTAACCGTGATTTAAGAATGTTGTGCATTCATTTTGTTTGCATGTTTTCATGGATGAGTGAAGAAGCAGGCTGTCTTTGAAAATGATAAAGAATTATTGAGGGAAAAAAGACATATTTTGACATGCTAAAAAACTTTGACAAGTACTAGTAGTTGACAGGAAATGATGGTAAAAGTGAATCATCTTTTTACATAAATGGAATACTTACAAACAAAATAGAAAAAAAAGAATCTAGTTTAAGGAGCACTGTAATAATCCTCACATTGATATTGAAAATATTAAAAAAAATTGAAAATAAATTGTAATGTCACGTGTAATTGGTATTTATTAATTTCATTTTCATTCATAGGGGATTTCATAAGAGCCTTGTATGAGTCAGAGGAAAACTGTGAAGTGGATCCAATGAGGATACCACCCTCTGTACTCCCAGATCACCAAGCCAATCTCCGCATGTGCTGTGAACTGGCCCTCTGCAAGATCGTTAACTCCAATTGGTGGGTAGTAGTAGTAGCAAAGGCGCAACACTTCCAGAACGTTGAAACAGTAGAAGAACGGCACAAGGTTTCTGCTCTTTTCACAGCGTTTTTCCTCGAGAGTTAAAGGAAATTTTTGCCTCCTGGAGAGTGCGCTGTGCTGAGAGAGGTCGGGAAGATATCGCCGATCGCCTCATTAGTGGTTCACTCTTTCTGCGCTTCCTGTGTCCGGCCATCATGTCACCATCTCTCTTCAATCTCACCCAGGAGTACCCTGATGAGCAGACATCACGCACCCTAACCCTCATCGCTAAAGTAGTACAAAACCTGGCTAACTTCTCCAAGTCAGTATTTCTTTTTAGTTGCACTAGATTTTAGGTGAAGTCACACTGACTGCAGGGAATCTGTTCTGTTAGCTTTATAATATGCAAATATACGTGTTTGGACCGTCTCAAGAAGTTGAAAATGAAAGATGGATGGATGGATGGATGGATGGATGGATGGATGGATGGATCTTGTGGCTTGTGGTATTATTCCAAAGAAGACTGGAGACTGTGATTGCTGCCAAATAAGCTCTATCTATCTATCTATCTATCTATCTATCTATCTATCTATCTATCTATCTATCTATCTATCTATCTATCTATCTATCTATCTATCTATCTATTTAAAACAGTAATTGATTTAACCTTTTTTTTAATGCAACCTAAACTTCTTTGTGTTATTTGCATTCTGCCCTTACTGGTCTTCTCTCCTTTCTCTCTCTCCGCTGCAGGTTTGGCAACAAAGAGGAGTACATGTGTTTCATGAATGAGTTTTTAGAGATGGAGTGGGGCTCTATGCAGCAGTTCCTCTATGAGATTTCCAACCTAGACAGTATCAGCAATGCGGGGGGCTTTGAGGGATACATTGACCTTGGCCGAGAATTGTCCATATTGCACAGTCTGCTGTGGGAGGTCATGGCTCAACTCAGCAAGGTTAATATGACATCACACGCAGACAGACTTTTTATTTATAAAACTGACTACTTTAGAGATTCTTCTTTTTTTTTTGTTTCTGTTCTACATTTTGAAAACGAGGTTTGTGACTTAACTGCTGACGACCACTTAAGACCAGATGAATTGTGCTTTTCAGTCTTGTAAAAAAATGAAGCTTGTTTTAAATAATGCCAAAATCGGGTTTGTGCAGGTTTTTCAAAGTTATACACATTTCCTTAGTGTTTGGTAGCATTGACTGTAAACTTTAAGGCTTGGCTCCAACTTTTTGAGTCTCCTTCCACAAGCTTCTGACATACTTTGCTGGAGTTTCAGCTGAATCTGCCTGACAGAACTGGTGTGACTGAGGCGCGTCTGCAGCCTCCACACTTGCAGACGCCTTTACAGCTCTGCCCACAGATTTGCTGTGTGACTGAGATCAGGACTTTGTGACGTGCACCCCTAAACGTTGACCTGGTTGTCGTTCAGCCACTCACTAACTCATTTTGCTGGTATGCTTGAGGCCACTTGGAAGACTAATTTCCCCCAAGCTTAAACTTCCTGGTTGATATTTTGAGACGTTGCCTCAATATTTCCACATAATGTTCTTTCCTCATAAAACCATCTTTTTTGTTTAGTTTCATGTGAAACTGAGCATAAAAAACCCATATCAAACACTGGCACTCCTTTTTGGGCTATGTGAATTTTATCAATTATTACATCCCCCTATCTTCAAGATCTCTGTAAGAGGCTCAGCCTCAGGGTGGGATCTAGGACTGTAGAAGAGTTTCTGGTGTCTCCATGTGACTGGGACGCTTAGATCTGAGCGTTTGTCCTTCTCAGGTCCTGACAGTGAATAATCTTGATGCTACTGTTTCACCATAGCCTCTGTTCTCCATCCATCAGGACCCTCAACCCCAAATGTCACTGCTTGACAAGAATGGTACCTGCTTGGCTGTTTGTCAGCTTCGTCTCATCTTTTGTTTCTGTGTTGGATGTTGTTTTGTGTCATTTCCAGGGTAGTTAGTAGTTTTCAATCCAGTAGAGCGAGGCGTGGATCCCAGTTACTGCGGCTTTTTAAGGGAATTGTTTAAGAATGTAGACTCCTTTCTCAGCGTTTCCAAGTCATTGTGAATAATGTAGATTGGTCACAGCTTTGGAAATTCTCATCATTCTCTACTGTTGAAACATAGTCACTCACTCACTACTGTTTTTAGTAGCCTAGCAACGATAGATTCTGCATGGGTTATGGCACCGGCTGGTGATGTACTTGACAGCTGTATCATTTCAGGCTAGATTGACTTGAACACAATGATCACTAAATACTCTTTTAAAGTTCCCAAAGCCTCCAGTCCAGAGGCTGCGATGTAAAGCTGCAACTTTTGCTTGAAGGTTTTCCTGTTATTGTTGACCTTTTTGACAGTTTTAGCGTCTCTGGTGGTTTCACTGGTGTCGTGTCCTTTCACCTCAGCTCACTTAGCTTTTCTCTTTTTGTTTTGCTCTTGATACCTGATCTGTTTAATTTAATGTCGTTTATTGCACACAAAGTCGCATCACAAACATGACTATAACAGTTTTCATCCAGCTCTATGTGTAGACAAATCTGCATTTGTGAATCTATAAATCCCTTAAAAGTCTGAGCATTTTGATTTAAAAACTAAAAATGAGAGAAAATCATCGGTCACACGGCCTTTTATTCAGCTATCTTTTAACAGGTAGAATTTCACTTCTGTGTGAAGATTTGTCAAGTTGCCTCCGTTGCTACAGATTACACCGACAATCAACAACAGTTTGGATTTAAATGAGTGACGTCAATATTTGCTTTGTAAAATTCTAAACAAAGACAAGAAATCAAAACTTTCTATAGCAAGAATGGAATTATAATGTACAGGAAAATCCATTTAAATGATTTGTTATTTAACGGATCTAGCAGTGTCTTATGTTTTGCACTTTTCACTTTCCTTTTACCTTATATTTTGAACACTCAGTACATTTTTAACTATACTGACTTTATTACTTGTCATTTTGTGTTTACCCAAGCATTTCACGGAGATCTGTGTTATTGGTTTCAAGTACTACTTTCCAAAGTTGTTAAAATAAAGACTGCAGGTCAGGAGAAGAGGCTGTTCTCTCAGGCAGCTGATGTGAGGAAAAAGGGAGGAAAATATATGCTTTATTTTTTTTTTAACAAAAAGAGTAAAAACAAGATTATCTATTTTTGGACTGCATTTCAGGTCTTTGGTCATAATATTCCATAGCACCAGTCCAGAGGTAATGTGATGTGCTTAAATAATTCAATTTCAGTGACTCAGCCACACTTTCCACTCTTTCTTTCTTTCAGGATGCCATTATCAAACTCGGTCCTTTGCCTCGTCTCCTCAATGATATCAGTGTGGCCCTGCGAAATCCACATCTACAGAGGCAGCCCAGCCATCAGACGGACCGGATGCAGGAGCGGCAGACAGACAGACTGCTGTCAAGGCCCAGTTTTACCAGGGGAATCTCTTCTGATTTCCAAAACTACATGATGAGGGATCTTAACAGGTATTTTCACTTCAAATTAATGTCTACTTAACATTTTGCAGACGAGATCCACAATCCCATTTCTTGTCTCTGGGTCAGTAAATGCTCTTCAGATACTCTCAGCTGTCTCATAACTGAAAACATGGGCCATTTCTAAATGTAGGCTAAAATACATTTTATAACACTAAAAAAGCTAATCAGATCAGTAGTAGTAGTGTTAGATTGGTAGTATGAGTTCAGAGTTAACAGTAGAGAGTACAAATGGAGTAAATACCAATCATGAAACAAGTGAACCACAGTTCTTTCCTTCATGTAGGAAAATTATTAATTTAAAATCTATTCAACTGATTATCTTCCAAAATTGAAACAAGTCACCCTGATGCCTCAGAGTGAAACCGTACAAGGTTGCAGCAGTGCTGCAAACGGAAACCCTTGTTTCCCAGTATTTGATTTATCGACGGAAATCTCAGAAGATTCTCACATCAGTATTTTTCGTCTGGAATGGCAGCCTCTCACTTTTTCTTGTTGTCATTACTGCTGAAGTGATCTTAATTATAGAAGAATAAAGTTTAACGACTTGAAGATGGAATTAAATTTATCAAAAGAAGTCTTTTATTCAAGGCAGTTTCTATTGTTTGCTCAGCATCACTTACTCTTGATGGAAATGTTTCGCACATAAACAAAACTCCTATTAATTCTCGGTGGAAGTTGACAGGTTTTTCTTACAGCTGTAACTGCTTTTCTTTTTTATTTAACTGCTGGTCTTGCTTGCTGCTGTTCCCCAGCTCTATAGATATCACTCGTTTGCCTTCCCCTACCTCCCCGGGAGGGGTCATTCCATCCCGTACCCAGATGAGTTTTCAAGACCGAGACCATCCCCATCAGACGTCCAAAGACATGTATTATGTGTCCCGCCCTCCCTTGGCACGATCCAGCCCAGCCTACTGCACCAGCAGCTCGGACATCACAGAACCAGATCCCAAGGTGAGTTTCAGCACTCTGGTTTGGGCAAATCACCATCCCATCCGTTAGTTTTTATCTCTATCTATGGGAGGCTGGTATGACAAGCATGTTGGTCATACTGAGTATAATCTGCCATCATGTGATCGAGAAGGTAGAATATCATGACATCTGCTTTTTTCCCCTACTGATTCACCACGCAACTCATCCTAGAGGTATTTTCCTGGGAAATACCTTCAAATAGCTGGGGCTTGTGGTAACAACACCTGTACCACCCTCACCCATATCATCCGTGGCCACCTAACATACATTAACAGGGGCATAATAGCCTCTCATGTCCTCCATTAATTAGGTACTCATTGTCAATAAAAGCGTATTTATGATGGACCTCCAGGATTCTCGAATGAACAGCATGTCTAACCTCCAGTCGGTGGACATGCTCAACTCCTCCCAGGCCTCCATCGCTGGCATGAGCAGCTTCGGAGGGTTAAGCGGCGGAGGCGGTGGTGGCCTGGGGTCGGGCCTGAGCAGCCAGCTGCGGTCCGGTGGGAGGTTGTCAGCTGGCTCTGGTGGCTCCAGCATGTCTGGTCGCCTTCGTCTGAGCCAGTTGGGCACCACCACTGACTCACTGTCCCAGCAGCAACAACAGCAGGCCGCCGCCATGCGCTACCCACTTTCCTTCCAGAATCCCCTCTTTCATCTGGCTACCGATGATGGGCCTCAACAGCAACAGCTTCATCACCAGCACAGTCGAGCACAACCCCCAGCACCCCTACTCCTGGCCCCAGACCACCAGCCCTCTCACCAGGCCTACACCCCACAGTTTGCCCATGGGGGCTTCTCTCGCAGCGAGGACCTGTCCACCCTTAGGACAAGGGATGGCCATCTGGGCCAACCCAGTATTATCCACTCACACAGCTACAGTGACGACTACAGCAGGGTGGATTACGGACGCAGGCAGGTGTCCATGCAAGTGCAGGTACATAAAAAGCGTCTTGTTACATCAATGTGCAGTTTTGTATCTTCTTAGACCAGAGGTGGGCAAACTAAGGCCCGGGGGACGCATGTGGCCCGATAAACTATTTAATCCGGCCGGCAGAGCCTTCACAATAATTTTTCCAAAAGCCAAATGAAGAGGGTTGTCAGCTTGATTGGTTAGAAAAAGGTTCAGATCCCTAAAACCCAATGTGGCCCTTCAGGCTAAATAATTGCCCACCCCTGTCTTAGACCAATTCCATTGACTTCAGAGTTGAAAAACCCGGTATGCTTATTTGATTCTTTTTCAAAGGATAACCTTCAACAACAGCAGCAAATGATCAACATGACCTCCCAGACAGGAACCTCCCAATCTTCCCTCGCTGCCACACCCCCATCCACAGTCCAACCTATGCGTCAAAGCTCTGTTGCCCCACCTTCGTCCCACCGCATTAAGTCCCAGACCTCCCATCAGCTCTCTGTCAGCGCTGCTGTTGCACCAGCTGCTCCGGCAAAGACGCGACCTCAGAGTGGCAACCTCCTCCAGTCACCAGAGTCCAGCTACGTAGGCAGGCAGCATGGGGCCCGGCAGCTGTCTGTTAAAGACGGCGCCGCTCCGGGCCTGCCCCATCAGCAGAGCTCTATCAGGGAAAGCCAGAGTCCACAGGGAACCATGAGTCAGAATGCTCAGCAGTCACCACAGCAGCAGCAGCCATCTCAGCAACAGCAACAACACCTGCTCAAACCCACCATGAGCAAACAGGTAACATCTGCATCTGATTCTGATTCGTTCTGCTCTTCTACACTTGCTTTTGTGATGGAATATAACGACAATTACAAATGATGGTCTCTGCATGATGTAATGTAACAAATCAGGACCTTATTCACAAGGTAGCCGAGGATGAATCATGTTTATTCATAATTAAAAAACATCCTTAAACGGTACTTAAAGTCATAGTGCTTCAGTGAAGTGAAAACTCTCTACACACTTACATTAGTTGCAGGTACTTCTTTGTTTTCCTTGTAGCCATTGAGTGGGCCCGTGGATTCTTGCTGTTTATTCCTTTTTATTTTTTTGAGCATTCGCTTCCGCTCTTGTCTTCTATGTTCCCCATCCCCTGTAAGGCTTGTGCGGGTTGTGCATACATCAAGTATGTTCATGGAAAAGCCTGCGGAAAACCATTTGGTATGAAAGTGATAGGCATCTACTCATGATCATTTGGAGTGTGCTTCTTCTCTCCCCAGGGCTCCCAGTCTCCATCTACATTAAATCCACCAACCCCAGTTAATGAGCGAACAGTAGCCTGGGTTTCCAACATGCCTCATCTTTCTGCTGACATCGAAAGCTCCCGGATTGACCGTGAAGAGTTCAAACTGAAGGAATATTCCAAGAGCATGGATGAGTCACGCATGGACAGGGTAGGTGTAACTTTCTGTAATCAAGAATAAAACACTGTCGATTAATATTCTCCACAACATAATGGCCCTCATTTATGAACCGAACGTACGGCAGAAAACTGTGCGCAAGGCTCGGCATTCATCAGTGTGGACGTGAGCGTACGAGCCGCTCAAATCTCACCTCAGGTCTGACATCGCAAGTGTGCAAGTGAGAGTCAGTCTGGATTCGTGGTGCAGCACAGTGAAATCTTAAAAAATGTAAAAATAACGATTAAACAAACCTCAAACCGGTCATTAAGCACAGGCAGCCGTACAGATTAAAATCTAAACAAATATCATTGAATAAAATAATCTGTTTCTGACGGAAGCGTTTTGTGTCACATGATAAAATATAACCTGTTTTTTTCCTGAGAAATTCATGTTTGGTTTGTTTTTCGGTGTAATTATTTCTGTTTTTCTGACTTTAATTTCTTTGTTTTTTGAAACAATCGTATCCTTTTTGTTAAAGTAAATGTTTTCTGCTTTTTTCGTGGTCATTGACAGAATATCTAAGAACTGGAGAAGCTGCCACGAAGCAGCAGCGTCGTTTCAACAGTGCGCGCACACGCGTGACTGTGTCAGGGCAGCAACATGACTGCTTGTCCACGGCGTCATCGTTCTCCAGACAGCGTTTGTCTGGGCTCCTTTTACACCAGTTTTCATGCTTCCAAACAGCACGTCCTTGTTTAACCTCCACCTCAGACTTGAGTGGAACAACTTCCAGCTCAAAAAAGTTTGGTTTCTTTCTCAGTTTTCTCCTCTCAGTGTTTGACTTCAGTGGGCGGGGCCTCTGAAACATGAATATTTAAGGGCGGAACATGTTAATGACGATGCGCACGTTTCTATGCAAGATTTCTACCCAAGATTGATAAATGAGGGCCAATGAGAGGAACGGTCTTTTAATCATCTGAACGTTAGGAGACACAGTTCCTTATCTGCAGCGACACAATCGAACTGAGATCTTCCAATAACTCCTGATGTGATCAGTATCACTAATGTCTTCACCCTAGGTACGGGAGTATGAGGAGGAGATCAAAGCCCTGAAGGACCGTCTTCTAATGTCCCATAAAAAGCTTGAGGAGTACGAGAGGAGGCTCCTCATGCAGGAGCAGCAGACTAACAAGATCCTTCTACAGTACCAGAATCGCCTTGACGACAGCGAGAGACGGCTACGGCAGCAGCAAGTGGAGAAAGACTCCCAAATTAAGGGAATCATTAACAGGTAAATAGAAGCTACTGTCGGGATGGAAGGTGTTCTTTATATGTGGAGTACTGGCAGTAAGCACCGACTCATTGGTTTAAAGTCCAAAACATGCTCATAATGGCATATTTCTAAGATTGCTGCTACTCACTGATGTTAGTGGGACCAGGAGAATTGTGTGCCCCAGTAAAATGGATCCTCATTAACGTGGCCCAGTCCATACCCTTTTTTTGGGGGGATTGGGCGGGGGTGAGGGGGAAGAGAGGGGGGTTGTTGCCTTCAAACAACACTTGGAGGTGGTTGTGGTTGGTTGGCTGTTTCATTCAGTCTGGTAGTTCTCAGAGAGCTGCACAGTCTATCACAGTCCACAGTTGGACACATCCTATAGGTTTCAAATGAAATAAGAGACTATTAAGGGACAAACCCAGAGGAGATTGGCTCTTCTCTGCTGATTTAAGACAGGCAAAGGAGTGTTCTGATCATTCTCTTGTAGTAACTCTGCAATTATCAATACCTCTCAACAGGATTTACTACTGAAGAGAACTACATTTTAATCGTGGTATTTTTGAGTCCGTAGTTGTTGATTGACCACAAACGTTTTCAGTGTGAAAACACTGAAAACTCTGTGGTGCACAGATATAATGAAGACATAAAACGTAGTTTTGTTTTGTTTTTTTACGTTTACATCTTATAATAATCTGTGCAATTGCAAGGGTGGATATCTGTGACTTGCCACTTCTAATCCACTCCAGGAAAGAAGACGTGGAATGAAGACAGAGACAGTCCTGCTCGACTTTTATGGGAACGCATCTTTAACGGCCTAACCTTGTATATACAGTAAAGTCACCTCTTCATACTAACTGTGCTGTTGCAGTTATCATCATCCATTTTTATACGCAGAGATATTATCTGGATCTCAGGAATATTTCAGATGAGTCATTTTCTTAAACTGAGATTTTAAAGGAACCTTCCAGAAACACAAGCATATCTTTAAAAACAGGAGCAGGTTTTGGACCTTGAAGAAAACCACTGTTGAAAATGAGCTCTTCCATTTCCAAATGAAGAGAAACTATGTTCTCTACAGGACTAATCATTCTCCTGAGTGACCATGGGGACTGAAACCAACCTCTTCTGCATCCGCAAGCGGTTGTGGTGAAGGGGGGGGGAGAGACGAGCGATGAATGTTCATCCATAGAGACATAAAGAGAACAGGCACACAGAGCACTGAAACCAAGCCCTCAAAAGTGCTGGACTGTGGTAGAAGAAAAGAAATGTGCAGCACTCAGCAAGTGTACAGGGAGGCTTTAGCGCAGAGGCTAACACTTTGTGTCAACGTTGTCATCTGACCACACACAGGTGTTTGAGTAGCATATCTGGATGCTTCCAGATTCAGTTCCACACAACTGAGCCAGACATGAAACACACCGGGAGGCTTCTGCGCTGCCTTAACACCTCGGAAGTGCAATGCATTTGAGCAGAGACTTGCAGAAATTATGGATGAGAAGGTGTAATGGTTTAAGGCCATTTCACTGGTTATTTAAACTGGTTTTAATGTTATGTTGACATGGAGGCACATGGCAGTCATCCACTCCAAGCTCAGGTTCTGCACAAAGGAGGAATCTTGAAATCACGGCTCCTGTGAAGGCTTGAAAAACATCTCATCTGCAGAAATAACAGGTTTTCTTTCAGAGCAGCCTAGGTTTTCCGTGGACCATTAACTTTTTAACATTAAGACCAGAGCACATTTACAGGCTCCCTTTAGCTCAGACACGCTTTTTCTTCTCATCTAATCCTTTTTACACCAAAGCCAGATATTGAGTTTTACTTTCTAATCCACCTCACCTGTAGCACTTATATTGATTTCTTTTCTTTCAGGGAAGTGGGCTCATTAGTCACCTTGAAATACAGTATTTAATTTCCTTTCGAGTAAATATAGATAATATATTTAACTTCTCCTGTATCTGAGCATTATTCATACTAGTGAGCTTGCTGTGTAGAAAATAATAATAATCTTATCCCTGATGTAGTAATATCTGGTGTCAAAATCCAATTCATAGTATATTTGTACAGAGTTATTTCAGACTTGCAATAGCTGCTCTTACAGGTAGATAAGCTCGAGAAGGGCAGAAATAGATGTACTGTATACAGAAACTAAGATATTTAAAGTGTCTAAATAAGCAACATACCCCATAGAGCAAAAGTTAACTTGTATGAAATGAGGTCTGCAAAGGTGTTTCTTGTTTTTGGCTTTTTTTTTTTTGTATATTATTTGTGCACTCATTTACACCATACTGAAAAACTAAACATCATATTATTTGCTTATTTCTTTGCGTGTGAAAGTTATTTTATCTGTATAATTTTTCTGTGCATCTCTCTGATTTTAGACAGACGGTCCATCATTGGTGATGTCTGGTGAATAGTCAGTATACTTAAGCAGTTACACAATTATTGTTACCTGTTATTTTTCTTTCCCCCCTTTGAGCCATCGGTCATATTTAAGTGTCAGATGTGGATCCATGTCCTTGTTACCCACACAGCGTATCCATTTACTGGTGTGACCATCCTGCCTCTCCTGGTAATCCTGACTCGCGCCTGTTTGCAGTGACAGTACCTGGCCACAAGCGGTACACCAAAGCGTTTTGGGGCTCTCTGGGTCTCGCTTATAATAGTGTTCAAGTCTGAACTTTGGCTGCTTCAAATTCATACACATTTTAGTAAGTTCTTTTGGTTTTCGGACCGTTTGAACACATCGTTCTGTCTGTGTGATGATGTGCATCTTTCATCTCCACTGTTTTCCTTTTTTTAAAATCACTTATTCCACAGTTTTTTTTTTTCTTTTCTTTTTAGCTCTCGATGATCTAAAATCAAAAAAAGCACTCAAAATTGAACCCAGAACATTTATTTTTTTCAACCATGATTACCCAGGAGAGGTCAAGAGGTCATTCAAGGCAGGTTTGACTCCCATTTTAAATTGTTTTGTTATTTTTTAAAAACGCCATCATTAGATGACATTAGAGTTGTGTGGTTTCTTAAGACATTTCACAGCAACAGCAGACCGTGTCAGACAGTGTAGTTGCAAATAACTCATCTTGGTGCCGCGACAATGCGACTCCGCCCCCAGTAACGCCACTGAAATGCTGAAAGGTGAGTTTCATGGCAGGGATACGGCAGTGATGTTGGCTAATGGAAACCACTGCAGCCGCTCATCTTCTGCTCGGTCTCATGATTTATCTTTAGCAAAATCTCGGCCTCGTGTCGGCGGATACATGCATTATTTTGACTTCCTGCATAACTTGATCTCAAAAGCACACATACTTGAAGCACAACTGAATTTGAGGAGGGGAAAAATTGACTTTTTTGTAACATCGCCCACATAAATCATCATTACTGCCCTCTTCAAAATGTGCTGTATATTCCTCTGTTGCATTTCAATTGTGTCCTGGGAGAACATTTATATTTCTGTTACATTTTCTTCACTTGTTTTGTAAACCGACATCCAACTGTACACTCTTTATGGAATAAAATATCCAGACATTACTTTCCTATTGTCAGATTCTTGTTTCTGTTTCCTGAGTAAAATAATGTGAAATTATTGGGCTGTTTTTTTTTTTTTTTCCTGTTTAGTGGGAAATCAGTCAGTCCATTGAAATGGGCCCAGTCATTTTAATACAGCTGTGATCACACTGTTTTCCCTCTGGCATTTATTGGACTATTCAGCCTCCCTGTTCTTACCTGTACAACTGCATGATGACCTTGCATGTGTGCTGTCCTGAACTGACCCTGTATGGACCAAACCCCCCTGGCTGGTGGATGATCACGGAAAGCGCACTTTCCTCCACAGTAACAGTCACCCAGCGCCTAGTTAGGTCTCATTATATAAGATGGACAGTTCCCCAGAGATCAGAAACCACATCTGGAAACCGCACAAACACTAAAATACTCCTATGGAAAGGCGAGGGGAAAAAAAACTCAAATTCTGCCCCAGGAAGCACGAGTTGGGTTGTATAATTACACAGGCTTAGACAAGAACTATTGGTCTGATCATCACGTTCTAGCAGCTATACAAGTAACCAGCTGTCAGTGCGCTGCTGACACAGATCTGTTCGAGTGTTTGTTGATCATCTTGGATTCACAATACTCCCTTACTTTCTGCTCCCCTTTTTCTCTCTTTCTCTATCTCTCTGCTTCGAAAGACTCATAGCCGTGGAGGATGAGTTAAGGGGAGGACCCATAGTGGAGCCCAAACCCAGGATTTTCTCTGATCAGGTCTGTGAGCCTCCTGCTGCTTTTCTTGTCTGATGCTGTGCTGCTCCCATCACCTCTCTTCGCTCCCTCCCTGCTTTGATTTTGTGTCTGTGTGGTCTGGTTGCACCCAAACAGTATCTGACTTTCTGTTCCCGCAAATACCCCAAAAGCTATGATGGTGATTATCTACAAAGTAGTGTGCTTATTTGACCCAATTACTGTAAAAAAAAAACAAAAACAAAAACAAAAAAAACCTTTTTACTTGCTTGGAAACATGCTCTCCACGGTTCTTCGAGGTCTAGCAGAGAGTCAACGGGATTGTTGAAAGAAACTGGAAGATGTTTCTCCTCTCCTCAGTTTAAAGCCTCTCCAGTGAGATGAAAAGTCTTTCAGTTCTTTCCAACAGTCCAACTGGCTCTTTGCTGGCCCTGGAAGAACTAGATTCGAGATTCAGTGTTTATTATATATATATATATATATATATATATATATATATATACAGCAGGAAAGATGTTTCCCTGGACCAAAATTCTTCCTTTGTTCACCACAATAAATGCCAGAGTTGAAAGGTGAAACTAGATAAAAACTCATCAAGCAAATACAATAATCAGAGACGTTGGTTTGGGTTCAGGTCAGGCTTGGGGGCTCTCACAGAGTTGTCCTGGAGCCACTCCTGCATTGTCTTGGCTGAGTGCTTTGAGTCCTGGTCTTGTTAGAATGCGAACCTTTCACCCGTTTGTTGCCGTGAGCATGTCCAGAATGGCGAAATATCGCCATTCAACCTCAGCCAGGTTGATCAGTTACCTTTCCTGGAGGATTCCTCAGCTTGGAATTATGATCGGCTCTTTGTTCCAAACCTCTTCCATTACTGAATGGTGTAGGCCACTGAGCTCTTGGGAATTATTTCTAAAAGCTTCTTCTGATTTGTGCCTTTGTACGGTCCTCTCTCTGATCTCTGAATGCAAATATTTTCACCAGTTTCATACATTAAGAACTTGTATAGACAGGTGTGCTTTTCTAAATCATGTACAGTAATTTAAACGTGAAGGTTAAGGAAGAAGAAACATCCAAGAAATTCTTCTGGTGTCATTCTTGGATATTGAGTGTAGAATAATTGGAGAACATCAGAATGCAAAGTAACAAATGTTTAGAAATTAATTAAGATTCTGGAAACTCCCGAGTGCCCTGTATGTACATTTTTATTAACTTTAGCATCATGGCCCCTTTCAGATCCATATTGAGCATGTTTGGCTTGTTCATTAGGACCTTTTTTCTCTTGATTGGCAATTAAACTTCATTAACTTAAAAGGTGCCTGACTTGAGTCCTGACGGAGCGTGTAATTAAAATCTACTGATAAAAATCACTGCAGAAAACCAAAAGAAACAAAATTAAACCCTTATTTAAAGTCTAGTCCGGTCCCTGGAATCTAAGGCAATAATATACCTTTAATATATTAATATAAGAATTACATCTGCATATGAATATCAGATCTTTGCACCGAAACCTGGCTGTTGAAAAGGTTAACCTAGTGTCCTTTTGTGTCCTTCCTGGAGAACGTGATGTTTTAGTCAGTCACAAGCCTGCAGAACATTGTTCTTTAAACTAGCAGCTTGCCGCAGGAGCATCTCAATATCTTTGTCGCCTGTCTGTATGGACACATCCGTTTTAACTGGACATGTATCTGAACACAGATAACAGCAGCTCATCATCATTTCTTTCTTCAGTCTTGATCTGTACATTGTTCAGCTGCTCTTGCATTGCTTTTTTTTTTTTTTAAATGCGGAAATCTTGTTTTTTCCGTCTTTTCTGGCTGTGATGAATTGACGCTTCCCAGTGACTGCTGGGCAACCCTGAAAAGGAACAAGTGTTGGTTAACAGAAAATGGGTGGATGGATCTATATACGGTTCTCCCTCTCTCTAGGAGAAGGAGGATGTGTGAGAAAGTATTTGCCCCCTTATGAATTTCTTCACGTTTTAGAAACAAAATGAAGGGAAAATGAAGGGAACATATAATGCAGCTCATAAGCCTTTATTTCTTTAATTACAAGAAAGCGATTGTCCCCTCAAGCCCAACTACCGTGGGCAGCAGTGTGGAAACGATGGGAAATCCCAACAAAGAACCAAAGTCAGTCCCTCCAGTCACACTCACATGCACATACACGTGCACAGCCACTGAATGGGAAAGCAAACGAGCGAGATGCAGACAAGTAGAAGTTAAGCTATCAAAGACAAACAGGCTGGCAGATGGCATGGCTTCAAAAGAAACTCACGCACAGAATCATCTGCACAGCTTCTATTTACGTCGTACATCGTAGTCCACGGAGGCACGCTCCCTGCACAGTTCCAGGCTCAAGCCGATGAGCCGCCGGGTGACCCAAAGCAGGAAAAGCTGCACAAAATCCTGCAGAGCTGGAGAAGGTGGAGCAAAGCCCTTTGAAGCATTAACAAAGTAAAACAAGCAAAAAGGACTCAGGCAGCACAGGCGAGTGCGAGTGCAGGCTGCACAACCCTCCGTCCGTGCACCCGTCTGAGTGTGTGCGCGGACATGTGTGAGGCTAGCGACTCCTGGGACTGTTTTATGATTCTCTGCTGGCTTTGTGACCCCTGAACAACAACCCGGCTTCTCATCTTTCCATGACTCTCCTAACATCACAGCATGATCTGCTGTCTTTGGATCTTTCCGGTTTAGTGATTTTGTCCTTCAGCAGATCTTAGAATAATCGGATCTGTGCGTGACCAGAAGGACTGAAATCAGTTTTCCGTCAAAAGTGGTCAGTCACAGTTGCTTTGTGATTTAACAATTACTTTTCCACCTACCAGGGCCCTGGTAGGTTTGGATCATTCCCGTCCGGAATAAAATTGTCAATTAAAAGTTTCATTGTGCATTAACTTGGGTTATCTTTGTCTAAGTGTTACTGCAGTGTGATTTCTATAAATAATTCATTGCATGGCAGGCTGCGGTGATGCTTTCAGGCTGCTGCGAGTTTTTATTCATATTCATGTTTTCTTTTCAGTTTTTCTGTACTGCTTTGTGTTATTTGGTGTGGCTGTTTTCGCTAACCCTCACTGCCCCATCAGTATTCTCCCGTGCACACCAGCCTTTGCGCCATTTCCCTCCCCCCCCATACTTTTCAACCCTTCTCTCCTCTCTTTACCTCCTTTGTTTATGAGATACGGTGATTTCTCTTAGGGGAGGCGTCAGTCCATCCTAGTGCAGCCCCGTCTTGCCCCTGTCCCACCCCGAGTATCCAGGTAATAAGCAAACCGGCAAACTCTCACTCTCTCTCTCCATAACCTACTGCTTCATTTCAACATCTATTTTCTATGTATATCCCTGTCCACATGCACTGTGAGGTCAACACCCTGACAGGCCCACCTGTTGATTTAGCGTTGATAAGCAGGGATTGCTAATGCTAAAAAGGTTAATTTTGCATGAACCGTAGGCATAAATCAGGAAACTAAAAGCTTCACGTGACCACATTTCAGTTCAATTTAGAGAGAGAGATCGCTAGTTTGGGCTCTTTCTTTGTAGATAAAATTGTCCGATGTTTTATTAAAAGTAATAATTGCAGAAATGAAGTAAAAATGCAATAACTCTTGATATTTTATTTTAAGCAGAATTGGTTTTGTGGAACCAGAATTGACAAAATAAAAAATTAAAATAAAAAAATAAAAAGAAATAATTAGAAAATCTTTGAATAAATATCTAGAAATCTATTTTTCTCAAATAACTTAATGTTTTGAAAATCAGATTTTTTGAAAATCTAATTTTCCAGCTCTGCATATAAATAAACATATAATATATAACATATTTCCATCTGTAAATTTCAGATTGATTCTTTTATTTCAGTCCCAGATGCAGTCAGACAGTCAGTGTGTGTAGGAGTCACCGCAGTTTCCAACAGCAGTGTTTTGTTATGATACCTACATGCCCAACTCTACCCTAAAATAGGATCCCTATAATAATAACCCAGTCTGTCTTTCACATTTTCTCAGCAAAAGACATTTCTTCTTAGAATGTACAAAAAAAAAAAAACCTGCAGGAAAGGTAATGGGGGGAGCAGACATAATACATAAAATGTACAGCATCCATGTTCACCAAATGAAAAATGTCCTGTTTTTGTCAAATGCATGACAACAATGGGAGGAGTGAACTAAAAACTTCCTCAAAAATCATTTTAAATGCGGAATTTTCGTTGGGTTTTCTGTTGTCTTAACTCACGTCTTGAGCCATTGTGCTTTCCTACACTTTTGTTCATACATCTCCATTAAGTTCTTTGCCCCACGTTGGCATGTCCTCATAACAAAACAATGGGAAACATGGGAAATCTCCGTATCTGACCTAATCCGATCCTTCTTACCTTGAAAAGCACCCATTAATGAGCACATGTTGTGTGTTTTGGTGAGTCTGTTTCTCTGATTTGTGTCTGCACATTTATGCTTGGCACCCAAATGTACTCTTTCACCTGATTAGTGAAGTAGGGCATTTGTTAGAGAGTGTTAAGGAATAAGTAGGTTTGTTTGTAATGTCTTGCATTAAAATAAGAGCTTGCTTTTGCCGTCTTAATCCTTTAACGTTGTTAAAGTTAGCAATGTCTGTGGTTTTCTTAAATGGTACCAACTGCAGGCTCTTTTCTGTCATGTGAAATCACAATATGTTATTCCAAAGTAGAGATTGGAGGAGATGGGTAACAATGTACAACGCCCTTTCTACTTTTCCACTTCATTATTTGTGTTTTCTGTCCAAAGTACAGTTTTCACTAGTGTCAAAATGAACTTTAACATGTGAAGTAATTCAACAACAGAGCCCAGAAAACACAGCAAGTCTGGTAAGTGTTAAAAGGGTGGACGTAAACAGCCATGTTTAGTGTCACGTACGGATACTGAACCACCAAGGCATGCTAGTCATTTTACCGTCAGTGTCCGTAAACATAGTTGCTACTGCACCACTTAGCAATCCAAAATAAATTCCCTTCATTTGGTTCTGATTGAGAAGAGAAATGCCTGCTAATTTATTTGTTCTTGCGCTTTTTTTTTTTTCTTTTTAGCTTTTACATGAATGAAAATATCTTTGTTATCCAGATTATTTGTGTCATTTCCTCTCCTGGATGCAGAATCTTGGACTTCTTGTCGTTCACGTTAGAGTATTTAATACCTCATGTGCTGTATACGCTCATTAAAACAGAATTTGATGGCCATATTGTAAAGTTCTGCTCCCATATACATTTTTTGTGTAGCAAAACTTTGGAAGTAAACCAAGTCCAGTTATTTTTGAATTTGGTTTCAGCTCAGTCTGATGGTAAAGTTTAGTTGTCGAACTGCTAACTATTAATGACTTAATGAGTTTGTGCAGGGTTGCTGTCTCTCCCTGAATGGGACTGGGAGGGGAGGCTTCCACACACACCTCCATACTGTGCATTAATTCTGATGCTAGGTTCATGTCATTGTTTATGATCTGTAAACACCTAAATAAGAGAGACAAAACTCTGATGATTAATCCCAAACTCCAACCAGAAGAACTGACACAGACTCGTTCAGGGCGGCTGCTTTGACCCTCCAATTGGTGACGTTGACAGAGGATGCTCTTTAGATTTTTGTTCCCAGCTCTTTGTTGCTTTTTTATTTTTATTTATTTTTTTTTTGCATGTTTCTAATAACAGAGTATGATGTTGAGATATTTTTGGAAGCCGTTTTGTGAAGTCTTTGATTTCCTTTCAGCGACACACTCACCCAGAAGCTCAACGTATTCTTTGGTGTCTGGTGAAAAATGACTCATCTGCCTGATTTTTGCTGTCTGTCACTCCACAAACACCTTTTTCTCCTTCTCCTGAGAGGATCAGGATCCTTTGGCTTTGAAAGTTTGCGCTCTCATTCATCCTGTTTCCCTGCTTCCCAGCTCCCCCACTTCCACTTCTACTGGTACAGATTGGTATACAGCATCAACTTTCTCGACTCATTTGGCTCTTTTTCTTTCTCCTCTCTCTGTCTAATCTTTATCTTCCCGTGTGATTCTTCCAATCCCTGATTTCCTGTCCTTTGTTTTCCGATTCTTCCTTGTTTCCTGCATTGCTTTGACATATATATATTCATTCCACCTGTTTTTTTTTTTTTTTCTTTTCATTTGTCGACAATGTTTTCCATTTTCTCCCAATAAAATCCTCCTCTGGTCATTTTCTCTTTTCACACTCACATCTTCTTACACTCTCACATATTAACAATGACAATAATAACGATAATTCTATATCTTATTATTTTTTTGTACCTTGTTTGGACACCTCCTTTACAAATCCTCACACTTCTCCCATCACTCATTGAATGGCCTCTCTCCTGCGACCACCTCTTCCCGCTCCCACTCCTCTTCTCCTTCCCCTCTCTCTATCTCGCTAGGAGGACCAGCTTTCCTCCCTGGGTTCAGCAGACCCCAGTGTGAAAACTGAAGGTGGAGGGGGAGGCGCTGGAGGAGAGCTAACCACTGATCAAGGCCTCAGAGTGTCTTCCTCGTCACAAACTGTAGAGCCTCCCTCTCATCATGCTAGTCAGAATGGAGAGCTCCGTGGCAAGAAAACACCTCTCCAGGCATATGAAGCCACTGCGGCAGCAGCGGTCCACACAGCAGCATTGACATAGCAAGAAGGGAGTAGGTCAAACACAGCAATGGGCCAAATCAGAGAGAGATTTAGCAAGGCAGATCCCTGAAAAGAGCTTTCTGTAGATGGTCGTGATCCTTGGGACAAGAGAGAGAAGAAAATCACACAGCAACACAACACAAAGGGCTTTTCTATTGACACAGATCAGTCTTGCAGGACAAGATAACAATAAAGCATTTTAACATCTGTGAACCTCTGCATGTTGGCCTCTCCGTGACGTCATGACAAACGACCTTAAAGGAGCCGTTGAATGTCTTTCACCTCAACAAGTGCATAATAGCCATTAGCGAGTGCTACGACGTGGCCTCCTGGATGTAGGTGCATCCATATATATCTGGAACGTGCCAGACTGAGCCGAACTGATGTGGCGATAAGTCTGGCTGTCCTAGTGCCTTTGAGCATTTCCCATTAGAGATGTGATGCACCAGAGGAGGTTTTTATTGCTAGCTTTGCTGCGTTGTTGGAAGCAGAGATTTTAGAGGGACATTGGGTGGATGCGTTTGAAGACTTCTCGTTTTCGGGCCGAGCGTGTGCATTTTTTTTCTCTTCTCAATCTCAGAACCAATGTGATAAACTGGTGCTAAACACAAACATATGGTGCCATTTTCAAGTGGAATGTCTGCGTCTGCCATAGTGCCGCCCTTTTCATGGTTGCCTCGCTGTCTGGTTCCTCTCCTGTGATTCTGTTTTTGGCCTTTTTTCCCCCTCTAGTAGATTTTAGTGTCTTTGTCTTCTGTTTCTGTTCTCATGTGTCCATTTGTGTCCTATGCATCTGTGGTATTCAGGCACCTCCTCCAATCTCTGGTTTTATTAAGCACCTCCCTGGCTTAAATTTAATGGATCATCTGTTGAATGGGTTGGTACGCTACTGTAGGAAGTTAGGCATTTACTTTAATGAATTACATAAAAGAAAAAAAGTTAATTGTAAAAACTGTCATCACTGAAGTTACTGTTTAATTTTTTTTTCATTGTATATGTACATGCATTGTTTGTCTGTTGTGTCACTATTATAACGTGCACATCTGTCAAGTGTCCCACAATTATGTTGTCAATCATTCAAGTTGAGGAACATGTCCTGTACATTTTAAGTGTGAGAATATAACCAGTATCACTACCTAATATTTATAAAAAAAGATATCTTTTTAATCAGTTTATAAATTGTATAACACTTGCAGCTTTTACATTGAACAAAATTCACTTTAAAAGTCAATAACAGAGTTTTATTTAAAATTGACCAACATTTATACCCCTGATTCTTTATTAAAATGTATTGCTACAGAGGAATAGCAATTATGTTTGCTAACAGCATAAAAAAAAATTAAGTGTGTTCTCAAATTGCTTCCCTTTTTCATGTGTTGAATGCTAAAATGTTGCCAATATCTTCACATTGTTTCGTTCTGTGTCTGAACTCTTGTGCGGTTTGTCTGAATGTGTCTTTCTCACACGTGCACTGGTGTCACTTTCCAACCACTCAGCCTGGTTTGGACAAACAGGTTGAAGAGTGTTCCATCTTCCATCTACTCTCGTCACTTACTTTGCTGTACCAAAGTCAACACGGCCAGTCTTTTTAGGCAATCAACAAGAGATTCTAGTCAATAAATATTTCAACTGTTAAACCGCCGACTGTACCAGTGAAGGAGATGCTCTGCTGTCATGCAGCTTCGGTTCCTGTTTCACTGGTGAAATAATCATTTTGTGAAGAGTTTAGGATTCGAGCTTTGAACATTGCGTGTGAGTGGGATGATCTGTGATTGCACACTGGACATCATAAAGCTGATGTGTGATAAAGGAAAGGCTTTAAAAATACCTCAGTGACTCAGGTCAACAAGCAGGAAGTGACCCAGGCAGGGAAAAGTCCATCGTTGAAAAGAACTGCCACCGTTCCGAGACTGTAACCATGCTTCATTAGCGCCTGATCAAACAACCTTCCTTGTTTCTTCTCTCTCTGTCTCCTTTTTTTCTCTTCCTCCCCACCTAGCCACTCTCAAAGCTTCATGGAGGACAATGTGGAACCTAATTGGCTAATGCGCCATCGGCAGTCCATTGGGTGGCATGGCCAAATGTCCAGGGCTCTCTCTCATGATGCAATTGGCTAACAAGGGAAAGCTTGGGGGCATTGGTCCCATTCTCTTGGAAAACATGGGGCCCTGGCACCATTTCTCTTTGCTCTAAAGGATGGTGCAGAGACCTAGTGGACCATGTAAGGAATTGTTGGAATTTTTTAAGCTCTCTCTCTCTGATTTAACGGGGATACTTTTCTCTTGTTTTGCTTGGATAGGTTTTCGCATTTATGAAAGGTAGGCAGGACATGTTGGCTTTTGCTAGCCTGCTGAGCATGCAAAGAACAGCTATGCAGTCTGGTCAGTCAGCAGAATGGCGGGACTCAAAGGCCGAGGACAATGGAAATTAGAGAGAGGGGAGAAAACATGGTTTATGAACTGAATATCAATGGTGCTTGACTACTCTAAAGATTTCAATCAAAGCTAATTTACTTCAAAATCATATTTGTTTTCTCTTTTTTAGCCTTATTTATTGCTGTTGGACTAAGCATTTGCTTATCTAATACTTATAACCAGTTTACTCCAGGTTAGACACACATATGACCTTTTTTCGTTTTATAATTCATCTCGTTGGTTTCTTTCAGACTTTGAGTTTAAAACCTAAATATGCACAGCCTGAAATAACAAGGGAAACTAATTTAAAAAGAATGTTATATTTCTATGATTACTGACTGTACTATAATATTCAGAAAGAAACTGCTCTTTTGAAATCTTCCCGCCCACATATACTGTTGCCCATAAAGTTGGAATAAACATTTTTTTTTACCTCTTCTCATGCAATGACCGTGACGATGTATTCTTGCTAGATAAAGTATAAATCCTCTCAAAACTTTATTGATCAGTCTAGTCAAAGGGGTAAAAGATGAGTAATGATGTCTGTAAATGGTAATAAAATGATGTATGCGTCTGAATAAAAAAAAAAGATATTGCAACTTTAGGGGCAACGCTGTATTTATTTCTTGATATGAATTCATGATTCCACATTCTGAAAGTTCTTAAACACACAGTTTTGTAGGAACCAACTTTTCTACATAGAGACAATCTTGTGAAGAGGATCAGTACTGAACAGTGAGGAAAAGGACAATCCTGTGTCAGACCTACTGTCCCTCCAGCAGTTAGCATGTTGCTGTGACTCTTCTTCCTCTTAGTTTAAATCCTGCAAAAAGAAAAAAAAAAAGTGGATGGCTGTTTCTGGCCAAACAGTTGCCATGGAGCTCTCCATTTGTGGACAAAGTCTCTGGATGAGGACCTTGTTACAACTGTTTTGTATCAACTTTACTTGTCTCTCGAGTTTACACTGAGCAGTGGGCGAAGTCTCGGTTTCAGCGTGGCCACTTTTTCTGCAGTAATTGTCCTTATTTCGGGCTGTAGACGGACTCCACTGACCCCATCTGAAATCCCTGCCGTTGCTCGCGGAGAGAGCGATGTTAGAGGTCCTGCCGAAACGAGTGATTGTGTTCATATTAACGTGTGTGTTCTGATTCAATCTTTTTGTAAATTGAATAAATGTGTATATATGCTATGGCTATTTGTATATACAGTTTGTTTGTATATGCAGAATGTACAGTTATTTTTTTTCCTCTAACATTTCTCTCTCTTTTTGCGATTAGGTGAAGTTACAAACGATGAGCGCGGAAAGGCTTTAGAACGAACCTGCAGAGGCTATTTTTTTCCGTAGTCTTTCAGCTCTCTCACATACAGCTGCATTCTTGAACCTCTCATATAACATGTAACTCACATAATCTTACGCTTGCACTCATTTTCTAACCAATTTTAAAGCTTTTCTAAGTAGATTTGGGTGACTAAGCAATGTTTGTGCATATATAGACTACAATTTTTCCAGAGACCTCCATCTGCATTTCTTTGAAAGCTTAAATTGTTTTGAGTTCTTGGAGTATTTCTTTCTATGGTATGTATGTTTGCTCTGGTTGTCATTCAGAGTTATATATTTATTCCGACAACCGATATATATTTCTTGAAATTTTGCTCCTCAAAATATTGCCTCTCATGGAGCCTCCTAACCTTTTCCCGAGTTTCGGTTAGCCTGGCGATTCATTTGGTGAGGTTACTCTGTCATTACTTAACATTGCTTGTGTTTGTCCTTAATAAGGTGTGCCTCCCCCTTTCTCCTACTGATCTTGGATCACTTAACCCCACTGACCACACATTTTATACCCCCTGACAAGCCATAGCCCCTCTCCCAAAGAACCCTTTTATTGTTGTTTTTGACAGGACATTTGGAGATTTTGTGGATATTAATGAAAGAGTGGTGTTGAAGAGTGTTTTGCAGTTGTATATGGAATTGTTATGAATGTGAATATTCTGGTCATTAAATCATTATTGTAATGATTATTATTGCCATTTCTATTGATCAATTCCTTTGATGCAGTGAATGCCATTTTTTAATACATCCCAATTTATATTTTTTTGGGGTAGATAACTATGGAGATAGGAAAGCTTTAAATAAATTAATAAATGAATAATTGAATTCTTAACCAGCCATGAAAATGTTTTGTTTCTTTTCTCACTTTTTCAAAATATCTATACTCTTGCATGTCTTCTTAATGTTAATTGATCTCAATAACATGATTATCATATACGGCTCATTCTCATTGTGCTGTTCTTTAGCCCTGGTTAATATTTTTCTACCCAAAAATAAAAACAAAAACAAAATAAAACAAAACAAAACAAAACAAAACAAACAAACTCATGGGGTGAACTTAACTTGAATATTATTTTAATATGAAATTAGGTGGAAAGAATTCACTTGACACGCACTTACCAAACAAAATATTAAAGTTAGATGGAGAGATTGATTTAAAAGCAGCTCAGAGGGCTGGAAGATTTTGGTTTTAGCTGAGAAACATAAAAAGTGTGACAGACTCCGGTAGAGGGAAGCAGCTTCGTTCTGACAGCGGAGGGATCAATGCAATCGCAAAAGAACCAATTAAAGGAGACTCAGTTCTCAGGAGAGGTTTAAAGAAAAAAGAAAAAAAAAAAACTATGGACATGGTTTATATGATGGTTTTAGTGTTCAGTGGTGGGACAGCCAGTGCACACTCTTGGGATGAGATGGAGGAAATGATCAAAGGTAGCCCAAGTCAGCCATGAAGGGAGTACAGCTGGTGGCGGCAATGGTCAGCGAAGGCGCGCTCTCCACCTTGGTGGGTCGGAGGTAGTGGCGCATCTCAGTGCTGCTTCAAGATTTTGGAAACGTGGAAATCTAATGAAGACAAACTCCCTTTGGTACCAAGATAGTACAAAGTTGTTCCTTGACAACAGATTTAACCTGGTTACCACGGTGACCACGCATACGTCTGGGAAAACTATGTCAGGACTAGAGGTCAAGTGGTCAGGCCTAATGTTACCGCAAACAGGGTGATAGGTAAAGTTAAAGCGTCTTCTCTGCTCTTCCCAGCCAGTGCTTCCACTCCATTCCAGAGCCTGTTTCTAGCCAGCAGCTCACTGATTCCCACATTACAAAGTGCATCGCACAAAAGAACGCACAAGAATGGTGTTTTTGATCCAGATCAGATCGCTGGATTGTACAGCACCAGCGCCCTCATCTGAGCATCTAACTCAGCTGTAAATTGTTCTGAGGGATCTGGTTGGATGAGAATAGGAGCTGAAGTGAACAGTTCTTTAGGCAAAAGAGAAAACTCTGCCTGCCCCTTAGGAGTCCATGCAGAGGTGGTAAAAACCAGCACCCGCCTGAGAGGATGATCACACCAGCTGCTAAGATCTCCTTGTTAGGTCTTGTGAGCCTGTCGTGCCAAATCCCAGTTCAGTTTGTTGAACACAGTTACAAGATGCACTCCAAACCTGCGGAGGGTAACCACAAGCAAAAGAGTTGGCGGGGAGTTTCTTCGCCGTCGCACAACTCAAAATAGCAACTCAACAAACAAAATCAAAGGAGCTTTGGCATTTGACATTTTAAGGATCAAAGGTCAAGGAGGTGTTGATTCAAGGACACATACATTTACAACTCTTGCGTTGGGTTCCACCTGCCCTCCGTAACGCTGGTGTAGACTAACCAAGCACAATCAGCGACTATACCGTTAGCTCTCACCTGCTCCTGAAAACGAGACACGGCCACAGCTTCTGATCAATTACTGCTAGGAAAAACAACTTTGATTGGGAATGATGAGTTGAGATTGTGCTTCCTGTTGGCTGCGTTAGTAATATGCCAGTGTAGAGGTATTAGTGGACTGGAGGGAGCCACAGATCCTTGAGAGGTAAGATGATTGAGATTCTGAGAGCGTTCTGAAGACTCAAGTTGGCCGTGCATTATTCCTTGGAAGACATGGTTTATAAACTAGTTTCTGAGATTGAGTCAGCTGGATCCGTGCTGGCCAATTTGTTCTGTTAACATATTAAGTCATTTGGCTGGAATAATTACAGATTCAACAAATGCCTATCTTAAAAAAAATAAACAAATAAAAAAATCTGCTCGTCCTCTTTCCCCCTTACAATCTACCCAATAAATGTGCTGTGAATGTAGACGGCAGGCAGGATCTAGGAGATGGGGAGTCAGATGAATATAGAAAGCTTGTAATTATCCTCATCCTCCTACACTTAATCGTCTCTGGCTCTTCAGTGGGTTGGTAGCTTCACAGTTTGAGCAGTGGAGGAGCCACAGATGAATCATGGTATTTAAACAAAACAGAGCCGTGAGCTCATTCATACTCATTACAGTTTCAGTTTGAAGAAGAGTCACACTCCAACTAATAAACAAATCTTTATACTTTTTTTAAATTAAGTAACTGCTTTATTTTTACTTATGTTTTTACAATTTTTTGCAAACACTAATTCAATTGAGACCTTCATTGAAACCTTCATTTCGGCTAATAATAATATACCAAATTATTTGTCACAATGTCTTGTTAATCAAAAATTCATAACATAACTATATAACGAGGAAATCGTCACTGTTCTCTGTCGCTTAACGTCTGCGCCGCATAGAACTATTTATATAGATCTTTACTGACCTCTAGTGGTAACAAGTAAGAATGACGAGAGTACACCATTGTCTGAACTTAAATAAGATATTTAAAATATAGAAAAGACCTCCTTTTTAAACTATGAAATATATTTAACTAACTGTCGTGTTTTCTTTAAGATTTCACGTTTTACCTGGGTGGAAAATATTTTATTCTGGGGTTCGCAACGCAACAGCGCGAGCAGTCGATTTTATAACCTCGCGAGATTCACGCGGCCACTAATGAGAGTAATGGCTGCTCTAGTAACGATGGCTAGAACGGGTAACAACACAACAGGCATATCAGAGTGTTTTAGCTAACCAGGAAGCCTGTATGTTACGGGGCATCGCCTCTACCTGGTTTACAGAACGGATGGGTCGTGAGGGTCATTCCAACATACAAATAGGAGTAACACTCAGCCGCTAAATCTGTAAAAGTAACGTCACCTTGACAGCTAACTGGCTATTAACACTGTCACTATCGGGAAAGAAACCCGAATGGCACTGACAAGTGTTTCTGAATGGTTTAAAGGAAGTACGAATAAACGTGTGATTTGACTTCGAGCTAATATGAGTGGACCTGGGCAAGACAACGAACCAGAGGCAAAAGTCCTTCTCATCAAGCGGCTTTACAGGTACGTTTATAAGGCCGTACTGTAGCTAACTAGCCAGTATGATGTTCTGTTAGCTGCGTTATCGCTAGCCGTGTTTAAAAGACAATAAACGACCTCATTCAAATATTCAGTTTTATCAGACGATGTACAGCATAATCCATTACCGACTGGATTTAGCTGGACGGTCGTTGTACTTTTAGTTGGCGAAATATTATCAGTGTTGACATTAGCTCTTTGCTCGGTGTTTCTTGTTACAAAAAATGAAACTGTACAGTAGCATGGCAGCTAGTTTTTAACATTCGTCATAAACCGGTTAGTCTTATTCTTTTTGTTCTCCTTATGCAGGGCTGTGGTGGAGTCCGTACACAAGCTGGACGTTATCGCCAGCGGCAAAGCGTCCCACAGAGAGGTCTTCAAACCGGAGAACATAAGCCTCCGTAACAAGTATGCTCAACCGTCTCGATCACACGTGCCAGCGCGGTGAATCGGGGCAATCATTGAAACGTCTCCGAACTTCCTGTTTTTCTATACATATGTTTTTGTAGGGCTTTAATCCCTTTATTTATGATTGATTAACTGTTTACTTTATTCCTGTTTGCCAGAGTCGATTGGGTCATATAAATGTCTATCTTCATCGTCCAAAGTCTGTCCATATCTACTTCCTGTAACATTAGATTCATCCACGCTTATCACTTTGTTATTAATTGCTTTGTGCGAATTTTTCCAGAATCATTGCATACTCAAATTCGAGTTTAAATTGCTAATCTGGGTAGACACAGTTGCTCATGAAGTTGGAAGTAGATAGTTAAGGTTTCACTGACGTTAAGGCTGAATGCAAACCCAGACTTGTTGGCTGGTGTTTCATCAGTTCGTTGCAGTAAATAATTCTGCTTGTTTAGATGTTGTTGGACAAAAAGTATTAAAAAAAAGATGCAGGCAGTCTGTATATATGCCGATAAAAGCTTTAAAAGGCCGGTACTTGGCTCAGACCCTATGAACATATTTGACTCGGGATACTGTAGATATTGCCACGTCATTGTTTTGGTACTTTCTTGTGTTTTTGTACTTTATTTTTTCTGTGTCTTTGCTTGCACCACTCTCCAGCCCATCCGTTGAACAAACTGCTTTCTGCTGCTTCCAGATATTTCAAATTTTGACCCATCATTCCAGAGCACGTAGACCCCAGTTCCTGTTTTTTTTTTATACTTAACTAGTGGAGTCCCTGGGCCTTGTTTCCGTGTCATGGCTGTGGCTTTTTGGCTGTAACCCTTTCATGAAAACCCCATTCTGGCTCACTTAAACATAACCTCAGTGGCTCACTGGTGGTTGATCAAACTGTTTCTGCTCTTTTCTGATGTGTCATCAGGTTGCGGGAGCTTTGCGTGAAGCTGATGTTCCTCCACCCCGTCGATTACGGCCGTAAAGCCGAGGAGCTCCTGTGGAGGAAGGTTTATTATGACATCATTCAGGTCATCAAGACAAACAAGAAGGTGACTGCTAAAAAAGTACTGTTTTTCTGCATGGTCTTGGATTGATTCAGTACTTGTGTAAATTATTAATTGATCTTTTCTATTTTAATTTTCAAATTTGAATGATTGATTTAGTTTTCAGGATTTCCACTAAGTTTTGCGTGTTAAGCAGCACTATTCCTGACAGAAAATAAATCCTTAAGTGAATAAACTTCCAAATGACAAGTAACATTAATCCCTTTAAGGAAATAGTGAGGCCACGGACTGATCCAAGGTCCTGCAAACCCATTGTTGATATCCTGGATGTGTGATTGGCTTGGATTTACCCAGTTATGATTGTTTTCCCTTTATTTTTTTTGAATGTAAACTCTAAAAAAGTGAATTACTCTGTTATATTCTGACAGTCGTTTTTCTTTGGGTTCTTTGCTGTAGCACATCCACAGCCGTAGTTCGCTGGAGTGTGCGTACCGTACACACCTGATCGCTGGTGTGGGTTTTTACCAGCATCTTCTCCTCTACATCCAGTCACATTACCAGCTGGAGCTGCAGGACTGTATAGACTGGACCCATGTAACAGACCCACTGGTCGGTAAGATGAGCTAACTCCACATGTGCGTCTCATCTCAGCAGCGCACCGACTTTTCATGCGATTTCAAAAACACGGACAAAATTCCAAAGTCTTAATAAAATCTTAAGCGTCGTGCTGAAGTTGATGCGTGCTCTCTGGAACTGGAACTGCTGGAAAACCCAAACAATGATTTCTGACATAAGTTGACAAATGACGATAAGAACAGTGCAAGTGATAACTTCCTTCTGTCTCTGATAATTCAAACTGGTTCTTTTACAAATCCTGCTTAAAATGTGGCCTAAAATGTTGTGTGTGGTTTTCAGGCCAAAAGAAACCAGTATCAGCCACCCCCAAGGAGATGGAGTGGGCACAGATGGCTTGTCATCGCTGTCTGGTCTACCTCGGAGATTTAGGTAATAACATCGTTGCCAACCGTTTCGCTTCCCTAAATCTCTTGAGATGTGCAATGGCATGTGTTGCATGTGTATGCCAATATCTTAGCTATTTTGATTTGCTCTAAAGTTTAAATGACTGTAAGGCTGATTTAAAGAAAAATGTTCATTTTTTTTAATGTTCTTTTAAACTTTCTCCCTATATTGGCTGATGTGCTGTCCTGTAATTTTGTTTTTTTATTTATTTATTTATTTTTTTACATTCTCTGCAGCCCGTTATCAAAATGAGCTTGCTGGAGTAGATGCTGAGCAACTAGCAGAAAGGTTTTACCATCAGGCTTTGTCTGTCATGCCCCACATTGGTGAGTCAGACTACTGTGTTTTGTATGTTTGATAGGAAAGGAAAAGGGTCTCTTTCCAAATTTACTAAACAGTAATAAAAAGTTTCCTTTAGTTGTGACTCAGAACACCAAGAAGTCACATTGATCTGTGGACTGGGGAAGTAAAGCTGAGACTCAGATTGGGTGCGTATGCTGCTATTTGGTTGACGAGCAGTAATTTTGTTGTGCCCAGAATCAGATTTGTCTAGACTGATAGAAAAGAGGAGATGAGCAGACAAATGGGCATGATGTTGACCTATGAAGGGAACCCAAGCTAGTTTTGAATTGAAAGTTATATCAGGTGCTTATCGGTCAACTCCTGTTTCATTCAGTTATATTCAACTTTAATTATATCACGTCTGTTAGAATCCCAATTAGGGCTGTCACAATTAGGAATTTCTGGAGACGATTAATTGTCAGAAAAATAATCGCGATTGACCATTATATTGTCCATTTTTTTTCTTTTTTCTACTATCATAGCATTATGAACTTTAATAATATACATTCTGTACTGTACTGAAAAACCTTAATGAATAAGACCAATTTAATGACTTTTTGAACATCCAGAATAGTTGGGCGTATTGTGGATGGTGCGTCTGTAGACGTTTCAGATTTGTTGCGTTAGCGCTTTTGACTCGCCCTTTTACAGCAAATTTTACAGATCGTTTCCTCCACGTTACTGGGCTCTCCTTTATCATTAGGCTTTAAACAAAAATGCACCCACAACAGTGCAGTGGTACATGGCTTTGGAACCAGAACCTCCCCTTCCTCCATGTTGTTATTATCCTAGCCATAGCGTATTGTCCTAGCCATAGCATATTATTCTAGCCATAGCCTATTATTCTAGCCATAGCATATCATTCCAGCCATAGCATATTATCTTAGCCATAGCTCACTGAGGTAAACAACATGTGGCTGCGACGGTGACGCTGCTCCTGCTGCTGGAGCGATGATGCCAGACTCAAATTCGTAGTTATTTTATGCGACGTTGTGGATAAAATAAATAGACGGTAATTGCAAATATGAAAAATAATCGCGAACATGAAAAATAATCGCGACTGACGATTATTGTAATATTCGCGACTGCCCTAATCCCACTTGTAATCAGGACCGACAAGGGAAACTCCCTTCTAACAGGACCAGGCAAATATGTGGCACCCTCTTACTGATAGCTGGCTGGGAAAAAGTGGAGGAGATGGGGGGGGGGGGGGTAAAGGACAAGGGGAAGAACAGAAAGAGGAGAAGAAAGGACATTTACATCATACATGCAAATACAGTATTCCTGGTTTGTTATTCTTAAGATAAAGATTTGAAACTAGTAGATACAAGATTAAAACATTAAATTTGTCTTCAACCTGTTATTAAGTGTATGTCATCTTTTATATAACGAGAGTTATTTTATCTGATGTGTTTTGACACGTGTCCATCCAACCATCTTCTACTGCTTTTAATTTAACAGGGTCACGGTCTAATTTCACATTTATTCATTTGTATTTTTGCAGCATAGTTTGGACTGTAGCTTCTTTTTTTTCCACAGGCAAATTTCCCCCTGCGATTGTTGCTTTAGATATTAATGTACATTTTGGTTACAGGAATGCCTTTTAACCAACTGGGCACACTGGCTGGGAGCAGGTTCTACAGTGTTGAAGCAACCTACTACTACCTACGCTGGTGAGATGGAGAAGCCCCACTCTGAATTTCCCTGAAATACATTGACTTGTAATCTGAGCAGTTTTAATCTGAACTAACTGTATGTCAGCCCTGCAGCTTCTGATATACAGAGCATTGTTTGCCCAGTTTGCCTGACTTTTATTGTTTAATCTTTTGTGAGGGGTCTAAATATTTACGCACATTTTCATTTTATAAAATCTTACCATTAGATGTTTTAAAACCAGATGCACTGCAATTTTTTACAGATGTGTCCTGTAAAACGACCCTTCCTTTAAAAATTAACCCCTGGATAATCTCTGGATCACATTTCCCACACTACACTTTGTACTGGGATGCTTTTTTTTTTTTTTTTTTTGCAAAAAGCAAATAATAAAGCAGCATTGTGCAGCCATCATGTTTTATTAGTAATGAAGGGTGAGAAAGCATGACTGAAAGCATAAATGTATCTCTGCTAGTATCCAATCAGATGTTCCCTTTGATGGAGCCTACGGGAACCTAAAGCGCCTGTTTGACAAAGCAGCCAAGATGTACCACCAAGTGAAGAAGCAGGAGATAAAGAAACAGTCTCCATCTCAGCAAAGGTAACCGTGCTTCACCCAATTTCTGAAAGTATCAGAATCTGCATTTAGAAAAAGCAAAGAGCATGGACAGAAACCCTGTAAGTGTACATCCCAAATTATTTTCACTCGTTTCAATATTTCGATGTTATTGCACAGGGATCATGAACCCAGTCCTGTGGTAGGTGCAGGCCATCAGGATTTGCTGTCCTTCCAGGTAGAAAAGCACTTTTACCTGAAGGCCAGTTACCTTGGTGAGAGCAGAGAAGGCTGCTGGATTGTGGGCCTTGTAGGACTGGGTTGATGACCCTATGGTGTAGTACAGCGGTCCCCAACCTCCGGGCCGCGGGCCGGTATCGGTCCATTTGGTACCATTTGGTACCGGACCGCACAGAAAGAATAAATAAATTACATTACTTTTTTTATTTATTATTTGAAACTGAAGCATGTTTTAGCTTGGAAAAATTACCAGATTCTCTTCGATACACTCGTGTACAACTCACTATTGACGCACGTTTATTATAATATTTAGAAAATACCACAGTTTTCATGACAGTCATATCACGTTCTTTTGTTGGATTTATCCGCCTCCGGAAGAGTATTAGGGCCACCCATGAGAAAAAAAAATGAGAGGAGGTAGTTTTTTTTTCATCATGCATTTTGAGAAAAAAGTTGACAAATAATCGAGTCGAGTCGGGACCCTTCAGCAAACTCCATTACAAAAATAGGTTTGCTTGTGTTCGTAATATGCCGAATGGGACACGGAAGCCTAACAATGCCCACAATGCTGTCTTTTCCTTTTTCATGCTTGATCCCTTGACTTCTTTGATTTGCTGGGGAAATGTGTGTACTTCTCTTGCAAGACGGCGAAGCCAAATACCTCCTGTTCGCTCATGTAGACACGACTGTCCGGAGCAACTGCGCAGACAGAGGCACAAAGTCTTAATACTGATAACTACAATGTGTTTGTGAGCAAAAAAAAAAGAAAGTATTCTTTGCTACTAAAGCCAGTCCAAAGTATAATTTCACCATGTCATCTAAATGCCAGCATGGCATTTTGTGGAAAAAGTCACATGCGCTGGTTGTTAGTCTCAAAAGTTCGTCTTTATTCTCGACATATTTTGACTTTATTCTCGACATTATATTTCGACTTTATTATCGACATATTTTGACTTTATTCTCAACATTATATTTCAACTTTATTCTCTAAATTATATTTTGACATTATTCTCGACATTATATTTCTACTTTGTTCTCTAAATTATATTTTGACATTATTCTCGACATATTTCGACTTTATTCTCAACATTTTGCCTTTTTTCTCAAAGTGCATGATGAAAAAAAAACGACCTCCTCTAGTTTTTTTTCCTCTCATGGGTGGCCCTAATCCTCTTCCGTAATCCGCCACATTTTAACGGCCACTCCCTGAAACTACTGTCTGACATTAAACCGGTCCGTGGCGCAAAAAAAGTTGGGGACCGCTGGTCTAGTACACAAATAATGGAAGTATTTGTGAAACAATGACAGGTACTTAGTATTTTGTGCACCACTGTGTGTGTGTCTGTGTGTGTATCTCTACTTGTGTCATAATATGCTGATTCCAAACGCTCTATTACGACAACTATTGTGTGTAGATCAAAAGATATAAAGCGCCTCCTGGTGAGATTCATGTACCTCCAAAGCCTGCTGCATCCCAAGAACAGGTGAAGTGTGTTGTGTCTGTGTGTGTGTGGTAGTTCAGATAGCTTGCTGGTTGATTCATCAAATACATACATTAACATTAGCATACATTAACATCATTTATGTTCCTTTCTATCCTCTCTGTAGTCAGGTGGAGGTGGAGCTGACCTCCCTCTGCCAGTCTGTGCTGGAAGACTTCAACCTGGTGCTGTTTTATTTGCCAGCGCAGACGCTGAGTGGAGTTCGCCACTCTCACAGTGAGGAGGAGGAGGAGGAGCTGCAGCAGCATGTTGACAGCTGCTCTACTGTGTTGCCTGATGCTCTGATCTTTAAGATGGTGGTCATATGTCTGATGGTGGTGCACAGCCTGAAGAGGGGAGGTTAGTGTGTGCTATATTTCACTACAGTTGTGTTTTAAATATTTTTAACCATAAACAGCTCTGGTTTCTAGTATGTTATGTTAAAAAAAGTATGTTATGTTAAAAAAAAAAGAACATGATAATAAGCACTATTATCAGTCAGATTGGAAGCTTGTCATCAGACAACTATAGCCAAACAAAACTTTCAAGGGCCTACCTCTTATAATAAAGTTTCAAAAATAATGAAATTACCTCTTAAATGCATGACTTTGACATTTCAGAATAAAATCTGAATTTGCATCTTCAGGCTCAAAGCAGTACAGTGCATCCATAGCTTTTACTCTGGCGCTGTTCTCTCATCTGGTGAACCACGTGAACATCCGGCTGCAAGCGGAACTGGAAGAAGCAGACGTACAAGTTCCTCCCCTTCACACGGACGCCACGGGTGAGAGTGCACGTCATGAAGACTTCTGGGTGGTTTTTCGTATCTAGTGCTATACGCTGCACAGCAGAAAGAAAGGTTTTCTTCTGACTGCACTTGTCAAAACTTTGTCTGGTTATCTTTCTTTTTTTTTTTTTTCTTTTTGTTTTTAAAGCTATATTCTACATAATTAAATAGCACAGTCCCTGATTGGCCCCAAGCATTTCTGAACAATAGACATTTGTTTGAAGGACTAGCAAGACTGGCAGGTTTTATATAGATATATACTTTATTAATCATAAGTGAATTAAGGGTTTTGTAACATAGTGTATATACACTGATCAGTGTCAGCATTATGACCACTGACAGGTGAAATGAATAACACTGATAATCGCTGGTCACCATGGCACCTGGGATAGGTCCCATGGAGGCCCCCACCTGACAATTTAAAGTGATCTGACTTAAATGATCTATTGCTGACATCTTGGTGCAGTTACCACAGCACACCTTCAGGGGTCTAGTGGAGTCCATGACTCAACAGTTTAGGCCTGTTTGGCCACAAACGCAGGACCAACACAATATTAGGCATCTGGTTGTGCCTGGTTATGCCTGACCGGTGTTCTATAACAGTATATTTTCTATAATGGAAATCATTATTAGCTACATGTGTGGAATAGAAATGGATTTCTTTTTCCTTTTTGTATAGATGATCCTGAGATAAGGGATTTGTCAACTCCAACAAATAAACCTGATGTAAAATCTCAGCAAAACGGCTCATTGGAACTAGATGACGAGGAGGAAAAGGACGAAGATGTTGAATGTGTTGATGCCGAGAAGTGTGAACACGTGACGGAACAGTGCAGATTGGAAGAAGAAAAACAGAGACAGAAGAAAAAGTACACCCGGCTGTGCAGACTACGGCGGCGGCGCTGCGCTCGAAAGGACGTCAGAGGCGAGGCAGAAAGTGACTTGAGTGAAGGCTTTGATAGTGAAGAAGATGAGGAGGATGACGAGGAGTTGGAGGGCAACACGGATTCGACAGGCAGTGCCGTGACCGTAATCCCAGATAACCCTCCGGCTGTTAGAAAGGATGCCAAGAAGGAGCACCTGCGTGACCAGGCTAGCTGGGGCAGCGGCTCAGAGGAAGAAGAGGGAGGAACGGCGTTTGATATAGAGACTGACTCAGACATGAACAGCCAGGAGTCCCGTTCTGATCTTGAAGACATGGAGGAAGCAGAAAAGCCGGAGAACATTGAGGCTTCGGTACCGGCACCCGGGCAGCGGGATGAAGAAGGGGATGGTTATCAACCTAAGGAAAAGGGAAGTGACACGAATGGGCCGCTTACACACACTGACTCCAGCATCAGCAGTAACCTCCAGGCCATGTCCTCGCAGCTTTTCCAGGCAAAACGCTGCTTCCGCTTAGCACCAACATTCAGTAATATGCTGCTGAGGCCCCAGGCCTCATCCTCATCTCCACATCCCAACCTTGCAGAAGATTCTGCTCCGCCTTCCCAAGAGACTCCTCCTCCTCCTCAGGTTTCTCCCTGCGATCTGAATCCCGGTACCGCCAATGGAACCAATGAAAACGGTAACGTCCTTTCTTTCTTTTTTTTTTTTTTTAATGACTCACAGCAGAGAGAACGAAGAGCAATCATATTAACTTCAGTGATTTCTTTTGCTCTCCAGATTTGGACTCTGACTCGGAATGCAGCCAGCACAGCTGTCAGTCAGTACGCAGTGAGAAATCCCTGCTGGAGAAACTGGAGATACTGACTAATCAGGGCTTGATCCAAGTGGTGAAGATTTTTGTTGACTGGCTACGCGCAAACACTGACATTATCCTTATGTGTGCTCAGGTAAGGGACCGGATGGCTTTCTTTTTATCTATGAACCCATTGTGTTTTCTGACTGAATGTAACAAGCTGCTGGTGTCTGCAGAGTTCTCAGAGCTTGTGGAATCGACTGTCTGTGTTGCTCAACCTGCTCCCAGATGGCAGCAAGTTACTGGAGACTGGTCTGTATCATAAATTCCTGATACTTACATTCCTAATACTTATATTCCTGTCAGCCTCAGTATAAGAAATAAAATGATGGTGAGAAAAAGTCAAAAATTGCCCAGTCAAACCACATTTTTGTATTCTCAGTAACATTTTCTGTTTTGCTAAGATTAAATACTGTATTTTTTGGACTGTAAGTCGCACTTTTTTTTTCCTAGTTTGGCCGGAGTGCGACTTGTACTCAGGTGCGACTTATAATGTGAAATTATTAAAATATACACGGTAATTTCAATGTTTGTTATTTTCACACTGACAACCGCTCAGGGGCACTCTATGCTTTATTACCAGTAATTTATAAAGACATCTGAGAAAGACAAATGAACAAAAATGCCCCAAAAAGAAAATGATATTCTACAGATTAAAAGCTGCAAGTAGTGAAATATGCAGCCGAAAACAGAAAAAAGAGGAAGCAGCGCTGCCTGTCCCTCCGCTGCTGATGGAGTTGTTCAGAAGAGACACCGAGGATGAAGAATTCAGTGGATGTTAATGATTTGAAGTGAGATGGAGAGTTTGTGAGCAAACTCTCTTCTTTATGCTATAGTTATCTGAATAACTGTTAACATGTTACATTAACAAACCAGACACGGATTCAGTTGTCGGTGCTTCACGTAGCGGAATAACCATCAATGTGTTACATTACCATAGCGTACACCTGTTCAGCCTGTTGTTTCTATTCTATTGTTATTATTATAAGTTGCCTTTCAAGATGAAATGTCTGTTCTTGGTCTCAGATTTTGTAAAATAAATTTCCCCCCAAAAAATGGAACATTTCTAGTCCAGTGCGACTTTTCTCCTTCATGAGACATTTTTTGAATGATGCGACTTATAGTCCGAAAATTACGGTATGTTGTCCTTCACCTAAAAAGAAAATGTTTTACTGTTGGTGCCATTTCTTTTGAGATTCCGATTTCTTGTCCAAATCATTTGTATTTAACTTAAAGATGCATTTCCTCAGTGTTTGCTCATCGCTCCTGGACTGTGCATGTTACTCATCTGTCTCAGTGTTCAAGCAGCTCGTCCTTCAGTAATGGATTTTATTTTTCAATGTGTGTCCTGCAGATCTTGGTCTGCACACAGAGGTGCAGGAGCTGGTAAACGAGTGTGAGCAGCCTGGTTTGACCCAGAGTCTTCCACTGCCAGAGGATCTGGCTCTGCGGCACCTGCCCGCTCTCAACCTCGCCCATCGACGACTTGATTTCACTCACCGCTACCCCTCTCTCTCGTCCCTGCAGGAGGTATGCACAAGCACACAAACACACAGTTTGGGTTTTAAATGTGTCCTAACGCAGCGGTCCCCAACCTTCGGGGCTTGGACTGGTACCGGTCCGTGGGTCATTTGGTACCGGTCTGCACAGAAAGAATAAATAACTTACATTACTTTGTTTAATCTATGATCTGAAATTGAAGGATTTTTTATTTTGAAAAATTACCTGATTCTCTTTGTTACATCCGTCTATGGCTCACTATTAATGCACGTTTATTATTATATTTTATAATAGTATATTTAGAAAATACCACAATTTTCATGACGGTCATATTACGTTCTTTTTAGAGTCAAGAAGTTGACTTCACATCAGCTATGTGGACAAATGTATGAGCACCACTCATTATTATAGTGGAAGAACCAGAAATCCTGTGTGCAGATATGAGAACGTTTAGGAACGTCAGCCGTCACGCAGCAACAGTGGCCTGGATTGGTAGAAAAAGCCCGTCTGCATTTTCAAAAAGGCCCCAAAGAAGCGAGAAATAAAATTCTCTGGTCTGAGGAAACCAGGATTAAAGTTCTTGCTCTTAATGCTAAGCGTCATAGAGAAGACCAGCCCAATCATCTCCTACCTAATACCGTCCTTGTGGGAAAACGTGGTGGTGGCAGCATCGTCATGCTGTGGGGAAGGGAGGCTGAATGTCCATCCATCCGTGGGCAGCAGCCTAGGCAGGGAAGCCCAGACTTCCCTCTCCCCAGCTACTTCGTCCAGCTCTTCCGGGGGGATCCCGAGACGTTCCCAGAGACATAGTCCCTCCAGCCTGTCAGAATCAGAAGAATCAGAAGCCTTTATTGTCATTATACAAGAGTACAACGAAATGATAGCAGCCTAGAGGTGGTGTTACTCCTGATTCAAATAAATAAAAAAGTATGTACAAATAGTCTAAATAAAATAGAAATAAAATAAAAATAGAATTAGAATAATACTTATAATAAATAGAGTAGAATACAAAGGTGACACAGTATTGCATTATTGCACATGGAGAAGTGGAGTTCAGCTGCACAGTGCAGTATGTTGATGTGCATGTATGTCCAGTTAGAAGTGGGGTGTGATTAGTGTATGTGTGTGTTCAGAATGGTGATGGCTTGAGGAAAGAAGCTGCAGGTCAAACTGCACGAAGCAGATCAAACAGGGGGAAGGCAGGGTGGGTGCAGTCTTTACCACCCACTGGAGGCTCTGCCGCTCTGCCTCAGTGCAGTGGGAGAAGCACACTGTGATGCAGTAAGACAGGATGCTCTCGATGGTTGAGCGGTAGAAGGTTACCAGCAGTTCCTGGCTCACATTGTTCTTCCTGAGCCCTCTCAGGAAGTACAGGCGCTGCTGCGCCTTCTTGATGACGGTCTTGGTGTTGATGGTCCAAGTGAGGTCAGCCGAGACGGTGGTGCCTCTCCACGCAATCGCCGTTGATGTCGAGCGGGGGTGGATCTGCTGTGTGCTTCCTGAAGTCCAGGATGATCTCCTTGGTCTTCGTGGTGTTCAGGATGAGGTTGTTAGCCTGACACCACACAGACAGTTTTGTCTGTGTGGTGTCTTTGTCTCTGTAGGCAGACCCGTCATCCCCCGAGATCAGCCCCACCACAGTAGTGTCGTCCCCAAACCTCACTATGGTGTTGCTGGTGTGGGCTGGACTGCAGTCGGCAGTATAGAGGGTGTAGAGCAGTGGACTCAGCACACACCCCTGTGGGGAGCCTGTGCTCAGTGTTCGGGTGGAGGAGAGGGGGGTCTGTCTGTGGTCAGATGAGCGGGTGGAGTCCTATGTTTGCTGACCAGGATGCCGGGGATGATCGTATTGAAGGCTGAGCTGTAGTCTACAAAGAGCACCCTAGCGTAGATGTCTCTGTGTTCCAGGTGGCTCAGCACAGTGTGGAGGGTGATGGATATGGCGTCCTCGGTTGGTCTGTTCGCTTTATAAGCACACTGGTGGGGGTCGAAGGATGGAGGGAGGCAGTCTTTAATGTGGCCTAGGATCAGTTGTTCCAGGCACTTGGTGACAACAGGGGTGAGTGCAACCGGGCGGTAGTCAGTGAGGCAGGCTGTGGATGATTTTTTGAGTATGGGAATTGATGGTGGTTGATTTCAGACAGGCAGGGGTGGAAACCTGTGACAGAGACAGGTCCTGGGTCTTCCTGGTGGCCTCCTAATGGAGGGACGTGCCCTGAACACCTCACCAGGGAGGCGTATGGGAGGCATCCCAACTAGGTGCCCGAGCCACCTCATCTGGCTCTTCTCACCGCGGAGGAGCATCGGCTCTACTCCGAGCTCCTCCCGGATGACATAAGGGGGTTGTGAAACCTTAAAAAAGGCGTGAAAACATTCCAGCTTCCTGTACTTGTGCTTGTTCCGTAGATAGAAGACAGTATTTCTCCAAAAACATTACACCCCTAAAAAATAAACAAGTGGTTTAAATGTAATCATCCAAATCACTGATGTGGCCACAAAATGGGTGCGATAATAAAATCCGTTTCCCTCTTTTCCTCAGTGTGTCGTACGAGTCTGTTGCATTCGGAGTTTTGGACACTTCTTAACAAATCTCAATGGCAATGTGCTGCACTTCAACCCAGAGGTGGGCATTTTCACCAGCATCACTCAGTCTGAGCAGGACAACCTTGTGCAGCAGGCCAAGGCCCAGTTCAAAATGGTAAGTCTCGCATTTATTTCGAATAATATAATCCAAATCGTGACAGAATTGTTTCTTTTAATATTCGCTCTCTTCCCTCTCTGTGTCAGGCCGAAGAGGAGGCCCGTCGAAATCGCTTGATGAGGGATATGGCCCAGCTTCGGCTGCAGGTTTTTATATCTTTTTGACTTTGTCCTGACAGTTTTAACAGTTTAACAGTTTTACTTGTTATTCTCCTGACAAACATTTGTAAAGAGACATATTTCACTTGATATTTTGATAAATGTTTGATAAAGCTGAATAATGTCATCTTTTGGATCCAACTTTGCATTTACTCCTTGAAGCATTTTTTATGTAATTGTACTCATTTCATTTGTTGTTATTTTATCTAATGATTGATTAGGATTACACACATTTACGTCATAAATAGGAACAATGTGTGTTAAAGTTACAAGGGTTTTTATAAATGGCCTTTTGGCAGCTTGTAGAACAGGTGTGTGTGTGTGTGTTGATTGGGCTTGCAGTTAGATTTAAATTGAATTTAAAATTAAATTTGATATTATTAAATTTTATACATATTAAGCACCTTCTTTGCTGCAAAGTATTAACCTTAAAACCTTGAATAAAGGATGCTAAATGACTACTATTGTTGGTTGTTTTTGTTTTTTAACCAGTTTTCTGGAGTATATGTGTAATTTAACAGCTGTAAACAGAAGTTGGTACCAGATTGCTCCATCATGATTTTTCCGTTTCTTGCAGTTGGAGGTGTCGCAGCTAGAGGGCAGCCTTCAGCAGCCAAAGGCTCAGTCGTCCATGTCTCCATACCTGGTGCCGGACACAGCTGCACTCTGTCAGCATTTAAACCTCATCCGACAGCTTGCCAAGAGTGGTTGCTTCATCATCATTATCCCACGGACAGGTTTCTACTGCTGCTCCTCCTCTTTCTTACCTCCAACCATGTTACACAAATGCTTTTTCCTCTCCTTGGTTAAAGTTTCTTTTGCATTTTGTTTGCCCCTGTCGTACATACATTGGTTCGTTCCACTAAAATCTCCGTCTGGTTCCTGTACAGATGGTCTTTTCACCTGTTTGTTTACTGAGGTTGTAACTTTGGTTTTGTAGTAATTGATGGACTTGACCGCTTGAAGAAGGAAAATGCTGGTGCACGAGATGGCATTCGTTTCCTAGAATCGGAATTTCGCAAAGGCAACAGGTGGGTAAAAATAAAGACACGGGAGCTCAGATTTTTATTTTGTCCTGTTAAAAGTTTTTCCTTGCCAATGTGCTAACCTGGTGGTTCAGGCTCTGGGTTTCTGCCTCTGTGAAGCACCTAGAGACAATTTTTATTGTAAAAGGCGCTATACAAATAAAATTGAATTGACCTGAATTGTTTTTTCATATTTGTCCCAATGACTCCCATCAGAGAACTTGTGGTGCCACAGTAAATATTCAATTCAATTCAATTCAAAAAACTTTATTTGTCCCCAAGGGACAATTCAAAGCACACAGAGCAGCAATAATAACAGTAAATAAAGTGTCAGCAGTTAATAAAAAAGTAATAAAAACAATAGCAATGTGGAATGTCTTATAAACATCCCTCCCGCAGGTACATTCGCTGCCAGAAGGAGTCGGGTCGAAGTTTTGAAAGAGACAAATTGAAACGTCAGGACATGGAGGCCTGGTAAACTGTCCTCAGCGTCCACCGTCACCTCCGTTTCTTTTTGAGACTACGTTGTGGTTGAGCATTATTTCTCATGTCGGCTGTCCACTCTTCTGTCTTTGCAAGGCATTTATGGAAGATGGTGGACAGTTGTCGTCAGCTGATCACCGTCTCTCAGAGCAATGGAGACGACGACACGGCTGGCATGGTGACTATTCTCACTGCTCACCAAGTGGAGCAACTATGCTCGCAATCCACTGCAATGAAGGTTTGTTACTTTCTTACATATACCATGTTTATGGAATTAGTGTTAGGATTTTTTCTTTAAGAGATTTTTTTGCTTAATTTTTATGCATATTAAACTAAACAGTCAGTGCAGTGTATAGAGCAGCTTGTGCTTCCTTTTTTTAATTGCTTTTTCACTTCTTTAGCAGCTTTTAAGCAACCAAATGGTTTACAGCTGTCAATCATTTAATGGAAATATGAAATAAAGACCTGCTTGGCTGTTGCACTTTTCCTTATCATTATAGCCCTGAAACTTTCCTTTGGGGGTTATTGAAACTTCAAATGGCTACGTTTGCTAGGTTTACGCAAGTAGAAATAGAAGATGCGCTTTTATTGACCAAACAAGGGGAAATTGTGTTTTTACACACTCTCGAATGTTTTTGCCCTGCAGTCAGCGATCCAGGCAGTGTGCTCGGCAGGCATGGAGCTGAAAAACATCAAGGAGTTCTATCGGCAGTGGAAGGAGATCGGCTGAGAGTTGAAACGGGGCTAACCGCTGATCAATCACACCACTTGCTGCTTCTCTCTCTCTCTCTCTCTCTGTCCCTCTCTCTCTCTCTCTCTCTCTCTTTCTCCTTCCCTCCAACTCTTATACTCTGTGTATCTGCATCTCCAAAGGCCAATTCAGAGCTGAATCAAGAAAGGAGTTACAAACTTAGAGGGATAAAACGTTTTACAGTGGCGTTGGGAAAAAAAGAGAGAAAAGCAAGCAAAATAGCTAATCTCCCACTCACTTTCATTCCTCAACCTAAAGAATGACCCCCAAAGGTCAAGGTGTGGGAATACTGGGAGAATGCTACAGCAGTTTTTGATGTGCTTCTGGTGCACATCCCAACCAGTAATACACTGTATATGTTAGCAAATGTGTACATACCTGTGGAGAGAGAGTGCACACACTCATACACACACTCAGATGAAATTACATAGCTAATTAGTGCAGTGGTTTGGTTTTCCATTCCATCCCTCCATTACCTGTCTGCCTATGCTGGACAAACTGGGTAATGTGCTGGTCTGGTAGGGTTATTTTGGATGGTTACCAGCATATGATGATAAATTCAAGATGATGACTCACTCTGTCTGGCAGAAACTGCCTCTGGGAAGGACTGAGGAAGACGAGCATTATGCGTAAAAAAGGATCGGTTTTCTTTCCTCTGTGGCTTATTTTATTTTGTTATTTGTGGTGTATTTTCTGATAAGCGACGTTATGAGAAGATCAAGGACATTTTGTTGGAAGGAGTATAGAGGCGTAGTTGCTGATTTGCCTTGTTTTGTTGCTAGTCAGGGGGGTGCAGAAGAGAGCAGGGCAGCTAAATTTCCCAGAGGGCTGTGGGTTGCTTGGACTCCTGGGAAGTCCAACAAATGTGTCCAGTCTACATCAGCATTTTCATAGTGACTGCCCCACTATGCAGTGCACAAGGAAATCACTGTGTGTGGCCATACATTGAAAAATAAAAAGAATCTCAAAAGGTGATGCTTTCTTGAGTTCTGTTTGTGCCAGTTTAGATGAGTTAATATATTAATGCCCAAACCATCCACTTTTCCATTTATTTAGACAGAAAAGTGACTGAGAATAGTCTTGGAATGGATGTAACACATGTCCTTTGTGTTGGCTGTTGGCAGCTGTGGTAAAACAACCAGCCATTATAGGGACATGGCAGCGGAAGAACTGTCCACTGTTGGAACCACTGTGGAACTTCGTACATGCCTTCAAACTGAAGTTATCAGGCTACACCTCTGAGGGAGTCAAACATTTACCTGTTTTGTCCTCTGGATGCTTTTATTTGTAGGTTAAAATATTACCATCAAGGAACATTAACAAGAGCTCCTGTTTTATAAAGACACTGAATAAACGTGAGCAAAACATGAGTATAATGAGCTCACATCATCCAGGGCCTCGCTCAGTCTGACAAACATGAACAGACCTTGACCTCAGATTTTACTGAAATCAAACACATCTTCCAGCAATCGAACATCTCTGCAGAGACCCGGAAATGGCTGCCCACGACGGTCCTGATCCAGTTTAGCAGGATCTGAGCGTCTGCAGAGAAGAACGGAGGAACAGTGTTAACAAAAACAAGAAGAGTGGAGGCTGTAAATGAAGGTCCTTCAAGTCGCTACATCATCTCCTCAAACTTTTTAACTGGGCTTAGAAAGTTTGGAAAAGCGGCCACGACCACTGCAAAAAGTAAAGTAATCCCCGTTACTGGTACTATACGCAATAGATAGACATTATGCCTGACTTTTAATCGGTGTTGGTCAACACGTTAGCCCGTGCGTATAAAGGCGTAGAGTAAATTTCTTTAGGACGGACGTTGGTTTATCGTTAACATCCTGGTTTAAAGCCTGAAAAAACACAAACGCGCCGGGGCGCCTCACCATGGCTTTGCAGCCAAAGCGGAAGTCTGCCGGACTGACGGCTCGTGCTGGTGTTGCTGGTGCTCCACGTGAGCGCCGAGCAGCGCTTCCTACTGGCTCGCGCGGGACAAGGGAACGAGGCGGGGTAGGCCCGAGACAACCCCCCCCTCCCCCCCGCCCCACCCAAAAAAGCCACAGGAGCAGCGTGTGTTGGTGTCCAAGCGGGGGCAGAGGATCGGGAACTGGGCTACGCATGTCAGAGGCGCGGGGTAAGTGGAAAAAGCACCCTCCAGAGTTTGCGTTTGAAAAGATTTAGCGTTTCATCAACACGTGCCTTCGTCAAGTTTTGCCTCTTTGTCTGCCGCTAGTGTGTTATTTGTCTCTCGGTGAACGGCTGCTTTGTGCCTTGTTGTTGTAGAGATGACATTGTTGAGCAACGGTGAAAAGTATGAGAGAAAACAGGGTGGAATATACTGAGATATTCCGAGAGCTTCTGAGAATCAGTTGCATGTGACCCGGGCTGTTTTTCTGCACGCTTTCTCTCCCAACTTGATGCCGTTTTGGATTTTCCCGTGTTTTGTAACACGGATTGTTTTAATTCGTACAACTCATACGGTGCAAGAAAGAGGAGTGGGTGTTTGCGAGTGACACATCTTTGCAGTTAATAGTTTGCAAGGATCCAGCCTTGTCAGCTTTTATAGGTATTTTAAGTGTTTTATTTGTTTTTCAGTTTTAGGCCTATTTGTTTTTGATCGGTAATTGGGCCATGCAGTCAGAAAAATTCAAATTACAACTGCAAACTTACTTTCCCTCCCTACATGATATTTTTCTATTAATCTTACTAAATATTTTACATTCAGATTTTCTCTAAACAAACACGCTTTTTCTTTTAAATTTTACATATTGATTATCAGCAACAGAGAAACTAGTGTCTTGTATTTAGTTGCTGCTACATCTGCCGAGGGTTTTCTATTTATTCACTTTATCTATGGACAATTAATTGCTAACTCTGAAAGGAAAAACGTTAAATTATTGTGTACAAGAAAATGGTGGAAGTTAAGAGAGTATCAAGTGTCGGGCTGGAAGACGCTGAGTGCGCTGCAGCACCCCCTGATGGCAGATAATACCGCACAAACTGAACTAGTTTGTTAAATCTTTAGTAGCTTTTTAACTCCTTAACATTCACATTTACCATGCACCAGCAAAATGACAAGCCCAATAAATATGTTATGTTAATGAAAGAAGAACGACAAATGTGTGTTGCGACCAACGGCTTGTAAAATATGTTTTAACTGGGTTTGTTAAAAAGAGACACTTTTTACAGGCAGAAAACTACGAGTGTTCTGTTTTACAAGCAGGTTAAGACCAGAGAATCTTTTTCAAATATTTGAGGGGCTTTTACCAGGGTGTAGTTATGAGAGGCTGTTAAAAAAACATTTTCTATAGGATTCAGATAATAGTGATAATTTTTACGGTCAGAATAGCTGAATTAGCGTATTTCCTGGTTAAATACAGGGAGCAGCGACACAGTAAGCTCACTTTTTCTAGATGAAGCGAATTGTAATATCTAAAATGATGAATAATTCAATATAATGAATGGTGTATTGGGAAACAGTAAATGTGTAGGTATATACTGCATATGTTGATCTGTGCTGTGGTCTGGTCAAACATTCGGGACTAACATTACTATTAATATTAACCTTAAACATTTATTTTACTGTGAAATAATGTCAGTATAGCATTGAGATTCCCCATGAGTAGCTGTTGGACGTGGCTGTGGAGAGGAGTGTCTAGGTCTCACTGCTGAAGCTGCTGTCTTATGATCTAGAGACGGATTACTAGATTTCCTGGTACGAGAAAACACATGGAGGTATCATCTGCAACAAGCACTGACAGAGGTACACCAGTACATGAAAGACACGAGATGTAATCAAAAATGTGGCAGATCAGATAGGAAGAAAAACGAACTAACCCGAAAGCAGTACCACCTTCTCACACACATTAGAAGGAAAATTCATCTGACCATCCAACGATGGTCCTGGAGCACTTGAGCGGCCCTCCCTCCCCACCCCCCAACACAACAAAGAAAAAGACAAAAAAAGGGTCCAGTTCTTCCAGTTCATGCCCGGTTTAGTAGTAATTATCCAGATAGAACCCGTTCTCTTTGAGGTTCTTGAAGCAGGTCCCGCAGCAGTTCAAGGGGGACTCGCCAGATCAAACTGATTGATCTCCAAGCAGATGCGGCCCTGAAGGAGCTACCCAGTGGAACTGACCCAGCAGGACTAGCTACAGCTCAGTTCCCTCACGAAGCAACAGACAGTAGGCGAGCGGGCTTTAAGAGCTCAACGCGGAGGGGAGAAACTGTGAAATAGAATATAATAGAAGTACTTTATTGATCCCAGACATGGGGAATTGACTTGTCCCAGCAGCATCGTCAGTATTACCATATTTACAATATATTTACAGTATAATAGTGTGCAATATCAGTGCAATGAGGATATGACTGCAATATTCAATAAATAATTATGACAATGTGCCACAAGAAAGTACTGATGGAGCCCATCACAGCACCAGGGCTGTGAGTCTCCGTCAGACGGACTTATTGAACAGGGTTGTTGCACTGGGCAGGAAAGATTTCCTGTGTCTGTCTTTGTGGCAGCGGAGCTGAATCAGTCCGTTTGAGAAGGAGCTCCGCTGCCTGTCCAGGAGTGGGTGGAGAGGCTGGTCCGGGTCAATAAAAGTGTTTAGCTGTTAATATTATTTAACTAGACAATTCCACAGAAATTGTGACAGTGTGCCTCCACTCTGGCCCGTCCCTGCCCACCCACCATACAAATTTGGGATTTTGGTTTTGCTTATGGGGACATTTTTTTAGTTTTTTTGGAAATTTCTCTGGGCCCGTTTGACCGAGGGCCTCCAAATTGCTCCTAAAACTTCACACACATGACCACCTTCCATACGGCGCGTACTTATTCCCATTTTTGTGTCTGGCCTGCTAGGATAGTAACCTGTGCGCCTGGGAGGCACAGGACGAGATTTGTATAAGACCTAATACAGAAAAGTTGGTTGAGACTGTTCAGACAAGATGTGAGATGGTTGTGAACTCAACCCCAAATAAGACATTTTGATGTTCTGGACCTTTGCTGTAATAATCTTTGTCTTACTGGACTTTTTTCAATTTTAGTTGCATAACACTGAACTGGGAGCAGCAGGAGCACAAGGAGATTTAGAAGAGAGAGCAGATTTAGGCGCACAAGGAGATTTAAGGCACAAGAAGCATGAGACCATTAGAAAGCTTGGGAGAACTAGGAACTCTAGAGGAACTAGAAACAACCAGGTTCACCTCATTAATAACATACAGATCAAACCACAACAGAGGTGCTGTACAATAATTAATAATTAAAATGTGAGAAAATACGTTTAGGAAAGAATAGAATAGAAATACTTTATGGATCCCACACATGGGGAATTATTTTGCCACAGCAGCCAAAAACAGCACCAAAACACAACAAGTTAGAAATATAATAAAGTCTATAAAAGTGATCACAGTGTAGCAAATTAAGAGCAGAGTGATTATTTCAAAAACTATGACTTTAACGGGGATGTGCAAGTTGAGTTGACTGTGCAGATTGTATGAAATGACCATGAAAAAATAACAACCTAAAACTATTTAACAGTGCAGTAACCTTAAATTAACAATTAAAAATGTAGAATCAAATAGCAACTTAAATTATTTTAAAGAATCAGAATCAGAAGCCTTTATTGTCATTGTACAAGAATACAACGAAATTATAGCAGTCTGGAAGTGGTGTTACTCCAAATCTAAATAAATAAAAAAAGTGTGTACAAATAGAATGATACTTGTAAAAAATTGAATATAATACAAAGGTGCTGCAGTAGAAAATAAATATTTCAAGAGCGACAGAGCTAATTGATTGTTATTGCACACAGTATTGCACATGGAGACAGTTATTGCACATGGAGAAGTGGAGTTCAGCTGCACAGTGCAGTATGTTGAGGTGTATGTGTGTGTTCAGAATGGTGATGGCTTGAGGAAAGAAGCTGTTCCTGAGTCTGTCTGTCCTGGTTCTTATAGACCTGTACCGCCTGCCAAACGGGGAAGGCAGGGTGGGTGCAGTCACTGGTGATACCAGCCGCTCTGTTGAGGCAGCGAGACAGGTAAATGTCCTTCAGGGAGGGGAGAGGGCAGCCAGTGATACAAAATACATATTCAAATTGCTCAGTCTGTGTTAAAAGCCAGTGAGTAAAGATGGGCTTTAACAGCAGCAGAGAGGCTGATTTGACTCATTCCACAGTTTGGGGTCTGCAGAGGAGAAAAGCTGGATCCTCCTCTAACTTCCACAGTCTCACCGACGACGCTTTCCCTGATGTCTCCCTGATGCAATGAACTGTCTGGTACAACTCCAGTTTGCAGATGGAGGATAAAATATGTTTAAAAGAAAAAACACAGTAGGAATGAAGCTACCCTCTTGTATTCCCCTTACAGGTAGTCGTTGTCTGGTACAGTCTTCCTGGTTGGCATTTTTGATGGGATGACCAGACTCTGGTCTTGCTAGACTCGTATTTCTGCTTCTGTTTGCTGAGTAAATACCCTCATCTGTCTGTCTGTTTGTCTGTCTGTCCTCTCAGCCCCTGTTTAGGAATGTGACACAGTAAAGAAGCCTATTAGTAACCTACTAAAACACATTTTATACTTTGCTTGCTGTTGGAATACTATTGCACACTTCCCCTCTAGATAGGAACAAAGAAAATGTGTGAGTTATTTTCTTGATTGCTTCATTTCTACGTGCACAGCTGAAAATGAGTTGTGACATTATACATGTTGAAAGGACAGCCTACAACCCTTTCTAATGGATGAAGGACGTTCTGTCACATACCTTCTTGTGGTGTTGTGCGAGCAGCCACAGGCATCGGTGTGACACTGCCACACGTTCTCAACACTGACGTCTGCGTTAGTCTCGCACAGCAACAATTCCCGATTGTTCTCCATCGCCTCCGTTCAACAAAGACACCGCTTGTCTGGAGCCACAGACGCTTTACCGCTCGTGCACTGGTGCTGTATTTCAGATTTATTGGCCCTCAATTATCAATCTTGCGTAGAGGTCTGAGTGCAGGAGTCATGGTACGAAAAGACGCACGTGTGATTCATAAAAAATTTGTATATAGCCAATTCCAGCATACGAATCAGCGGGTCTTGATAAACTGATCATCATTAACATGTTCCGCCCTTAAATGAGCCTGTTTCTGCTCGTCCACGGCGGAGCGCGTCCAGAGCGCCGCTGCTCTGTGGCAGGTTCGCCAGTTCTTAGATATCCTGTCAATGACCATGAAAAAAAAACCAGAAAACATTTACTTCGACAAAAAGGACAAGATTGCTTAAAAAAAACAAACAAACAAAAGGGAATTAAGTCAGAAAAACATAACAAATAATTACAGCAAAACTTCTGAGCCTCTTTCTGGATTAAATCGTCAAATTTTTGTCAATTTTTTTCCTCCATTTTGGTCATACTTTGCTTTTTAATCTTATTTACCATTGATCAATGAGTCTTTGATGCTGGGCAGCGTCACTGCCACCTACCGGGCTGGGTCGGGATTGCAGGGTAATATGCCTTTACTGTTGCTCGAGTCATTCTGTTTTCTTCCTAGTCATTAATAAATATAAAACTCTCCCTGGTTGTTTGTTGATTGTACTGTGCCCTGAATAATTAACTTAATTGTGAACTAGAAAAGCACATGGAGAACACAGACCTCAGTCAAAGTCCCTCCGGAATCCAGAAAATCACCGAAATTTAATTAGAAGAGATAAGTGAGGTGTTGTCTGTAGGCGATGGTTCAGGTAGCCAACGTTGTGATTGTTTGCAGGTACTTCCTGTGGCGGTTCTCCATCCTCTGCTCCACTCTGAACTTCCTCCTCCTACACCGAAAAACAAACCAAACATGAATTTTTCAAGAAAAAAACGCTTTAATCTGTATGGAATATGTGGCTGCCTGTGTTTAATGACCAGTTTGAGGTTTGTTTAATTGTTCTTTTTACATTTTTTCTGATTTTGCTTTGCTGAGTCCACACTGACTCTAACTTGCGTCTACGATGTCTGACCTGAGTGAGTTTTGGACGGCTCGTACGCTCACGTCCAGACTGATGAATGCTGAGCCTGGAGTGAAAACGGCCGTGCGCGCAGTTTTCTGCCGTACGTGCGGTTGATAAATGAGGGCCTGTGTGTGTTCCTGCAGTCTTTCAGGTGTGGCGGGGGATCGGCGCTGGCAGTGGTGTCGGAGGTGGGTGGAGCCAGGGCTGGACACGCTGCCTGCAATGGGACAGTGGTGGAAGGAAGGCTGAGGTCCGGATCTTCAACTATCCGGTGTGGCTAGTCCGCTGCCGTGGAGGTCAGGCCAAGCTCGTCGAAGTTTATCAGAAGGGGAGAGGTGCCATCAGGCTGCCCACAGACATGCTCAGCATCAGGCTTCCCCAGCTCTTAGACATCCACCAGGTCCCCAAGGTGAGACTGATGCTCAGGAGCAGGCCGTCAGGCTAGTGTCCTGGCTCCTGTCAGCTCCTTGGTTTCCACTGGGACAAGTCAACACAAGAGATTTTGCTTTTTATTAATTGTATGTGACAAGTAAATATATGAACTAAATAAAATGTGTAGGTGGAAATACACTGATTCCACCAATCAGAGATTAAGTGATCTGCATCCATCGAAGACCCCGCTCACGTCTATAAGAAGCATCAGTCCAACTTTATTCAGGCTCAAAACATCCCGCTAACCAGCCGTTAAAGAAAATGATCTGTGCTAATAAATTAAACACCATCCATCCATCTTCTACCGCTTATCCGGGGTCGGGTCGCGGGGGCCTAAGCAGGGAAGCCCAGACTTCCCTCTCCCCAGCCACTTTGTCCAGCTCTTCCGGGGGGATCCCGAGGCGTTCCCAGGCCAGCCGAGAGACATAGTCCCTCCAGCGTGTGCTGGGTCTTCCTCCTACCGGAGGGACGCGCCCTGAACACCCTGAAATTAAACACGTCACGTCATAACAGTGATGTGTGCAGCTTCATTTTAATTACCTACCAGTTTTTCCACTGTTGCAGAACCACCTGAAGGGCCACCTCAACAACGTATCATCGGGTAAACTTTGACTACCTATACCAAATATGATCAAAATGGAATAAAATACAATAAAAGATTCTAATCTTTAGTATAACTGTACTCTGTGTAAAATATCAGCTGCATTACTGGGGTCAGTTCACTTTTGAAGGTAGATAATGACTGAATAGAAGCTGGGTGAATGTTAAACAGAATGTATTTATGAAACTTTTTTTTTTTTACCACTCAAATTACATTAAGAGTAAAATCCTTCACATTCACTCTCACATACGGCTGTCAGAAAAGCCTATTTTCTGGAGGTAATCTGGGCTTTAGTGTCTTCCTCAAGGACCCGACCAACGACTGTTCAGGGTTTACAAGCAACTGAGGAGAAATATTGAATTTTTTGTTAATCTGGCAAATGTTTTGAAGGTTGACCAGATTGCTCATCTGGAGGGCTGTTTGGTTCTCAGGTGTTCAGGGAGGACTGCATTATCTCTGGGTACCGTGACCCTCACAGCTCAGCCCTGGACTGTCTCCTCAGCAGCTTTCAGATGAACAACGAGACGCTCAACATCTGGACCCACTTCCTGCCAACATGGTCTGAGAAACCTTTTACACCACTTTTTAATTTGCATAGTTCTTAAAATCAGCCACCACTTTTTTGTTACATTTACTGTACTTTAGTAACGGCAAACTATTAAAACGGCTAAATGAATGCTAATTTTGTATTGTGATAAGTTAACATTCATAAAATGTGGCATTCTTTGGTGCAATGATGACAGCAAAACATTTACTTCGACAAAAAGGACAAGATTGCTTAAAAAAAACAAACAAACAAAAGGGAATTAAGTCAGAAAAACAGGAATAATTACAGCAAAACTTCTGAGCCTCTTTCTGGATTAAATCTTCAAATTTTTGTCAATTTTTTTCCTCCATTTTGGTCATACTTTGCTTTTTAATCTTATTTACCATTGATCAATGAGTCTTTGATGCTGGGCAGCGTCACTGCCACCTACCGGGCTGGGTCGGGATTGCAGGGTAATATGCCTTTACTGTTGCTCGAGTCATTCTGTTTTCTTCCTAGTCATTAATAAATATAAAACTCTCCCTGGTTGTTTGTTGATTGTACTGTGCCCTGAATAATTAACTTAGAACTAGAAAAGCACACGGAGAACACAGACCTCAGTCAAAGTCCCTCCGGAATCCAGAAAATCACCGAAATTTAATTGGAAGAGATAAGTGAGGTGTTTTCTATAGGTGATGGTTCAGGTAGCCAACGTTGTGATTGTTTGCAGGTACTTCCTGTGGCGGTTCTCCATCCTCTGCTCCACTCTGAACTTCCTCGCGGACAGCTACACCTGGCCCCTGCTGGTGTACATGCTGCTCATCTGCGTCTACCCCTTCACCTCCAGCTGTGCACACACCTTCAGCACCATGTCCCCAGAGTCTCGCCACATCTGCTATTTCTTTGATTACGGAGCACTCAGCCTCTACAGTCTCGGTAAGGTTCCGTACACACGCTCAGACTGTTCGTTTGGCTTTCATTTAAATTCTTCTCATTCTTTTCGGATTGTCTGAGACCAGCGATGCTAATGCAATTTTTTTTTTTTATCATACGTGCCTGATATGTTGCTTTGGTCTTAGGCTGGAGGAAATTGCGCCTATATAATCCTGAATTCTTTTTTTCTCTCTCTGTTTATTCTGTGTGCCACGGATATTCAACATTTTTTGCTTTATAACCCTAAAACGAGTCACTGTGTGGGTGTGTCAGGACACTGCTCAGAAGAGCACGGCCCTGCTCAGGGGTAAGACGTGCTTTACAGAAGCTGGATGGATGGATGGATGGATGGATCGTCTCACTGCTGCTGCCTCCATCATCGTCTTAATACCTTAAAAATATAACTATATGAGCACTTTTGACCAGGCAAAGATCTCATTGTATTGCATTAACTTCTGCTCTAACTCAAGATAAAATGGCTCTGTTTCTACTTTTGTCCGTTCATTCAGGCTGTGCCATAAGCTATGGGTACTACAGCATCCCCGACAGCTGGGTGAACAGCTGGCTGCAGCAAAACTTTGTCATCATCGGCATCGGAAACTCGTTATTCTGCACCAGTCTGTCCTGCTACTCTCGGTGAGGGCCTGTTAAATCTTTTCTGCAGCCGTTTAACTGTGATTGAGATGTAGCACCAGTAAGAAACGAACAAATGGTAGCACACCAGTGGAGAATTTCCTATATATGTCTGACCTTTATGGCCCTATAGGAAGGTCAGAGATGATCTGTGCTCCTTGCAGCCTGTTTGACTGATGTGTTTGCAGCTCAGACTGATTGTATTTTCCTGATTTGCTGGATTATTTATTTTCCATCCAGATGCAGATCTCTGGGCAAATCCCCAAACGTATATTTTCACCGCTGTAACCCCAGTCTAGCCACGCCAGTGTTCAGCCTCTGACGTTTTCCAGTATCTGCGGCTACTTTTGTCTCTGCAGGTTCCTGGAGCAGCAGTTCCCACAGAGGAGTAAATTTCTGCGGACCACAGCGTTTGTGCTTCCGTTTTTGTTTGACTCCGTGCCTCTGTTTTACAGGGTGAGTGTGGGCAGTCAGCACATCCGACTTTGCGCCGAGAACTGTTTTACTCTCACCAATTTAAGACAGTTTATTCTCATTTGTCTTCTGTATTTTGCTGTAGCATTGGGCTGTGTTTAGGGAGCCCACTGGAACCAGATTTAAATGTTGTTTCTTAAATGTATTTAAACAAAAACAATTGTATTAAGGTCATAAACATACCGTATTTTTCAGACTATAAGTCGCACCGGAGTATAAGTCGCATTTGTGTTTATTTACATTTACATTTACATTTAATCTGGAAAGGCAAGGTATAATAATAAGGTGTGATAACATAACACATTAACAAGTTATTCAGCTACACAATAGCATAAAGAACATACGTGGGAGGCTGAAAAGGCAGAGTTAACATAACAAGCTCGCGACTCCAACAAGCTAGCTACTGGTTAGCAAGTTTAGCTAAACCTCCATCTGATTCCACATCACTGAATTCTTCATCCTCGGTGAAGAGGAGTTTCTTTTGGGGTCATTTGTGTTCAGTCTTTCTCAGTTGTCTAAGTTAATGTTTAAATTGATTTCCAGTGGTACAGGAGTAGCACATACTGGTAGTTGCCACAAGCCTAGAGCGCCCTCTCGCAGCTGTAGGTAATATTTACTCCTTGGTCACGTCGCTCAGTGTGAATTAACATGGAAGATCATGTGAAATTGCATATTTTAATATATATAAGTCGCGCCTGAGTATAAGTCGCAGGACCAGCCAAACTATGAAAAAAGGTGCGACTTATAGTCTGGAAAATACGGCAATTAAATGAAACCACATACAGTCGTCTTCTGTCTTTCTGCACTGATCAGCTCCGTGGTTGCTGACAGTAACGTTATTTAGCCAGTGAAACTTTAAGAACCGCAGCGTGTAAACGTGTTCTGCAGGTTCTCCTGCGCTGTTGCGGTATTTACGGCCCCAGCGATGCCTTGTCCAGCCACTGTTACCACCTCCTCTTCGCCTTCCTCACTTGTTTCCTGTTTACCGCCCGCCTCCCTGAGCGCTTGGCCCCCGGGCGCTTCGACTACTTTGGTATGTTCTTGTTGGCTTCCAGAAGAATCTGATTGGTTTATCTCTGCACAGAAATCCACATCCTCCAGTGCTGTGTCCATGCTGACCTTTGGAAGAAAACAATAGCGTGGTTACAAAAGGCTTTACACGGAACGTACAGTTTATGTTGGATCTAAACATGTGCAGAGGAAGCGCTGCTGTGCTCAGGAGAGCTTTTTTAGTAACGTTATCAAAAAGACTCTACAGTTGTGTTTGAGCATTTCACAATCTGCTGCATGCAATTGATAAACATCATCACAGACGTTTACTATCATTAACAGCAGTCGTAAAACATATTTCTGCTGACTTTTATTTTGACCTGGACGTTTTATTGAAGGGAAATTCCTTAAAAACCTGAAATCACAGTCCCGCAAATTGGAAATCAGTGATCACTTTTTCTCTTCATTCGCTAACGAATCCATACAAAACGATTGCAGGTGTGTATCGGTTCCTTAAATTGTAAAAAAGTGACAGAGTGTACACGTTTTCTCAGCGGCAGAACAGCAGATTTTGGGGGATTTCGGAGCAGGGGTGAGAACAGATGAGACGATTCCTCCATCTTGGAGTGGTGAACAGCTGTTTGCAGGCTGTCGCACGTTTCGAACGCAGAGTGACTTTGTCTCACAGGCCACAGCCACCAGCTCTTCCACATCAGCGCTGTGGTGGGGACACACTTCCAGATGGAGGCCGTCATAACCGACATGATGTCTCGGAAAGCCGCGCTGGTCGCCCACGGGGTGCTGCCGTCCTTCCTGGGGACCATGGGGGCTCTCCTCCTCAGCCTCTTCCTCAACCTGAGCATCATTGGAATTTTCAGCGCCCTGTTGCTGTGGAAACGCTGCCACCCGTTCTGTCCGAAGACGCAGTGAAAGCTCTGAACGGCTGAGGTTTGCAAAGGAAGGGTGTGGGGTTTTTTGGGTTTTTTTGTCCGTCTTTGCAGCAGATGTTTTTGACCTCTTCCACAAGGTCACTTGTTTAACAGCAGTAAAATGTGTCATTGGGAGATGATGCACGGTGCTAAGCATTGCAGTAGCAACATGTGGAGTTGTTATCTGTCTCCTTTATGCCGTTAACAGATCAGCTGAGGACCCAGAGCCTTTTTTCTCTGTGTAATTTATGTTGAAGGTTCTTCAAAGTGCCTTTAACAAAGGCTCTGAGTTGCAGGAAGCGTTCTCTAACAGCTCACACCAGTGCCTTATTCCACACCTTTCACCACTGTGAACTTCAACCCAGCATTAACTAGACCAGAATGTTATTTACGACTGTGTTTTTTTTTTTTTTTTTTCTGTTGAAGGCAGTCTTCAGCTTAATAATACACACTCAGTCCGGCAAACATGCCACTCCTGTATTTCCAACCCTGCCTTCTAATTCCCTTGTTTATTATGAACTCACCATTTTCTCCCAGCTGGAAAAAACAAAAAAAAAAAAAAAGATCTGCATGGAAGTCATTACCTTAATGATCCATCCATGCAGATTTTTTTTCTCTGCACCTATTTTATGACTTAGTTTCCATGGCAACACTTTTGTATTGTTCCTTCAAGGTTCCAGCTCTTGGGGTTTATAATGAGTATTAGTTGAGTTCTAGACATACAGGGAGAAAGGGTACAGTGTGTGTCTCTATCTGTTGTCTAATATTACTAATACAGTTTTCTCTCTCACCTGAAATATTTGTCTAAATTGTGTAACAATACGACTTTAAATAAGAACTAAATCTTTCCTGGGTTAGTTGTTCCGGCGGTGGGTAATAAAAGGAGAGTTACACTGTTTGTCTCTGACTGTAATTTATCCCTTAAAGTATTCAGCGTGCTAATTAAAAATGCCCACTTTTAGCTTCATGTGCTTCCATTATAGAATATAGAATCCAATCAGGGTTCCGAAAATGAACAACACATAAACACTATCCCGGCAGACGTTAGGACTCTTCTCCAAAAGGAAAAACCTGCTGTGCCTCCTGGGTTGTATAATCCTTTTAGAATAAAACAAATATTTGTAGTGTAATCCCTGTAATCCAACACCAGATAAACAAGATTAAACTGAGTCTGGCCGAGTTTGAGATAACACACATACCAAATAAACATGCCATGTATTTAATTTAATTAGAATCTTTTTCTGAAAGTAATTTTACTTTAAAAGAAACCAATCAATGTTGATCCTCAAATGAAAAAGAATGTACCACATCTGAAGTTGTTGAAGCTTTATTTAAAGTTTAAACTCATTTTGAATTATATCATATAAATGTGGTGATTGTGATACATGAACATAACAACGATGATATCCAGGAACGTGCATAATTGAGGGAAATAAAAAAAGAAAAAATAAAAGAAACCATCTTATTTGTAGTTTGCCGGTTGCGGCGATCCTACAGTTAGATTAACAGTTATGAATATGGCCAGCAGGGGGCAGCAATGGCACATAAATATCATTAAAAAGCAAGTCTTCCTCTCCGGGGACGAATATAAGAATATTCATCTACACCTTCTGATTTCTTCACAGTTTTTGAGCTTTATTTTTGAGATTTACCAAATTGCTGCCAACAAAATACAAATGCTAACGTTTTTCTGGAGCATATATTAGAATGATGACAAATATAGAATGATTAGTGAATCTTTTGGCTGTATTTGAAGTTTGGCCCAGCTTCCAAATTAACATTAAACTAGCATGAACGTGCTAAAAAAAAACTGGGTTTATTTAAACAATTTGTTTCTCAGCCTTTTTGATTTATTGTTTAGTGTTTACTTTTCTTTTGCAGTAATTAATTTCTGCTGGTGTTGTCAAATCCACAGTGTGTGTTATTGTCATTTAAATCAAAGCAGGTAGAAAAGGATGATAGCTGGACCTGCAATCGATCGCAGAGGCTGCGCGTCCTTTATTTGAATCTCTTTTTTTTTTTATTATTTCAATGCAGACAATATACAAATTGCTTACATAGGATAAAGACTACAGAGAAGCTACATGTAGCAACAGACGTCACACAGATATACATTTTTTTTTCATCCCTCTGAATTTGGTTAAACAGACAGTTCAAGTGTAATATTAAACAATCTGTCTCCATCTCTACTCTTGTTGTAAACAGTTCAGACAATAAATATTAAAATAAAATATATATGTGTTTAGTGAGAGCTCAAATGAAAGGACAAAAGAGCGTTTTGTGGTATATGCGAGTCCCTTTTCCACTCCAGAAACATGCATACTGAATGGCCAAGAATACTTTTTTGGTTTCATGATGAAGTGTGTTTGTCCTTTATCGTTGCCTCCTGCTGTTTCATCCTGTTTGTTCATCTCCTCACTGCTTCAAGATCCAACATCTTTTTTTTTTTTTCTTTCTACAAGACATCTGCAGTGACCAAAATGTTCATGACATCACCGAAGGACACCTACAATATGCTGCTAACATCTCTTTTTCTTGTTTTTCTTTTTGTTGAAAAATACACGATACACTGTAATAACACATAGGAAACAACGATATTTTGAATGTACAGCATTGATGTTCTATATACATTTACTGAAAACCATTAAATAACCTCGCATATCAAAACGTTTCCAGCATCAGTGGTTCTTTCTTACAAAATGACCAGATGCGAAACTCAAATGTGGCTACTAGCTTTGCCTACAGAACTTCACTGATCTTTACGCTGACCTCAACGCTCGTCAAACCCGACTGCAGAGAAGCGCCTTGGTGGTTGTCTGGGGGGAAGCTCTGCAACGAAAGGCTGCTGAAGACTCTTGCTTCAGCACCGAGGCTGGAAAAGCAGACTGGAACATTTAGTGTAATTTCCCCTGAATGGGTGGAAAGAAGGATTCCACATCTGAAGCGTTGCTCCCTCGGAGCTTCCGCCTGTGGGCCTCTTCAGCCCAGGATGTCCAGGTAAACTGGGGGATTCTTGACCAGCGTCAGCAGGCAGCTGTGGATGTCTTTGATGACCATCCTCTGCTGGGGTTCTCTCTGCCAGCAGCCCTGCATCAGCACGTACACCTCTTTCGGGCACGTGCGCGGCCTTTCCAGTTCCCGTCCCTGCGTGATGCATTCAATGGCCTGTCAGGGTGAGAGGACCTATTAGCTTGATCCAGTGCAATTCAGTCACATTTCACCTGCAAACCGACTTTATTATGAGTCACTTCACCCTGAAAACCTTCGTGTTCTGCTTAAAGACTCTGCTGCTCACGTGCCGGCGATGCAGACATGTTCGCACACGTTTAGTCATTAGTCGTTCAAAGCCCATACGAAATTGTCCATGTGTTTCATTTATTAAAGGACGTTTTGAGTCTAATAAATGGCGAAACGTTGCTGTGTGGAGAGCAGACAATCAGGACTGTGGACTTTTATTTCGACAAAGACTTCAGCTCCAGCCTGATATTTCCCGACACACTCTCCAGAAACGGACTCTGGGGGTTAAATGCCCGGGTGTCGAATCACTGATGGAACAGAAAATATGCTGCTGAATTTTTAATGCCATTTTGCTGTGAACACCACAAATGACATTCCCTTCGTCATCCCGAGCCCCAGCAGGACCCTAAATGCTCGTCAAAACAACAAACAACGCTCATTCCGTATTTGTGAATAAACAACCATCTCTTCTACGCGTTCACGGAAATCATCGGACGCCCATTAGCGCAAAGCTGTGGGCGTGTGTTCGGATGCTAATGGTGTGATGATGAATGAGTTCACGCACGGGTGGTGCTCCCAGAGTAAATCGCTGTCAGGGAGCAGCGATTTCACAAGGATGCTGACACCACTGTTAACCTTTGCTCCTGTTTAATGAACACTAGAGGCGCGGAAGTTCTAGCTTAGCACCCCGCTGGCCCGTCAGTCAGTTCCGCAGCTCTGAAAGCATCCACAAACACCCAGCAGAGTCGCAGCGGGGCCCAGTTTAGGGACGATTGCTCTCCACTGCTCTGAGTTTAGGCATCGTACCAACCGACTCTCGCTGTGTCTTTTATTGGGACGAGACAGATTAGCCTAACGAGGTTAAAACTGGTCGGCCCGGGGCAAAAATGAGTTCCAATGAGATTAGGATTGAGTGCTTGTGAAAAGCGATCTACCCTCCTCTTGAAAGGAGAGAGAGATTTGGCTTGTAATAGCACCACTGTGCTCACAATGGAGTCCACACAAGGTGAAGAAGAGGGTCGACTTGACTGCCTTTGATTACTATTCGTGTCTTCAGTTTGGAGCGCGCATTACTGAAAACTGGATATTTTGTTCCTTCTACCACGACTGCGTCACTATGGATGAAATAAGTCTGACAACTGTAAGGAATGCTTTGATATCATGATGAATAAGTTGGAATTATGTAAGAAAGATCAGCGGAAACCCAAGTCATTTACTCACTGAGGACAAAATGAGGACAAAAATAGCAAAATGATGTCGGAACCTGAAGCACAAGTCCTAAAGTAGCCTCTCAGATGCTCCTGAGGGGACCACAGGTGCCTCCCCTCAGGTCTCCTCCCAGATCCAGGCTTTGTTGCGGTTGCAGGACCAAGACCAGTGCAGGGATGAGATGGTCTGACTGGATTACCTGTCTCTTCAACCTGTCTGGAAACATTTCTCTTTCCATTGGAAAGGACTTGTCGGCGCAGTAATAAAAAGCAAAAATCCATTTGGTAACTGCCGTGGTTTCATTTGTTGAGTCTTGCAGCTCAGATGTGATTACCTCCTGATTTCTGAGCTCTGACAGGAAATCTGAGCCTGGACTTTGTCCATAAACAGGTCTCATCTCTCTGTTGGCGGGTGGGAACATCTTCTCATCCAGAAGCTACTTTTCGAGTTCAAGAGGTCAACAAAGTCCAGTGTTCTTTAACCGAATCAAATGGCGGCTCCTCATTACAAAAAAAAAAAAATTAAAAACAAAATAAAAAGAAATGCATCTGTCCCTGTGAGTTTATTCAAGGGTTCATATGTGGTGAAAGTCATATTTGACCTGAATGAGATGCAACTGATGCTTGGAGGAGGTCATGGAGCAGCCTGACCGACCTGTGATGTCAGGTGTGTAAGGTGGGCTCTAACACACATACACACACACACACACACACACACACACACACACACACACACACTCTGCACCCACCTCACTGTTGGACAGTTGGTACCAAGGCTGTTTTCCATACGTGAAAATCTCCCAGAGGACCACGCCAAAGCTCCAGATGTCGCTCTCCGTGGTGAACTTCCTGTACATAATGCTCTCCGGGGGCATCCAGCGGATGGGCAGCATCGTGCGCCCGCCGACCTGAGAAAAGCAACGCGCGTTCAGGGTAGCTGGCCACTCCCGCAGCAGAGGGAACCTCTGTTCTTTGTGAAAACAGCTGGACTAATGTTGTCAAAGAAAACATCTGTAGCATGATCAGCTCATTCTGTGTGATGCACAAAACTGCAAAGTTACTGACTTTGTTAGAGATTAAACAGAGGTTTTTACACCTGGCCCGAATGACTTCACTGTCAAAAATATGAAAACGGGATGTAATGGAACTTACATCCTGATTTTGCTAGTTGCAGGTGTTAAGTCAGAGGTGGGCAAACTAAGGCCCGGGGGCCACATGTGGCCCGATGAACTATTGAATCCGGCCCGCAGAGCCTTCACCATCATTTCTCCAGAAGCCAAATGAAGAGGGTTGTCAGCTTGATTGGTTAGAAAAAGGTTCAGACCCGCCCCTTCAGCTAGCATGCTAAGGTGGGGCCAAACATCATTTGGAGCTTCATCATCCATCTCTAGTTGCACCAATTTACAGGCTCTTCAAGTCAACAGTGCATCAAGCAGGATTTTTAGCTAACCTCTGATCCTCAGAGGATCCCCCCCCAGCCGGCCCCTTCATCCCAGCGTGGCCCTTCAGGCTAAATAATGGCCCACCCCTGTGTTACGTTAATCATCACTCAGTTGTTGTACTCACTCTGTAGTAATCTGTGCTGTAGATGTCCCGGGACATGCCGAAGTCCCCGATTTTGACCACGAGGCGCTCCCCCACCAGACAGTTGCGAGTGGCCAGGTCCCGGTGGACAAAGTGCAGGGAAGCCAGGTAGACCATCCCCGAAGCGATCTGAGCAGCGATGTGAAGCATCTGCGGCAGCGTGAGCTGGCCCAGCGCCGCCATCTTTGACTCCTCCAGGATGTGAGCGTCAGGACCGTGAGCTCTGCCGCCAGGAACACCGGAAGACTTTCAGCTGCACACCTTTCCTCAAGATCTGTTATCACAGCTTAATAAGCCATTCTTTATGCAAACCCAGGGAGGGTTTAGGGAGGAATCTCTTGAGCTTCCTTGAAGAATAGAACATCTTATCCTGAGTATCCTAAGTTATTTTTATATGATCAACTGGAAATCCTGGATTAGCAAACTACTCTGACCTTTCGGTATGTTGGTTGGCATTATTATGGATTACCTCAATGACCCCAACATACAATCTACAGCTCACGTAAAAGAAACTATTTAACAGAAAACAGATGTGTGACTAAAAAAAAAACCCAAAAATCTACAGCCGATCTGCAACGTTGCTGTCCACAGACAGAGCGCACTGACTCCCAGCTGAGGCTCATAAACACCTACTCTCAGCCTAAATTAGCAAATCACAGATGTTTCTCCATCCATCCTAATATCTTTCCTATCCATGCTGCCCCCCCCCCCGACAGAGGAAGCTGTCTATACAGTCAGTATTAGTTTAAAGGGCAGGTGGCAGGGCAGGAAAGCAGCTGCATTATGGGGGCCCTCAGATGTTTCATCCATTCCGTCTGCTGGAAATGTAATTTCCACCCTTTGGTAGAGCACGTATGGAGGTCTTCCAATGGGCGACACCTGGCAGTGTCTCGTTTTTATCTCCGTCCATCTGTAAAGTCACTCCGTCACTGTGAGAGCAGACTTTGCAAACAGAAGGCATGGATGTGAGCAGCACGGCCCCTGGCCTGGAATATACTTTTTATCCCTCTAACACAGCATCAAGCAGTTCATGGATTTAGTTTAAGTCATTTACTAGTTAGCAGCTGCACGGGAAAAGGTTGCAGGATTGTAGCTCTGTTAAATTACTGATTGTTATTAAGTCCAAGAAAATGGCCAAAAAAGCTGAATCATTTTGATGGAAAAAAAGCAAAAACTTGAGGTTTCGTTCGTATTTTGGGGGCGTTTTTGCCTGAACGTACCTGAGGAACCGGTTGAGGTCTCCGTGCCTCATGTATTCGAACACCATGGCCAGCAGCTCGCCGTCGGTGCAGACGCCGTAGAAGCGCACGATGTGCTGGTGCTGGAGGACCGTCAGGAGCTCCGCCTCCCTCTGGAAGTCCTGCCGGGTCGACTCGTTGGCGTCTTTCAGAGTCTGGCCAGAAAAAACGCGTGCAAAGAAAAATAAACAGGATGTGAACGCACACACACACACACACACACACACACAAACACAAACTTTCTTCCATCACTCTTTTTAATAGTTACTTTGCTCAGAGGGATAAAACGGTTCTCTCATCAATCTACACCAGAGGTGGGCAAACTAAGGTCCGGGGGCCACATGTGGCCCGACGAACTATTTAATCCGGTCTGCAGAGCCTTCACAAAGATCTACACTCATTTCCTGAGAACGATGGAGAGAAAAGTAAATATTTTTGCAAATTTAGTCAAGAGAAAAACAAAAATAATGTGTTGTCATACTGTTTGGATCTGCTTTAACTGGAGTTTCGGGTTTGTCTAATGACTCTCATGTGTCTCACCTGTGGATTTAAGCCCACTGGATTTGTCAGCCTGTTTGGTCTGTACTGAACCAACCCGTGACCTTTCCGATCGGACCCATCCGGACTGTGAACCCAGCAGCTTTGGCAGCAGTCACTGCGCTTTTTGCTTTTTTTAATTTGAACATTTTAGCAGTTTTATACTTTTATTTATTTTACAAACTAAATAAAATTGTTTTAACCTGTAAATTGATGTGCTATATGTCCAGTATATTGCCAAAAGTACTGGAACGTTCCTCCAAAGAATGTAATCCAGGTGTTCCGATCGCTCCCATGAATTTTCAGTCCATTAATGACATTTCTACTAAATATTCTGGGGCCAACTGTTCATGTTATAAGAAAGGGAAGCAACTGCAACAGCGACTCAGCCATGACGGGGTCAGCTCCTTAATCTCGAGGAGGAGTCAGACCTGAGGAACGCTCATAACGACTCTCTTCGACCCTGCAAAAACAACCTTCCCAGACGATTTGAGGCTGTCGTAGCTACAAATGATGTCCAGGCGGATGCTTTTATTTTGTGTGTTTTTTAGTTCTGTTTCCTGTGTTGCTGCTACTTTTACTCCTTGTGTTGTGGACTAATTGTGCACACCTGAACCTAGTTTGATCACTGTGGGTATTTAAGGCCAGGTCCCTCAGAACGTTTGCTTCCAGCTGTTTTCCCTGCGACTTCCCTCAATGGTGTTTTCTTGCGGTCCCCCTAGTTTTTTGGCTTCCTGTGGGTCCTTGTGGTTTCTGTTTATTTTCTGAATTAGCTTAACCTAGTTGATCTAGCACTTTTAATTTGTTTCCCTGTTCATGTTTGGAAAAATAAAGATTTTTTTAAAGCCACTGTTGGGACTCCGAGGTTATACTAGTTTTGGATTTTTCATTATAGTTTAGTTTTAGTTTTCACTTTTAGTTTTCACTTTTTTTCTCTTCAATTAAGTTAGTTATAATTAGTTTTTAGAGCGGGTTGCTAGTGTTTATTGTCGTTTTATTTATTTTTTTTTAGTATTTTTAGTTTTTTTTGGGTTATTTGTTAGGGGCACGATTCAATTGAAATTCCACGAGTGAAATAAATCAATTTTATATCAATCCAAAATGGATAAAGACTAAAATTAAGGGGTTTTAACCAATAATTTCAGTTTGTTTTTTTTAAAACACAGTTTTTGTTATTGTTTTTTCTTTTAATTATAGTTATTTATTTCAGTTAACAAAATTGGGTTTTCAATTCTAGTCTTTGTTATGTTGTTTGTTTTTGTTAATGATTATAACCTTGGTCCAGACTCTGTTCCACTCGTAAAACCGTCTCCTTATTAAACCTTATTAGGAGGGTCATCAAAGATAATTCACTTTTGCGTATTTTTGAGTGATGTATTTTTTTCCAAAATTATACTCAAGTGTCTTTAAGGATAAAGGTGAGCTTACCTTGATGGCGACCAGCATCCTGTCACTGTCAGGACTGAGGCTGGCACACTCGGCCAGGTAGACTTTGCCAAAGGCTCCTTCACCCAGCTCCCATTTCAACACAATGTCCTGTCGCTTGATATGCTGAACACCTGCTTAGAAAACACAGGGTTGGAACTGAAATCATCACAATCGTTGCAGTCAACAGGGTTAAAAAGGATTAAAAAAACAAAGCGGTTTGAGTCCAAACATGGTGTTTCAGGGTAGTTTTCAGTTACAAGCGCGTCGTCACTCACACATGTCTTTTTCCTTGATGATGCCACAGAAATACTGTGGGTTCTCCACAAAGCTGGATAATCCAGAGTCTTCCTCTGAGGAAGGTGGGCTGGTTCCAAAATTCAAGAAGCGAAGGGACACGGCCAGGTCGTCCTCGGCGCTCAAAACTGATGATCCTGATAAAAGAGGGAGGGATACAAAGGAGCCACCATGAGTGATGTGTAACACCTAATCAGCCTCCATCTGTTTATGATTGTCACAGCCATCAAAAAAAAGAAATGTAAGATTATTTCGCTTCATGGAATTGATGTTCTGCGCTATCAATTGGCTTGCACATTTGTTGGTACCATGGCAACAGATGATGACAAGGTCTAATAATTACCATCATCAAGCACGCAGCAATCAGGCCTCACACAACAGAAAAAAACCTCCGTATGAAAGCTGAATGGTACGCATCGCCCCAAATGGTATTAAAAGCTGAACGAGTGGGGGCCAGACTGTGAAATGCCACTCAGCAAAGCAAACCACAGAGCCCCCAGAGATCAGCATGGAGGAAAGTGGAACAAATGGAGGGAAGAAGGGAGAGAGAGAGAGGCAGCAGGGTCCACTTAGGCAATCGGGTCTGCCTGGGCAGTCTGAGAGCGAGCCGGGCAGATGTGAGTGTGTGCTGGGGGCGGAAAGACTCGCTGTCCGTCCATCCATCCATCTGTCCATCCACCCGTCTGTCCATCTGTCCATCTGCCCGTCTGTCCATCCGTCCACCTGCCCGTCTGTCCATCCGTCTGTCCATCTGTCTGTCCGTCCATCCATCCATCTGTCCATCCGCCCGTCTGTCCATCCGTCCACCTGCCCGTCTTTCCATCCGTCCATCCGTCTGTCCATCTGTCTGTCCGTCTATCCATCCATCATCTATCAACCTTCCGTCTATCAACTAACCATCCATCATCAGTCCATCCATCTAACAACCAAACATCCATCCATCCATCCATCCAACATCTGCCTGTCATCCATCCATCCATGCATCCAACAACCATCCATCTATCCAACCATCCACCCATCTGTCATCCATGCATCATCTATCAACTATCCATCCATCCATCAACCATCCATCCATCCAACCATCTGTCTGCCATCCATCCATCCAACCATCCACCTGTCCATCCATCCATCATCTATCTAGCAGCCATCCATCTATCCACCCATCTGTATGTCCATCCATCCAACCATCCATCTGTCCATCCATTCATTCATCATCCATCCATCAACCTACCATCTATCAACTAACCATTCATCCATCAACCATCCATCATCCATCCATCCAACCATCTGCCTGTCCATCCATCCACCATCCATCCATCCATCCACCATCCATCCATCCATCATCCATCCATCCAACCATCTGCCTGTCCATCCATCCACCATCCATCCATCCATCAACCATCCATCCACCATCCATCCATCCATCTCTAATGGCCCACACCACATGGCAGTGGCTGAGGGAGCTTTCTGCCGCTGTTCTCATGCAGTAATTAAGGGATTTTAGCCGGTGGACCCAGCTGCCACTGTTCCCCGTTTATGTCCCAGCTGAAATTCTATATCTGCTCTTCACAGCCTTTCTGAGAATCTGACAAACATCTGCAACTTCGACAATGTTCCTGCTGAATAATATTTGCTCAGGCCACTTCATTTTAGGAGAACCAACAGCTGCAATAAGTGAAACGTGAACCGAATTCAATTATAATTTTATTCTTTAATTCAAATGATTTAATACTTCTAAGTAGTCTTAATCAGACTGGGTTGGGGTTGATTTGCCTATCTATGAGGACAAAATTTGAAACAGTGAGACACACCCACCACTGCCCAAGACTTCTAAACATCCACGTTTAGTTGCTAACTTTGTTGCGTACCTGGTGGAGCTGAGGCAACTAGGTTATCTAGTCATTGAAAAGCAGCATGACTAGATGCCTGTATCTCGGGAGACGTGTCCTTGGAGGGCTGCACAGACCCCCGTGTACTGGCCAGATACACCCTGGCTGCTGGTGGTACTGGGATTAGATCCTCAGACCCACTGTCAGACCATATGCTGGTCCAGCTGGTTTCACTAGTCCACTGGGCTCCTTCTGGTGCTTGACTGTACCCGGCCATGTGTAGCTGGAGAGTGTCAGAAGTGACGAAGGCAGTGATGGTTCACCAGTGGGACATCACGTCACACCTCACACTGCCCAGCAACCGATGGATGCCCTGAACCAGGTCTGTGAGGGGCTGATGCCCATGAGACCACCAGATGCTGGAGGGTTTTCCTGAGATTTATCTGAGACACTCTAGATTTCCAGTGTCTGGTGAACAAAGAAAAAGGGGTATTTGCACCCCGCACTTAAAAAAAACAAATTTAAGATCCGCTAAAATGAGCTAAGCTAATTGCCTGTGGACTTTAATGTAGGGTGACTGGGACTGGGACTTTTTAGATTTTATTTTACTCAACTGAGGTGATACAGCTTGTAAACATTCTTTGTTAAGAATAATAAATACCTGCGGTAGCGTACTGTGGTAGTGGTAGTGGTGCTGTGTATGTAAAACACCATTGCTTGGCCAAAGAAAACATGGCCACTAAAACAGACAAAAATGTATGACATTTGAACATTAAACTGTTTTAAACATCAACACGGTGGCGCTTTTTAATTGGCTCAGATTACAGATCGCTATGACAACTGTGTGACTGACAAACACATGGGCCAAAGTCAACGAGTTTCAACCGGAATGCACCGTTATAGCCTTGAATGACTTACTACCATGTTTAGCGTGTTGTTAATAAAAGAAAAAAAATTGGACGCCCTGGGACAAAACAATGGGTTGTTGAAATCCCCCGGGACACGGGACACAAGGCTCAACACCGGGACGTCTGGTCACCCTAAATACATGGGAGAGTCTTCCTCTCCCATTTCCGTACGACATTCAACACTTTAAATAATTTTAAAGAAGGAAAACTTACGGTGAAGGCCAAACTTGGAGTGTTGGCCACACTTGTTGATGATTAGAATCATGATGAGAAGGAAAGTGCAGGCAAACAGAGCCAGACCCACGGCGACAGAAACCTGCCCCAACAAACAGAAACATCATCATATTCACCGACACAGTCGCAGCCAGTGTACTTTTATCTGAAATTACAACGCAGGCGCACCACAAAAACTCGACTTTCTTGATTCTCCGTCACGTCCATGACTGACCTGTTTGTCGGAACTGAAGACGGAAAAACATTCTGTTAGCAAAAAGTTCATGCAAACATAATCGACAATAAGGTTCCATAAAAAACTTACTGAGATTTACATCAGGGACTAGCGTGTGGAAATAAAAATGAAAACACAAACATACTTATAAGCATCAGTCGGTCATAACAAACAGACGTGTTCATCCATTCTAATTTTCTTGCAATAAAAATATTCAGGCGCAGACACTCACCTAAAATTTTGCCCTCAGGATCGAGAGTACCAAAGGGGTTCTCCATAAATAACCCAAAAGCAGTGGCCTCATCTCTTCCCAGTTTGTTCTGCACAATCAGAGTGTAGTTGCCATTGTTCATGTGGGTGGGCTTGTTGAGGTTAAGACAACCGTGCTTCACTGATCCATCACCTGAGTCAGGTATGAACTGAGTGTACATGAATGTAGATTTTTTGAGTTCTTGGCCGTTGTAGAGCCAGGAGATGGTCGGCTCTGGGTTGCCATCCACGGCGAAGGGAAAACACCAGTGGTGATGCTGCACAGCATTCTTGAGGAAGATGATTTTTACACAGACTGTTGGGGGAAACATCGTGACAGCTGCCGCTTAGTCATGTAGTTCATGCTTCATGCTTCATTTTATGCTTTTATCATCAGTGTCCGGAGTTTGCGTTCACATTTCCTGTTGAAAGTCACATTTCCTGTTGAAAGTCCAGTTCTTTCCAAGCTGCTGCAGTACAGTCACGTGCCAAATATACAGCTCGATCAAGCGTATCCGGTTCAATCGTACGTGAAGTTTCCGTCATGCTTTCCATCAATCAATATACTAAAAAACTGTTATGACCTACTATGAATAATAAATGTTGGCTGTCGTTGTGCCCCCCGACCACAAAACCTACTTCGAAGCCCCACTGACAGGAAATAGCCTTCTTTAGATCGAACACGATTCTCAAGTGCAGGCACCCTGGTGCTCGAACACCTTCCTCCTGCTCTTAACCCATGACCCAGCCTCTAAAAACGCTGTGCTAAGAAATTACATGTGCATTTCCATGTCCCCCCCCCCCCCCCAGCAGGTTTCATTTACACTCTCCCAGAATGCACTGCGGTGGAAATGTGCGCTGATTATCTGTTTACGGCCTCTGCTCACCTTCTACCTGCTGCAGAAATCAGAATATGTGACGAGGCTGCCAGTCACTGCAGAGCTGTGTGATCGCCGCCTTTGATATGCAGCTTTAAAGAAATTATTTTGCAGAAAGACGTTTTTTGTTTTTTTGCCAAAGACGTCACACAAGGAGGAATCAGCGGTCAGGGGAGTGAGCAGTAAACACCCACTGCTCTGGGGTAATTAAGAGTAATTAAAGGGCCAGCGGTTAATGAGTGTCCGTTCACCAGGGGTGCTGATGCTGATAGATTAGCTGCACTAACACACAGTCTGCCAATCAGTGCAGACCAAGTGGTTTTCCGGAGAAGGAGGGAAAAATCCATTAGCGCAGGCTCAAATCAGATCTGAACACAAGCTATCACTCCCATTTTCCCCATGTTCATTATCTGTCCCTTGATGCTTGTGCGCTTGGCTTCAGCTCATTGGCGCGCCTGCTCTTTTGCCTTTATTTTCTAATGAATGTCACTGAGTTGGTGATATATGATATTGTTTGGGAAGCATTTTTCAGTAATGCATCGCTAATGAATCCGACTGCGTTGTGCAGGACTGATAGTCCTGACAGTCCCCATGGTTCCTCAGCTTTCACATGTCCTGGTGAAAGTACACACTCAGGTCGAGCTGCAACTATATTTTTAAGTCTTTGTTCAAGAGCTAAAGAAAGTTCTCCTCCCGCTGTATCCCATAGTTAAATTGCAGGCCAAACCTGCAGCCTTTCATACATTATTTTATCACTTCTCAGCAGTCACCTGAGTGAATGACAGATGACAAAAAGCTCCATTAAATGCACAGTGGGTACATGCTTGTGCTGGTAAAAGGGCATTTAGAAGAAATCCTTTCTCTGGCTGTTCACCCTGCTTGGACTCAGAAAAGGCTCCTGTGTGGTCTTGAGTCACCTCCATTAACGTTGATGACTTGCATTGAGCCTGTGAGCTTTCCTGAATGTTCGGGTTCTATTTTCCAGGCACTTACACTCAATGTCCAACTGAACGACGTCCTCCCCGGGCCCAGCTTGGTTCTCGGCCTCACAAGTCAGATTGTGCAGGTTGTCATGGGAAGAAACATTGGTCAGATGGAGGACAAGCTCCAGGGTGGAGCTCCAGATGGCCTCCTGCAGCAGTAACACAGCAACCGGTAGCACATGGATGGATGGATGGATGGATGGATGGTTGAATACAAAGACATGTCCCTACCTGAATAATAAAGTTGGAGGATAGCTCCTCAGTTTTCCATCTGACATTGGGAGTGGGACTTCCTGTCACATGACACACAAACGTCAGGTTGCCTCCTTCTTGAATCTTGGACTGGGAGGAAACAATGTTGACCACAGGCAGACCTGAAAGCAGCAGGCGTTTCAGAACAAGCGCAGCATCATCTGGGCCCTATAGCTAGGACTGGTGGGGCTCCGCTGGGGGGCATCTATGACACCGAGCTTTCAGAGTAGTGGGGGGACTCACTCCACATGCCCACCCTCTCCCCCGGAGCTCTCGTGCTCCATCTTTTTTTTTACAGCACTTCCGGAGCCTGTCTCTGGATCTCCCACCTCCACCCTCCTGAGGCCTGGTACTGCTGCTGGATCCAGAACCCTCTCCATGGCCCTGCCTGGATCCTGCAGCCTCTGCTCAACGTTCTCTCTATCCTCCCTGTCTCTCCTCTACCCCTCTCCTTTTTCTATCTCCCCCTCTCCTCTGTCTCTCTCACCATCTCCCCCTCTCCTCTCCTTCTCTCTCTGCCAGGCGGTCGCAGCAGACGACCGTCTACACTGAGTCTGGTTCTGCTCGAGGTTTCTGCCTGTTAAAAGGAAGTTTTTCCTCGCCACTGTCTCCAACACCAACGGCTTACTCAGCGTGGAGCTTAGCCCTGGGAGCTGTTTCTCCTTTTTTGAACGTGTAAAGTGTCTTGGGATAGCTTCGTTATGATTTGACACGTTAAATAAAACTGAATTGAATTGAAGAGACAGGAAAGAAGTTTTCTAATATATGTCTTTTTTTTGTATAGTGTAAAATGCACACTGTCTACATTAAAATATTTAAATAAAAGCACTTAGACATGTTCAAGTTTTCTTCCTGTCGGCTTTTTTCTTCCCCCTGCGTGTGCTCCATCACATCTGTGGTCGCCATGACGCCTGTCACCTGTGCATTACTGGTCCTCGCTCACACACGTGAAGCCGCCATGGTCAGACTGATGTGTGGCTGTGTGTGTGTGTGTGTGTGTGTGTGTGTGTGTGTGTGTGTTTCCCTGCTCTCAGCCATGACCTCCAGGCTTAAGCCCTTGAACTGCTGTGTTTGGAGCTCGCTGGCTGTCAAAGGTCAGCGGCGACCCTGCGAAGAGAAACGTTTGAGGAGAACGTGGGAAACCGGCTTACTGCAGTTGTCAATCACCAGCGTGCTGAGGGGGACTTCCTGATCTCCAGACAAACAGGACAACATTTGGCTGTTGACGTCTCCGCGATCGCTCAGCTCCCACTGCTGAAGCCAGTGGAGCTCGCAGGAGCAGATCAGGGGGTTGTCCCTTAAAACCCTGAAAGCAAAAAAAGCAAAAAAAGAAAAAGATTTCCACAAGGCAAATTTTCAACAACAGCTTTAAACCTCAATTTCTAATAATACTTTAAAAAAATATCCTGTTTACACTCCTTACAATAAGATCTTTACTTCATAAAAGAAGACATTGCATATATTTATCACTGTATAGATAATTGCCTGTCATAGTCGGTTAGCTAAATTATGACTGATTCTTTCACGTCTGGAAATCGCTGGAGCGATGTCAATCAAAGCACAAAAGGCAGCCGCACTAAGAGTGCTTAAACTATTACTTCTTATCAGAAAAGAATCCGAAAGTGCACTACGTCAGCGCACACAGACATTTTCACATCATCCTAATTTTCGTTCTTTTCTTATTGTGCTGCTAATCATCTGCAGCGTTTCAGGTCGAAGCTGTGTTATAACACATGTGACGAGGGACAGAAATGCACGTTTCCTCCAGAATCCGAGAATTTGGTGGGGAATTTGGTTTAGAGGGACTCACAGGTTGAGCAGGGGTAGAAAATGGAACACCCTCCAGGATATGTGCTCCAGAGAATTCGACGCCAAGTTCCTGCAAAGCACCAAAAACATGCGGGTAAATTCATTTTCCAAATTATAAGCATAGTTGTTCTGTTCATAGTTGTTTGCTACTTAGCTTCAGAGGAAATTAAATAAAGTTATCTAAAATTCAACACAGTCATCGTCCCAGGCTGCTCGCGGTAAAATGAGCTCTGCCATGGTAAAATCCTTTCACAAAGGGAAAAAAGGACTCAGTTTAAGGGAAAATCAAAGAAAAAAAAAGCCCTTTTATTCTTGTCGGTTAATCATGTGCTGCTGCTGCTGTCGAGTCCCGCTGTGATGTGATTGCTCACTTTCAGAAGCTCACGTCCAGCTTTGAATTACTGTCTGTGGAAAACAGTACGTAATGCATCCAAACGGGCTCCGATCACTTACGCTGATGAACAGCAGCCGTCACAAACACCTCCAGCATTGCTCCCCTTGTTTTTGACGGCGTTCATTACATTAGGAGATTGGGCCTGAGTCAAAAACGGTTCTGCTTGGCTTCTATTGTCTGAAGACTTTTCATTTCCCTTTTCTGTTACTGTAGAGCAGCTATACATAATAATTCAGCACCATTATTTCATCACTTTTTCCACTGGCACCAGACATGATTGACATTTTTTGTCTTTTTTATGGTAAAATACATTTAGCACAGTTGCTACGCGCGTTTAGCTCCTCTGCGCTGTTCTGCGAAAATGTCTTTGTAACCCGTTTTTTTTCAAATTATTCTTTACTTCGCCGGTTTATGACGAGGGGTGCACTCCTACTGAGCAGAAAAGTCTTTTTGTTCGTAATTTTCTTTACGAACATAAAGCATTTGCATACTGTATGCTGAGACTCTTAAATGTCGGACTGCTTTTCCAGTGCTGCACGTCCCAGCGTTGCTCCAATGCGGCAACAATGCAAAATCAGAGTTATAATTTCCAGGAGTGGTGTGGCCTTTAGCGTGATTGCAGGGAGAGTATAACAACAGCCCCAAAGCCAAAAAAAAAAAAAAAGGCTAGTTCCGACTATTTTTTACGTTGGTTTTTTATTTGAAGTCAATCACACATTCTGGAGTGTGTCGTCTTTGTCTTGGCTATGCGAGTGAAGCGTTGATGAATAAGACCCATGTGTTTCCCACCAATCCTTTTAAAACATTATTGAAGCTGCTGCCAAAGAAGTAGCCTGTAAATAAACTCATCTCCAAAGATGCCAAAAGACCACACTGGGGAACGCATGAAAGCTTATACGCGAGGCCAAGGTTCAATTATTTGTTTTCCTTGCTCCCAAAAGTTCATGTCAGACGGGTTCCCCCACTGGGACTGATCCATTACAGCTCGATTCCTGCCTCAGTGGGAACTCACAGCCAGGAACAGCAGCTTCTTCTCTATTTACCATCCGTGTACACAGGAACATAATCTGATAAGAACACCTTAGAACCACCGAAGGAGAAAATGGAAAATCCTTTATTTGCAGGCATGATGTGGGTCTGGTGTGCCCCTGGAAGAAGGAGGTGTGTCACACAGAAGCCGCCTGTGCTCCAGACCCCCCACCGCGCCCTGATCTCACAGTCAAATATTGATTAAGTGATAATGCACCCTTAGTGGAGTGTATTTATTATGCATCACTTGTCAATAATCTGCCAAAGTGAGAGAGTAAAAGTTGTCTCCTCAAATTTCTCAGGTTTATTCTGCCTCCCGCCCCCAACGCTGGTCCTGGAAAACCCACCTGTAAACACGAGCTCTTACAGAGTGACCAAAGAACCGAGGCCATGCTTTTTATACATTTCTACATTAATGCCTGAATTTCATATAAAGTACAAATCATTTAGCACAGGGGTGGGAAATTATTTAGCCTGAAGGGCCACATTGGGTTGTAGATCTTGATGAAGGGGCCGGCCAGGTGGAGCAGGAAACTAACCCCCCAAATTAACTAAATTATCCAAAAATCCTGCTTGATGGACTATTGACAGAGAGAATATTGTGAAGAGCCTGTAAACTGGTCCAACTACAGATGGATGATGAAGCTCCAAATGATGTTTGGCCCCACCTTCTTGAGAGGACATGTTAGCATGCTAGGTGAAGGGGGGGCCTGAACCTTTCTCTAACCAATTAAGCTGACAACCCTCTTCATTTAGCTTTTGGAGGCTCTGCAGGCCAGATGAAATAGTTCACCGGGCACATGTGGACCCCGGGCCTTAGTTTGCCCACCTCTGATTTAGCATGGATATTAGAAAAGCAGGAACCAATATTTAAAGTCTTTCTTTTCCTGTATCACACCACCTTAAGGGTTTTTATGGTTTCAGTGTTTATGGTCCCACATTTGTGTTGTTGGCAAACGCGCGTGTCTGACTCGTGCGTCGGTTCTGACACATTCGGCTGCGCTCGTCTTAAAAGCCTCCGTGAGCGCTGACTGACGGTGACAAAAGAGCAGCACACAGATCAGAACAGCAAAGAGGCAAGGCCACTTCTGCGGGGACGAGGACACTCACACATACTGAAGCTTGAGGTTGTGTTGGAAGGCGTTAGCAGAGATGAGCCTCAGCTTGCAGGACGTGACGGTGCTGGGAAAGAGGAGCAAACGCAGCGTTGAAAAGCAGAATGAAAACATTCCGCCTTCTTTTCAGAGCATAAAGTGGTATGGATGAGTTCTGTGTCTCTACAGAAATACTTACAGATTCTTCAGCTCTCTGTAGCTTACGAGATCCATCTCTGTGACGTTCTCCAGGCCTCCTTGGTTTTCAATGTAGCTGATGAATAAAACACAGGATGCAGGTTGCAGTGAGATTTCGCCGCGTGCCCTGTGTCCATTCTCAGCGATAACAGAAAAACACACTACAGCTAAACCTTGACCCCAACACGTGACGACATCCGATACTTTTCTTCGACAAAACCATCAGAGTAACACTGAAAACAGCGGAAAGAAGTTTAGTCTGTACTCTGTCAGCTGATTACTGGAGCCATTAAACAGTCGTAGAAGCATGGATTAAAGCTAGGAGAAACAAGCGGTAAGAAAGAAATCATCAACCATGGGGGGAAATGAAATTGAAATCTATTTTTAATCATCCACATAGAATGAATACATTTATGGCTTTGGTTCAAAACCAAAAGAGGCCGATCTGAACGTCTCGAACCCACAAACTGCAAATCTGCTTTTCCTGCGTCGACGCAGCCCTCAGAGTTCTCAGTGAGCTGCGTCATCATCTCCAGCCTTCTCAGCGTCCTCCGAGGCCCCTCACTGCAAGGTCTCCTGAGTTATGTAGGAATCTGTCCAATTATCTCGGACGCCGCAGTTTAACCGCTGCGTTTTGTCGGTCTCCGGGTATTAAAGGAGAATAATAAATATTTCTGTGAAATCTAAATTACACAACCAACACTCTAATTCGATGATTTTCTGTTGATTGCGTTAGAAAACATTTACAAATCTGTCCAAAACATTAACAATTGAATGAAAATGAAAGCCAGGTAGTAATAATATAAAGTACGGTAAGAGCCTGCATTAATGCGCATCCCATAATTGGTGGAAGTTGATCTACAGGGCGGATAACGGCTCATGCAGAGGGTACAATACAATACGTGTAGAAAACAGTTAAAAACATCTATCAGCATCACATATAATCCTACGATATCGACGAATTCTGTTCAGACGGTTTGTCCTGAATATGTAATTAAGTTCTTACTGTTGCACTTCTGATGTTTAGCGTTTCTAGCTAAGCCCAATCATACAGTTTTACCTTATTTAACACATGTTGTTCTTGTTTAATATACTGCGTATTTACTTTAATGAAGTGTTCCCTGGTTAGCAGCTAATCGAAGGGACACTCTGCTCCTTTGTGTTATTTCTTGCGCTGATGAAATAGCTGCAGTCTTTTTCCAAGAGCTAACAGTCCGTATCTGCATACGCTTTCAGCCTCGTAGCTCTTCTTCATTTCGAGCGCACAAACCTTTTTCTTCAGGTCTAATTGACCCGCGCAGCAGTAATGTGATTACAGGGCAGGTGGGCCTGGGTGGCCCAGTGCCTTTACTTATTGAATTGAGCCAAGTGGGCAGTAGATCATCTATTGTTCCAGGGTGGGAGCACTGATGGGCAATTCACAAAATTGAATTTATAACTCAGCATATGATGAATTTCAGGCCTCTGTTCTGCGGTTAATGGCTCCTTGTTTGTTCCTTATATTGACTTTATTCTCACGCACTTCCATGCCAGCCCAGCGCTGCTGTTTGCTGGCATGTTGAGCGTCGCCTGAAAGCGCGCCAGCCAATCGCCTGCTTACTTATTGATCGAGCAATCCAGGGAACAACAAGTCTCACTCCAAACTCCATGAACCGTGTTTAATCACAGGTACAAGGACGGGGAGAAGACAAAAGTAGTCTTTAAAGCCCGCGCGTAGCGGAGCGGAGGTAAACCTGCTGTTAAATAAAGAGGGAAAAGCAGCAGCAAATTGCTTCCATCTAACGAGACAGCTTTTCACAGATGTATTCTTATTTCTTAACAAGGGTTAATTGCGCCGATCTTGGGGGGAGGAACAAAGCGAGAACAGCATGGCGGTGCAGAGACTGACATTTAACGGCGAGCTGCGCAATAATACAGCAGCAGCAGCAGCAGCAGCGTTCAAATCCCATGTGGTAACGTTCTGTCTTTTCCCATCAAACATTTCAAAAGGCCAGCGTTAAATAACAGTCCTTCACTGCTAACTGCTGCTAAAAGACACGTCCATCTGCTGTAAGCCTCCCCAGGGAAGACATGTATGGCTGGAAAGGGATTACATACTGGCAAAAAGCCTTCAAACCACAGGCTCCAGGCAGCATCACAGCCAGTCTTACCCATGTGACCCAGCTGGTAGCAGCTAAACCACAGCCGCGATGAACCGGGCCAAAACAACCTGACATTCATTACAAACGGACGCTTGATGAAAAACTGTCTGTCTCTGATAAAGCCTGCGTGTCTTTCACGATGCATCTGCCTCCTTTTCAGCCAAGAACACCAGAGCATCGTCTCTCTTAGGCCGGTTTTAGAACTCCTCCGTTCACGAGGCTTTGATGTTTTGTTTTTTTTTTTTAAGTTAGTAAAGTTTTAAACTTGAAAGTTTAACCGGAGTTTAAAACAAGAACAACAAGTGCTTATGTCATTTTCTTCCACAATTCACCAAGGCAGAGGTCAGAGTCTGCGATATGTTTGTTCGTGCAGCATCGGGTCCCATCAGCTGAGCCAACGTCTGCAGCCACCCAGAACTTCCAGTAACCTGAATGATTCATGCTTCAGCAATCAAATGGAGTTTAGTTTCTCGCAGCTAAAGTGTTTTTCAGATGCTCTAAGAACAAAGAACAATTAGACGTTAGCAAGTAATTAGCAAGTAAAGCAAGTCTACAATCTTGCTAAAGCTGAAAACAGAGAGAAAGACTGAAAATGTTCAGTAACTTGTCAGACAACAACAACAACAACAACAACAACAACAACTCTGGTGCTGTTCAGGCAGAAGTTTACTGAGCAAATATGGATCCGTCGTACTCACATTTCCGTCACGTTCTCACTCTCCTGGGGTGACAACGTTGGGATGCTGGTGATCCCGTCAGAGTCCAGACACTGGATCATGGCGAAGGAGCACCTGCAGGACGATGGGCAGCCTCCCAGGACAGGTGCTGGTGCCAGGCTGAGCAGGGGAAGCACCAGGAGCAGGACGCAGACCCGGGCCTGGGGAGACTCAGCCATACTCAGAAAGAGGATCTTCTGGGCAGGCTGGAGGTGGAGCGACGATCTCTGCGGTTCACCCAACAAAGAGGCAGCGAGAGGAGCAAGAAGCTTTTAGTCACACTGGTTCTGTCCTGGCGGAGTGGACATCCCCAGCTGGTCGGGGTCTGATACTGAGCAGCAGCTGTACGGAGCAGCAGGAGGAGCAGGCGAGCGATGGGCCTCTGGGGACACGGTGGTGGTGGTGGTGGTGGTGGTGGTGGGCTGGAGCCGCCCTCCTTCTCTCCTGCATCATGGAGAAAGGGAGGGGCACCATAACAGGGGTCAGAGTCACCAGACACCTCTGGAAGTGAGAGTGGGAAGGGAGGGGCAGGGGACGGGATGATGAAGATGCTGAGGATGAGGATGAAGAGATGAGATAGAAAACGGTGATCAATCATCCAGCGGCCCGAACCCGCCGACATCTTCACACACCAACACAGCCAGGAAGTTCGGAGCATCACTTCGGAAGTGCAGGCTGTTAATCTCCCCACCACCCTGGATTTTCTATTTAAATATGGAAATAAGAGGAACAAAGTCCTGCAGTCTAAAGTCGCCGTGAGTCTCAGGTTGTGTAAAGTCTGACTTGCTCAGGTTACATCGGAGACAAATGGAGACAAAAAAAACTAAAAAAAAAAAAAAAAAAAAAAAAAAAAAAATAGACATAAAAATCTATTCATAAAATGTTTTTCTTGTTTTTTATATCCGTACAGCCACTTATCCTTGGCTTGAAATTCTTAAAAGATTACATGAACTAACATTTATAAGTGGAACCAGTTCCAAGACTGAAGAGCCGTCTTCAAGAACTTTGGAGCTGTTTGAAAATTAGTTTAGTTTAGTTTATTTGTATAGCGCCTCTAGGTGCTTTACAGAGGCAGAAACCCAGAGCCAGAACCCCCAGATAAGCACAGTGGCAAGGAACACCTCCCTTTTAACAGGAAGAAACCTTGAGCAGGACCCGGCTTACAAGGAGGAACCGTCCTGCTGGGTAAAGGAGGAGAAGAAGAGAGGGACAGGACAGAGAGATTAAGAAGAAAGAGAGAAACAAATATACAAACATAGCAAACATAATATACATATATACCTAATACAGCATGGGCAGGTAATTAGCTGGAATTATTATTGCCGCTGGTGAGATTTACTCCTGCAGAAACTGACGGAGGCTTCCATCACGTTTACGATCTCTGTGCGAGCTGAGCCCCGTTCCACCCGTGGGACAAACGCCGGCCCTGACCTCGTATCTTTTAGTGACTCTGCGCACGAGTAAGGTCATAAGGTCCCGACCGCAATTACAGGCCACAAGCTGAACGGCCATTTTTGCTGCGGCAGTGAGGATTATCTGGGAGCTTAATTACTCTTTCCATTTGCGTCCATTTTTTCCTGGGACTTAGCTCAGCAAAGAGGAGGCAAGAACAAGGAGCTTATTCAGGGGAAATGTGCTGCATAAGTAGGCTTGTTAAAACATGAAGCACTCAGGGAGGACCGAGGCAGACTGGGAATTATAACATGCAGCATAAACGTGCGCAGCCACATCAGATTAGCCGCAAACTGAGGATCCGGCCATGCCAAAAGTGCACGAGCGTAGCCATCTCCTTCTCTTGTTGTTGTGTATGCTCACACAATGTAGTTAAAACTGCCTTGTTTTTTTTTTTTTTACATAAAATTCTATTTGTTCGGATTTGAGGTTAATAGAAAACATGATTTAAAAATACTACACTTTAGCTAATAGTGTTTTTTTTTTTTTTATTTTATCCTTGACTTGTAATTTACAGGCTAAAGCTCTTAGCTTTAGCCTAAAGCTAAAGCTCAAACTCACATCATCTGCTGGTAGTGGACATGTGACAGATAATAACTGCCTCATTTATCTCTGCGTAGTTAATTAGATTGCTGCTTTTGATTGATAGTCGTGGAAGGGGTTAATTGCAACACTTGGCTTCTGAATGAGTCTCCCACTGTCACTCCAGTGATGAATGAAGGGGTTAGAGAACAGACACCGTGTGTCACATCCTGGCTCTGTGGACTTGACCACATCATCTCATCTCCAACGAAAGCCTGGAACATATATCTGAAGTGTGGAAGACACGGAACACACACACAGGTGGAAACGAGCACATTTAAGGGGACATTCTAGAAGATGCAGATAAGATTGATGAGTGCTGGAGGAAAAGGTGGAATAAATATAAGTAAAAGCCGGATTTCATTTAAAAATATAATATTTAGGTTATCTAATTATCATTTCATCAAAACCAATTTAAAGCAATTAAACTTGAACATAAAAAATACAAAACAGGGATTAAATTCACTCAAAATTTTGAGTTTTTCGAAAGAGGAAGCTACGGTTTAATTATCAAATTCCCAATTTGAGGACGTTTAAATCCACTGCGCATTTGTGTTTGTGTAAAGGACGCAGAGCCTGAGCTCCATGTCCGTCAGACTCTTAATCAATGATCAATCAATTTCATAAAGCTCTGGGAAAAAAGAGTCGGCATGAAAAGAGAAGGGGGCACAAGCACAAGCTGTGCTTGTGCATGCTGTTGCACGTTAGAAAATGGAAGCATTTTGGTTACATCTGCTTAGTTTGGTTAAAAATATGTAATGCTTAAAGGTCACTTAAGATCAATGACAGTTTGATGAATATGGTTCTGAATTAAAGAACCTCCATTTATTTACATGTTAAAGTTTAATTAGGTAAATAGATTGAATTTGAGGAAATAAACAGAATCAGTAACAATCACACATGCTTTTCCTAACAATGTTATTAGAATAAATATGCTAATTAGAAATACATTTTAAGAAAACAACAAAATTATATCAAAATACAAACTGGGGAGTCAGAAACAGGGACAGAAACAGGGAGGTTGTGACTCACTGGGATCAGATGAGATTTATAATCAGATATATCAACAGAGCTCATCGTAATCAGTCTGAAATCGTTGGAGAGTATTTTTGTAATATGATGTGATGTTATATATTCAGTGCTAATTTTGATTGCATCATTAATCCAGCCTGTCTCCGTCTCCCAGCAGCTCCCAGCACATCGTCTCAGGTTTCAGAGGCCTCTGGTGTCCACAGCCTGGCTGCACACCAGAGGCTGAGATAGCGATCTGATTACCCCTCACACACACACACACACACACACACACACACACACACACACACACACACACACAAATCATTTATACTTACCCATACATATTTATTCAGCTTGCAACATTATCAATTCTTTTTTTACACATATGTGCATACACACATACATATCCATGTGCACACACATGCACACACACACACACATACACACACACCCACACATACACACACACAGGCACAGATGCGAGTGTAAACTAAGAAGGACTACAGAGACAGAAAATTGTGATGGCTTCACCCAATACTAATGATTTGCTCGGGGCTTATCGATCAGGGCTGGATCCTCCCATCACATCTGCAGACAAAGACAGTTGTGATGTCCACATTCTTTTTATCTTGTTCCATCAGCTGGTATTCATTCGACATCATCCTCCATTAGAATGAACGCTCTTAAGGGCTGTTGTCTCCATGTCTGATGTGGAGAGATAGCTATTAAAAATCTTGAGGCAGGAGAAAAAAACATGTTTTTTTTTTTCGAGGGTTTGTAGAAAGCTTACAACAACAACAACAAAAAAAAAAAAAGATACAGCCAAGCAAATGAGATGACCAAATAGGACACCAAATCTATGGCAAAATTTAACTTTTAACTTTTAATCTGTCATTTTTCAGACGATAGGCAGAATTCAAAGGTGACGATAGCGTTCAGATCACAGCCATGAATAGAATGTGACACAAACTGCAGCCTGGTTGGACAAATTCTTCCTAATTAAATCAAATAAACAGACCTACATTCTGACGACAGCGTCAGACGCACGGTACAGAACCAATTATTCTGAAATGTCTGAATGCATGGCATCTGGGTCAGGGAATTTGGGCCCCATTACCGAAGACCACAAGAACCCTGTGCAACTGCAGTAACCACATGTCCAGAAGCCAGTCCACCCAGTCAAATCTTAACATACCTTTTCAGCTGTCTTGCCTCTTGTCAGGTATAAAATGAAGGATTCACTGCACACAAGCTGACTGATTTGCCTCCATCATGGAAGCAAAATAAAGCATAAAATAAACAACTCAGCTTACAGAAAATTAAAAGGTAGGGCAATTTAGCATGAATAAGGACACAAGACTGTACGACAATACAATCTAACCATTCCTGTTTGACATATCTTATCTTTTTTTTTTTTTTTTTTTTTGATCAAAGAGTCTGAGCATCATGTTGCATTAATATTAATAGCCGTGCCATTTTACAACCACCGCTGGCCCTTGTTTAGCCTGATTCACCAAGAGCCCAGCGTCGAGCCTTCCTGCTTGCAAAGTCTTTGATCAAGTCTTTGAAGTCCAGCCTTCTAGCCAGCTGACTTCAATGGAGAACACGGCAAGACTGGCAAGTCTACCCTGTAACATGATGAACCTGAAATATATACGTATATATTTTTTTATTTTTTTGTTACCAGTGTTAGCTTACTGAAAGCTTTCTCCGTTCCAGAAACAGGCAATGTGCAAAAATTACGTAAAGCAATGCACACCTCTCCTAATAGGCTCTGCATGCATGAATTGTTTTGCGTTTTAAAAGCTACCTCAACAAACTGCCCCTTGTAGGACCGCCAAAATTCAGTAAGGAACAAAATATCTGATTTCAAGGTATTATTTGATTAATCTCTGAAATGAACACAGACTCAATCACTCAATGCTTCAACATGGCCAGCATCCCAAAAAAGACCAGGCTAGGCCTGCTTTTGATTCAGATAACTACCATTACGTGAAAAAAAAAAAAAGGTTTTTGACAGGACAAATTAGCCTAGTTATCTTGAATTAGTACAGATAAAAAGAGAAAAAAAGAGACAAAAAGATCCTTCTCACAGACCCCCTTCAATAAAGCTAACTTTGCCACGTTGCTCACCTTCTGGTGGGGGTTCATGTGGTTGGAGGGGGTTGTGGGGACACATTGCACCTGGTGACATAGTTGCTGAGTGTGGTAGGCAGGGCGAGGAAACCCATTTAGTTTAATTAGCTAAACATATAATTAGCTAAACATTTCATTGTGGACATCAAACTAGCAAACAGCTTGATTTCAACCACTCAAAGACTACACCAACCTTTCCTTGAGAAAAACTGGGTGACGTATTTTCACCGTTTGAGCTCTCTTTCCGCTTTCTTTTTTTCCTCTCTCCTCTTTTGGAACCCAGGGGCGGTCCAAATCTATGACGTACATGTTATGCAAATACGAGTCTGTGTGTTTAATTACCATATTTTTAATAAAATCTTAATAATGATTTTTTTTTTTGAAGGACGGGAGGGCCCCCTGTCGGTCATGGGCCCTTAGAATCGTCCTAACCTTTCCCCCCTTTACGGCCCCCATGCGTATAGTCATTAAAACTAATGATTTATTTTTAAAAAGGCACTTTGCTTAAAGTTATACTTGTTGGTTATTGTTTGTAGTTTTAAAATCATGTGATTAAATGATAGTTAGCATTAATGAGGGCCATTTATGTGTACGTGTGTGTGTGTGTGGGGGGGGGGGGGGTTTATTGGGCTTTATTGTAAAGAGCATCGACCTGCACACTTCTAGTATCCGTCAATAAATCTTCGATCTCGATCCTTGGTCATCCTGACCTGCTGAGTGTCCTTTCTATCTCTATCTCTCTCTATAGCAGGGGTGGGCAATTATTTAGCCTGAAGGGCCACATTGGGTCTTAGATCTTGATGAAGGGGCCGGCCAGGTGGTGCAGGAAACTAACCCCCAAATGAGGATCAGAGGTTAGCTAAGAATCCTGCTTGATGGACTTTTGACTGAGAAAATATTTATAAATTGTAAATTGGTCCAACTAGAGATGGATGATGAAGCTCCAAATGATGTTTGGCCCCACCTTCTTGAGAGGACATGTTAGCATGCTAGCTGAAGGGGGGGTCTGAACCTTTTTCTAACCAATCAAGCTGACAACCCTCTTCATTTGGCTTTTGGAGAAATTACTGTTAAGGCTCTACGGGCCGAATTAAATAGTTCATCGGGCCACATGTGGCCCCCGGGCCTCAGTTTGCCCACCTCTGGTCTATAGTTTAACTGCTGTCCACGATCTTGACAATAAAGTCAGTAAAGTCCAAGGCCATGCCCAATGCTTATTTCCCAGTTCGCTCTGTCCAGGCTCTTTCTGCTTATGTGTGGGACTCATCCTATCTGCACACAGGATCCCTGGAGCTGAGCCAGAGTGACCAGTGGATTCTTTGTCATGTCTCTTGCCAGGAGCTTTTTCCCCAAAATGCCTACTTTTCTTGGATTAGCTAGCTCTGGCAGGAGTAGTGCGTATTTCAAATGTCTTCCATTTCAGGAAGTCATTGTGCTTTTCTGAATATTCAGGGCAGCAGAGACATTTTTTGTAGGCATTTACAGATCCGTGCCTCAAACCAGAGCTCTCTCGGAGCACCGGAGGACAGCATGCTAACTCTAATTCAGAATTTTAATTTAGATGTACAGCATATTTTTGAGTGTGCTAACAAAACTGTATGCAATACAAATCCATGTCAATAAAAGGTATTTAAGAATAAGCAACGGATGTCGTGTTTGTTCTATTTGCCTATGGTTTAATCACTCTGCCCTCATTCCCAGTAGCCACATCTCCAGCTCAAATCCATGATGATAAAGAACCACTGTCCATTATCCTAATTAAAAAATCAGAATGAAGTGCCACTCCGTTCACAGTCAATGGACATAACCTCTATTTATTTCACGTCCTGCAGCTCACCCCCGAGGTATTAAAGAATAGATTTCTTTGCTCCTCTGTTGATTCCAAAGCTTTTATTCCTCAAAAAATAAACCCCTGTTGTTTCAATGTAGGTCGTTATTATCCTTGTAGAACTGTATATTGTATTGTACATTGCTCAGCGCTAATGTATAAAGCAGAGAAGACATTGGGTTGCAGAAATTTAAAAGCCCGTAGCTATCGCCCGTAGCTACCTATATCCGGCTCTAACCCGAGCCTAAAACCAAGTCTGAGCCAGAATGCACAGTCTTTGTACAAGAACACATGCATGTCTGCCATTAACACAGACATTTTGACTTCATATACATTCTCTGCATGCATGCGTTGATATTTATAGAATACACTTTCCGCATATGGCATGGAACATGTCATTATCCAGAGACAATGTAGCGGGAACATTTTAATTGTGTACCAGCTCCATTCTATAATGCTGTGTGTTACTAAGAGAAAAAAGACATAATTTAAAGTTTTTAAGTAAACTCTCCACAAAGGTGGTGATTGCTAGTGCTAGTGAGCTTTGTTTGAAGTGGATCAGTAAATATCCCCTCAGCCACAGACCTGATTTTGGTGACATGTGGCTTCATGGTGTCAGGAGTCGTCTAAGATAAAGCTCACTAAAATCTACCAGTCACTGATCCAATTCGGTGACAGCCCATAATGACTGGGGAAATTTTTGGAATGACTGTTCCCTGATGTAAAATGAGCTGATGTGGACTTTAAGAAGACGCTGGCGATGTTTGATTTTTGAGCGGCGACAATAAACAGACCACAAACCAGTCAGAACAGAAAAACGTTGGAATGCTGAATCTTTTAGGTTGCACCTTAGGCCCAAGCAAGTTCCTAGTCTGAGAATTCTGTTCACTTTCTGATTCTGATTCTGATTCTAAACTGTTAACGAAGAAGCTTACAACTGCTTTGCAATGAATAATAACGCAGCAATTTGCTTCTAATTCTCCTGCTAGTTAGCAGGTAGTTAATGGTGAATTTGTGTTCCCTAATCTAAAGTGTTACAAAATCTTTGACTGGGCAGAAATTTTGCAAAACTCACACAGGCTTCAAGGACGATCCAGCGCAAATTAATTAAAACTTCTGAAAAACACAAGTGGAAACATGGCAGTGTGCAGGAAACGCAGGCCCTGAGATAGTTCCACCAGACACCAGCCTGCAAGGACGAGTGCAATCCTCCAGTCAGTGCACTGGTGGCAGTGAAGGTGTAGCAACTCCGGGTTGAACACAACAAGAAGGGGCTTCTCCTTCAGGGATGGTGAAAGTCTTAGAGTCTATGCAGAGGAGCAGGCCTCCAGAGAAGCAAGTAAAATAATAATACGTACTGCCATAATCAACTGTGTATCCTGAATACTCTCATACATTTTCGATTTAATCTGCAAAAGCAAAAAGGAAATAAAAACACTGTTGTCAGTCTAATATTGTCAAATTAGAGAGGGAGTAACTACTGAGCAGAACAAATGACAGCTGACAAGTTATTTAATTAATGGGGGTACAGACCAAACCATCAACCCCTGGGGAACAGCTTCATTTATCACTCAGATGGGCCCCTTGTTTGTCCCCGTCCTCAGGCAGACATTACTCTCCTCTAAGGACTGACCCGGAGGAAGGCTATAAAAATGAATGGTAACTGGTCTCCGTAGCTGAAAAGAGGACCCTCCTAAGGGTACAGTAATCTCAGCAAATTGATTGTGAATGGTTTCTCTGTGCCCATGTTCTGCAACATCTCTGAAACAACGGGACAGGCACCGGTGCAAGACTCATGATGGCGGAGGCTAAAGAAGCCTGAAGAACACCATCCATGGAGCCAGAGCTCACTCAGTGCTCCAACAACCGCACGTGAAGACAATCCCAACCCAGCAGAGTTGACAAGGAAACTGTAAAATGTACTCATCGGGTATTAATGACACAACTTCAGCTAAAATATGGCAAATATATAGAGAAGCCAAACCAAAGAAGCCACCAAAGAAGCCACCAAAGAAGCCTTACACCCCATCCAAAGAGTCAAACCAGAGTCCACCAGAGGGTTTCTCATCCTAGCTGCAATCAGCATTCTCGCAAACATGATTACAGGCTTCCAGTGTGAATGGTTGCTCCTCTGGAAAGAGAGGATGAATTTGTCTGTGCGCCGCCTGGGCCCGTCTACCACCAGCCGTCAGCCGCAGATCATCATGTGTTTACCGTGAGAGCCTTCAGGGATGACCTTTGTGTGTCAGCTACTCTGGATCTTAACAAATAAGACATGGGGGCACGCAGTGTAGTCTAGCCAAACAAATCGCACCATAGCCAAATAAACTGGGATAACGTATGGTAAATGGTGACCCAAAGAAAAAGAGAAAGGCAGCTTCTATCCTATTCAATCCTATCCTTTTTTTTATCCTGGAAAAAGGAAAATATTAATATAATTTTGTCACAAGGACTCGTTCCTAAGAACAGCACTCTAATATACAATTAGAGTGTTCATCTTTTTTTTTAGCTGCCCAAAATCAGCAGTTGTTATCCTTCTAAAAAAAAAAACATCTCATGTCCCATGATGCAGATTTGCACGGTCGGTGGTAAACCTTTATCCTGAATCCTTATAAAGTAAAGCTCATTTTAAGCTCGTTTGTGACAACAAAGAAAACTAGAAAAGCACTCCTCTCTCTCTCCCAATTAATTACAAAAATGTAATCATCGGTTCCTTCTCTCATTATCAATATTTACTGAAAATGTCATTAAAATCTGTTCATTTTCTCGAGTTATTTTGCCGACAGACAGAGACGGACAGAAAAACGCCAGCCATCACATAACCTCCTTGGCGGAGGTAAAAAAAAAACAAAAAAAACAGTAAAATAATCAGGGTTCACTGGCTGATTTCAAACCAGTTGCTCAGCTGCACCTCTAACTGGTCATGATCTCATTGACTTACTTATGTGTGAAATCTAAAAACATTTGTTGTTACAGGAACTTGTACCGACTTTTCTCAAATCTGTTTCCGTCAGATCGTTTCCTGCTAAATTCGCAATGAAATGTTCTTGTTCCGTGGTGTTACACTTCCATATTTCCACTGCCATCACTGAAACCTCTGGAGGGGTCCGTCCCAACCGTGGCTCAGATCTTTGTGACCTGCCAACCGCTGTGGTTTCACCTTTGTCCCAGAGCCCCAGTCAGACAGATCAGTGTCAGGTCTGTGTCATCATTTCTAGGCTGGACGACTGGAACTCGTCATCGGTGATGTCGCAGTACAACTTTCAGATGCCTCTAGATCAGGGGTGGGCAATTATTTAGCCTGAAGGGCCACACTGGGTTGTAGATCTTGATGAAGGGGCCGGCCAGGTGGTGCTGGAAACTAACCCCCCACATGAGGATCAGAGGTTAATTGGTGGACTATTAAGTGAGTAAATGTTTTGAAGAAGAGCCTGTAAATTGGTCCAACTAGAGATGGATGATGAAGCTCCAAATGATGTTGGGCCCCACCTTCTTGAGAGGACATGTTAGCATGCTAGCTGAAGGGGGGTCTGAACCTTTTTCTAACCAATCAAGATGACCACCCTCTTCATTTGGCTTTTGGAGAAATGATTGTGAAGGCTCTGCGGGCCCGATTAAGTAGCTGGGGCATGTGGCCCCTGGGCCTTAGTTTGCCCACCTCTGGTCTAGATGATCCATACTGCTTCAGCTGACAGGACTCAGCAAGAGAGATCACATTACACCTGTTCTCCAAAAACTCCTGTTCCCAGAAACTCCAAAATAGACTTTAAAAAACCTCTCCTGGCCTACAAGACCCTTAGAGGCTGAAAGCAACTAGATCATCCCACTAGGTCCTCTGCTCTGAGTGCTGGTCCACTTGTGGTTCTCCATATAAATAAAGTCAAATTGAATTTAAATTGATTAGCAAAGAAGGTAACATCATCTGCCGCATAAAGTCCATCTCAAGGTTTCTTCTTTTTAAAAGGGATTTCTTTTTCTGTTGCTTGGCTCTGAGCATTTACAGACAATCCTGAGTGTTGCAGATGATAGTGTGTCGTATGTAAAGCCTACAGTATTATAGTATCAGTAGCACACGCTGACATTCCGTGCTTTCTGAGGGAGAATCGACTGAACCTGCCTCAAACTAATTTGCAAGTCTTGTAGGAGTTGCAATTTTGGACACGTCGTCATCGTATCTGTCCTGATTTCATCCCTGTTTTTTCACATACTGTAATTATACACAGATTTCATTGATAGATTAAATCATTTCATGCTTCAGTCTTACCAGTATCCTCTCCCCTTTCAATTTGGTTTAAGAATGCTATATAAATTCTTAGAATTTTGGTCTTGGCCGGTTTCACCAGCCTTTTCTGTCTCCTCACATCATCCCATCTGAACAAAATATTAAGACCGGTTTTTAGATATAATATAAAGAACAGCTGACTGATATCATACACTTCTCAATTATCTCACAAACAGTGTGTGGAAAAACTGGGAGTAGTGCGAAGTGATACTTGAAAACACACTTTTGCCGTTCAGCACACACGCTGCCTCCGGCTGCATTCACGGTGAAAGTCCCTTAGCAGATTTTAGCATTACAACACTGAGCAATGCAGGATACAGGATACGCTTGAAGACGACTCCAGACATTCTGCCCGAAACACCCAACTCTAACCTGACCTCAAAGATCCTGGAGCCAGCATTAAGTCTAAAAATATGAGAAGTTGATGGGTGGTTTAGCGCAAAACAGAAATTGTCTTCAAATGTCATGACGTTTAAGATTTCAGAAAAATGCATTATTAAGATAGACTTTTTGTCCTGGAAGCTCCACTGAAAGGCATTTGGGAGCTATTAGGAACCAGGAGTAGTAGCGAGAGCATAAAAGTAGAGCTGTGGGGGACTAGAAAGCATTAGATGAATGTGATGAAGACCATTAGGAAAAAAATGAGGGAAAGGAACATGGAAAAATCAAGCAAAGCATGAAGGACAGCGGTTCATATGTGTGGAACAAGAAGGATGCACATTAGCTGGCTCAATAATTGGTAGAGTAATGATCTGAGCTTCTTAGCAGTGATTTTAATATTGCATGCAGTTCTTGTGCTTCATTTTATCTCTTGGCCTTGATAATAATTTGGATGTTGAACAATCTACATAAGAGCGTTTATAGGCTAGTATTTAAGAGCAAACCTTTAAATCTTTTTGTGTGTAATTAACCTCAACCCTTAATTAATGAGTGTTTTCTGAGCTGATTGCATTATGACACCTGATTTGGGTTGGGAAAGTACTTCCCCGCTGTTGTACTCGTCATTATAAGTGAGTCCGAAATGCAAGGCTGACACTTAATGCTGCGCCGAACCCCCGCCGAGCCAGGCATTTGTCCAAATGTGTTTGTCAAAATTATAAATAGCCGCTGTGGTTTTCAGCTTTCTGTAATATATAATTATTACACCCGGGAACTGAATGCCAAATGCAATCCTTTTTAAGTAATTTCTGTATTAAAATGACCAACGGGACATTTCCGGTCATCACGTGGCGGTCATCATTATGGAATTATCACGTCTTTCCTCTGTAATCATTCCCGTTGCTGCTTTGCTTAAAAGCAAGAGTAGCTTATAGAAGTTAAGTGGGTTTCATAAGTTAGCCAGCAGCAAAAATCAATTAATCCATATTTTTTCTTTAAATACATCTAATTTTAAAGCTACTAGTATTCCTGTTCTTTCCCTTTATGTACAGCAATCAGGGAAGCTCGTCGTCTAGAATGATCAACTTCCCAGATCCAAGCAAGATTCCTCAGGGGGCCCAGATGTTCCTCAGAACATTCCAGTCTTAATTGTCACCAAAGATGGTGACTGTGACTGGCTAACTGTTAATTGTATCATGTGTGTTTTAGCATCCGCTGAATGGATGCACAGAATTCACCTTGTGGAATTGTGGCGAAAAAGAGGAAAAAAACTAAAATAATTACCAAAACTTGTAGGACCCTTGGATTTTATACAAAACTTTCGGAAAGATTGTTTTGAACATATATTATTGTGCTTTTATTTCCTTGGTGGTGTGTATTTAAAAAAATAATCATATAAAAAAATATATAATATATAACATAATCTTCAGTGAATATTATCAGTTAAATGATAATTACTTAGTTTTATGTTTCACATAAGGCTTTAAATAGCACTAATAACTTTTAGGAATAAGAGACAAATTCTCATCTTACTTTTATATGTAATTAAATATTACATATATGACAAAATATTATAGTTTAGACAATATTTTCCGTAATTATTTATGTTTCAGCTCCGTTCGGCTGCATTACCAGATGGTCTTTTTAGCAAACAGCTTTCCAGAAGGCAACCAGCAGCCGATATCTACAGACGGCTCTCAGCCTTTAAGTGGAAGAGCAGCAGCCTGGCTCCCATTTAGGATAGTGGGCTATTTAGCCTGACAGCCATTAAGTAGGAATTAAAAACCACATAGGCCTCTTTGCCTTTGAAAATGTCATTACATATCTTTATGGTAGGCAATTGTTGAATAAGCAGTTTACAGGGCTCCCCTGGGGGCAAGGGTGGAGATGTGAGTGGAATGATGTGGACAGAGGAAGGGAGGAAGGGAGGAAGGGAGGAGGAAAGCAATGCGGCTGGATGAGTGTTGAAGATGGCACGAATGTTGGAGGAGCGAACGAGAGAACGGAGCGGAGGGATGGCAGAAGGAAAACATGCAGAGGTAGAGATGTGTGCATCTCTGAGAATGGAGAGAGCGGTGGAGGAATAGCCAACGGGCTGGTTTGCTGTAACGGATGAAGCCTAATAGCAGCTGAAATGGATTCTGCATTACAGGTTCTAACTGAGTGGGATACTTCAGGGACCTGGCCCCAAAAAGAGCAAATAATAGCTCTGGTTTGAAGTGGTGCTTGAGACTCTCTCCAGCAGATGGGGGAGATGTGCAGGCTGGGGTAAATGAGATTGAAAGGGGAAGGGGACTACTTTAGAGGCATATTGGTCTTTCTATTATTTTCAGGGTTATTAGAAATGTCTGAAAAGGTCACTGTGTGCCTAGCAACTCATTTTCTTTTTTTGCATAGATTTATGTCATGCCAGGAAGCCCTCACTACCAAGATGTATTTATCCAAGTGGTGGCTCTAAATCATAACGGCTGCTGTGTAAAGCATGAAGACATTAACGTTGGCCATTTTAAACACACCCTTTCCTGTTGCAATAGATCCAATTTTGGTTCTGTATGAAATATTTTAGATTACACCAAATACAGATTAATATATGCGTACTGGGAGTGTGTTTCCAGCAATCTATCTGATCCCAGTGAGATCACACACTCTCAGTGTACAACAATCTATTGATATTACCGTGATCAGCAAGTTAATCATTAGGTGTAATTAACATTTTGTATAATGATATTAAGAGCAGATATTTTTTCAACAAGAGAATTTACGTTTTGTTTTTTTTTTCCCCCCCCAGTTTAATTGTATTAACCCTCTCTAACGTGATGTTGCTCTTAGACAACAACTGATTGTTCTGGCCCATCAGCTAAACCATTACATTAATAGTCTAATGAAAAGTGGGTGACCAATCACATCTGAGGCGAGTGTTGGTTTGACCTTTTGTCTGGCGGTAAAACTGTCCATTATAGACACACTGTGAGCAGAATGTAATAAGTTTTGCTTTTTCATATGTTTAAATTTAAATTGATTTGTATAAATATGTAAAAAAAACAAAAACTTACAGCATATTTGGGTAAAGACATACTTTTTTAATACACTAAAATTGTAGATGCACAAACATTTTACAGCGGTAAGGAACCGAGCTGCGAGGCCCATTTCTTGTGTCGGTGAGGACAGTGTGTGTGTGTGTGTGTGTGTGTGTGTGTGTGTGTTTCTGTGTCTGCACCCCATAGTGCCAAATCACTGATTATACATAAATGCAGGCCAGTGGTCCAAGATCAGACAATATCATGTCCCCGTTTAAACATTTCCACACGTGCAGCCGCTCAGTAACGCCAACAAGCCCCTTTACCTCACTGCTAAAGACCTGGAGCAGTTCTGGGCCACACGACAGTACACGTCAATGTTTGGATTACCGGGTACTTGCATATTTTGGAACAAAGTACATTTATGTTAAAGCATATTTTATTTCAAAATGAAATGTAGCAGTAAAACGTAGATGATTTATTCTAACTTGCAACTGTAATTACACCTCTGCAAAATTTCATTTCTCATTTCAGTGCATAACATCACTTAAATGCAAAAATTAGGCATATATTCCTACTCCAGCCCTGGCATACACACACCCTTCACACCGCTTCTCTCCATTACTGTTACTATTTGCAACAGAGTGCCGCTTCATCTCCCAGAACAAAATGATAATAGTGTTGCAACTGGGACAGAAGGATGCAGGACTCAAATGCACAGCGTGAGGCTGGAGAAGTTCGAATAGAAGATGATTGATAAAACCAAAGGTGGCAATTTACAGGGGGGAAAAAAAACCCAAAAAGATATGACTGGTTAAAAGCAAGGACGAACAGAACTCAGAACAAACAAGTACAAAAGCTTGCTCTACTTCAGAGAGGCAGTGGTTCTCTGAACATGGATCCCGCAAGAGAGACAAACGTTCTGCTGTGCTGTAACAGGACCCCCGTCCTACCACCGACACCGGACAGTCCAGCCTCTTCAGGGTGATTTCTGGAGAAATCTTGAATCAGTTGGGGGTCGTTGAGAAAGCTGGATGGAACTCAAAGAGCTCACCTTTAGTCTGAGGTCCCTTCAGTCCCTCAGGAACCGTCTGCCTCGTCCAGCCAGCAGTTTGGGCCTCCATCTACTGGACCATCCTGGGCAGTGGTGGGGAACTGGAGGGCAGGACCAGCGTGCTATTGGGGCGCTGGCAGAAGAAGCTCCTGTGTAGACAACCACACCCTTTTCCCTGGCTGTTGGCTTGATGTTGGCTAAAGGCTTCAGTCTGCCAACAGCCTGATTCTTTGTAGTTACTAAGGATGTGTTGTGCTCCTGCTCACACCTTCCCACACCTGCTGAGCCATACCACGAGCTGACGACGCTAACTTCTTTTCTCCAGGCCTGCTCAGGAACCAATGGGGGTTGGTACCCGTATGCACACTGGAGCCAAGTGTAGCAAAACTGGTTATTCTATGGTGCTGATATTTCTTATAAACCTCTGATGAAAATTAGCAAAGCCCAAAATCTGTTGCAGCTTTTTTTCCGTGAGCGTTCCTGGAGTTGCCCGACACGGCACTCGCCTTTTCTGGGCCCATTTGGATCTTCAGAGGCTTGAGCACCGTAGAGATGAGCGGCAGGGGGGGTACCTATTTCTAATGATGATGGCATTAAGGGGACTAAATTCTGTGGAGGTCCACAGAGTGCCGTCTTCCTTGTCCACATCAGGTGATGACCAGGTTTGGCTCAGACCCACCTCCAAGGAACTGTCAACATGAATACATGCTTCCCTCTGCTCTACACTCCCTTCCCCACCTCTTCATCTTCCCAGAAGACCAGTCAGGGTGGGGGTTGTTCTTGGGGGGGCTATGAAAAACCCGATACTTTGCTGTGTTGGGCGAGTCCGTTTTTTGGAAGGTCATGAATCCAGTGTTAATTACAATCTTAGGGGGCGTGGTGCGATGAGTCATAGTGCAGAATTCCTCACTTTTCAAAGCGCTCGCCTCCAAAGTCTGCCATCTTGGAACCGTGTCTACAGTATAGGCCATTTCTGAGCTAGTTTCCAGCCAACCATTGCCTCCTTGGCCCCTGTAATGGTTCTTCACCTTGGTCTAATTCCAAATCTTTTCATTTTGGGGGTGTAATTTGGATTACGCCAGCAAACCAGGGGTCTTCGCTATGCAGCAATGCAGTAGTCCTCTACACATGGTAGAGAAGGTCCATCCTCTCTTTCTGGTAACTGCAGAATCTTATATTTACTGTTACAGAGAAATCTCCATCCCCTAAAATCCTTTGGGGGGGGGGGCGGGGGGGCAGTCACAGGAAGTGACTAGAATAAGTACAGAAACCGGGGAAGGACATTCATTTTTATTGTTTCAAGTCTCCTGGACATGTCCAAGGGGTAATACTGCCCATCTGTCTCGCTCTGCTTTGGTTCTCTTTACAACTGGATCTGAATAAAGTCATCAAATGCACTAAAGAGATTTTTCATTAAGGCCAAAACATTGCAGCACTTGGTAAAACATGGAACCACTCAAATGTTTTCTCTGCATCTAAACTGATCAGCATTGCATTAATGTTTTCCTTGGTCACATTGTCCACCACATGGAGTGCTCATCTTGTATTTTCCTGTGTTTATCTTTCTTGGACAAACCCCGGTTTGTCTGATTCTATCAGAGACAATGAGATGTCCTTCTGGCCATAATTGGAGCAAATAGTTTATAGTCGGTATTCAGAAGGGATATATGAACTTCATTCTCCCTCGTCCTTGGATTCTTTTGGTATTATTGATATTGCTGCTTCGCTCCTGAATTCAGGCTTTAATGTTTTATAGCATTCACTAACAAATCCATCTGGCCGGGGTTGTTTTTGTTGCTCATTTGTCGAGAAGCAGCGCCATCCAGTTGAGCGGTTGTTATCTCAGCAGTCAGTTAGCTGTTAGCTTTTCCCGGTTGGGTATAAAGTCCTTGTGGCAGACTTCAAAGGCTTGCTGAATTTCTTCTGTCCAGCTTCTTCATGTTTAACTGCAGCTCTGCTACGTGTTCATGTTTCTCCGTTTTCCTATGGGCTGTAAAAACTCTGCCTTCCAGGCATCCCACATGACATTTGGTGATACTCTGCCATTATCATTATTTAGCAAATCATATTTCAACACTTGGTTTATATTTTCCTTACAAACTCTATCATTTAATAAGCTGGTATTGAGCCTCCATTCTTCCTTTCCTTCCTTACTCCTAACGCCTGTCTTACATAAACCTATTCTGTGTTGAGAAACTGCAGTTGAGAAAAAAAAGCCAGTGTGGAAAATTCTGAAAGTAGTAGGTAAAATATCTGTCTGTGGGCTGTAGCTCCTGATGGGTTAATAAGTCAAATATATTTTAAATTAATAATCAGTCATGCCCAGGTGGCATATATACGTTTTACAGGGTGACAATCCTGCCTTTGACTAATACTCTTTTATATAGTTATGTTCATTTTAATTTGAGCAGTTAATTTGAACTGACCCGCAAAAGTCCAAACACACCAGGAGCACGTTTTAATTTTAGCTAGAAAAGAGAAAAATAATTTGACTTTAGATCATTTCAGGTCAAAATATACAACATTTATTAGGCATCTATTATCTTATGTTATGTTAAAATAAAAAAAATAATAATAATAAAATTGATATCTCTAATTGTTTTACAAGAAGTAAAATGCACACACGATCTGTTTCCTTTCCTTTCCTTCTGATGAATTTTCACATCATATATTTTTTTGTGGACGAGCAGGAGTATATACGTGCATTTTCAGCAAATAGTGAAGAAGTGTTGGTCTTTTACTTTATGACGCATACTGACTAACATACTAGTTATTAAACATTTTGTTTGTTTTAATAGTTCTTGAAAAGCAATAATATATTTTTATTTGTAGAAAAATAGTAGAATGTAGAGCCTAATTTAAACCAAATTCAGGTTTGTTTTAATTTGATTTTAAACTTACCTTTATTTTTCCATTCATTTTTCCCCAGAAGTTGCTTTAAAACTCTGCAGCTTAAAAGTTTAATTGCAATTGTAATTAAAAGGAGATAAAACAGAGACTGGCAGGGCAACATGAACATTACTCCAAAACACTGTCTTTCACCATCAGGTTACCTCAAGAGTTCCACAAGTTACTCATATAACTGCATCTTTGCACTGTTCTGATCCAAACTGAATATTTCTCAAAAAAAAAAGAAAATCACACTCATCTTCAACCAATTCTTCATCATCCTCCATCCTTGCGATATTTTGGTTTTCACTGTGTATATGTGTGCATTCCCTCCTGTCAGTCCACTTAAAAGGCCTTTGGTTTCAGAGAACCCTATTGTACTTCCTCCATTGCTTAGCAACCATCACCAAGGCCAGCACTCCATTGTTGCTGAGGCTGAGCTCCTGAATTGCCTACTCCCTGTTTCTACTTTTCAAAATTGTACTGTAATTTTACAAAGTGGTTTTTCAGCATGTGAGAGAGAGAGAGAGAGAGAGAGAGAGAGAGAGAGAGAGAGAGGAGAGAAAGAAAGAGGGAAAGAGAGAGACAGAGAGAGAGATTCCAAAAGGATTTGGAAGGATTGGGTGAGTTTATATCAGGAACTGTGCACCACTGAAAAGTCAAAGATGATCTGCAGGTAATAAATGTATGGGAACAAATATTGAAAAAGGGTGTAAGTTACTTGACCCATCCATGTGTCAGACAGACAGACAGACAGACAGACAGACAGACAGACAGACAGACAGACAAATGCAAACACACAGAAAATGCCAAAGAGCCAACCAAATCAACAAGAAAACAAGAGATTTTGTGCAAGCAGATGCGTTTGTAAGACTGAATACAGTCTGTTGAAACAGACTTTGGATGATCTGCTTTGTGAATTTCAAAGGTCACGTTGACAAAGACCCAAAAAAGAGTGAGAAAAGGAGAAAATGGGTAGAATATGAAAAGAGCAATATGTAGTGGGAGGGACTTGAGTATGGATAAGCGTAATAGGCTAGCGTTCTCCTCAGTGACGTCACTTTTAAACAGTTTCCTTGAATAGCACCTGTGGCATGGGGGGCTGTCACTTCTGACTAAAAACACAACCCGTGCACAAAATCATATCTGTCAGTGTTTTTCAGCAGCCAGCGGAGACAGACTCTGACCATCTTCCAACAACCAACATCACGTCTTCTGAAAGCTAGGCTCCTTTTGCTTTCTTTCCTTGTGCGTTTTCCTTTTTCCTTTAATCTATGCAATTTTTTAAAACATGCTTTTAATAGCGTTTTTTTTTTTTTCTGGACAAAAGCTCTTTGCGCTGTGAAAATGACATATTTTTGTGCACCTACAGTCGAGCCCAGGTGTCTGATTTAAATGTGGTAAGTACCAACATTTTTCCACCCACTTTGTATTTTTAACGTAAATCCATGAATTCCGTTACCTGATGAAGAATATATATGAATTTCCTCTTTTTGATTGACTGTTTCAGTCCTGTTTATTGTGACAACTCTGATCTTGCAATCTTGAATGTTTGTTGTCTATACTTCGTGTCCATTTTTGCCTTTCCCTGTTTGTGTCTCCGACTTTCTCAGATCGATTTTTTTCTCCAGTTGTATATCTTCACCGTTCCACCTACACAATGTCTGCAACATTTAACCACACAAAGATATGAAATCCAGAACAAATCTGGGCAATCTCTCTCTCTCTCTCTTTCACACATACATACAAACACACACACATTTATAACACAAATCTGGTGCACACACAGATACGCTGCAGATGCATCCACACATTTACCCAGCAGATCCACACAAAGCAGGTAAGGTTTCATCTGTAGAGTTGGCTCTCTCTCTCTCTTTCTCTCTCTCTCTCTCACACACACACACACACACACAGTCACAAGCACGCAGGCTCGTCTTAAGGGCCGGTGGGATGGCAGCACTGTTGGCCGATACGCTATCAACTTTCACTAAATTCAATAAATACTCACATGCAGCGAGTATCAGCTTTGTTTGTTGTGCGTTTGTGTGTGCATGAATGCTGTTTATGCAGAGCAGAAAAATAAAACTTGTGTTTTTTTATAGGGTTTAATGGCACAAATATATGATTTCTGATGTAAATAATCCAGTTCATGTGTGACGTGACGTGCATGTGTCCATTAAGCCATTAAATGAGACGCTTGTCACAGTGTTGAAGTCGACCTTATCCTGAACCCAGGATTGCTCAAGAGGACTGGTGGGTGAATGACACCACCATGGAGCGTGCGAATGAATGAAAAACAATACAGAGATTTAAAAGAAATAAGTGTTTACTTCAAGAGCTGATGCTTAGGAGTCTGTAATTAAAGAGGACACAAAAAATCCTTCTTCTAACCTTCTGGAGCCTTCTGTAGATTGTCTTATAAGGTTTGTGTGTGTCTTTATAAAAATAAAACTCATAAATGTTTCATTTTACTGTGATCTAACCTTTAGATTTAAAAAAAATAAGCAGGAAACAAACCAGTCTGTCATTAACTGGGTCATTGTTTTTTCCTCGCTGAAGAGAAATTAGCCATTGTGAGAATCCTGCCGTTCGTGCATGAGAGTGCTCATTACCAACAGAAGCCTTCGTCCAAACACAGCAGAAGGACAATACTAGTAATGTTTCTGCATTCACGTTCAGCAGGTGAGTGATCGCTGATTCCAGGTGACTCGGGACTGACTGCCACTGATATCAAGTGCACCGTACAAGTGAAGAACAGCTTTTCAGCTGCGTTTATTTTTCAATTCTCTCTTCCAACCTGCAGGTTTTCCACCACGCCTGTCCTCATTTGTCTGTTTATCAGCTTCCTTCATCCTTCACAAATGTGTTCGTGTGCTTCCTTCCAGCGTGTGGCTGAGCACCTTTGCTGATGTGCACCTGATGGACCGCCATCTGACAAATTTAATCTCTACAAGAAGGTCACCCAAGACTGACGGTTCTTTGACGAACAGCCTGCAGACGTTTGAAAGCCAAGGAAATGTCCCCTCCAAAGCTCAGGTATCCTCCCCCGCCTCTGAATCAAGACTTCAGCATCAGCTCAAGGTGGCCACCTGGAGTGAGCAGAAGCAGAGGCAGAAATGTTGGGTCTGATGGTGGTCCCTGTTCTAGTATCTTAAACATATTTCACAACAACTTTTGTCCAGAGCAGCATGGAAGACTAGTGATTTTGTTGTTTTGTGTCCAAATTTACAACAAATCATTGTCTTCCTCACTGCCCCGAGACAGACGCACGGACAGAAGCCACATCTGTAAAATGTCTAGAATACAGTGCTGCCGCTGATGAGTTCTGTGGTCTTAAAAATGATTAAAATCACTGTGATCAGTGTTATTTCCTCTCTTTTCCCTCTGTCTTTTTTCTGATCTAACGACAGTTTAACTGTCTGTGCATGTGAGTGATCTGCATGATGCCTCGTCTCTAAATCTCAACCTCTTTGACAGATTGACTCAGAATATCAAAGACGATATAACGATCACGAGTTCACTGAGTTCACCCATTTGATTCTGCTGCACTACTGTATATTTAATTTTGACTTGCTCTTTGGCTTGCCATAAATCATTCCACTTAACAAATAAAAATAAAGAACGGGTCAGTTTAAAATGATGAATTTCATTCTTAATGATCAATCATCACATTGCACACAATGGTGGTGCATTCTGGGTAGAAACAACTAAGATGAGCAGGACTTTGACATGACTTCCTGGCTGTAAACCAGACATGGCGATTGGAGGTTGAAGTTCTGCTAGTCAGAGGCTCCACGTGGACATGGACGTTGTCTTACATGAGCTTGGCCTGAGCGTTGAAGTCAGCAGTTTCGGCCACGTCTGAGCTTTAGTGTTGGTGAGTCGAGGCCTGGAGGCCTTCAGCTGGACCTTCTCACCCAGAGACTGAACCGGAACCGGAGACCCAGCCCTAAGTCCTGTGGAAGGTACAGAAATTTAGAAACAAAAACAAAACAAAAAAATAAAACAAAAAAAAAAACTAAAAACTGACCCGACTCACTGAAGACCGAAATCAGCTGACACATCAGTTCAGTCATGTTTGCATTCACAATTCTGTATGTCTGAGACATAATTTTATAAAACACCAATATATGTAACTATAAAATACTTTATGCATAATAAATGAATAACCTTGGTGTGATTGCGTTTCTATTTTCCCTCCCAGTCCCTAGATTCTCATGAGCAGTAATAATAGTAATTAATATTGGCTGTTAAACATATAATGTATTTATATTGCAATGTGGCAAAAATAAAGCGCATGTTTAAGTATACGCAGCAGATTTTCTGTTGATTGTTACTTATTGGGCAGAAGAGTCACCTTGATGTTTGGTTGGGTGATGACATGGCCTCAGCATTTAAAGACACACGGAGACAAAATAAAAGATATCAAATGGTTCACAGCAAAATATAGTACCAAATAGCACAATATTTCATGATATAAGAAAAATATGCACAAGTCATTGTGATCAAGTATATGAAAACCTTTCTTCTCTCTTAGTAGCCACCAGCATACCTTTATTTCCAGTTTTTAAACCATACATAGCATCCTGCTGTTTTTTTTTTTATCTAAATATAACCACAGGATCAAATTTCTTCAATAATAACTCAATAAATTATTTTTTCTGATTATTTTTTATACAGAAATAATCAAATAGTCCCAATAGTCAGTCAGAATGAAATATCAAAATATATTGGACAGGTTAAAACTCCTATCATTATCATAATCTTAATAGGAATTCCATGTAACGTCTTTAATCTAACACTATAGAAGGCTTGGATGAAACCATTTTCAAGTAAGAATGCTAAAATCATAGCTGTGGGACTCACATTTATTCCTTTTTATGAAATAATGTTGGAATTGTAATTTTTTTTTATTAGAAATGAATTCCAAGTTGTAAACGTAATCATTTTTCCCTCTATGAATTGACAATCGGCCTTAATTTATCCATTATTTAAACTCACAGTTCATACTACTGGTTTTTAATTTTGAACAAACTCCAACGACCCCTCAGGGATAAAGAAGTAGATGATGCTGGATGGGATCATCTGCACACAGCGCCACCTTCTGTGCAGTACTATCCATTACAATTATTTGTGAATTGCAGTTTTCTGTTGTAGTTTGTGCCACAGGCTGTATAAAGAAGCCGCTGAAAGACATCATCCCTAGCGTGTCGGTTGCTCTCACAGTCAGAAACATGGCCAGTTACCTTTATTCTGGTTGTGGGGCAGAATGGTATTCTTTAATATTGAATTTTCAGCAAGACTAAATCATTCTAAAACTAAAACTATATAACTAAGAAATTTTAAAGCGTTGGCACATTCACTCCCTTCAGAAAGGTTCTAAATGAGAGACTGTTTAACTTGATTGAGAAATATATGACCTGCAAAGAAAGCCATAGCATATTTTTTTCCTCTTCTTCATAGTTTTGTATTTTCAGATGTATATGATTGCTAATAGAAACGCTGATGCTTTTTTGTTATATTAATTTTAGTAATTTTGCTTTACTGCATTACGTCCTTTAAGCTAAGCTGCCACAATGTTCTGTAAATATTTCTAATTTTGTTAATAGAAGAAGAAGAAGAAGAAGAAGAAGAAGAAGAAGAAGAAGAGCAGCCTGCGCCCCCACGTGGTTATTTCGGTGCATGTACAGCAGCAGCATAGCGCAAACTCATAGGCATCATGGCGGACGTGCTAGACCTTCATGAGGCGGGAGGCGAGGACTTTCCTATGGATGAAGATGGTGATGGTAGTTAGAATGCTTCGGATAGTAAATAATCTGATGTTTAAACGAGCGGTTTAAATTTAGGTTAAACCATGTAGAAGCACCACGCAAGAAAATAGCTGTGCTACCTTGAAAGGCCTGAGGAAAGCTAACAAGCTAATAGTAACATAACGCTAGGTTAGCTTATTCAAACTCTGTTTAAAACGGAATAGATTGTACAAAATATATGTTCAAGGGAAACATTGTTGTGGAATATTTTATTCTAATTAACTAAACTAAATAACTAAAACTGCATTGTTTACATTAAGGTAAAACGTGCACCACAGCGTGTTTCCGTCACCGCTTGTATGCTAACGTAATCCGGCTTTTCTTGTATCGCAACATAAGGGGACATTAACAAAACTCAACTTGATTGGCTTCGGTCCTTTTTTATCTCTGTGGTGGTAACTGTGAAGGTCTGCAGGGCTTAAACACCTCAAGTCCACTGATTTGTTACGTCTTTACATTTTCATTATTAGAAAGCATCCACAAGTTAAAGGAGAAGGCAAAGAAGAGAAAAGGCCGAGGATTTGGTCTTGGTGAGTTACTAGTGTCCTGATATTATTCCTGAGGGATGCCTGGTTGCATTTTTAAAGGTTACAACATGATTTCTTCATTATTGTTCACAGAGGATGGTGCCAGGTCAAGAGTCAAAGAGGACTACGATACTGTAGAGCAAGATGGGGACGAGCCAGGGCCTCAGAGATGTAAGTTTCTGGTCACAATAAAAGTGAATTTTAATTAAAGTGGTCCTGATATATAAAGGAGTTGGACGCTTGTCACACTGAAATGAAAAATATCTCATGTTTGAACATGAATAAGATACGGTAGTCCTTTATTAATCCCACAAAAAATTCACAATATACAGCAATAAAAGTAGGATGCGATTGTACACTGGACTTTACTTTAAAAAAAGAAAACTGTCATGGAGCATATACATTATTTTGCAAGTGTGATTTTTTTTCTTTTATAGTGTCAGTTTTAAAATCTTTACTTGTACCAGCCAATCTTTAGCTGCTTTTTATCTTTGTTTTGTCCTTTTTTTGGTTTGTTTCCTGTGTGTGTGTTGGGGGGGTGTTTTTGCAGGGCTTGTTTGTGAACAAGGATACTAATGCATTTGACAGAGGCTGCTTTTATACTTTGGGTACACATTTTCTGTCTCAACAAACTGAACCAGTTAATTGTCCTCAGTACTGCTGTGAGTCTCATTAGACCCAGATGATCAACACTTTATCCGTATTTATTTTAAGATTTCTGAAGCCTTTTTTGTCTGGTTGCAGCTGTGGAGGGCTGGATCCTCTTTGTGACAGGCGTGCACGAAGAAGCCACAGAGGAAGACATCCATGACAAGTTTTCTGAGTTTGGAGAAATCAAAAACTTGAATCTCAATCTGGATCGCAGAACAGGCTACCTGAAGGTAAATAAAACATGCATCGTTCTGCGGGAGCCTATGAAAATACTGCTTTCACAGTGTTTATTCAAGTTTTTCAATTCTTCTTTCCTGTTTGGTCTCTAATTGGGCCACAAAATATTAGTTTGTCATCACAATATTAATGTGCACTCAAGTCTTTGCTACTGTAAATGTTGCTATTATCATTGCATGTTTAATGAGTACCATTTTTCTTTATGTCACTTATGAGGTTTTTGTGGTTGACCTGTACACACAAAGAATTAGCTCCAAACTTTAAACCAGTATTGTCATTTGTCTTTTAGCCACAAGATGGCAGAATTGTTCTGACAAAGTCTTTGGCCTGTAAACAGAAAGTTACAAGCTTTGCGCACAAAAAAAATGACCTGAAGTACAATTTATGTCTTTCACGCACACATTATATTTGCTTAATTGTCAATTAAAAGGGATAAAGTTACGACGGAGTTTTCTTCATTAATGATGTCATTAATTAACAATCTTAGGGATATGCACTGGTGGAGTATGAGACCTACAAAGAGGCCCAAGCAGCAATGGAAGGGCTCAATGGTCAGGATATGATGGGTCAGTCCATCAGCGTTGACTGGGGATTTGTCAGAGGGCCCCCCAAGAACAAGCGGAGGCAAGTCTTCAGTTTTTATTTTTATGCTCTATGCTTTTCTCTGAGTTATTGTGACCTGTTTTTTGTTTTCTTTTTAAACAGAACTGGAGGACGCCGACGAAGCAGAAGTCCAGACAGGCGACGGCGCTAAAATCTGCCGTCATCGGCGAGACAAGTTGTCCTTTTTTCCACTGTTCCACTGTTCGGAATCTTTATTTCTCCTTTAATTTTTTTTTTTTTTTACTGTATTTGGTATAACATTTGCTTCACAATACAGCTCTCCAAATTATGAGTGAGCAATTTGTTCTCCATAAGGAAAAGAATACCAAGTTTAGGCTGGCCATCAATTTTCTACAGTTGAAGGGTATGTTTCAGCTCAGTTGGTGGAAGCAGGATCTACCCTCTTGGAGGAGGGCATATCTTTATGGTTTTAGCATGTCCAATATTTTTTTCAATTTAACAGTTTCTCCACGTTATTGTGCTGCAGTGCTTTGTTTTGTATTGGCCAAGAATAAAACAAAAGTGAAAGAACACTGCATTTATCGTTTTAATTTTATTTAGCAGCGCCAATGACGTAATGTTTATCATTTTGACCCCACCCAGTCAGTGACCCATTTATTCTGTCCAAATGACCTGCGCCTGTGAGAGGATATCTAAATGAAAAACCGCTGCTCTTTATGTGTCCACAACTCAAGAATCGAATGTTAAGAATCCTGCCTTCCTCATTTGGCGTTAACTCATCGGGTTATGTCAGTCCAAGTTCAGAAACAATGACGATAGGTGCTTTAAGGTGTCAATCAAATGGTGCTCTTTCCCAATTGGCTAACTTCACTTTAGGGGCGGATTTAGTCCTGGGGGTGATGGCGTCAGAGGTGGAGAAATTACTTTGTCCGTGGTGATCAGGTTTGGAATTTCACATTCAGTTCAATTTTTGAAGATGCTATAAAGTTGAGAATCGTCGCTTTAAAGAGATTTCGTGCTATTGACAAGTTTATACGGCCGTGAAACTATATTTGGTGATGAAAGAAACATCTACGAGGTCGCTAAAGGTAAGCAGCAAGGGAATACACGAGCTTTAATGTTAGCTAACGTTAGCCGCTTATTAGCTTGGCTGGAAGTAGCTTCATGCTAGCTAAACGTGAGTGTTCGGGCAACTCAAATGATTATTTTAAATGCCTATCACCACCATTTATGCACACGTAAGGCACTTTCTGTTGTGATGATCAAACTGTACACTATATTATAAAACAGTTACTGTAGCAAACAAGCGGCGCATGAAGTATGCGTTTGAAAGCCTGTAATGCGTTTATGTAAGCATGTGTATTGTTCGTTGATATTTTGTCACAACAGTTAGTGGCCATTATAGTTGTCAATACCTTATGAAATCTATCGTCTCCAGTTCTTAATTATTGATTTCCACGGAAAGGTGGCTAGTCCGGAAAGCAGTTGATGGATAACTTTACCTTTTGTGGGTTGTCAGCTGTCACTGCAGTGTGAATATTGTGTTTTAAATAAAGTTGCGCCTCAGATGTGTTTTCATCTTTCGCAGTTCTTTCTTTAGAATCGTCCCCTTTACCTGCATAGTTAATGATGCCCTCTATTTTAATTAAGTCAGGTGCACAACATGATACATTGATTTAAAACCGGTATATTTAAATCACTTTAGCATGCATGTAGCTATCTGTTATGCTAAAATCTGCCGGTGTTTCCATTTACGTGCTTGTTTTTGGTCGAATTTGTGTCAGCGGCAGTCACTTGAACCCAAACCCTTCTGGAGTGTATAAAGCTATGAAACTACAGCATCTGATCCCCGGGTTCAGTTGTGTGTTCAGACAGAAAGAGGGACAACCGTGGCCCCCATTCTGTGGAGCGAAGGCACGTCAGGTTCCGGTTCATCCCCCTGAAACAGGCGGAGTAATGGGGTCTTAACTTGGATTTTGTTGATCTCCTCCATGAAAGAGAGTTGCATTACACCTTGCCTTGAATTATTTAGCTTGGTGAGGTTATGGTCTGTTGTTGCTGGGACACCGATACAGATGGCCATGATAGAAAGTTATGACAGTTATCCTTTACAAAGGAGGACCCTTCCATCTTAAGTTTAAATTTATAAATTAAATGTGAGTATATTAAAAAAAATATACTCACATTTAACTGAGATACTGGCTAACCTGTTTTTTTTTTTTTTTTTTTCAATCTGGCAGTGCTCACCATATAAATTAGAGGTGGTATTAGTAGTTCTTTCTTTTCCAAAAATAATTGGCAGAAATTGTTTTTATGAAATATTTCTTTCAGCCGTTACATCAGAAACATATTTTCAATGGACTGTAAATAGTAAATAGACTGCATTTATGTCATACTTGTGTAGTTTTCCTTTTGAACACATGACAAGTGTGCATACATCCTGCCACACATTGACAGGTAGTAAGAGAGACCTGGAACAGAACCAACAACCTCCACATCACCAGAGTGAAAACTCTACCTGAGCTGCGCTGGTGTCTTCAGTGTCTTCTATATGAATCACTTTTACAAAAATAATGTCAGCGTTGGTGAATATGGCGCTTGGGTGTATACCTCCCCACGTTTGCAGTGCAGAGCGTGGACAGTTATATTTGTCTCTCGTTGGATTCCCTGAACAGCTGCTCAGTAGGTGTTTATGTGTCCATTGCAGACCCAGTATCGCTTTTCACCCCACGGCCCGTTTAACTACATAAGGAAGTTTGTTGACCTCGGTCTGATTTACTAAGCAAATAAGCAAATGTTTCTTGAGGTTAGTGGGACGAACATGGGACGTCGTAGGTTTGCACCACACACAATCGCTGTTGAGAAACAGGTTCCTTAGGGAAATGAGTGTTATACAACAGTAACCACAACCAAGTCATAAACTCCTCAGCCCAATAGCTCCCTTCCTTCTCTGGCATTGGTAAAGGAACATTTATGATGCAAAAGCGAAAGCTGCTTTTGCCCCCACACGGCTGCAGGAGCCTGTGATCAGCGGGTGTCTTATCTCCAGGAGTCTGCTCTGGGACAGAAACTCCCACCACGCCTCCCCAGCAACAGGACAGTGCTCCTGACTTTTTCTGTGGAGGTGGACCTGATACCTGACAGCTTGTTCTGCCGCAGATTTAGGGATTGTGTCGCGTCCCCGGAGTTGTTATAATTCAGGCAGTGACGATAATCATTGAGGCTCGTCTTTTTTTTTTTTAAATAAAGTTTTGTATTATTGCTTTTAATGTTTTTTATTTAATGTTGTTTTAGTTCAGCAGTTCTGTTTGTAATGTGTTTGTTGTGTCAGGTTTGGAACGACGTGATTTGCACGAAGCCGTAGCGTTGGTGAATGACGTGTCTGATTCGTGTTTGTTGTTGACAGCGGAAGCCCAGGAATGTGCGTCAGGACTGAAAACATAGATTTGCTGGGGCCTGCAGCACCTGAAAACTCACATTCAGACTGGTTTTGATCAGTTTAAATTATCCCACCTTGCAGAAGAAAACCTGCTGTTGTTTGGTAAAAGAAAAACCGGATATGTTTGTCTATCCTGGACCTGCTGGGGGTTTCTTTCCTTTTCCTTGAAGCAAATGTAAGAATTTGCAAATCATTTAATTCAGTTTTATTTGCAGTGTACCCACTGTCACAGCTACAGGAACTCGTGTACAACTCGTCCTCTCACTTTTTCGGGACGTAATGACGAGCGTTGATACGGTGCAGTAAATATTGTGATAGACTTGGATTTAAGAGAACGAATAATGTATTTGCTTCAATCAAATATTTAGCGGCGCACCTCGCACAACTGACCTTTCTGTTTCCAGTAGTGCTCGGATGTAGGCAGAGATCTAACAAAGGCTCAAGCCTGACGAGGGTTCGAATCCCTGAAACACAGGTTAGGTTTGGAGTCTAAATCTTTGGGATTCTGGGTGAACGAGTCCAACAGTAACGGATCCCAGTCCGACGTACTCCACGTGGAAGTGTCCTTCAGTTAGACACTCTGCTCCAAACAGCTGAATGGGAATGAATGATTCTGTTGTGCAGTGTGTGAAAGGGTGGATGCAGTAAAGGCAAAAATGAGTGGAAAACACTGTCCATTCCATTTACACCTGGTTCTCAGTTGGAAAAAAAAAAAACTCTAATTTGGAAAAGGAGCAAAATTAAAATGTAAATTATCTGAAAAGATAATAGAACATTTTTCTTTGTATAACATCTATCCAGGATCGTATAGGTTTCTCCATCTCTCTCTCTTTCTCACATGCGCGCACAGTTCAGTGGAATTCATGAGGTCATATGAACCCATTTTGTCTGTCATCATGTGTGTCCATCCACCATTATGTGATTATCTTGGGCATTATTTACCAGGTATTTCTGAAATCGGAGCTTGCTCTCATTCTAGTGAGCATAACACGAGATTCCACTGTTTTTTCTCTTCCCAACCCCGGCAACGTCCCACTTTCCAGGGCTTGTCATAAAGCAGTTGCACGAGTGCAGCGCGGCTGTTGTAGGGCAGCAACACTAACAGGGAGGCCTGAAGAAGGAAGGCAGACTTGGCACATTTTTGTGTGGTGACTGGGCGGCTTTTATGCGCCAACCATCTTCAGTGGCCTGGCCTCTGAGTCTGCAGTGGGAAATCTCTGACATAAGCTGTGTGTGCATTTAACCACGCACACACACACACTGGAATATCTTCATAATGACTAGAATGTCCATGTTCCACTTGGCCTACTGTTCCAGAAGTTAGATGTAAAATGTGTCCTTTTTTTAATATAATGTCCTAAAGCAAGACATGAGCAGCAATTCTGAACTAAATTGTATAGTTTGCCACTTCCTTTTTGTTGTCATACCACAGCAGCTGGGTTACGCGTCTGTGTTGAAGCTGCACTTTATGTTGTGCACGTATGTATAGTGTAAGTGTGGGTGGGGACAGTGCAGTCCATACACTCCACACTCAGTACCCTGTAGTCCAGAGGTGGGCAAACTAAGGCCCGGGGGCCACATGTGGCCCAATGAACTATTTAATCCGGCCCGCAGAGCCTTCACAATCATTTCTCCAACAGCCAAATGAAGAGGGTTGTCAGCTTGATTGGTTAGAAAAAGGTTCAGACCCCCCCTTCACCTAGCATGCTAACATATCCTCTCAAGAAGGTGGAGCCAAACATCACATTTGGAGCTTCATCATCCATCACTAGTTGGACCAATTTACCTGCTCTTCAGAATATTTTCTCTTAACTTCCGATCCTCTTTGGGGGGTTAGTTTCCAGCACCACCTGGCCGGCCCCTTCATCAAGATCTAAAATCCAATGTGGCCCTTCAGGCTAAATAATTGCCCACTCTTGCTGTATTCTGTATGGGTAGCAGGCTCCATAGTGTCCATATGCTTCTTTTGTTAGCTAATAAACTGTTTAAATACACCTTATTCCCCTATTTCCATGTTTGTTAGATACATATTATGTTTAAATATACGTATATGTATATTATACCCTTGTGAGTCATCTCTCACAATGAGTCAATAATCAAATCCCTGTCACCCACTTTGGCCCACCCACATTACCCACTGGTGCGAATTCAGCCTCCCTGCTGTGACTCACTCGTGATGCAGCGACGAGACCAGCCAGGGAATTTGGATCACGTATCAAACAACTTTGGACATGGTGATCAGTAGGAAGAATCGCTGCATTTCCTTCACTTGGGGATAATTAGCGCAGACAGGAGAACAGTCTGTCGGTCAGGACACGTCACTCGTAGTCCGTGGTCTCTAGCTGTCAAATGATTAACGTTTTAGATCAGATTAATCAGGTGATCCTGTGCTGTAGTTGGTTGGATCTTGGGCTGTTGCTCTATTTCAAACCAGGATATGAACTTTGTCCCCTGTGCAGTGCCCCATCTGAACGGACTGTGACTCAGCAGCGCCTTGATTACACAACAGCCTTCGGGCCTCTTACTGTGATGGCTGAACTTTGGCTCTGGGGCCCTTTAGTTTTCCTGTTTTCACCTGGGAGGTGTTTCTACACCTTTATGCCATCCGCAGTTGATGGGACATGAGTAAAAACAGACATACCCGTCCTTTTAAAGTCTCAAAACTGACAACATCAGGTCAAAAGCTCTGCCTCCAGAACTCAGACAGGACTATACTGAGGGACAGATCTGGAGACGGCTACAAGAACTGTGTGAATTGTGGAAAAAGTGAAAGGGCCTAAAAGCTTTCCGAATATATACTGTTTTTTTTTTTTGGGGGGGGGTGGGGGGCTTGACATTTTCAAACATTGAGTCAGAATTAGAAGCCAGGCCTTCAGAAGTGAAGTAAAAAAATATCAGCCCTTTAGCCGAATGACTTAAAAACAGATTAAAAGGGAGCGATGGCTCTGTAAAAGCTTACACTGTGTCAGAACCACTCATTTCCTGTTCACCCCTCACTATACATGGAGTTGAGTGCTCTACATAATGCTGAGTGCAGTGTTGCTAATGATTATGTTCCAGGTCAGCATTGGCACTGGTTGAGTATTATTATTTTTTAACCGATTAACAGTTATCATACGCTCAGTGATTGTTTGTTAATATATCTACTAGGCCCTTAATCCTTAACGTAATATTAGTTAATGATTAACACCGTGACTAGCTTCTGTCACGCAGTTGCAAATGATGATGGCATATATTGCTTGGTTAGGGAGCATTGTTTCTGCACTACTTTACACAGTGCATTATGGGAAATATTGTAGTGTATATCCACCCTACGTAGATAGGAAATAGGGTGATTTTGAACAGAGCCATAGACTTTCATCTGAATTATGGCACTGCCATGTTGGTTTATAAATTGATATTATTTCTTTTTCCTACAAAAATCCTGGCATGGACACATGGAAGATAGAGAAATAAAGTTCCCCTTCACTCGCACCAGCTTTTGGACATGTGTTGTCCTAACCCCCCGTTTCCACCGGATGCGGTGTGTCTCCGTCCGTCCATCCGTCCTGATTAGATTCCATTCAAGTCAATGCGTCAGTTTCCACTGGCTGCAGCTCCATCCACGGCAAGGCCGGAGGCCTCCATCGTCCTCCGTAAAAATACGCATCGCTTCTATTTTGGACAGATGGACGGAGCACACCGCAACAATCTGACACGAGGCATCGCGTGCGGCACAGGAAGTCGGGGGCGAAGGAAAAATAAAACATCCGGGAATTTGTCGAAATAAAAGGTCCCGTATATAGAGCGATCGATTTCAACTGTGCCAAAGGGGCCCGCCCCCATGACGTCAACAGGTAATAGGTCTTGCGGGAGTCGTCTTATTATCGTTTGCGACAATGGACGAAGAAAGACTCATCATAGAAGTGCAAAACCACAGCATTATTTAGGATTTTTTGCATCCTTTTTATAAGGACAATATAAAAAAAGAAATGGGGTGGAAAGAAATATCCAAAACAATTGGAGTGGATAGTAAGTTACTGAAATTGGTCAAATTACCGGTAATGTTTACAATATTTAATGTCTTTTTCTTGTAACGTGATTTGTTTTCAGCGTCCTGTTGAAGAAGATCGCTCCAAATATGGGACCTTTTATTTTGACAATTTCCCGGATGTTTTATTTTTGTCTCGCACCCGACTTCCTGTCCGGCACGCGGTGGATTGTGCTAAATTGTCGCGGCGTTCTCCGTCCGTACAGACGCATCCAGTAAAAACGGCCGGACGGCAGAAATCTGGACAGTCGGACGGACTGGAAACCCGGGGTGAAGTTTGCAACGGATCTCGGGAGTCTTTCTGAGGGAGATGTCTACTCTAAAATTGCAAATCTTTGTTATGTGAACCTGTAATTAATGCATTATTTCACCATCTGTAACGTTGCTTTCATTCTTTATTTTCATCCTGACAGCCACCCAAGCTGTTGTTACAGAAAACTCTATTTGGGGCGTGCTGGGGTGAACAGGAACACCTTTGTTCAGTTTGGCTGCCGGTTGTGTTTTGTGCTGGGCAGCAGAGGCAGGAGGCATGTGCATTCGACACCGACAACCTGGTTGGTGTTCTGCAAGCTTCAGCGGCCGGCCTGACTAAAGCCAAGTACACACGGCATGATTTTCGGCGTCTTAGACTTGCAACTCGCCCTCACCCAAAATCGGGGTGAGGCACTAATCCTTTTGGCGACTGAGTTAATTATCTCGAAGACTCGACTAATGAGCCTGACGACGCCCCGCACCGAGTCTTAGACCTAAAACTGGATATCAAAGCTGCTAGATATCCAGGCTGCTCGTGGTGTCGTTAAAAGAGCTCCAGCCAATGAGAGCAGGCGTGGGCGTGGCTGCAAAATAAGGAAGCGAAAAGGAGCAGTAGAGCAGCAGAGCAGAGCAACAAAACACATCGGGAGATTCAAAAAATGGGTTTGCGAGTTCAGTAGACACAGGAGACTCTGACTCAGCCACTGTCCGCACCTACCACGCCGACTTGCTGCACCAATCTGCACGCCACTACCGCCGCAATATAAACAGAACAAAAGTTTTCTGCAAAAACTGCGTAGTTGTGACCCCGATTCTGAAACCATTTGAAGTTGTGTCGTTCTCTCATGTTTTTTGTAAATTGAACATTTTGAGCTGCACATAGTTGTTTTGTAGTTTTTAATAAAGGTGTGCTAGGCCGTGTTTTTTGGACTAGAAGTCCCTCCCGGAGTTGAATCAGTCAAAAATTGCGTCATGAATAAGACAAAATAAATTGCACTAGACTATAAGTGGCATTTTGTGGGGGAAATTTATTATTACAAAATCCAGGAGCAACAGCAGACATTTCATTACAACAATAATGCTGCGGCCCGCCTGTGACGGAAGAATCGCGCCGTGTGGACACTCCCGTCTCAGACGAGTCTTGTAGTGTGGACACCCAATGCTCCCCCCCCCACGACCCTGTCGAGTTGCGTGGTGCGAAAACCCGAGCGACCCGCCGACTCGAAAAAATCGTGCCCTGTGTTCAAGGCATTACTCGTCTGGTGGTTAGAAATGAGTGGAATGACTATAAACATACGGACACACACTAGCACGCTATCACTATCAACTAAGATAACTCTAATTGTGTTACTGTGGCCTGCTGACTGACTGCACCTGCTGTTTGTCAAAGGTTAAACTGATTTTAAGGTGTGCTCATTAGTACACATTTAAACTATGACATTTACATTTGGTTTGAGAAAACATACAGTTGCCTTATTATTTGATTTAGCTCATCCCTTTATGACAGAGGTGGGCAAAACTAAGGCCCGGGGGCCACATGTGGCTCGATGAGCTCTTTAATCCGGCCCGCAGAGCCTTCACAAACATTTTTCCAAAAGCCAAAAGAAGAGGATTGTCAGCTTGATTGATTCAGACCCCCCCTTCAGCTAGCATGCTAACATGTCCTCTCAAGAAGGTGGTGCCAAACATCATTTGGAGCTTCATCATCCATTACTAGTTGGACCAATTTACAGGCTCTTCTAAATGTTTTTGAATAGTCCATCAAGCAGGATTTTTAGCTAACCTCTAATCCTCATTTGGGGGGTTAGTTTCCAGCACCACCTGGCCGGCCCCTTCATCAAGATCTACAACCCAATGTGGCCCTTCAGGCTAAAGAATTGCCCACCCCTGCTTTATGATGTTTGTGACCCCCGAGTCATTGCAGACCTTGTTCACTTTGGAAGAAGTGATGCTAAAGCTTTCACACTTAAACATGCAATCGAAAACATGTTTAGATGAAGGTGAACAGAAGGGACGTGTTGCTCTGTTTCTCTATTGTGAACAATAATTCTCGCAAACGTATTGGATGTTGCTGCCAGAGTTTCCTGACTTAAATCATTATGAATGAATGTGGATGACTTCCGTGATTCCACCAGATTGAGCAGCCGGAGAACCTCCTCTGTTGTTTCACCCCTTCCATCAACACCCTCCAGACCTCCAGTCAGTGTGTGGATTTCACCAGATCACCCCTAGATGAACTTTCCCTGCTTTGGTTTTCCCATAATCTTTTTAGAATTGATTTTAGGGATATGGCTTGATAACCTTTAACTATCTAGATTACATATGGAATTGCAGACGTAACTCCGTTTGGGCCCCTGTGGCTGTTTAAAAGTCCAGCTTTAAGCTTAAGAGAGGAACAGTCGTGTGAACAGTTTGAAAAACCCACATTTATGGACTTGAAGGTGTATGAAGCTGGTATCTTTTTTATTTTCCCGTGATCTTTATACCGTCTCTTATTTATTTGCACATCCTGTTTTAGTAGTTTACCTTAGTTTGAAACATTGTCTTGGTAGTGATTACAGGTTTAATCTTATTTTATCTCTATTGCAGGTGGGGCCATTTGGCTAGCACCAGGTAGAGGACGGAACATCCTGTCAAATTACACCAGATTTTTTTTTTTCTTTTTTTTTTTTCTGTATGAATATCACCCATCAACCCGTGAATTCATGATCACATGACTTTGGATATGGACGCAGTCCTGTCCGACTTTGTCCGTTCCACTGGGGCTGAACCAGGATTGGCCAGAGATCTGTTAGAAGGTGAATTCATACATCTTGAGTTAAATTTGTGACGTCAAGGACACTTAATGCGATGCAAATGCTTCACACAGGTCTGTTGGATAGTAATGTAGTTAATACATTTGTTTAATGCAGATGTTTACACTGTGTTTGGCTGCTGTGGTGGTAGACTGGTTGCACTGGTGATAGAACTCTTACTGCAGATCAGTCCTCACAGGACTGAAAGAATGACGTGCATTTAGACCTGCATATTTCTGCCCAGGAGGTTGTTTTACACGGATTCGAGATGCATTGGTTGCAAGAAATCAGACTTGATTGGCCTCAGAAGTGCTTTGGTAGATTATTACTGTCTGTCCTCGTTTTTGGTGTAGTTATATCTGTCAGATGCCATCGGTGGGAGGTCTGTTCACAAAAACACATTTTAATTTGGTCCCAGCCCTTCATCTAGTCACTAGTCAGTCCACATCTAGCATTACTGTTTTTCACAGTATTTTTCAGAGAAGGAACCATTTATCTCAAGCCAACTTGGTTTATGTTGCTAAGCAACAGAAGTTGACGTTAACAAAATGGGTTAAAATTCAAAGTCAGTATAATCCTATCCTATTAGTCGCGAGCCACAGAACCAGTTTGAGCAGTGACTCCTGCTATTTGCCTGGTTGGCAGAACAGGTTGATGGCATTAACATAAGATGGCTTTAAATTGAACTCCTTCAGGATGTCATTTGCTTCACATAAGTGCCTGATCCGGTGCCTTAAATATCTTTTCATATTTTGTATCTGTAGGCAAGAATTGGGATTTCACCGCTGCTCTGAGCGACTTTGAGCAGCTCCGACAGGTCCATGCAGGCAACCTGACGTATTCCAGCACAGAAGATAGAGCATACCCGCTTCCCGACAAGGAGATGGCGAGAGTTGGGCGGCCCCTCCTCCACCGCCAAAGTGAGGTGGTCCAAGGTGAGCTCATCAACAGATCAGCCAGTGCACTTGTGTCAATATGCTTGATGCTGTGGATCTATTTGAACCCGCTGAATCATCTCTGTGCCACGTCCTTCAGCTGCTACTGAAAAACGCCTTTCAAGGGGCATTTCCCATGCAAGTTCAACCATCGTGTCCTTGGCCCGTTCGCACGTCTCCAACACTGGAGGTCCCAGCAGTGAGCCTCTGCTGGACATGCCGCTCTGCACTTTCCAACTACCCGACCTCACTGTTTACCGGGAGGACTTCCGCAGCTTCATCGAGAGGGACCTGATTGAGCAGTCCATGATGGTGGCTTTGGAGCACGCTGGTGAGGATAAGTCAACCTTAAAACCAGCTTTTTGGTATGCTAAAATGGAATCCCCCTGACCAGCACACATCCATTTGTTCAGGCTAGATTAACAGCACAATATTGACAGCAACATACTAGAAATTAAGCCCTTATCATCCTTTACTTCTTCAGTTATTTTCCGTTTTTCTGTTTTCTGTTTTCAGATGCAGGTATTTACAGTGCACACACATTTAAAATGTTACTTGAAAAGATAAAAGTTGTAGAGTGTATTAACTATGGCCTATTTCTCTTTCATGTTTCTGTTTTAGTTTTTTACCGTTGTCTCATGTAAAGGTCATGCTAACCGTAATGCTAACAACACTATAAGGAGTGACAAAACAAGTGCAACACATGATTATAAGTCAAACACAGTTCGTGATCATGCTTCCACTTGAGGAGACCAGTTTGGACATAATATTTACTGTTTCTAAGAGCGAATCATCACTGTTTAGGATTTACACTGTGCCATATTTATAATACAAATATTAAGGCTTTTTTTCCCTTGCAGGACGACTTAACTGGTGGACAAAAGTGGTTTCAAATTGTCAGAATCTGCTGCCTCTCGCAACAAGCGGAGATGGGAATTGCCTGTTACACGCGGCCTCGCTTGGTGAGTTAAGGTTGCAACAAGTCAGGTTGCACATGAACTCGCTGTGGCATCGAAAGTTTGGGCCCGTCTTGGCAAACTTTTTGTTCATGTGAAGAAGAAGACATAAAGTCAGAGACAGCTTATTCCTCTTATATTTCAAGCAGTTCTTATTCTATTTTCATTTCTCACGTATGATTTTTCTCCATTCTTCTTCACACAAGTCTTGTGTACGATTCCTCTACTGTCTCGCTAACATTGCTCTTTCTGAGGTCTATACGCGGATTTTCAATCATGTTTAGTTCAGGAGGTTGAGGGCCACAACAAATCCTTCAGCGTGCACCTCTGGAGTGGCTTTTTTTTTTTTTGTTTTTATAGACAATCATATGTTTTATTCCCACAGTTTGTTTGGGGTTGTGTTGCAGCCAATGGAACAAAGTAAGATTGATCCATCCCCATGCTTAACAGCTGGGCAGGTGTTTTTTTCACCAAATTCCTTCCTTTGTTCCCCAAAAGTACCACTGTCGATTAGAAAAGGGTTCTTTTCTAACCTCGTCAGTTCACAGGACTCGTTTCCAAAACCCATCAGTCCTAACAGCCGTCCTCGCTGATATTTTCCTTGGTCTTCCTGTCCTTATCTTGACTCCACTGTTTCCTGTTAAGTGCCATTTCTTTATTCGATTGTAAGATGAGGAAATTAAGGACTGGAAACACTTTGCTACCTTTGTATTACCTTAGTCTGAGTCTTTACTTACAAACAATGGCTGTAAAGCCTTGACTCTGATAGGTTATGTAAGGTCTGATACCTTAGTTAAAGTTACCTGAGAGCTCAGATCTGGCATTCCCATTCTTTTAAAAAGAACCTTATTCTCATATATCAATTGTAGAATGATGTTTGAAGACCATGTGGGGGGAGTGGGAGTCAGTCCTGAGCCGCTATGTTTCACTCTAACATTGTACAAAACAGAAATATTACACTGATAATTCTTAAACTATTGAAAAGAGTGTTTTGAGAATGTTCACAGTTCCGAAAGAAAGTTGGAACGGTGTTTAAAATGTAAAGAAAACTGATGATGCATTGTTTTGCGTACATTTGCACAGTGTTTTGTCGTTTGAAAATGTTACATTTCCTGAGCGTACACTTTAAAAAGATGGCCACAAATCCAGCCAGTTTGCAGCTATTTGTTTTCACGGCCTGTTTGATTCGATGCCCCGGACACACATCTGGTTCCTAAATCCCTCCTTTGGGTTCTAACGCAGGCATGTGGGGATTTCACGACCGGGACCTGATGCTGCGGAAGTCTCTGCACGCACTGATGGACCGTGGGTCGGAGAGAGACGCCCTGAAGCGCAGGTGGAGGTGGCAGCAGACTCAGCAGAACAAAGAGGTCTGTTTCAGAGGCGTTCGGCTGATCAAGAAAAGTCCTTGTCTGGGCTGGGAGATGTGTTTTCATGCTCATTTCTTGTGCTCTGGGGAATGTTGAGGTGTTCTGGATGAGTTGGTGTTCCTCCCAGGCAGTGTTGTGGCATTCCTCTCATACTCTTATCATTATCATTATTAATATTATTATTACAGCCATTGGTGATGTAACTACAAACCAACCACATGAGTTATTGTTCTTGTTCTGCTTAATCACTTCCCTCATTTAGTACTTAGAAGTACCGACAGAGGATACGCCCTGCATACTTCTACAGCCCTATATTTATAATTCCAAACCTTCCAGTACCAGGTCTTGCAGAGAAACCTGCCTTCCAGGTCTTCTTAGCCATGGCCCGCCCCCTTTTGTGCACAAATGCAAGTTTGGCAGAATGTACACTTCAAAAAAAAAAAAAAACAAACTAAAAAAAACCAAACACTTCCACACATACTGATGAGAATCTTGAGGCTAAATTCTCCTGTTAAATTTCGTTTCTTTCGTTGAATTCCCGTTCCCGTTCCTGTGAATGCGTGTCGTCTCTCTCTCCTCAGTCCGGTCTGGTGTACACAGAAGAGGAATGGCAGAAAGAGTGGAATGAACTGTTGAAGCTCGCCTCCAGTGAGCCGAGGATCCATTACAGCACCAACAGCACCATTGGGTACGGTTAACTCCTCGCACAATACCGAGCCTGTTGAGCCGCTGCAATCCCAGTCCCACATTTCATTCCTGAATTCGGAAACTGTAATTAACGTAAACAGAGTGATCGGCCTCATTTCGACGCTGTTATTTTTCATTTTCATTTTCTTCCACGTAGTCACAAAACGCTGTATCAAAACGGATTTTTACTCTGATTCCGAACGGTGTTGTTGTCTTCAGGGTGGAACCCTCAGATGAACCGGTTTATGAGAGTTTAGAGGAGTTTCATGTCTTTGTCTTGGCCCACGTTCTCAAAAGGCCGGTTGTGGTGGTGGCTGACACCATGCTCAGGGACTCTGGAGGAGAAGGTAAATATTAATGAGTCGTTATAATAGCAATCAACAAGAGTTCTGCAAAACACTTGATTTCATCCCGTCTTCTAATGCCCTGATCGCACGACACACCCAAAAATGAACCTGTTTTTCCTATTTTTTATTTTTACACCTATGCAAAACTTAATAATGAATGACTCTTTCTACTGTGCATACAGCCACACAGTATTGTGCTGAAAGCAAGGTGTTTACATGCACCGCATGTTAGCATGAGGCGGCCGAATATTCCGTTTATATGCCAAGAAACAAATTCTGAATAAAATAGGAATGTACTTCAGTGTAGGGCTGCAGCAATCGATTATTTTTGTAATCAGTAATCGGAAATACACTGCGGACACTGCACCTTTTTTTTTTTGTTTTTACATCAGGCTAACTTTATTGAAAAGCATCCGTAACGTTCTAGATCCCTTGAACGTGCTCAAAATAATACAAACTTAGATACGGCGTTAATTAAACTGACTGCTTTTACAATTTAACTAACTGAAGATCGGGCTTTAACAAACTCATAAAGCACTTTATTTTCCGTGGATTATTATTATTATTAGTATTTATCTTAATATAAAGATCTTTATAGATATAATTATCTATCTAATATAATTATTTTGATTATCTTTCAGAGCAGGACCAGAAACTCATTTTCTGTTTTTTTCTTTTGTTTATTTTCATACACACATTAGGTTTAATCTACTTATGCCAACATAACTGCTGTCTCATTAGAGAATTATTGGGATGGGAATGGGAAAAGTTTTGACTGGAATCTTTCCACTTTACTGGGAAACACTGTTGAGGTTGTGCTGTTTGGAAATGTATGCTTTGTTTTTGTTTTTTTTTCTTTGTAGCCTTTGCTCCCATCCCATTCGGGGGCATCTACCTACCACTGGAAGTGCCAGCTGCCAAGTGCCATCGCTCACCACTTGTCCTGGCCTATGACCAAGCTCACTTTTCGGCCCTGGTGTCCATGGAGCAGAAGGATGGCTCCAGAGAGCAAGGTGAGCCTTTAAATCCTGCATCTAAAGAGTGTTTACTTTTTAAATAGTTGATATATTGAAGCCACACAGACTTTGTATTTGCCTACTATACACAGCAAACACTGTGGAAGTCTGTGTGTGTGTGTGTTTTTTAACATATTTAGCATAAATGTAATAATAAAGACTACTACTACAAAATGCTTAAAACTAAGAGATTCTACTTATACAACTAACAGTTACAAGTGATTTTTTTTTTTCCAATCTTTCTCTAAACCAGAGGTGGGCAAACTAAGGCCCGGGGGCCACATGTGGCCCGATGAACTATTTAATCCGGCCCGCAGAGCCTTCACAATAATTTCTCCAAAAGCCAAATGAAGAGGGTTGTCAGCTTGATTGGTTAGAAAAAAGTTCAGACCCCCCCTTCACCTAACATGTCCTCTCAAGAAGGCGGGGCCAAACATCATTTTGGAGCTTCATCATCCATCTCTAGTTGGACCAATTTACAGGCTCTTCAACATGTTAATCAAATCAAGCAGGATTTTTAGCTAACCTCTGATCCTCATTTGGGGGTTAGTTTTCTGCACCACCTGGCCGGCCCCTTCATCAAGATCTAAGACTCAGTGTGGCCCTTCAGGCTAAATAATTGCCCACCCCTGCTCTAAAATGTAAAAGGATTTTTTAATTCAGTTTTTAAGATAGCCCCACACTTATTCCCACTCAACGTGGCTGCTGTCCTACACAGGAGAATATCGTTCCTCAGCATTTTGAAGGAGGTTTGCCCTCAGTAACGCTCACACATGTAGTTAGTTTAGTGATGAGCTCCTGACGGTTGCAGTGAGAGCGAACACCACGGTGAGATCGAAAGAGCTGTCTGAGGCCATCAGAAAGAAGATTGTAGCAGCTTATGAGTCTGGTGAGGGATTTAAAAGGAAGAGTGCGAAGCCAGCCGTTCCACTGTCATTCCACAAGACAAGTGTACGTGCGCTCTCTTCTCTTCCCTGAAGTGGTAGCTAAACAGGTGTTTGTAATTGATCATCTTCTTGTTGATCAGTGAAAGGCACGGTGCGGTACTGACATGTTCCCTTCTTCGTCCACAGTTGTGATCCCTCTCACTGACTCGGAGCACAAAATGCTGCCTCTGCATTTCGCCGTGGACCCTGGCAAAGAGTGGGAGTGGGGAAAAGATGATACCAACAATGTTATGCTGGCAAGGTGTGTTTCCTAAAACAGGTTTTCCACATTTCCAGTTGTGTTCGCAGGCTTAAATGGCAGGAACAGCTCAATCTAGATAAAAGCAAGAGTGGTTCATCCTTGTAAACAACCGTCCTCTTGGCGTGGGGCAAAGGATTGACCCCTGACACCAGATTAGCAACAGCGCTAGCGACAACAAGATTACCTCTCATTTCTAAGTAGTGGAGCATTAAAATAGCAGCTTGTTTTAAAAAAAGAAAAGCATTTGTGTCCCATCGGTGACAGAAGGACAGGAGTGGTGCTTTCACCTCGCAGAACTTGGTTTTTCCTCTTACATGCTCTCTCCTCTTGCCAGCGTGACTCTGTCTTTGGAGGCCAAGCTCCAAATGTTGCACACCTACATGACCGTCACGTGGCTTCCCCTGCCCTGTGAGGTAAAGATGGAAGCAAACACACACACACACACACACATATTCTGAGTCCTATTTGTTCATCTGCAGCATGAAAGTTCCACATAACAGGCTACGTTTTATTTCTTAGCATGCTGCGTTTGCTAGCAGCATTCAAAATAAAGTTCTAGAAATGAATTTTTTAACCAGTCAAATAAGGTTCTGAAAGTGTAAAACAGCTCAGCTCAGAAGGAGAAGTTATTCTCAACACAGGTACAGTGTACAGACATGTTTAAAAGTGTTGCTTCTGAGAATATCTGCGTGTTAGTCACAACTGCTGAATGATAAGGAAATGTCACTGCGTGTTTCTAAGAAGCTGAATCCTCTGTGGTAGGTTGCAGCATCTCCAAATATAGCTTTAGTTACTGTAGTTCATAGTTGTGAAATTCCATTTGTATTGTGACTCACTGTTTGCTGAGATAGCGACCTTCTATTTTTATCCAGTATGGTTTTTCTGCTTGACATTTTCAAATTATTTCGCCTAGATTTTTGATGCAGTTCTGAAAGTTCCTACCTGTAAAAATGACTGGATTTCATAAATAGACAACACACTGGTCTTATGACACCCCTCAAAATTGAGCTGAAAAGTTTATGCATTAGTTAACCGGTGTAGTAGAGGCAGTATTGCAATATCGTAATTTCTGGTGTATAAGGCGCATCTAAATATAAGACACACCGGTAATTACGGTAGGTAACGATGAACTTTTTACACACCGTATATAAGCCGCACTCGACTATAGGCTGCAGGTGTCTCCCTCTGTGCCACAGACAGCGCTGAAGCGCTTTACATATGCTACATAACTTTAACTGGCCCCTCTAGCTTTCTAGAAGCCCACCCACCATAACAATTTTGATGCTGCTATTGATCCACACAGAAAGACGTTACACAGAATTTTTTTTTTTTTTAACTTTTAATTAAATACGTATCAGTAAAATTCCACAAATACGTAGGCTCCGGGGAATGTTTTGCACACTGCAAACAGAGGCTTTTGGCTTTGAGTCGGATCTGCACGGTGGGAACCGCTCGGCCGTCTGCTCTTTGTGTGTTTACCCAGACTTCAAGAACGTTTTCAAGTTCGGCCCACCGGCATTTCTTTCCCTCTGAAAGCTTTTGTCGTCTTTTTTTGCATTTAGACAGTTCTTGGCGCCGCCGTCTCCGACGTCTCACTATGGAGTCATTGATGCCAAGCTTACGTGCAGCAGCTCCATCTCCTTCTCTTCCAGCAGATCCATCCCATTTAACGTGAAAGCTGCATCAAATGCATTTCATCGTTTGTTTTCCATTTATAGGGTGTGCCTTACGTGTATGACGCCTCAAATTAAGGCTCTAAATAATTTACCTTACCGTAGTGTGAGTGCGTTTGATTGGCCCTCTGTGACCTGTTCTGTCATTTTATTGGTATGATGAGTTTTGGCGGCATGAAGCTCGTGAACGGGAAAAATAAAACTAAAAAATAAATAAGCCGCACGCTAGGGTACAACGCGTGGGAAAAAAAGTAGAGGCTTATACACCAGAAATGACGGTAATTCTAATTCTGTACTAAGTGCAACATATATTAAAAGTGATTATTTTCTTGCAGCAAGCCCCTCTGGCTCAGCCCGAGTCTCCCACAGCATCAGCGGGAGACGATCCCCGCACTCCTCCTGACTCGGAGTCAGACAAAGAGTCTGTCAGCAGCAGCTCCAACGGCAACGGAGACACAACCACCAGCTCAGCCACCCAGGGAGCAGGCTCGGTGGCTAAGAACAGCTCCTCTTCCTCATCTAGCTCTTCCAGCAGTGGGTCGGCGGGGACCGGCGCCGAAGGGAAGGACAAAGCCAAGAAAGAAAAAGACAAGAAGAGGGCCGACTCTGTGGCAAACAAGCTGGGCAGCTTTGGCAAGAACCTGGGCAGCAAACTGAAGAAGAACGTGGGCGGGCTGATGGCGGGCAAAAACCCTGGACCTGGAGGAGCCAAGCAGGAGGGCGGGGCCGAGAAGAAGAAGAAGGGCTCGTTCCGAGCGCGCAAGGGCAGCAAGGAGAACTCCGTCTCGGCCCACACCTCGGAGGATTCGGGGAAAGGCTCGCCCTCCTCGGGCAGCGAGCGCCTGAACGGAACGGGGAGCAGCCTGAGCAGCAGCAGCGGCGGGAGCAGCACCGAGAGCGACGCCTCCAAGTACAGCAGCGACGTCAAGGTCAGCCTGGGCATCCTGCGCGCCGCCATGCAGGGGGAACGGAAGTTCATCTTCGCCAGCCTGCTCAGCACCAGCAACCGGCAGCCCTTCCAGGAGGAGATGATCCAGCGCTACCTCGCCGATGCCGAGGAGCGCTTTCAGGCCGAGCAGGAGCAGCAGCAGCGGGAAGCGGAAAAGAAGGGCCTCGCTAACGGTGTCCAGCTGGCCAAAAAGGACACGGCGGGCGGCCCGGAGCCCACGTACCCGTCTTATGAAGCCAAAGCGGAGCTGCTGGAGAACACGTCGGCGTCCTTGGGCCAGATGAAGGTCCCCTTAAGCCCATCCATGTACAGCGCCGTCATCCCCATCCCTCGGCCCTCGCTCATCCAGCAGATTACGGCGGCAGCAGCGCCCCTCAGCCAGCACCAACACATCCACGGCTACATGGACGCTGCGCACCAGCTATCCGCTAGCTCCCCAGCAACGTCCTCCTCTGGGCACCTTTCCTACGCCACCCTTCCCCGACACTGCCCCGCGGGGCCACGGGGCCCCTCCCATTCCCAGTACAGCAGCCTGCAAGGCCCCGCCTCCTCGGGCCGCCTCGCTCCCTCGTACCCTCTGGACACGGACCCTCCGGACTACCCTGGATGCGAAGCTGCTCCCGCTTACCACAACGGCTTACGGGACACGTACTGCGGCGTGCACGCTCAGACCGGGCAGCCCCCAGTCAGACACTACTCGCTCGGGAGCGCCAGCGCTTTGAGCAAGCAGCAGTCCAGTCGCTGCCGGACACCCAGTTGCTCCTTCTACGGACACCCCGAAACGGGCAACTACTGCTCCTACTGCTACAGAGAGGAGCTGAAGAGGAGGGAGCCGGACGCGCTCGTCCACAGGTTCTGATGGAGCCGGGACGGGCCGAGACCCCTCAGCCTCTGAGAAGCCAAAAAAAAAAAAAAAGGAAAAAAGCAAACCAGCTTCCTGTGGTTTTTTTTCGCTGTCTTCCCGTTAAAAAACCAGTATCCAGCTGCAGGATAAACAGGGTTTCTGGCACGTGTGTGTGTGTGTGTGTGTGTGTGTGTGTGTGTGTGTGTGTGTGTGTGTGTGGTGTCGGAGCAGAACGGACTGCACTCGTGTAACATATCGCCGTGGCTCTTATGCAGTTTTTACGTATGAGTGTGTGTGTGTGTGTGTTTGGGGTGCTGTTCCTCCTCCTTTCAGCGCTAACGCCTTGCTTCTGTCTCCCCCCCACTGTCCACTCACACGACTTCAAACAGAAGCAAGCACAAACGGAAGAGCCGTGCGCTCCTCCCCTCTACTGCTTCCTGTTGCATTCTTTTTGGGACGCCAGTTTTGGGGAACACGGGTGTCGCACGAGCATTAGCAGATGCCTGCGAACACCTGGAACCGGGCAGAGTTGACCTTTGTTAGAGAGCTTTGTCATCAGTCGCTACAATAATTTAGTGAAAAATCTAAATATAATGGAAGAAAAGCAAAGACAGATGTCCCCGTGTTGTAGACAGTGTCTGCATTCAAAAGAGTTACATCAGCAAGTTGAGGAGATCCAGAGCTTTGGTCAGCATTTAAAACCTGAAATGTTGGAGAGCAGGAGTGTCTGCCTCCTCTGTCGAATAAACATTCATTAATTAGGTAATAAACATTAAAGCCACAGAAGGCTGTTCACACATTTAGGCCTTTAACTCTTGAAATTATCGCTCCAAAGGTTTTTTTTTTTGTTTCTTTGTTTTCTTTTTTGCACAGAATCTAGCACATCCTGATGTCCACATTGAAAACGTGTGACTCTTTTTCTGCTGCACCCTTAGATGGTTTTCAAATCCTGATGGACTTTGAAATCCCTGACACTTGCCCCAGCTGCTCAGAAGAATTCAGGCCGCACGGTTCCCATTGATTCCCTAATATGAAGCCAGAGCGTCAGTAGGTGATGTCCGTGGCATCGTTTTAACTCTTTGTTGCCTTCTTAGCGTTCATCTAAAGCATTTGCAGGTAATTAAATCCTGCAGTTTTTACTACTGCATAGAACAAGTTAGTCATTTAGAAAATACATTAAAACAGCTGATGCCAGTGTTGTTCCCAGGCATGTTTCCTTCCTTGGCCAGTTGGTCTATTTCAGTTTGTTTTGTCCTTTTCAGCATTTTAATTTACGAAGTAGAATTGCATGTGCAGTTCCTGCCTTGGCCGTTTGGGGGCGTGCGCCTTTTATTTATTTCTTTATCACCTTACCGTCTCACACACACACTACAAAATAACCAGGATACTGGGGATTTATTTCCACCAGTTTTGTAGTTTTGCTGCTGCATTCAGAGTAACGAGCGACGTTTACAATAAAACCAATTGTAACACTGCGACCCCCAAAAGAAAGCATTTTCTGCGTTGTGTCCGTGCCCGAGCGTTTTACTTCAGCCCAGACCTCTCTGGGAGTGCTCTTCCTACAGTCAGAAGGTGATTTTCATAAGAAGAAGTTTGCGTTGTTGCTTTTGCTTTCCAAACTAATTCATACAGAGATTTTTAATTTATTTTCTATTGAGAGAGAAAAAAAAAACTTTTCTCAGAAACCAGTAAAAGATTATTTTACTGGCTATAACGTTTTGTTTTTTTTTTTAATTTAAATAGAATGAGTTGTATAAATGTTTGAGTTATTTTTGTAAGCCCAAAGCTGTAGTTTTAAGGGGGTAAGAATGTATATTGTTGAGCGCTGCGATGCACACAGTAATTGTATTTATGTCTGTGATGGTGTGGACTGAGAGAAGAACAGATGCTGATGAGGAAATGCAAAGTGAGCTCCCAAACAGGCCTCCTGGTTCTCCAGGTCCTGTTTCCTCAACACTAACCTGACAGCGCGTCAGAATTTAGAGAAGGATTTGGAAAACCTCCTTTCGGAACGCTAGCTAGCTACATTTTAGGACGGCCTTCCTCACATGGCTGATTGTCAGGAAGTTCTTTTTTTTTTTTTTTTTCTGTACATTTCGGTTTTATCTGTTAACTGCCGACACAGCAGATTTCTTCCAAACAAGAAGACGAAAGGTTCAGAATGGTTATTCTTCTCCATCACAGCTGACCTGATATATTCCTTTATATATTTATATATATATATATATAACACTAACGTCTGTGTGGACAGAATATTCACCATCCCATAACATTACCCTGGAATAGTTTGAGTTGCATGTAAATGGCAGCCAGATTTTCATCATCTTTTGTGCTTTACTGTTTTTATTTTCATGTCTTGCTTTATTTTGTCTGGGAGGAGACACCGAGGACAGAAGATATCACGTTGGGCTGTTATCATATTTTTTGCACAGTTTGAATAAATTCTTATTGTATTTTAAGAGCGCTGTGTCCAGTCTTCCATCACCCTCTCACAGAATGTGAAAATGAAATGAAACTGAATGGGAACATGTTCAGTGTTCCTTGTCTTGGGGCTCACAGTTTGCTACATTAATAAGCCAAACACTTTTAATGGGGGAAAAGGACATAAAAAATAGGCATTTTCTTTGATATGTAAATATTTAGAATCGTTTTAAAGAGATTTGGGCACAGTTATTCATCGTAAATTCTTTGTAATGGTCTGTGTTGTGGACAACGGCAGCTCTCCCAGCGCGCTGGGCCTGAACGTACTGGAGAAACTGGACACCCCTTATGTAATATTGAAGAGGTTCCCATGGGGTTAAAAAACACTGATGCTTCTCCATCAGAGTCCACGTCGGTTCTGCATCTGTGCAGCCGGAACGCTGTCGCCGAGGGTCATCAGCCTTCCCCGGATCCCGTCGTCAAGGAAAAAGCAAGTTATTGATGTTCTGGTGAGAGAGGATAAAAGAGTCCGTCTCCATGGTGAGTGCTTCTGGTCGCGTTGCTGTGGGTGCAGAAATTCCAGTCAAGGACTTGTTGGTAAAATTACACCTATAAAGTAAATCTCTCTTCTGGGTCAGGGGTCACCTTTCTGTCCCCGTCCTCGTCATCCTCTCCTCTCTGTCCATAAACCTCTTTTTCTCTTAAGTCACTTCTGAATCAGCCTTCAGTCTTGAATCTTAATCTAAACCTTTACCTTTTTTATGTGTGACCAAAACGTATTGTAGTTATTCTCAGGGATGTAGGGCTCCAGGACTGTCAATAAGAGCATCACTTCAACAGTTCAGTGTTAAAGTAAAATATATTTTCATCATGCTGTAAAACTTGACTTAAAATGCGTTCTCCAATTAAAAGAATAGGTTTGAATACTAAACTCAATCCTACGTTTTTTTTCAGGTTTACCCTTTAGAATGCCGAATATAATAAAGAAAATAGATTTGAAGTGTGTGTTGTTGTGTTTAGCCTCTAAAGTGTAAAGTAAGAAAACTCCCATATGACTGATCTGCTCCAGGACGTCTTCCTGGGCCACGTACTCCTACTTTTCCCCCTTTCTCCCCCTCTTTTAATCGTTCTTCAGAGTTCTGGCCCTTTAAGAAGCTCCAGCGCAGCACTTTTTTTTTTACGTAAATATGTTTCAGCGGCGAAGCAAAGAACAAACATCTGCAGAGAAGCAGCAGCTAAACTCCGCTGGAGCAGCAGCAGCAGCAGCAGCTTCCAGTGTGTCTTGTCGGCGTCTGTGTGACCAGGAGGCGGATGCTGTTGGTGCCAGCAGCGATGAAAAGAGCCAAACTTGCTGGCTGGTCCGCCCTGGTCGTCTCGGATGTTGTTGAACCGCTGGTCAGACAGCTAGCCGCCGCTGGACCGGGCAGCAGACGCTTCTTCCTCGCAGAATTCCTCCTCTGAAAATGGACTGAAGGGAACATTAACTGCCATCCGTTAGCTTGTCTTTTAATAATCTGTTTCATTTATTTTTCCCGTTCCTTCGATTTGTTCCTTTCGATTGGAGTTTTTCGGTGGTTTAAAATGCTGACAGGATCTAAAACCACCTTTAAAGTGAGACAAATGCTCCCAGATATGAAGGTAAGCTCGCTTAGCTAACTATGCTAGCTTTGGTGGAAGATAGCATCAACTTATTTAATCGTTTTTTCCTGATATTATACAACACATTTAGACGCATTGAAAGAGTAAAAACGCGTTGGCGTTTTGTTTTCATTCAGATATCAATTTCTAATGTGACGTTTATGCAGATTAGCACCCAACCCAGTTCCCATTTATATTTTTCATCCTGCACTTTCGTGCCGGTGAAATATAAGCCCCAGGATGATTCAGTGTCCTTTTCAATAATGTTTTAATGTGACTCACCAACGCATAAAAATAGATAGCCATGTATGATGCAGGAAACAGTCATCACACAAACACCCGTGCTGTAAAGCCCTAAATGTCCATCCTGAAGGCTCTCAGCGGGGAGTCAGAGAGGCAGGAAGCTTGATTAGAAAGGCCAAAGATGTCATTTTGATCTCTATCACCTCTCATCTTTGCCATCTACAGGGTGTGGTTGTTGTATGCAGGAGGAAACCGTGTTCTTCCTCAGAATCCTTAAAGAAAAACAGGCTGTATGAGTCTTATTATCAGCTGCGATTACTGAGCAGTTTTCACATCAAAAAGGACTAAATCATCATGTTCACGTATGAAAAAACGTCAGCTGTGTGTGCAGAGCTGCTCATTCCTTTGGGAAAAGCTGTGAGGCGGCATTTTTGTGTTGACATTTTATCCCTATGGTTATTTTTAGCAGCCATGCTGTAATCTGCCTTTCTTGAGGTCTGCTTGTGGAGAAGGGTGGGGGGGGCGGGGTGGGTAGTCACTGCAAAACATCTGGCAGTCACCATGGAGACAGTAGCTGTGAGGGGAATCGAATGTAGTTTAGCAGAAAGCACTTGAAGGACGCTCGGACGTCTCCCTGTGGCGTGCCTGCCCTCGCCATCTCTACCTCTGCCTGCCTGTCTCGCTCCAGTCGTCCGTCCTTGGTTTGACCTTTGCCACCTCGACCTTCCCTGACACTGCATCTTCCTGTCCTCTCTGCTCCCTCCAGTCTTCTTTCTCAGTCTGAGTATTTTTAGCTGCTTTTACGCAAATTTCAGGCGGCTGAACCTGCTCAATATTAGATATGGTTTCTGTTATTTCAGCGTCATAGCAACGGTAGCAACTAGCAGACTCTGAGACTCCCTCCTATAAAGAATACACCTGATTAAACTCCTTTTTTTACAGCACAAAGGGCCTCCTTGTTAAAGGCTCCATAAAAGGCTTTATGTGGGGCCACAAATCAGGTTTTCATGGTCGGTGTGCTAACACAATTCTCCACAGTCCAAACCTGGTAACAGTGGTGGAGTGGGTAGGTTCTCCACTCCCACATTCCAGCAAATGTGTTTTTGCCCCAACACCACTTTTCAATCATCCCTTTGTTGGTCAGAGCTGCTGAGAGACGTGGTTGAGGCTGTAAACCTTCATTTAGAATACAGCTACCTGTGTTATCACTGCTTATTATGGGATTGCAAGTAGCTAGGTGTAACAGCCTGACTCCAGGGAGCAGAGGTGATTGGAAGCATATGTGCAGCCGGATTATAGTAACATCTGTGGGACTTGGTTCTGCTTGTGTGCGTAACAGTTAACCGTTATAGGGAAGACAGGAAGAACAGCAATGAGGAAAACAAGAATCATGGAACATTGTGTGGTTTGGCCTCGCTTCCTTCTCTTTTAAAAGGAGCCCACTGGGACAGAAGTAAACAGCCGTTGTTTTGAAAGTGATGAAAATGGTTATTTCTTCAAATCAGTAAACACAGTGAATAGGCAATGAAGACATTCCTTCTCTTTTAACTCGCCGGAAGGTCATGAATCGGCAGGTTGGGAGAAACAAACGCTGTTGTAGCTGTTTTAACCTAAGTGAGCTGCCCGTCTGTCTCTGACAGGAGAGGATGCTGAACCAGAGTGGGGGGAATTCACGGGGTCGCGATGTCTTCGGTCTACGCTGCCTACCAGGTAACACCATCCTTTCACATGACATGCACAGCATACACGTAGCATCCTCTGTGCAACCATCAGAGGTGGGCAAACTAAGGCCCGGGGGCCGCATGTGGCCCGATGAACTATTTAATCCGGCCCGCAGAGCCTTCACCATCATTTCTCCAAAAGCCAAATGAAGAGGGTTCAGAGCCCCCCCCCCTTCAGCTAGCATGCTAACATGCTAACATGTCCTCTCAAGAAGTTGGGGCCAAACATCATTTGGAGCGCCATCGTCCATCTCTAGTTGAACAAATTTAACATATCTTCAACATATTTTCTCTGTCAATCGTCCATCAAGCAGGATTTTTAGCTACCCTCTGATCCTCATGTGGGGCGTTAGTTTCCTACCCCACCTGGTCGGCCCCTTCATTAAGATCTAAAAGCCAATGTGGCCCTTCAGGCTAAATAACTGCCCACCCACCCCTGTGGTAGATGATGCACAACCAAGAGCCAAAATCAGACCTGTGAATGCAGAAGAATCTCACATGACCCGGCTGACGGGGGAGTGCAGAAACTGAGACGACCCGCAGGAGGGAAAGCAGTGGGGATACAGTATGAACAGCAGCCATCGGCAGAGCCGTCTACCTTTTCAATGGCTGGAGTGGAGGAGGGATTATCCCTTCATACGCAATGTCAGGACCCCCTTCAGAGGAGCTCCAATATTCATCGACTGCAGAGGTTTAAATTACTGCCTGCATGACTTTGGAGTTTGTTATGAAATGATTGATAGGGTGACTATTAAACAACAGTAAAGGTTGTAATTTAGGACGTGGATATTGCTTTACATCAAACCTGGTAATTTGGGTCTTCTCAACTTGTCAGCAGAATAGTAAAGAGACTGTGGCTGTTGGAGGATTTACAGTGCTCAGAAAAGCAATGCTAGCCATAGCAACTGTGTCCGTGGATGTTATCTGTCTGCGGTTGATGTTGATCCTCCTATTTGGGAGGATCAGATTGAGGCCCAGATTATGTGCTTCAAGCTTTGCTCCACTGATTCAGAGCCTGAACCCCCAGGTTAGCACAGTGGCAAGGAAAAACTCCCTTTTAACAGGAAGAAACCTTGAGCAGGACCCGGCTTACAAGGAGGAACCATCCTCCTGAAAGCCAGCTGGGTAGAGGAGGAGAAGAAATCCATCAGGGTAATCTCTAGAAGACAGAAACCCAGAGCCTGACCTCCAAACAAGAACCCGTGGCAGGAAGAGCTTCCTTTTAACAGGAAGAAACCTTGAGCAGGACCAGCTCTCCGGTGATTCATCAGCACAATTAGAGGGCTGGGCCCCTTCACTCGTAACAAGGAATCTTTACTGTTCTGCTGCAGACTTTCCTTGTCTTATTGCTGGATCTTTGAGTTAGCATTTAAAAACAAATCATGGCTCTCTTGTGTCTGGGTCTCTGCTGCTCTTATGTTGGACAGAACGGGCCCGTTTCCTCTGGCCACTGATGCCATAAAAAACCCTTCAGCCTGCAGGTGCTGTATTGTTGCCTTTTCTCTCTGTAGACTTCCTGTTATTGTATCCTGGCTGAAGGCCTACATGTCCACTTGGAATGTTTTCCAAACGTGTGACACGCTTAAACGTAAACCCTGTGATTATCCTGGAGTTGAAACATGTTTCGGCCCTTTAACCCCAGCTGCGTGTGTGGGTTGCCTGCACATGTAGGTGAGTGTGTCCTTCAGAGAGCTGTCATGGTGAGGAAGAAACTGACGGCAAGGGAAGGAAGAGGCTGGCTCTCCGGGACCCTCTTCTGCACCCACTTCCGAGTGGCGTTTGTGCCCGAAGACAGCCCCAAACCGGATGTAAGTCCTTCAGTTGTCACAGTCAAATAATTTGTGATTATAGCAGTTAAAAGGTTTATTTAGTGTTTTCTGTGTGTGTGTGTGTGTGTGTGTGTGTTGATGGTCCAGGACAACGCAGACCCAGTGCTTTTAGGAGATCATGATGTGGCTTTGGCGTCCATAGAAAAGGTTGTGGTTGGTAAGAAAAAGCTGAGACCTGCATTTTCATTCAGAATCAATAGTGATTGATTATTGATCAGTCCACACAGTGGTATTACTAATAAAGATTCAGTTCTACGTGATTGTCTCTCATCAGCTCCTGTGTGATGATATTTGGAATCAAAACGACGATGATGGACTTTAAGCTCTCGTTTAGTGCAGCTGTCGAATGTGTTGGATTTGTGGTCGGATCCCACCCGCTTAGAGCAGATCGACCCCAAGCGCATCTGTCTGTTCACTGTTCGATTCGAGCCGTTGATCTGGCCTCCCTGATTTGCAGTGGGCCCAAACAGAACCAAGGTGGTAACCCCCAACTCCTCCCTGAAATTCACCCCGGAGGAGCTCGTACTTTACTGTCGGGACCTGCGAGTCGTCTGCTTCCTGTTTGATCGTCTCACTCCCGACGCACAGGTCCTGGAGGTCAGCATCTAATGAAATAAATTGCATTTGCTAGTTTGTGATGTTTTTCTCTATCCACCAGATATTCTTCCCTCCATGTTTGAGCAGATTCAAAGCTCTTGCGAACGGATCTGACTCTGTGGGGCGTTGAAGTGAAAATAATCCTCACTGTGATTTCCCTCTCAGATAACTTACACGATCGCCAGAACCTACCAGCCTCCCAAACCGGGCTCGGTTTTATCTTTCCAGAATGCCGCTCTGGGGAGTGTCGGTGAGTCAACTGCTGTAGGCTCCTTTAGGAATACTACTGGAGTGTGTGTTATTTTCAGACCTGCTAGGCCATTGTGGAGATGAATCAGATCTGTTCTGCCTTTGTTTTTGATCCAGTAGCTCCAGGCACAGAATGTCCACCAAGCTGTTTATTAATTATCCATCGCTGGGCTTTATGTCATCTGTCTCCGTTTCCTCTCGCCTGTCAACCATCTGATAATGTTTATTAAGACTGAAGAGACCATAGAGGAAACACACTGGGTTCTATGTAGATCTTTATATCAGATAAAGCCTTCTGCTCTCTGCTTGGCAGTGTTTAAACCAGTCTGTGTCGGAAACTGTGGCCAGACATATTTATTTATTTTTTTAAAAAAAAACCTCAGGCTGTGTTTTTCATCCTCTGGTTTAGGCCCAGCACACGTGGTTTTGATAACTGTGTTTTCCAAATTCCGATTTTTTTGAACATTTTCAGAAGCCGATGTGTGAGTATGCCACTTTAGACCTGGGTTCACTGTTATAGATGAGTTATTTACAGATTTCCATTTAAATGGCAAATATACTTTCATCAATCCACACTGATTTTCGCCCTGATTTCCACCAGTGTAAAATTTTATTTTTATTTTTTTTTTACCTTTCAGTCTCGGTATGAGGCCCCCCCGGATTTTGGGCTAGTTGACATCCACAGATCCTTTCAAGCTGAGGTGGGCAAACTAAGGCCCGGGGGCCACATGTGGCCCAATGAACTATTTAATCCGGCCCACAGAGCCTTCACAATAATTTCTCCAAAAGCCAAATTAGGAAGGTTGTCAGCTTGATTGGTTAGAAGAAGGTTCAGACCCCCCCTTTACCTAGCATGCTAACATGTCCTCTCAAGAAGGTGGGGCCAAACATCATTTGGAGCTTCATTATCCATCTCTAGTTGGACCAATTTACAGGCTCTTCAACATATTTTTGAATAGTCCATCAAGCGGGATTTTTAGTTAACCTCTGATCCTCATTGGGGGTTAGTTTCCTGCACCACCTGGCCGCACCCTTTATCAAGATCTACAACCCAATGTGGCCCTTCAGGCTAAAGAATTGCCCACCCTTGCTCTAGAGTCATTGTTGTGTTGGAAGGTGAACCTTTGGCCCAGTATGAGGTGCTTTGTTTAAGATTTCATTAACTAACCAATCAGCTTTCAACCCTCTGCAACCCTGACCATCCTCACCAACGTTACCGCCGTGCTTGGAGCTATTGGGCAGGAGATAAGTTGTTCAATTCAAGTTATTTCTATAGCACCTTTGACAATCAGAATTGTCTCTAGGTGCTTTACAGAGGCAGAAACCCAGAACCTGAACCCCCAGGTTAGCACAGTGGCAAGGAAAAATCTCCTTTTTAACAGGAAGAAACCTTGAGCAGGACCAGGCTTACAAGGAGGAACCATCCTGCTGAAAGCTGACTGGGCAAAGAAGGAAAGGAAATCATTTAGGGTAATCTCTAGAAGACAGAAACCCAGAGCCTGACCTCCAAACAAGAACCAGTGGCAGGAAAAATCTCCCTTTTAACAGGGAGAAACCTTGAGCAGGACCAGGCTTAAAAGGAGGAACCATCCTGCTGTAAGCTGGCTGGGTAAAGGAGCGAGACAGGACAGAGAGAATAAAATAGAGAGAGAGAGAGAGAGAAACAAATGTGCAAACATATAACAGCATAGGCAGGTTATTATAAAAAAAAAAAAAAAAAGGGACCAGCTTAGGCAGGTGCTGGGTTTGGACTCTGGGCTTCTCAGAGTCAGATCATTTTGTTTGTCACAGTCTGAGAGTCCTTTAGGAGGGTTTGATACGAGCCATTTGTCCTGAGAGTCGGCCCTGGGAAGAATACTGGCTGTTCCAAAGGTGTGCTTTAGGATGAAGACCACTGCTCTTTAGAGGAACCTTCAGCGCAGCACATGTGCTTTCCTCACATCTCTCTCACTCAGGGCCTGGCCAGCTGTGTCCCAGCTGTGGACGGTTCACTTTCTTCTACAGAGTAATACGAGTCTGTTCACTCAGCCCCTGCGCTGCTCCACGTCAGCAGTCAGATGAATAATGCAGGCGGGGCACATTTCTTAGATGTTCTTTGGTTCAGATGTATCTCAGAGGTCAAGTGTCTCAGGGCTTTGCTTCTTTTGGTTGTAGAATTGTTGGATGCATCAAACTGTATTTTCACATTGATGCGAGATGAGCACGAATCCTGTTTATTCACCAGAAATGAAGCAGTTTCTAAGCAACCGTCGGCGGGAAGCCCACATGAACTGGTTTGAGTCTGCCACAGACTGGGAACAAGAGCTGGATAGATGCGGGGCCACAGGATGGAGAGTGAGCTCAGTCAATGACCGCTTTGAGATGTCCACGAGGTAAATTAAAATGAACCACAGCGCCTCGGGCCTTCCTTCCTCCCAGATATCCCGTCTCAACACAATACTGTTTTTAAGACCTGTCTCAGGAGAAATGAGGCGTTCAGGCAAAATCAGTGTAAGCTCCTGGAAAAAAACAGCAAAAGGAATAATAAGCATTCTTTCTAACAGCCTACCGAGGTTCGTTGTGGTTCCACAGAAGGTTTTGGACACGGAGCTGAAGAAAAGCTTTGCGCACTTTAACGAAGGACGCATCCCGGTAAGTATGTTGGGGTTCGTCGGACATTCTCGGGTTTGGGTTTTACCGTCCACGTCGAGGCCTTTTCCAGTCCCGAATGTGTTATTTCAGACCTGGTGTGTTGTGTTGCAGCGCTGGTGTTGGAGGCACCCCTGGGGCAGCGATCTGCTGCGGATGGCCAGTTTTCAGAACAACATCTACCATGAGAAAGACGACATCCGGTGCGTGTGTGCGTTCTCCATTTGGCCTTTTCTCTACGAGAGCTCTCTTTGTTGTGGATGTCACAGGACAAAAGCTTGAGTTGCTCTCAAACATTTCTGGGTTTGCTTTAATGTCAGCACCGACTGCGGCAAACACCAAATAAACAGCACATCTGCGTCTTTTATTCAGTCTGTAAATACACTAACGATTGTTCCACACAATTAGAAATGACTCATTGTTGCTTACATACTGCACGCTGTTGGAAAAAACTGCTGTTCGGGAGCAGCCTACCATTGAAATAGAGGCTTTACTGTATCACTCTCAACCGATTTCTTCATATAATGTTTGTTTGTGATTATGAAAATGATTAAATGTCTCCGTAACGACCGCCTGTTTTCCCAGCTGAGCTTTGTTGGCTCGCGCTGCAGAGAGCAAGCATAAAGCTGCGGTGCTGACAGGTGTTTCTGCTGCGTAGGAACTTGGAGATGATCCTGTTTGGTTGCCAGTCTTCTCTGTGCGTGGTGGTGGAGCTGGGCGACGAGCTGCCCTCACCTACCGACGTCCAGCTGGCACACGGGCGCCTGCGAGCGCTCTGCCTGGGAGGTGGGACTGATTCAGTGAACACACACACACGCGCGCGCGCACACACACAATACACTCTTTCTCTCTCTGTGTCTCTGTCTCTCTCTCTGGGTCTCTCTCTCTGTCATTTAGGTGACACGTACGATAAAATTGGAACGATACAGAGAAGATTAGCATGGTCCCTTGCGCAAAGATGACACGCAACTTCTCTCTCTGTTTCTGGGTCTCTGCGTCTCTCTCTCTCTCTTTCTTTTTCTCTCTGAGTCTCTCCTCCCATATTGGATTAGACTCCTGGGATTTAATTACTTCACTGTGATTGAAAAAAAACTAAGGCCATCTCTTTGCATTTAAACATTTATTTAGCGTGTGAACGTAATTTGGAAAAAAACAAAAAACAACAACCCTTTTCTTCTTGTAGATATCTCCACTTCTGTGTCCGTCCCTGATGACAAATGGCTGTCTACCCTGGAGAGCACTCACTGGCTGGATTACATCAGGTAAAGGTTGGCTATTATAAAACCTGCACAAATGCTAATTAACATACGGTGTTGTTGTTTACTTGTACTTTCTTTAATATCACTTTCTTGGAAATAGCAATTTTACAGAAAGAGTGATGAAATTCACATCATGCCTGTAATGAGGGTATTCTCATCTAACCACTGTGTTTGTAGCTGCTCATGATCAAACTGTCTCTGTGGCTAGGTCCTGTCTGAAAAAGGCGTCGGAGGTCGCCTGTCTCCTCCGTGGAGGTCACCTGACTGTTGCACTTCAAGGTGAATCACATGAGCAGACCCAGGCTCATCTTCTCGTTTATGCCAGAGGTCACAGGGTGGAACACAGCATCTGGCACACAGTCACGCAAATGACCTCAAGGCATTTTAAAGCCGTCATTTGGATTTTCATTCAACTAAATATAAAAATATATGAATTCACTGAGTGCAAGGTGATGGAAAGGAAGATGCAGCTAGGTGTATCTATACACCCATCTTTGTGTTGTGTGACAGTTTTGCATATATATTTGTGAGTTGCAGAAGGAACCACACACACTGGGTGTGTCCTTTATAATAATATTTTTCAGACTTCTACAGTCGACTGTCCCCAAAGTGACAAAACGATGTAACTCAAACAGCATCAGCTGTGTTTCAAGCATGACCAACACTTGGATCAACATAGGTTCTGCTGTTTTGACGCTTTAGAAGCGGATGACCGGGACATGAGCTGCGTGGTGTCCAGCCTCGTGCAGGTGATGTGTGATCCGCACTGTCGGACGCAGTACGGCTTCCAGAGCCTGGTGCAGAAGGAGTGGGTGATGGCGGGTCACCGCTTCTACAGCCGCATGAACTACCACCGCGACAATGACAAGGAGGAAGTGAGTGTTGACGCTTCATGCTAACCCCTAATTCCCACCTAAAGTATCTGTGCCGCGTCACGCACTGCTACGATTCCCGCAGCCAGCGCCCGTCCACGCCGCCCCGCCGCATTGGTGGTACGCTCCAGGTCTATTTTTAAGAGACTACGCTTCAGTGACGCGTCAACCCACGTTGTTCGGATCACACCAAACCAGAAAACATAGGCAATATTCGGTAGATTTCACGATACAACACAATCTGGACCAGGGGTGGGCAATTCTTTAGCCTGAAGGGCCACATTGGGTTTTAGATCTTGATGAAGGGGCCGGCCAGGTGGTGCAGGAAACTAACCCCGCCAAATTATTATTGACTGAGAAAATATTTAGAAGAGGCTGTAAATTGGTCCAGCTAGAGATGGATGATGAAGCTCCAAATGATGTCTGGCCCCACCTTCTTGAGAGGACATGTTAGCATGCTAGCTGAAGGGGGGGTCTGAACCTTTTTCTAACCAATCAAGCTGACAACCCTCTTCATTTGGCTTTTGGAGAAATGACTGTGAAGCCTCTGCAGGCTGGATTAAATAGTTCATCGGGCCACACGTGGCCCCCGGGCCTCAGTTTGCCCACCTCTGATCTAGAATATGGACTGTGGATTGTACTGTAAACTATTATTGTTTATTTAAATCACATCACTTCCTGTTGCAGAAGTTGTAAAAGCGAGGTTCTGGAGAAAGATGGAGGAAGAGAAATTGATAAATAAAGTGGAAATATCTTATATGACAAGATAGAAGTTCCTGGCACAAAGTTCAACCATCGTGTTAATTATCATTCAGGTACTTTCTAGTGTGTTTTAGTTGCATCATCTCCTGGGAGTAGCAGAAGTTCTCACGTGGTTTGTGATGTAGCTGCACCGCGAGGCGCTTCAGACATGCATCCAGTTGTCCAGATTCAAGTTGCCACGTTGCACAGCCCAGATCAGAGGTGGGCAAACTAAGGCCCGGGGGCCACATGTAGTCCGATGAACTATTTAATCTGGCCCGCAGAGCCTCCAAAAGCCAAATGAAGAGGGTTGTCAGCTTGATTGGTTAGGAAAAGGTTCTGACCCCCCCTCCACCCCCTTCACCTAGCATGCTAACATGTTATCCAAAGTTAGATCTCTCTGTGTGCAAGTTGCACACAGAGACCTGCACTATGACCTGGATGAGTGAGAATCTACACAGACATCATGCTAACATATCTATTTAATTCCAAATTGCAAACGATGTGAATATTCTGTCTCCTCCCTTCATTCCCGCAGGCTCCAGTTTTCCTGCTCTTCCTGGACTGTGTTTGGCAGCTGTTGTCCCAGTTTCCCTCTCACTTCCAGCTGACAGGTGACTTCCTCTTGGCGCTGCATGACAGCATTCACCTGCCACTTTTCGCGAGCTTCATGGCCAACTGTCAGCGGGAAAGATGCAAACGCTCACAGGTAAAAGTCGTTTCCTTTTTGAATAAAGTACATTCATAAGATAGTCTTTTCAACCCGGTCTTGGATAGTGGTATGATTTGGCTGCCTTACTGGTTTGTATTAGGAAAGAGAGCAGTCAGTCAGTCCACGTTCTGACACGTTCCTGTGGTCATTAGCTGTGGAGTGACGGAAGGAACAAAATCAGGAATAAAAATTGGTAAAACAAAGACGAGAGCATGCTCTGCGCCGGCCTACTAAAACCCACTTTGATCAACTGGATTAATGTTCTGGAGATTTGTGCTTTAAATTTGCAGATCAGTTGAATGTTGTTTAGAGCAGCGGTCCCCAACCACCGGGGCGCGGCCCGGTACCGGTACGTGGGTCATTTGGTACCGGGCCGCACAGAAAGAATAAATAACTTACATTACTTATCTGAAACTGAATGATGTTTTAGTTTGAAAAATGACCATATTTTCTTCGTTATATCTGTCTATGGCTCACTAGTAGTGCATGTTTAATATTAGATTTAGAAAATACCACAGTTTTATCTATCTATCTATCTATCTATCGTCTATCTGTCTGTCTGTGCAGAACCTCGGGCAGTCGTACACACCAGTGAACGGCTGGAGAGACATGCTTCATCCGGACTCTCCCTCAGATCCTTCCGACCCACCTCTGCCCTCGGTCTGGGACTGGGCCTTGCAGTACAGCAAGCACAGACGGGATCATTTCACCCAACCGGTTTTGCCAGTAGCCCGACTGCAGCTGCTGCTCAACGGCAACCTGAACACCAGCCCGGACACGAGGAGGGTAAGACGGTCAGCTCCTTTAACATAGCTCACACCACCCTGTCACGGCAGGATATTTGTTTTCAGGGACTGAGAATGAGGAATCTGAAACCTACCACTAAAGCAGTGTTTCTCAAAGAGTGGTCTGCGGACCTCTGGTGGTCCGCGGGCGACCCCTTAGTGGTCCACGAGGTGACATCTAACAAATCACATTTTAAAAATTAAAATTTCAATACTTAAAATTCAGTGTAATATCAGTGTTTCTTGAACTCCCATGATTTAAAGAATTCACTTTATTGTATGTTTCCTGATGCATCTGTCATACCGATCGTTACTTAGCATGTTGTTTATGTGAGTGTTTATTTAAGGGTTCAGTGGTCCTTGGTCTGAAAAAGTTTGAGCAACACTGCACTAAATTTATGCCTGAAAATCATCCTGAACAAAATGTAGCAGAACTTTACGAACCTTTGACTGACTATCGTATCTTCTCACTTCCCTCCCCTTCAGCTGTTGGACAGCATCACAGGCTCAGTCTTCCTGTTCTCTCATGGTACTTTCTCCTGTCCTGCCAACCTACTGCCCTGGCGCAGCAGCAGCAGCAGCAGCTCGGGCGTTTACAAGAAGAGCCACCGGAGGGTAGCATCGTCTGAGAACGTTCCGGGTCTGGAGAGGCTGCTGAAAGCGTGGAACCTCACCGAGTCTGCACAAGGTCTCACTCTAAGATCCAGCCATCAAGGGCAACTTGACCCTCATGAACCTTTAATTCCCCTCCTCATGGGACCCTGCATGGGCCTGTGGAGGGAGTGCTACCTGCGGGGGGCGCTCCATGCTCAGGTATGTCAGAAGTACAAACTGGAATTGTAGCCACGTTGTGTTGTAGATCTTGATGAAGGGGCCGGCCAGGTGGTGCTGGAACGTAACCCCCCAAATGAGGATCAGAGGTTAGCTAAAAATCCTGCTTGATGGACTATTGACTGAGAAAATATGTAGAAGAGCCTGTACACTGGTCCAACTAGAGATGGATGATGAAGCTCCAAATGATGTTTGGCCCCACCTTCTTGAGAGGACATGTTAGCATGCTAGCTGAAGGGGGGGTCTGAACCTTCATTTGGCTTTTGGAGAAATGATGGTGAAGGCTCTGCGGGCCGGATTAAATAGTTCATCGGGCCACATGTGGCCCCAGGGCCTCAGTTTGCCCACCTCTGATCTTAGGCATACTTTATATTAAGGCCATGAATGTTATGTTTTCGTAGGCAAACAGATGAGATTTCTTTTTGTCTTCAGGCTTTCTCCCACCCCGTCTCTTCAAACCACCCTCACCCGCTGGAACAACTGACTCAAGAGTTGCAGCAGCTGAAAGATAAACTGGCTCAAGCTTCTCAAAGTTCACCTCTGTCCTCCAAGAATGGAGAGCACAAGCAGTCTGACGACAACCTGAACCAAAACACCAGCGATGGCGGCTTCCTCTTCAGAGCTCCAAGAACTCAGGGCACGTCTGGGCCCAGACAGGCTGCCTCTGTTACCTCCAGCAGCTGCCAGAACCTCAAGAGCCCTTCATACGCATCCACCCAGAAAGACAAAAGCAGCAGCAAAAAGCACACCTTTCTGTTCGGACACTCTTCAGCAGCACCGTGAGTCTCACCAGCACCGTCGCCCGGCAACCAATGAGGCCTGGGTCCTCCCTGAGGTCTCGTGCACTAATCAGTAGGTGCTCATCAGAAACGTGGAGGGACCACCGAGAAGTGGACAGTGTGAGAAACCAGTGAAGGAGCCGTTAACCCTGCTGCTCATCACATCTCCAATGTTTTAGCTATTCTGTGTTTACAACATCTCACTTGTAAATTCACGTATCATTAATTTAACAAGGACTGTAATGATGTAACGTATTCCAGAAGAACTGGAAAGTCTCGATGCTTTGACGTCATCCTTCCTGACGGGCAGCAGCCTGGTCATTTCCTCTGATAAGATGATTATTATGGTCTGTCAGACCACATGCACATTTGATTCAACTAGCTTTGTCAGCGTTTAGTGCGTAGAGACGATTTGTGTAGTTTTTGCATATTGAAAAGAAAGCGTGGATCGGGATTTGTTTGAAGCCCCACAAGGTGTGGGCAGTGGCATGAAGGTGGAATTTAGGGCATGTGTGCTATTTCGGTACCGCGGTCATAGCCAGAAGCCGACAGTATTCATTTCAGTGTTAGGGTAACCTGTGTGTCGGGATGTGGCCTGACTCGTTACAGCAATAACAATAATTGTATCAGAGCTCATTTTAGTGTAAATCTGTGTGTTGACTGTGATTTCTGGAGAGAAGACTGGAAAAATCATTTCTTCCCCTTTTTAACCAGGTTACCTTGAGAAGGTAGTTGTTGGAAGATTTTGTCTCTTTTTGTCTCCTGCTGGTTTTCAAGGCCTTGAAAGTATTTGACAGCTCAAATACCTTTAAATCCTGTGATGTGGGCCAAATAGATTCACTAGGATCATTTTGTATTTAACATCCATGAAGGAGAAAAAAACAAATTAGTTTTTCATTGTAGTGTTTCACAAAATATCTAATCTGAGCTCATCTTTTTGGTCTTTATCAGTGAATAATTTAATGTTTTCGGTACTTACGCTTTACTAGATGTACATTTTTACTTCACCCGTCTTTGATTCTAATCAATAAAAGGTGTTGATGGTGAAATCTGGACTGCTTTTGTTATTTCAGTGTGCTACAAAAGTCTTACTTACACACAGCTGACCAACTTTATTTTGTAGCAAAATAAATATTTACAGACGATATAGAACAATTAAATAGTCTCATGGCACTTAAGATGGTAAAATCCAACCCTCAGCAGGACATTTACAGTAGTCACAATAAAATATAAACTGTCACGTGCAAAATGCAAATGTACTGATCTCATATGGCCTCTCCGGTCATAGAACAAGTAATATTCATACTGGATGTAAAAAAAAGAAATGTACATATATTTTCTGTTTCACCACACTAAAATATGTTAGAGAAAAAAAGACCAGAGACACATGAAGATGTGGTGCAGCACTTCAACCATTAAAGGATGTTGCGTTCTATGTCTGACTCCAAAACCAACGACAGAAGAGGTCAAAAAGGGTGCGGCAATCAGAGATGGTCCAAGAAAGAGCAGGAAAAATCAAGGATCCTGATAAGCGAAGACTTCCAAAGTTCTATCCCCACCCGCTGCCAGTCTCCGTCTCTGTAAGCTGCTGCAGAAGGGTGTAGGACCCATTCAAGTACCCGGAGGACGACGGTCCAAGGCCCCTGAGCTGGCGGATGGACTTGCACATGGGGCAGGGGTAGTCGGACAGGCCCTCGATGTCTTCAAAGGCCAGGTTGACAATCTGGTCGCAGCAGGGGTTGCAGTAGAGGTGTCCGCAGGAGAGCCGCTTCAGGCGCACCTCGTAGGAGATGCAGCACTGGCAGTGGGGCGTGTCTGGGCACAGCGACAGGGAGCCAGTCAGGGAGCTGCTCTCCAGGCTGCCAGCCTGGATGGAGCTCTGCTTAGTGGGTGACCTGGAGAGGAACAGGCAGCTTAGCTGAAAAGATGCGACGCCTTATGGCCACGCATTCTGAAATTCAGCCGATTACTCATTACTAGAAATTATGGCTACAGCACACCAGAAAGACGGATTCTGTGAATCATATAATAATAAACCATTAGACGTCTGATTCAAGTTAGGAAAAAGTTATATAATGATAGTTCAGAAGAAATGCAGTATGTTTATATACTAAATCAAAAGTTTAAAACTGAAACCTTCTTAAAAATTAATGTTTGGGTGTCTTTTAAGCACGTCATCTAGTCGGAGCGTCAAAATGCTCCAGTCATTTATGGTTTGTTCTCCTGTCAAGTTTTGACCTGTGGAGAAACCAGACAAATGTGAGTTGAACTACTGAACTCCTTCAGAGCAGGATTAGGAGGCTTGGTGACCTCCTGCTCTGCCTGCTGTATGGTCCTGGCCCACGCACATCTCACGCATCCATTTGTGATGATGATGATACAGGCATGTAAATGCTTAGAAAATAATTAATGATCTATGTTGGTCTGAATATTAACCTTTTAATATCCTCTTTTTCCTCACTGGGCTCATTTTAAAACGCCGGAATACTGATAATATTAAATCAGGAGGAAAATGAGCGGAAAACCCCTGTCTAAACAATGAGTCACGCATATAAATACATACACGTATATAATACATTCATTTATATTATTTGTATGCGCAAGAGAGAGAACAAAAAGAGTAAAATCGTGAGTAAATTCGCCGTAACAATCAAGGATTACCCTGTTGATTTTCAAAACACTGGCGACAGCGGTTTAATCACAGCTTTGTCACAGACACGCAGCTGCAATATCCTTCTGGATATTGAAAACTGGAGGAAAATAGGTCGATGAAATTTTCCCTCACCTTGACGACGATGAACCTTTGAAGCAATCAATGCTGAGAGCAGCGAGGATCCTCCACAGCAGATCCATGCTGGATCGTCTCATGATAAAATCCACATTTCAGGGATCTGAATCCTCGGCTGCATCATTCTGACGAGAAACCAAAGCGTCTGTGGGTGGGGGGGAAAAAAACAAATGAAAACCATTTATCTAACCTTCACCACGTTTTAAAAATATGTAAATGAGGAGCAATCACCAAGACCATCATCATCGTCATCGTCACTGCATGTCTGCATGCACGCAGCGAAAAATAAAAACAGCGCCACTTTTATTTTAGTGTTCGATTCAGCTATTTCTTGTGTGTCTCACATTATAAATTTAAAAAGCCATCAAATTTCTGGCTAATTATAGTTTCTACTCTATTGCACTGTTATATATTATTTTCTTTTATTGTCCCCACAGTCATTAAAATGTGTCTTGTTTGTATTTTATAAAAAATTATCTTTGGCAAAAAATTCGAGCTCTAAAAATATAGCATAATTATTTTTAAATGTTCAAATTATCAATAATATATGTATGGTTCTTTTTTTTAATTATTTTAAAAAGTGTTTTTGAAAAAGCGTAACATTTCATCTAAAAATGTTTGACACAACATCCGGGAAACCCAGGCCAGGTTAAGAAATCGAGTCTGCGTGAATCGAACCGTCATCCAATCACGTCAGACTCTCGTTGGTCATGTGACAAGAGCATCCCAGTCAAAACTCGATGTGTTTTGGTAAGATGGCTTTTTATTTAATTTTCTCTGTAGATTCAGTGCTGGGTAACATCGAACATCGAATTTGACGGAGAATGCATTAAGGGAAAAGATGCGGCCCTTTGCTTTGATACTGATAAATCAGTTAAGTCTAAATTCATTTTTAAATTTGTATGGGCTCCAAAATGATTCATACACTGACATTAAATTTGTAATAATTGTAGCACATTTTTAATTCCACTGTGCTTTTTAGCATGCGTAGTTGGAGTCAGTCAGACAGAAACTTCACACCTGTATCCCTTCATCTCACTCAGCATGATTTTTTCACCATCACGTTAAAGTTGTGTTTTTATCTCAAAATTCACCATCAGAAATTGATCATTTTTTTTACAGTGCACATTAACCATTGCTCTTCACTTGTTGAGTCATTGTCCTTTTTAATTTGCCACATTGAAGCCATAACAGGCAGCACAGACCCACTCTCTCTCTCTCTCTCTTCTTTTAATTCCTGGGAAAACAGTCATTATGTGAATCATTTCTGAGGTGTTATTTAGCTTCTGTTTGTTATTGTCTCAGTTGCTTTTCTTTGAGCTCTGACGTGCGACAGAGCTAAGCTGTTTACTTGAAGCTCTCTGATTTCCTGCTTGTCCCCAGATTCAGAAAGAAAGAGACACGAGAACCAAAATTCTGCATTCCTTTACCGAGCTCAGTAAAATAATTTATTCCCCATCACAACATTAAACATGGCTGTTTATCCTGTTAATTTGACCGTAGTGACCGTGACCACCCCCTGATGGCTACGGTCTAGCAGGCATCTGTGTGTCTAATCTGTGATACGCTGTATTTTCACTCATTAATGGCTGTTGGGAAAGATTATTCATAATATAAAATGCATGACCATATAATTTATTACTGTATATTGTACAGTGAGTACCAATATACGTACTCACTGATAGTGTGTGCGTGGGGGGGATAGGATAGGACTGCTATTTTCGTCCACCGTTTTAGGTTTCTTCCTCACCAAATGTGATTTTTTGTGTGTGTGTGTGTGTGTGTGTGTGTGTTGCATCCCCCTTTGCCACCGTTGTCATGTGAAGTTGTAAACAGATGCTCAGCTTGCTGCTTTGAACAGCTTTTCTCCCAAAACTCTGCAGACCCTGTCAGATACGGTATCTCTCCGCCAAAGTCGAGTCTTTCCCTGCGTTTCTACGAGTTCTTTGTGGTTCTTTTTGTTTTTTGTTTTGTTTTTTTTTGAAAGAGAGTCTGGTTAAAATCTGATGTGTGTGTCTCTGTTGTCAGAGACCCTTCGGCGCTACTAGGAGAACAGGAAATCAACCACGGACCATCACCCTTCAACCCCACCATCCCCTGTCATGGTGTCCGGTGACCCCCGTGACCTTTAGGTCATCCATCATTTTGACAGGAAGTGTAGAGTTGTACTCTGACAGCGAGTCAAACACATGAGATAAAATCGTGTCAACTCAATCTTGAATTTGAGTTGAATTTGTAACTCGACTGCGGATTCTGTCCAACTCTACATCCATCAGCTCTTTTCCCACAGTGTGGTGTCCACATGCATATCGGTGTCCACTCTGGTGGCGGTCCTCAAAAGCAGCCCCTGGGACAAATTTCTGGCCCAGGTCTCCATGCAGAATTGTCTCCTCCTCCGGTCCTATCGTGAGCATCGTTCCATCAGGAAAGCTGCTCCAACACTGGCAGTGGACCGAGGAGATTGAAACTTGCTGAAAATGGGCCGCAGTTTGGCTCTGAGGCAGGATTTTATTCAACGGCTGTTCAATAATTCAGTGCCAGAAAGATAATAAAAATTTTTGGCAGGAAGTCGACTGGACACATTTAACACTAAGGTTCAAGGGAATGTTTTAAGTTACTTTCTAAAGTAAAATAAAAGCCTTTCAAGATTTAATTCATAGGAAATCTATTCAAGAACCATTCAAGATTTAAATAATCGCGATCGACTGATCGATCAATCTTTGTATTTAGAGCCCACGCAGAAGGCGTTGTGCAGTACCCCGTGTCACCACTAGGTGTCACTAAAGCGCCGCTTTGAGTCGATAAAGTGGTTCAATGCGTCGTTAGCGCATCACTCGTTTCCAATAATAAGAGCTGCTCGATTAATTATCAGTTTACTGGGAAGGAGAAAAACATTTACCTCTTCTTTCCAGTGTAAGTACAGTATGTTAATAGGGCACTTTTATTTCCACAAAATGATTCAAACTTTTAGTAAAGCGACTGCTTCGAATTCTCCTCATTTCTCATTTGTCATAACTTTGTCTTTTTGTGATAAGACATTGAACTTCTTCACACCATGTAACTGAATATGAATTAGTTGTAGAATATGGATTAGTTCATGCTCAAATCCTTCTGGTGTTCGTGCACTTGTAACACAAGACCTAGGTTCATTTCTGAGATACAAATGTCAAATGAACGCTGGAATATTTAGGCGTAACATTAAAAAAAAAAAAAAAAAAAAGCCCGTGGAGGGAAGACCTGAAGAGAATTAACAACATTTCTGATTATTTTTCAGTATGACAAACGTTCTAGGAAAGGGCACACGCACGGGGAGACTATGGAGCAAACCACCGGGACGCGCAGCGGGAGCCTGGCAGCGTTTCTGTCGCACTTAAAAGAGGATTTTCACATTTCTTGGGAGCGAAACTGTGAGTGGTGCCGATATAAATGCGTGGGCTTTCAGCAGATGTCGTGCAAACAGCTGCTGCCCCCTTTACCGTGGACCCCTTCTCCCCGAGAGGAATGGCGTCTGCTCGATGTGGACTGGGGGAGGAGGAGGAGGAGGAGGAGGAGGGGGCAGGAGGTGGAAGTACGCGGAGGAGCGGAAAGGTGCAGCTTCTGCTACTGTGCGCATCACTGGAACCCAGGATCGGTTTGAGGTGACTCCTGCACACACACACACACACACACACGGAGAGAGAGAGAGAGTCTTATCTGCTGTGTACGTGCTTAAATTGCTCATCTGCTGCCGTTACTGGTGACAGGACCAGATGGATGGGTGGATGTCCAGCGCCTGCTCTGAGGTGCCTCCCGAAGCCCCGTCGGTATCATTCAAATGGACAGACTATCTCTTCTAAAACGAACATTTAGACTTTCTTTTACTGTCGGCGGATCATCTTTTAGGGAGGTGTGCTAGTGCGGTAAGAACGACCATCATCATCAACCTTCGTGGGGGGGCAAGGTTAGGAGGTGGCCAGTCTTCTGTTTTAATCTCATCCGGCAGCGCGCTCGCTCAGCGGCCATCGGAGCCTTAATTGCGTCTAATTCGGGCAGAGATGCCCTTGGCCGCCTCCGCCTGCGCCGCTTTGCTCTGCAGCTCTTTCGCCGAACGCCTCGCTTTCAGAATCCCCTTGAACCTGCGCGCTATAAAGTGTGTTCTGCGTGTTTTGTAGAGTATGTGAGGGCTTCAGGATGCCGCTCCAGCGTGATCTTGTTCTGCGTCGTCTGTGCTAAAATGACCTTGTAGAAGCCCAACGTGATGGGGGAGAAGGTGATGGAGAGCAGCATCTCTCCTGCTCTCCTTTGTGCTCTGCGGCGATCACTGTTCCCGGCCTCTTTTTTTTGTTTGTTTCTTTGGTTTTTTCCACCTCAAAGATGCGATGATGAGGGATGAATAAGTGCTGTAATGTCACCGGGGGCCCCGGTTTGTGCATGACGAGGGGACGTGTTTTCCACCGCGGGGCATTTGGTGTGCTGCTGCTGTGGCAGCCATGACTGCAGCAGCACACCCTCCACATGCAGACTACATGAGAGCGCACAGCAGCTGCGCAACTGTCCACACGTTTCCGGGCTCTCTTTGCTCAGCATGAGGCCACAAACGCTGGTTATTTTTGAGCAGCTCAGCACTGGACAGTGTCAGGAACGGACATCTCAGGCTATCAGGGCCCAACAGAAGCTGTCCTGTGCACAGTTTTATCATTTACTCTTTAAGTCGTGGTCAGTGCTGTACACAGAGACGTCTAGAGCGTCCTAATGGGTCTTCCCCGACATTTAACACACATAATGTAAATATTATTGCTGCAAATGTGATTCCACATTTTAAATACAGAAAATTCAACCTCCAGTTTTCTAGGACTTGGCTCTGCCGTGATTTTAACTCTCCTCTCTATGCAGCAGAAATCCTCAAATATGAGCATAAAAATTTGGAAATAACTCTGATCTCTGTGTACTTGCGGCCGGCGCGCCCCTCGTGCACCGGCAGGACAGCTGTTGAGGGATTTAGCTTGGTGCTTCAAGGAAATTGCTGGTTCAGGTCAGTGGCTTGGTCAGCCTGAGGGTCAGGACGCTGCTGCCGCTGCTGCTGCTGCTCAAGCGCTCAGGAAAAACACTGAAAAACAGCCGGATTCTCGTTTGTCTCCAGACGGGTGAGGTTGGGCAGGGACTGGTGTACGTCCCTGTGCTTCCTCACCTCAGATTGTGACTGATATGATGTTCATCAACCTTGTGGTTGTTCCTTGGCTATGACGAGCGCACGAACGTTTGCTTAGAAGTGGCGACTGTGTGGCAATGTTTGATGTATACCAGGAGGGGTGTGTATCTGTAAACAGCATGTTGCTAGACACCAGGAGTGGGCAGTTATTTAGTCTGAAGGGCCACGCTGGGTTGTAGAACTTGATGAAGGGGCCGGCCAGGTGGGACAGGAAACTAACCCCCCCACATGAGGATCAGAGGTTAGCTAAGAATCCTGCTTGATGGACTATTGACTGAGAAAATATGTTGAAGAGCCTGTAAACTGGTCCAACTAGAGATGGATGATGAAGCTCCAAATGATGTTTGGCCCCACCTTCTTGAGAGGACATGTTAGCATGCTAGCTGAAGGGGGGTCTGGACCTTTTTCTAACCAATCAAGCTGACAACCCTCTTCATTTGGCTTTTGGAGAGATGATAGTGAAGGCTCTGCGGGCCGGATTCAATAGTTCATCGGGCCACATGTGGCCCCCGGGCCTTAGTTTGCCCACCTCTGCCATAGAGTGTAGCTTTAGCCCCCCGCCATCTTGTTTCTACCCAGTATCCATTTACATTTACATTCTACAATTAATTTTTTTAAATTAGTAAGACAAAAAAAACTGCTTCCCACGCAGTTGTCACGGACACGATATAAAGCAAAACATACTTGTACCGGAGCATTTTATTTTCTTACCTGGGTCAGTGTAATTTTGCTCTCTGTTAGTGAAAACATGCCTGAAATAACTACACAAATACAGTTTCTATTGTTCATGCAAAGCTCAAGAATGAAAGCTCAGGGTTCATCTTGCGTCATTGTTTAAATATTGTCCACTCTGCACAAACGTTGACGTATCAGGGTCATTTGAATTGGTTTTTGCAGGTTTGTGGTTATCGTACGAGGGTCTTCTCAGCTGGCGTTTAGCAGCAACCACAAGTCAAATTCATCTGAGTCAGAATGAACTCCGGCTGCTTTTGTGCACAGAGCTGAGCAGCGCGTTAGGATTTACCCGCCACTCTGCTTCTCTCAGTCTCGGGCCTTTTCAGTCCATTTTGTACTGAGCAAAGCCAAAATGGATGCAGAGAGCTGACGTCAGAGTGTTTGGCACGGCGTTGCTAAGTGGCCTTGGTGCCACCAGGGTGACAGAACCCACTGAGTGGAGCAGGAAGAACGACGTGGCTACTGTATTTGCGGTGTGGTTGTCATGGCCTCTCCACCGCCCTGCTGAGTCCTGAAGAGACGGGCTCCTCGCCATCAGAATGACTTCAGTGTGAGATGCAGCTGCGCTCCTTCCTCGGCGATCCGCTGTTTAGGGACCCGCGTGGCCTCACCAGCAGTTACGTGTTGATGGTTTGGGTGGCAGCTTTTCCGTTAAAAGGCCATCGGTTGAAACGTTTCAGCAGCCTGGAGACGTACATATTTGCCCATAAAAGATTGAGTGAAGGTGCATTAAAGCATAATTGTGTTTATCTGTCCTGGGGAATGAATGAAGGACTGTCAGGACTCAAAGTCTGAGCTGTTCCTAAAACCAACAGGGGGAGAATACTGATGCGTTTTGCTTCACTTTTCTTTCAGTGTTTGCTTTCAAATGTGTTACCGGTAGAGGCTGCGACTCCCTTTTTGTAACCCCCCTATTTAAAAAAAAAAAAAAAAAAGAAAAACTGTATTAATTTTGCATTTTTACGACATTTTCAGTATTCATATTTGTATATTCTTTTTTTTTCTGTGTGATTGTTTGTTCCACTCTTCCACTTTTGATCACCCAGAGCATGAATTTCAGTGTGTCCAGGCGCAGGGACAGTTACATTTACATAAATGTAACATGTCTGACGCTGCCGCCGCCGTGAAGAGTTCTCATCGGTGTGTGTTCTTCTCCTCCACAGTGACAACATTTATCTGCTTCCACTAAATCACAGCACCCACTCATGTACTGGGGCTGCTCCTGAGATATCCGAGTCCAAGCAGCAACCGAACAGCACCTCCAGGCCTAAAGATGGATGATGATGGACGTTACAGAGACGGCCGCTCAGACTTCATCCGCGGCGCTAAGGACATTGCCAAAGTTGCAAAGAAGCAAGTAGGGAAAAAGGTCGGGCGTGGCGTGGATAAAATGGCCGACGAGTACACCAGACGTTCCTACAAACGCTTCGAGGAAGAGGACGATGATGACGACTATGCTGGCGTGCCCGGCAACGACGGCGGATACTACCGCAACGACAGCCGGGCCAATGACGATGAAGGACACAGTGATTCCACTGAAGGACACGATGAGGACGATGAGATCTACGAGGGCGAGTATCAGGGCATCCCCCGGGCTGACTCGGGAAAAGCCCCTGGCGTGGATGGAGTGATGACTGCTCAGGCGCAGCAGTTCCGCGACCTGTCGGCCTACGAGGGTGAGAGGAGGAAAGACCAGGAGGAGCTGGCCCAGCAGTACGAGAGCATCCTGCAGGAGTGCGGCCACGGCAAGTTCCAGTGGACTCTCTACTTCGTCCTGGGGCTGGCGCTGATGGCAGACGGCGTGGAGATCTTTGTGGTGGGCTTTGTCCTGCCCTTTGCAGAGAAGGACATGTGTCTGTCTGAGCCCAACAAAGGCATGCTGGGTAAGAGGCACACCCCGTTGCTCCTCTGTTATTAGCAGCATTGCAACAGTCTTATAACTGCTATCACCGAGCAACCTTTTACTCTGTTCTAGCTGTAGCTGTGAGAACTGACTGTAACTAGGTCTGTCAGGTTAGTAACTGGTTCCATTATAAAGCTGCCTGGGGGCTAAAGGCTCGTCCTCCCAGTCTACATTTATGAACTCTAGGAACTACAAGTAAAGCTGCGCTCTGTGGTCTGACTGTTCTTTTAGGAATGTACGGAGCTATGAGATCCTGCAGGTACGATGGAGATGGTCCACTGAGAGCTTTAGATGTTAGAAGGAGAATCTTAAAGTCTATTCTAGATTTCACTGGAAGCCAGTAAAGAGAAGCTAAAACCGGAGCGATATGATCCCTTTTCTGCTCTCATCCCAGTTGTTTTCCTTTTTTCTTCAGTGGATTAAAATTATTTAATCTGTTTTAAAGACAATAACCCAGAAGACGGAATTTTAGATTTTTTTTTTTCAACAGACTAGAATAGAAGTACTTTATTCATTCTGGAACCACCAACCTTTCGGTTAACAGCCGAACGCGCTAACCGATTGCGCCACAGAGACTGTAGACTAAACTGGGAGCCCTTACCTAGCGGAAGCACCTTTCCAGCAGGTACAGCCTTCAGTCTTGATGCTTTGCACACCTGGATTTAGGAAGATTCCTCCATTCTTCTCCTCAGGTCCTCTGCAGCTCGGTCAGGTTGGACTTGCTGGGCCAACCAAGGACATTCACAGAGTTGCTAAGCTACTAAGGCTTTAGCACAGTTTTCATTAAGTGCATTTGCTTTTCACGAGGGCGATGGGATTGGGGAGGTGGTACCTGGTTTCCTCCAACAATAGAATGTTTAAGATCTGGGTTCAGATCAGAGAATCTTGTTTCTCAGCATCTGAGAGTCCTAAAGGTGCTTCTTGGCAAACGTCCTGTGTCTTTTACTGAGAGGAGACTTCTGTTCGCCATCTCTGCCATAATTCTGCAGTTCTTTTAACCTCATGGCTTCATGTGGCGCTTATATAGATTGAAATTACCACAGACTGTCCAGTCAAGGTGTAGGAACAACTCGAAGCTGGTCATCAGGAACAGAAGACCCCAGAGCCAAAGTTAGCGTGAAGGACTGACTTGGGGCTAAGCAAACTTTTAGTTTTTCTCATTTAATACATTTGCAAACATTTCTATGAACTATGATGCCACAGTTTTAAGACAGATGCTTAATTTTTGGTTGTTGTTTTTTTTTTAAACTCTTTAAATGAAAAGGAGCAGTAGATACTTTTTGCATTGCTGGTAGAGATGCGCTCGTCTGGGTTGATAACCAGTCGTTCATTTAGGATGCAGCAGTAGACTATAAACCAGAGGTGGGCAAACTAAGGTTCAGGGGCCACATGCGGCCCGATGAACTATTTAATCCGGCCCGCAGAGCCTTCACAATAATTTCTCCAAAAGCCAAAGGAAGAGGGTTGTCAGCTTAACTGGTTAGAAAAAGGTTCAGACCCCCTCTTCAACTAGCACGCTAGCATGTCCTCTCAAGAAGGTGGGGCCAAACATCATTTGGAGCTTCATCATCCATCTCTAGTTGGACCAGGTTACAGCCTCTTCAACATATTTTATTAGTCAATAGTCCATCAAGCAGGATTTTTAGCCGGCCCGTTCATCAAGATCTAAAACCCAAAGTGGCCCTTCGGGCTAAATAATTGCCCACCGCTGCCATAAACAGTCAGTCAACTGAGTTCTGCTGCCAGAACTCATACAGAAAATTTATTTCAGTAACATTTCTTTGGCGTTTTCATCACACTTTTTCAAGTAGTACTTAAAATGCTGACCAAAGAGTAGTGTTGGGTTCGTATCATTTTTTTCCACTTTCCTAAAGGCTCTGAATATGTGAACAAAGCAGAGCATCTACATCAGACTGATTCCACACGGCCCTTTGTGGAATCAGTTTGACAGCCCTGATCTACATAGATGAAGGCACCCCCACCATCTCAGGCAGGGTTTGCATCATGTCGGTTGGGAGCTAGCAGGAAGACACAAGCGGCTCTGATTCTGTCCTCTCTCACTCTTACACAACACGCCTGACTCATCCCACAGAGACGCGTTTGCTCATGCCTCCCTGCATCCCATGATTCCCAGCGTGTCTCCCCCTCCGCTGCCGACACCCTTGTTTTCTTTACATAATGGAGCTAATGCCACCCACCGTCATTTAGGATGCGCGCGCCTATGGCACAGAGTTGAAATTAACATCAGCTGGTGTGTGAGGATTGATGCGGGGATGTTTGAACAGGCGGCAGAGAGGTGTCGAGAGGTTGTCATTGGTTTGCCCTTGTTGAGGCTGCACTGGGAGGAGGAAGCCAATGTCAGTGTTTTTCCGTGTTCAGCCTCCGTCCTCCTCACTGTCTGCCTGAGACGGGGAAGCCAAAACGTGAATATACTTGAGATTTGCACAACACAAGGCTGTGAGAATCAACCATAACTGATTTGCACCCTTTGCGACTCCTTTTCAAACAGGACGCAGCACCAGTAGCAATATGCTGCCCTGCTGTTGTTGGCTTTTGTGAATTGCTGAGCTTGTTTTCATTTCTGTGTTGAGTTTCTTATGCTTCTGACTCCCCAGAGCTGTCGCCATCTGGCCCACACGTCGGACTGCTCAGCCACTTTCGGCAGCCTTTTTCTTCTCTGGCGTAGCTTCTCCGCCGTGGCTGCAGCACAGCTTTTGTTAGGGTTTGAGTTGGGGCTGCATTTCCACTGAATGCTGCTGGTGTTTCTATCATACCGCTGTAATATAATGACATTATAGGCGTCATCGGGGTCACCGGCTAGTGTGACTAGTCCAGTGGTTAGCAGTGCGAGTGTGGTGGCTAACCGTCCAAGTTAACCTATCAGAGGTTGCTGATGAACTTTGTTTGCCCCGGGCTGGAAAATTGCCTATTAATAGCGTCCCCCGTCCAACCCCTCCTAATCCTCGTGCACGCGTGCCTCTGGGAGCTCTGTTAGACAAGCAACCTTCCTCCCTCCTCTGTCTTTTATTTTTCCTCAGCCTGTACTCTCCCTTCACCCTCCCCCCACTTCTCTTCCCGAGGGATCACGTGCCTCTTCTTCTCTCTGGCCCTTTAACCTTTTTTTTTTTCTGCTCTGCTTTTATTCCCCTCAGACGTCAGCATCTGTACATGCTTCACTATAATATATCCAATTTTTAATCTGCATGTCGATCATGTGAAGATTGATGAACTGTGTTTTAAGATGATTTTATTCAAACAGAATGCATAAATTAAGGAGGGGAAACCTGCCATAATTCCAGAGCGAAATTACTGATGCAAAGAGATCTGAAACATTAATTCGTTATTAGGCAAATGTGAGCGTGACGCAAGTAACGAGACTTCCAGCAACCTGGGCACATGCTGCAGCGTGAGCCCGATCTGTTCATTCATAACTCTGACGTTAAATCGGTCATCGGCCCACCTTTTTTTCTTGCTTATGAATGGGAAGCTTTTAACGGGCCAACTGAACCACAACCTGACCGACAGAAACCAGAGCAGATCACATCCCAGACCAGACTGAATCCTACACAAACCAACGAGTCTGATGCGGTTTCTGGGGCAAATCTAATGCGAATGTTATACGAGACGTTGCTGTCTTTGGAGGAATACAGTATATCGGTGTTTGTGTTCTCGGAGTTTATTCAAGACATGGAGTGGTAGATGTTTTTCTTTATTGAGATTTTTTCTTGCATTGCATTTTTTAAAAGCTAAACCTCTCTCTTGTATTTTGACAAACGTTTGACTGATTGATTTGTCTCCCACGCTGTCCCCGTAGGTCTGATCGTGTATCTGGGGATGATGGTCGGGGCCTTCGTGTGGGGGGGGCTGGCTGATCGCATCGGCCGACGGCAGACGCTCCTTATTGCGCTCTCCATCAACAGCGTGTTTGCTTTCTTCTCGTCCTTTGTCCAGGGCTACGTCTCCTTCCTGTTCTGCCGGCTGACCTCTGGCGTGGGGTAAGAGGACAGACAGGTCACATGTAGCTGCAGCAGCCAGGGCAGAAGCCCTAAAACAGATAAAATACTGCAGTTATTTATGACTTACTGTCTCGGTTTGCTACTGTCCAAAAGCTCCACTTAATGAGTACAAGATCACAGATTCCGATGTTTGCCAGTTTCGTCCTTTTTGTAAATGACCTATTTAGTTGCGTTCTTCTCATTTAAGGCTGTTTCTGTGTGTGTTGTTGAATGTGGATGCGCAGAATCAGCAGAATGTTGCTGCTCATACTGGCTGAAACCTGCCCTGTGTGGGGTCACAGTAGCTTGTCCCAGCAGATATCTGCTCAAGAAATGCAGGCGGCGCCTCTGCTTTGCTTCTGTCATAGATGACGGTTCTTATCTGGTTTCCTTTGGTTAGAATCGTCTAATTGTTTCCTCTTGTCATCTTTATGTGTACATCCCTTCTTCTCTTCGTTCTGCGCAGTATTGGTGGCTCCATTCCCATCGTATTTTCCTATTATTCTGAATTCCTGGCCCAGGAGAAGCGAGGGGAGCATCTGAGCTGGCTGTGCATGTTTTGGATGTTCGGTGGGATTTACGCCGCTGCGATGGCCTGGGCCATCATCCCACACTATGGTGAGACGAGTAAATCAGGACATTCACACGAGTCTAAAGATGTGTAGTCACAGACTTGGTGGATTCTCCTTTCTGCAGCGCTATGTCATCCACTCCTGGCACAAACGTATGCAGATATGAAGCTTTTTGAAAAAATAATAAGCAACTTTCTAGCCTTTCAACACTACTGTGTCAGCATTAAGAAGAAGACCAAAGTTAGATCTCTGTGTGCAACTGGACTTGTTAGGGTCTATTTCTCCTTCTCTCCAGGCTTCTTCAGTTCTAAACTCGCTGAGGGCAGAGCTTGAGAATATAACCTTTGTGGACCATTAGCGTGCTAATGATCTGGGTGGTCCACAAAGGCTATATTTTCAAGCTCTGCCTTCAGCGAGTTTAGAACTGAAGAAGCCTTCTGGAGAGAAGGAGAAACGTCTTCAAGGAAACCTTAGCAAGGCCAGTTGCACGCAGAGGTCTAACTTTGGATAAAACTGACCTGGATGAGTGAGAATCTACACAGATATTAAGAAGAAGAACTAAAAGCGTCAACGACAACACACTTCTCCGTGCACGTCAGTAGAGTGAGAGGGAGAGGGAGACCAAAGAGCGGTTTCCCCTCAATTATCGTCTAATTACGAGAAAATCTGCTTTGTAATGAACCCAGAAGCGCGACGTCGCCCATCGCTGTGGGTACAGAGCTACAGGTCGCTGCCTTCACGCTCTTAGTTTCTCTGCTTGTGTCTGCTTTCCTAGGCTGGAGCTTCCAGATGGGCTCAGCCTATCAGTTCCACAGCTGGCGCGTCTTTGTGTTGGTGTGTGCCTTCCCCTCCGTGGCAGCCATTTGTGCTCTCACCACCATGCCGGAGAGCCCCCGCTTCTTTCTGGAGGTCAGATCTGGCAGACTTTGATACAAGGAATGATGCATCATAGACAGCAAAGCTCATCACGCTGAGTGTTGATACTGTGTGAATTATTTATTTAAGATAAGTGTCTGTTGTTATATCCTGGAGCAGACAAACGCTCTGCCAGAAACCTTCCGCTAACATTATCTCAGGTGACGGTCACAGCTTTTTAACAGATGTGTGAGACTGTAAAACTCACCCTGATTTTAATTTCCAGGCACAACATCAGGACTGCTCATAAACCTTCTGTATGTTTGTCTGAATTTCGCCTCCAGAATGGGAAACACGATGAGGCATGGATGATCCTCAAACAGGTCCATGACACCAACATGAGGGCAAAAGGTTACCCAGAGAGGGTCTTTTCTGTGAGTCACGCTTTCTACTATGAATAAAAAAACATCTTCATGTTTAGCATGCGTGTTTCTGATCAGTTTGACACGACAGTGAGTTCTGTCTGCAGTGCCTGTGGTAGAATACTCACAGCTCATTTTGGTAGCTAGCTACTGCTTTGTATTCTTTCCATACTTTGCTGTTGCCACCACAAATGTTTAGGCGACTTGTATTAAACAGTTTTATTGTCTTCGGAAACAGTGGAAAACAGCCAAACCACATAGAGGCTTCTTCATAATGTCTTCGTTTAATCCCAGATGCTTGCACAAAACATATGGTGTTGGAACGTGCTGGGCAAGTTTAGTAAATCCGGTCTTACACACAGGAAGGATACGGGAGCAGGTTTAAAAAGACGAGGAAGAGGAAGGAGCAAAGGCGATGCAGACACACACACACACACTAAACGTGAACCTATCACATGACGTCATCACTACCGGTGACATCATCCAGAGTCTGAACCACCGAGGAAAATCCCCCTCCGATAAAAAGGCACAAGAAAATAGGACAAGCTAGCTCAGGAATCACGGGAGTTTGGCGCGTGTAGGACTGAATGAAATGTGGATTAAATGAGAGTTGTCTCCAGGTGACCACCATCAAAACAGTGAAGCAGATGGAGGACCTGGTTAACCTGGGCGATGGCGCAGCATGGCATCAGAAATGGAGGATAAAGCTGACTACACTTTTCCATCAGGTAATAATAAAACGTCTTTCCATTGTAGCACAGTAGCGAGAGTTCTAACATCAGAACAAGCAACATGTCAAGCAGAGGTCTGTGCAGATTCCCACTCATCCAGGTCACAGTTATCCAAAGTCAGATCTCTGTGTGTCAACTGGACTGTACGGTTTCCTTGAAGACGTTTTGCGCTCTCTCTCTCTCTCTCTCTCTCTCTCTCTCTCTGAAAAAAGAACCCTCGCATCATTAGCACAAAGATAAGGACGTCACCATTAGAAGCCTTCTGGAGAGAGGGCGAAACTTCTTCAAGGAAACCTCACAGTCCAGTTGCACAGAGATCTAACTTTGGATGTCAACAGTTGTGATGAGCTTAGTGACTGATGGTCCCGACCCAACATTCAGGGGTGTCTGGTGCTCTTCACATTGAGCTTTCTCTTTGCGTTGAACTGTATAAGCTGCTGGGTTTGAGTGAATGAACAGGAATGAGTGTTGATGAGCTGCCAGGCTGAGGGATTAAAAAAATCTTCCGAGGAGCATCGCAGAAGAACCTGGAGGCTAGAGCTCGACCCTGAAAGCCAGCGGACGGTGGTTGTTTTCTCTGCTCACTGACGGATCTGTCGATCAAAGAGGAGATCAAAGTCAGTCTGGAAGAGCAGATTTGCAGAAGGAAAGGTGAAACTGAAGGTGCTGCGAACATCCACGCTGATTACATCCACGCTGCCTGGGTGACTGTCCCTGTGACCTCGGTGCAGGTGAAGTTGGACCCGGGGAACCCGTTCCTGGGAAGGGAATATCATGGCAAATATCACAGGCTCTCCTCAACGTGTGTCCATACTGGTCCACACTGGGGAGGGAACCATGGATGTGTATATTCCAGATGGAAGAATTTATCCAACAGCATAAATCTGACTCCGGTTCCCGGCTGGTACTGTTTGACCACTAGAGGCTCCAAGAGCTTGACAAACATCTTCCAGACCTGCCAGACTAACTGTGGTCCTCAGTCAGACTCGATCTGACAGCGTCTAAGGACGTCTTTGTCAAGCAGGTCCGATGTTTCACTGGCTGAGGGGAGTTTGGGTAAAGCCACAAAATGCACAGACTTGGAAAAATGATCTATCGCAGTGTTTACGCTTGAGTTGCTGTGGGAAGAACAGAGTAGAAGTACGTTTATTCATCCCAGACATGGGAAATTCACTTGTTCCAGCAGCATCGTCAGCATCATCGCAATAATATTTACAGCAAGATCAACAGCAACAAGAAAGTACAACAAATACAAATGTACATGACAGCTTGAAAGTGCTAAGCAGAGCATGAAGGGCTGTGAGTCTCAGTCAGACGGAGCTGTTGAACACTGGGCAGGAGGACTCCCTGCTCTCCCTGCTCTTGGCCACGTTCAGAAGCAGGTGGTTCCTCCCAGACCACTCCACAAAGTCCCTCACCAGTGCTCTGTCCTCCTCCTCCCGTCCACCGCTGATACACCCGACCACCGCAGAGTCATCAGAGAACTTCTGCAGGTGGGCCCACTCAGAGTTGGACTGAAAGTCTGAGGTGTACAGGGTGAACAGGAGCGGAGACAGCACAGACCCCTGCGGTGCTCCGGAAGGAGGCAAAACCGAGATAAAATCCAGGGCGATGTGCAACCACCGCCGACTGGAAACAAGCAGGAGGACGATGGGAGGCTTTTCTGTGGACAGGCGGAGACAAAGAAATGAGGACGGCCATCAAGAGTGCCAACGGGGTACCGATACGCCCCCTGCAGGACACAGAGCTGGTTAGGAGGTCCTGGTGATGGAGCACGGACGATTGGAGGTAACTCATTCAGCTGACTCAGTTACCCATCTCGCGATTCCATCTTGCCACAAAATGGCGGAAAAAAGAGAGAGGACGTCATTTGTAATCTGGAGCTCAGCAGTGTGAGGATGCTCATCACGCCACCTCATCAACAGTCAACTCCAGTTTGATGTGGCTGGATGAGAAATGGAGCAGATGTGAATCACTTTTGAAGTCTCTGGAAGATGATTTTTGCCCCTGGGGACCAGACAAGTGGGACTGCAGAGGAGGTGGGTTTGCTTAGGAGGCAGCGTCTTCACTCTAGTCCCAGATGAAACGAGAGAAGAACCAACCAAGGAAGCTTTGAAGGTCTCCGCGTGTGATGGTTTGTAGCCACTCTGTGGCCGCTTTTACCTTTTCTGTTTGTCTTTATCTGCTCTAAAACTCAAGCTCTCATTTCTCAGCTTGTACATACAGTTTGTTTTTGAGAAGGTGCTACAGGACTGAAGGTACATTAGATAAATCTGGGGGTTCCAGGCAGGAGGACTAGCACCAAGTACTCCAGCTGGTTACCTGATCAACCAGTTCATTTGGGGATCGTGGAGCTGAACTGGGACCAGTGATGCCTGAAAGGATATGATGCATGGTTGCTTTCATGTTGTTGCTTTTTTCTCTATATTTTCAGGTCTGGAGTAATTTTCAGACTGTTTTTTCTCCGGAGTATCGTCGCACGACCTACATGATGATGGCTGTCTGGTTCTCCATGTCCTTCAGGTGAGACTTGCTCACAGGCGCTTATGAATGCTCCCCTCTTGTCCAAATGAACTGGTGATTCTAAGAAATTGTTGGAGGAGAAGGTGCTCAACGGAGTTTCAGAGGATGGAATCAGGTTTATGTGGATTTTAACGATTGTAGACTGAGAGAGTGAAGGAAACATCTAAATTTAGGTTTAAAAGGCGAAAATGTACTGAAACAAATACTGTCGCAATGAAACTCATCATAATTCTAAGCGATGCGATGCATTTTTTTCTGACTGCAGCATTCTTCTCTGTCTTGTCCTCCTCCTCCTCCTCCTCCTCCAGCTATTATGGTCTGACTGTGTGGTTCCCTGACATGATCAAGTACCTGCAGAAGCAGGAGTACGCATCACGTACCAAGGTATTCACCAAGGAGAAAGTAGAGCACGTCACCTTTAACTTCACGCTGGAAAATCAAGTCCACCGCCAAGGAGAGTACTTCAATGACAAGTGAGTCCCCGTTTGGCTGGCTGAATTACATCGTGATGTGGAGTCTGTGCTGCATGAATCCATGATGAGGTTTGACTGCATTACTATGAGCACATTTGAACATTTTTAGCATGTGTATTAACTCCTCTGACGACAAGCCAGATGGACGTAAGTTCTAATAAGACCGCTTTAATAGAATCTTGAAACCAGCATTTTGCTCTAAGACGTCTTGGCTCAATCTGTAATTTCTGTTTTTAATTTGCAGATTCATGAACCTGAAGATGAGGTCTATGGTGTTTGAGGATTCACTGTTTGAGGAGTGTTACTTTGAAGATATTACCTCCAGCAACACCTTCTTCAAGAACTGCACCTTCATCGCCACCCTCTTTTATAACACAGGTAGGCCTGGCAAGTGGGAGACGCGTGTCTGACTGAGGGAGACTGGCTTTGTGTCTCTGTAGTCTCCTGCAAGAGTTCTTGTCAGATACGGGTAATGTTTTTAGTTTGTTTTTTATTAAAAATAAAGCTTTGGTTTTATTGAGAAATGTCTATCAGTCTACCCCATGATCATCAGAGTTGGACAAACTGAGGCCCGGGGGCCACGTGTGGCCCGATGAACTATTTGATCCGGCCCGCAGAGCCTTCACCATCATTTCTCCAGAAGCCAAATGAAGAGGGTCGTCAGCTTGATTGGTTAGAAAAAGGTTCAGACCCCCCCTTCACCTAGCCTGCTAACATGTCCTCTCAAGAAGGTGGGGCCAAACATCATTTGGAGCTTCATCATCCATCTCTAGTTGGACCAATTTACAGGCTCTTCTAAATATTTTCTCTGTCAATAGTCCATCAAGCAGGATTTTTAGCTAACCTCCGACTGCCCCACCTGGCCGGCCCCTTCATCAAGATCTAAAACCCAATGTGGCCCTTCAGGCTAAATAATTGCCCACTCCTGTCATAAATGATCAGGTTGGGTCTCAGCAGAGCAGAACGTGAGGCTGACAGTCTCCACCAACAGCCTAACTCTTCTCCTCTCTCCCTCCATCATCCGCCTCCCCTCCCTCACCTGTCATGTGATTCCAGATCTTTTCAAGTACAGACTGGTCAACTGCAGACTGATAAACAGCACTTTCCTGCACAACAAAGAGGGCTGCATGCTCAGTGACGTCAGCGACGAGAACAACGCCTACATGGTCTACTTTGTCAGTTTTCTGGGAACTTTGGCCGTTTTGCCTGGGAACATCGTCTCTGCGCTGCTCATGGACAAGATCGGACGGCTCAGGATGTTGGGTAATCCGCACTCACAACCCTCGACGCTGTGGCAGCCAAAAGAAACAAAATAGGGGATTTTCATGTGTGGAAATCTGTGTTTTAAGCTGTTTGTTTAAGTAGTGAGGATTTCTTTGGCCCCTTTGAAATAATGATTTAATGATTTTCAGATATTTAGTTACTGTATCTGTCAAAGAGAGTAAAAATATTTCACTTATTAGAAAATGTTGCCCATTAGGTGCCCATTTTCCTTTTGTGTTATAGATTTTATAGTTAAGTGTTTAATGAATTTATATTGTTAAAATGTATTAACTAAATAATATAACTTATTTATTTATTTATCAATAACTTTTAAAACATTTTAATTGTTTATTCTTATTTATTAATAACTTTACCAAAAAAAAGTTTACAATAGAAGGGCATCAGCACTGATTAACACATTTTAACTTTCTCCTTCCTTCTTTTATTACAAAAATATTATATTAGTCCAGACTAGTTTATTTAGTTTTATGGATTTTGAATGTAAAATCCCCAACTGCAATTTTCAACATGATAAAGAAAATGTAATTTAAAAAATGTTAATATTTATTTATTTAAACTCTGCATGGTTATGAAAGCTAATCATAAATGAATCCACTTGTTCCTCAGATCCAGTTGGGTTTATTAAGCCGATTCTCCAGATTTCTTCTGCGTAACGTGATGGTTGGGCCCTCAGCAGCTATGCTGATAAACACGCTGGAGGTTGAAGTTATTTATCTCATCTCTGTGTGTTTTCTAATCCATCGAAAATATACTGAAATGAGATTCTGGTAACCGTGCACATGTTTGCGCTTCTATTTATATCTCAGAACGTCAGGGCTGCCACCTTCTCCATCACTGTTAGACGGGTCTTTTAGAGTGTTTATCCGGAGATGATCCAGTAGCTATCATTTTGTGTTGGTCTTCATGCCTGTTCAGCTGCTTTGCAGTAAAAATAAGATGCTCTTGCTAATTTCCCACTGCCTTCCTGGCAGATTTTCTTCATATTTGTCTCTTCTTCTCCCATTTCTTCTTCTTTTCTCCTCCTCCAGCCGGCTCCAGTGTAATCTCCTGTGTCAGCTGTTTCTTCCTGTCCTTTGGCAACAGCGAGTCAGCCATGATTGCTCTGCTGTGCCTGTTTGGAGGAATCAGCATCGCCTCCTGGAATTCCCTGGACGTGTTGACGGTCGAGCTTTACCCCTCTGACAAGAGGTAGGCCGTGCGGTCTGAAGACAGAACGTTTTACCCTGTTACTATTGGTTTTTTATTTTGTTTTTCATCTTTCTTCTGGCTTTGTCTTTTCTCAGAACCACAGCTTTCGGCTTTCTCAACGCTCTCTGTAAACTAGCAGCCGTCTTGGGAATCAGCATCTTTACGTCCTTCGTCGGTATCACCAAAGCGGTGCCCATCCTGTTTGCCTCCGGGGCCCTGGCAGCAGGCAGCTTTCTGGCCCTCAAACTCCCAGAGACGCGGGGTCAGGTGCTGAAATAGTGTGCCGCCGACAACTTTCCATTTGGAGGGTAGAAGAAAAGAAAAAAATCATTCTCTCACTCTGTGAATGAGCAGCTCAAGAGCCCCTCACGTCCTCCCGTCCCCTTTAACCCCGCCCTCTAAATGTATTTATGCAGAAGAGTGAGGAAATTTGCTGTAAATATTCTGTTTGGGTTATTTTAAAGGTGAACCTCCAAGAAAAACCACATTAGGGTGGCAGTACTGGAACATGAGGCTAATGTAAAAAGGTCAATAAGAGCATGATAATGCATTTCCCTTCAATATGATGTAAGCTATTCATTTAGATAGGGTCCCTCCACAACGGTTGAGGAAAAGCCATGCACAAAGACTTCTAAAAGAGGACACTGGTCCTAGTCTTCCCCATTCCTCTAAGAAAGTCAGCTCACTTTGAGTCTTTAATCATTTGCTGTTGTTGGACTTCAAATCAAAAATGCAACATTAAAAGCCTGGATGTGAGGCATTTTTGATGGACCTCATTTGGCTTTTCCTTCCTTCTTTCTCTCCCGATGTCTCATGTTGGTAACAAACTGGCTTCCATTTCTTATTTTATATTGTCATTTATGTTAACGTGCCAACTTTTGGTGTATTTTTTTTTTGTTGTCGGAATGTTTCAAGGCCGCCGATCCTCATTATTCCTCAGTCATGTTTTGCGCTGTCATTACTTTTAATGACTTTTAATAAAAGTCTCATTTGTTTCCATATTTTAAGCACAACCATTTGACAGTGTGAAGACCGCCAACATTTTTGCCTGGTCAAATGTTGGACATTTCACACTCGAATGCATCATCAAACTCTCTGTGGGCTTCTCTTGTATATGTTTGGGAGGATTTAATGCATGTCCTAATGTATGTGCGTACGTCTGTGTTATTGAGAGAACGAGGTGAAGATTTTGGCCACCATCACCGTCTTTCTGGCCAAAGTCACTTTCATTTTGCTAGGAGGCTGGTGATCTTCATCACATTCTTTTTCGAGCACACTTCACAGGAATAGATTTAGATATTTATTTTAGCCATAATGTGGAAGAAAAGCAGATAAACCATAGAGTTGTAAAAACTGATTCTTTGAGTTTGTTTTAAACTACATTTGCAGTTTGTGCTGGATGTGACTCTAATCCTATTGTGAACGATCTCTTTATGGGGTTTTTGTGCGTTAGCGGTTATACTGGACTTGTGCAGCTTGTTTGCCAGTCAGAGCAGTTTGAAAGAGTTTAGCACAAAATGAATAATGAATTTAGAGAAATTAACGTGGGCTGTGAATTAATTGGACAGGTTAAGGAAGGAGGATTGAGTAGCAGTTGAGTGGGGATTTGTGCTTTGTGCTTTATGATGCAGAAAAAAAGCACATATAATGATGTAATAACAGAAATTGAGGTTATTCAATGAGAATCACTGCCAATGGCTGATGTCATCCCATACTGGTAAAAGCACAGCGTGTTGGTGGAGGAGTGAGAGGATGTGTTGCACGGTTACACAAGACAAGCTTTACGTTTAACGCAGGAGGTTTTTAAACTGCCATTTTGTAGGATAGCAGCCATAAGAGGACGACAGCTGAGCGAACAGACGCCCAAATTCCGCTGAATGTGCACAGATTGGTGATGCCTTCAGTTCGGACTGAGGTGAGAATTAAAGCACTAACAATCGAATCTACCAGACTGGAGAGACGCAAACGCGTTTGACCTTTTGATTTGGCGTCGGTGTGACTCAAGCGCAGCCCACCGTTAATCCATGAGTGTGCCATCTCATTCATTTTTGCCAAACATTTTCTATGGCCTGATTACACATAACTTCATCAGTTCTCTCATAAATTTATATAACTAGTAGTTCTTATTATCTAACTAATAAAATAGAGCTTTGATCTTTTGGAGCCCTGTAAGTTGCTGGTAGTTTTCAGGTTTTGGGCTGACAAAAGTACACTTTTTTCACAGTAAAGTTGACACTTTCAAACCCCACGTGCTTCAACTGCAGGAAATGGTGGCTTCAGAAACCAGATTGGCTGTCACGTCAACATTTATCTATAGATTCTTCTCATGAAAGCACAATGACATTTCTATATGATCACTAATCAATAAAAAAGTAACAGTCAGCAGTCCTCCTGTCAATTCTGTGTTGTTGTGTATTTCCAGCATTAACATAAAGTGATGTGAGGTTATGGGGTTAATACTTTTTTCCATTCAGGTAATCAGACTCGTCTTAAGCCGTGTTACATTTTTAAGAATTTGTTGCTTTTGCAACGTTAAATAATGAGCGCAAAACAAAAATAAAGCATTAAATCTTTGTCTCTTATGGTCTTCGAACCTGTTTGGGATTGGCACAGATTATTATCCACTGACTTTTGGCCTCGTCTGTTACGATGCTGAGTGTTTCCTCATGATAACGGGAGACTGACGGCTGACATTCGTGTGTACCCTCCAGGCCCTGAAGCTTTTTTCTGTGAGATTGCCATGAACTCAATGTAACAAAGAATTTACCACATTTGTCATTGTATTGTGCTGTAGCAACTGTAGTTGATTGTCAGTATAGACACTGTGAAATGACACACAGACACACACGTGTGTAAGAGATTATGTGTATTTGTAAACAAGAGTGAAAAATAAACAAATACATTCATGTTAAATGCAGGTTATAAATACAATCATTTCAAATACAGATTATAAATTATAGATAATCACCGCTATCATCCGTTGTGTTTCAGTGTACGTGAGAATCGAATTTGTTTCTTATCTGAGTGTTGATGGGCTGTACCCTAGGGTGTTCAATTGACTTTAAAATCACGATGAACAACAAACAATCATGAAGAATAAAAGTGAGGGGAAAAAAATGAGAATTACTGTTTGTCTTTCTGTCATTTATGTTGCAACTTAAAGTACCAGAATAACAAAGAACTGCTAAAAGGCACAGTACTGGCCACTACATTGCATGTGAGTGTGCACATTAAATAGATATAAATAAGAAATGGCGCGGATATTTTAATAATTGATCTTCCTGTGGCTTTAGGCAAAATTTGGAACTCTTCTTTTTCTTTTCCTTTCGGCTTTTCCCTTCAGGGGTCGCCACAGCCAGTCAGTTGCCTCCATCTAACCCCGTCTTCTGCATCCTCTTCTCTCACACCAACTACCTTCATGTCCTCTTTCACTACATCCATAAACCTCCTCTTTGGTCTTCCTGTAGTCTGGCAGTTCCAAACTCATCATCCTTCTACCAATATATTCACTCTCTCTCTCCTCTGGACATGTCCCAACCATCTCAGTCTGGCCTCTCTGACTTTATCTCCAAAACCTCCAACATATGCTGTCCCTCTGATGTCCTCATTCCTGATCCTGTCCATCCTGGTCACTCCCAAAGAGAACCTCAGCATCTTCCATCTCTGCTACCTCCAGCTCTGCCTCCTGTCTTTTCCTCAGTGGCGCTGTCTCTGGACCAAACAACATCGCTGCTCTCACCACACCTTTCCTTTCATTTTAGCTGGAACTCTTCTATCACACATCACACCTGACACGTTTCTCCACCCGTTCCAGCCTGCCTGCACACGCTTCTTCACCTCTTTTCCACACTCTCCATTGCTCTAGACTGTTGACCTTAAGTACTTAAAATCCTCCACCTAGGGTCAACAGTCCAGAACAACTGATGTGGCTAAATATTGTGATGCATAAGTCCATAATGCAAACATAAATTATTTAATTATTGTTTACCAATCATCAAACTGGCAACGCATCTATTAAGTTTTCCATAATATTTTAAGATAAATTCTTAACACTTAAAACTAACATGATACTGGCGACATCTGCTGGACGTTGTACAAAATAAAACCACTAACCATAGTATTTAGCAAACATCGCAGTGTATAACAATCAGGGGCTCCCACCAGTAAGTTTAGAACTATAGAAAAAATGTCTTCAAAACAATAAGTAAATAACTCCAGTTTAAATCTAGTTTATTTATGTATTTTTAACTAGAGTTGTTTTGCGCTTCCGTTTATCATCCACGCCACTAGTGGCGCAAGTTTGTTTTTCTAGTCCACGAAGAAGACGCTTCTTCTTCTGTTATGATAATGGCATAGCGGAATGTAGGTGTTCACAGATGTATGATCATTAATTCCAAAACTATATTTCCCTTGTATTTAAAAATGTATAGACACACTGTTTAAACCCAGTTAAAATATAGCTGACTGTAGCACAGGAGGGTTTAGAACATGACACCCTGTTGTGAAATGAGACACCTATGTGGAGGCTGGTGGTCGGATATGTTATTGTGATAATTAGCTGTAACAGTAGCTGTTGGTGCCGCAGCAGTTTTTTTTCACAAGTTCTAAAATTATTGGAGGTATTTTGAAATAGTTTAGATATTTGATTGAGGTTTACTTCTAAGTTAGACCTCTCTGTGTCAACTGGACCCTCAGTTGACACAGAGAGGTCTAACTTTGGATAACGATGACCTGGATGAGTGAGAATCTACACAGACAAGTACAGAAGTATTTTGTCCAAGTGGAGCTACCGTAGCTTGTCAATGCGCATGCGTGAGGGGATCGCTTGGGGAGTCTGGTGATCGCCGCTGACTTTATTTGCTAGGTGAGTAGTTAAGTATTTGAAATGTATATAAATAGGCTGGTACACCGGATTGGATTTCTAACGTACATTTTTACAAAAATGTTTCTTTCTAAATTTAAAGATGTTTCTCGTGAGAGATAATTGCGATCGTTTCTCATCAAATAAGCACGGTTATACTGCTCAGCGGTCACCTATTGTGCAATACGAATTTAATTGAATGTAATTCAACTTTCCCATTATTCCCATTATGATCTGAATTCAGTGATCTTTATAAAGTACCAAAATGTACAGTTTAATACAGTTCAGTCGACATATAAAAGTAACGACGTTACTGATGTGACGTGTATTTATTACGGTCTATTTTTGAGCCCTTTCTATTACTTTAGCAGAACATTCTTCATCATCCTAACAATATGACAGCAATAATCAGTTGAAATAATTGATATTGTTTGACCCATGGTACTATAATCCATTAAACTTAATACTGTATGTAGGCCAGGGATGGTTGTGGCTTTGACTCAATAAATAACGGTTTAGGAGAAGATTAAACATTAATAATTCTAAGTTTTGATCCACATTCCTCTGGTTTCTTAGGAGGTTTAGTGCCACGGCATCAAATGCTTTGCTGTGTCCGGCCCATCTCCACCGGTCTTGCTTTAATTCGCCCTTTAACCAGCTTCAGGCGACACATGGAGCTGGATTCGAGGAGCCCTGTGGAGAATGCTATCCGAACCAAGCTGACCAACGCTTTCACGCCAGAATGTTTGGAGGTCCACAATGAAAGCCACATGCACGCCGTGCCCCCTGGATCGGAATCCCATTTTCGCGTTCTGGTTGTGAGCTCCCAGTTTGAGGGTCTGCCGCTGATCAAGTGCCACCGTCTGGTAAATGAGGCTTTGAAGGAGGAACTGAGTAGCTGCATTCATGCGCTGGCTATTCAGACCAAGACTCCTGAGCAGTGGAAGAGAAACAGTGCCCTGGCTAAGAGTCCACCGTGTATGGGAGGCTCAAAGGGAGATCACACAGTGGAAGAGAAGCTGAAGGCAGGACGGGAATGAAACCCTCACACAGCTGTGACATATGCCAAGGTGCCAAGGGGTGGTGTGCAGATTCATGGAAATGAATCCTGTATTCTTGTGCATTCTGGGCTTATGGGCGGCACCACCACAAGAACTGTTACTTTCCACATTAAAGCAACTGCTGAGCTCGCATTGATTATTATTGATCTGTTTTTTGTTTTAGGAGGCTGTTCGTCCTTGACCAGTAATGACAACGCAAAATAAACATGATTAAAACTTACGGCAAGAATGTCGTATTATTGAAACAATTCGTTGTTAACTGCCGCTTGTAGGAGGGAAAAAAATGTGCCAATCCAAAGATTATCACCCTTTTATTTCAAGAATGGCTTTGCATTTTTAAGCCTAGTTATCTCGATCTTGGTCACTTTATTCTGTACAGCGCCACATTGCAGTTGAATTTAAACAATATAGGATTAAGCTCAACTTATGTTTCTCTTTTACAGTGAGAATCTTAACGCTTTTCATGCTTCAGTTAACCATAATTCGTGCTTATTAGGAATATCAGTAGTTATTGAATTACTGTTTTAAAGATGGCGCAATAATATTAAAAAATAATCGCATGAAGTACCACTTGAGCACCACACGGTGGCAGTATATCCCCAAATGTAGCAATTGACGTCATCAAATGATCAGCGCGAATTTACTTTAACGATTTTTAAAAAATGAATCCAATAATTAAAAACTACTTAAATACAGCAGGGAAAAAATAACATATTATCAACAATATTTTGGTTCTAGAAATTGATCATTTATATTGATATATATAGATCATTTATATAGTAGAAATAGATCATTTATATTGTTTGAACAAAAGAAGGAAACAAGGTAAGGTGGATTTGTCTGTCGCACTCATAGTTACTGTTCATTTGCGTGGGGGTAGGCATTTATTTTTATTGTCCTTATTGTCACTCATATTCTCAGTTATCAACCTTAAAGGTAGAAAGCAAAAACCTTATCACATGGTCTAAATTCCACATTAAATATGCATTATGACTTTATTTTTGCGATTGCTGCAGCCCATAGATGAGAGCCAGCGCAGACCACAGCTCCCAGTGCTTTGCTGCAGAGCTATTCAGGGTGTTTGTGGGCTCATAAAGGCGAGTCCTCAGTGGAATGTGGTGTCTCCTTGAGGTGAAGCCTGTCCTCTTCTGCAATCATCTGCTCGGAACTGACAGCCTGTCAGGCCTACAAAAGGCTTCGGTGAAAAGGATGAACAACTGGTGTCAATGGTGTCACTGGTTGGTAAAAGAAAAACATATACCACTTTATGGCCCTTGCTGACCCATTAGAGCTGGGCCTCAGGGGGTCAAGAAGCAAAGCAGTAAGCCAGGCGGTGTTACTGGGGAGCTGCAGACTTGCCTCTGCTGATGAGAGTTACATTTTACAATTCCAGGTGCTGTTATGATGGAGTGGGGAAAAGCACGAATGCTGCGGTGCAACGCACAGACTTGTTTGCACTTAAAAGCTGGCCTGGTTTGCATGAGCGTGCATTAACAACTTGTGACGGTTGAAACAGGTCACATAAATACAGGTTACATAAATACTGACCTGTTGTGGCCTGAGGTGGACCCGGAGGTGCTTCGGTTGACCCAGCTTTTTCATTAAAACCCCGCGGGAGCCCGCAGTAGTACGAGCCTCATCGGGCAATTTTTGCATTCACTCAAAAAGGTGGAAACCTTTACCAGCTCAGCAATATTTTAATTGGCCAAAGCCATCCAATCAGGAGGAGATTCCCATTAGTTTACACCAAATTAAGCTAATCCCAAAGATGGTATCCAACAAGACGTGATTCAGTAAATTCTCTTTGCTGTTTAGAAGCATTTGATCCATAGATTCATGCATGTATACGTTCATCTAGGCGTTACTTATTATTGATTTTTATTATTATTAGTGATTTTGATTATTATTCAGTTTCAGCAGCGTGTCAGTGGGCGGACAAACCTCGCCTCTCACGGGCTGCAGGATGATGGATTCGCCCTACGGGGCCCACGTCTGGCCCGCGCGGCCTGTGGGCCGCGGCGTGTCAGTGGGAACCCACCTCGGCAGCGCTGCATCTGCGTCAGAGCCCGAGGACAGATGGTGCCAAAGCGGGCTGAGATCCCGAGCAAAAGGAGTTTCCCGCAAATGAGCAGACACTGATTTACGCTGCGGCCGGCGTGCTGGTAAGCAGTTGACCTCTGCTGGTTAGGAGGTCAGCTATCGGGAGGGGGGGTGGACGTGGTGGTTATGACAAATGTGTGACTGAAAAAAGCGAGTTTGTTCATCCCTGGGGATTGACTTGGCTTTTGCCCCCCCGTTCAGCTGTGGGGTCCATATGTGCAGAAAGCGCAGTGTGTAAAGGTCACGCCAGGGGAAACGTGGCAAGAAGTGACATCAAATATTTCATATTTCTCTGTATTCTGCTCTATATAAAGGTGCGTACTGGCGTACTGTTCCGATTACGTTATTGTGACTTTAGCATATTTGGGCGACGACGATGGAAATGGGCTATAAATGGCTTTTAATTGCCCCACCCCCACCCCTCACCGCTCTACCATTCCATAAATGAGAGCGAAATACAAAGCAGAGATGTGGAAGACAATGTCCTTGTGTGAGAGCATTAGTTACACCCAGTGGTCTAAGTATTCAAAGCCCACAGCAGCCAAAGGTTTGGGGACAAGGGTGGGGGGGGGATTAAGAGCCAAGTCTGCACAGGTTGTCCGGCTGTTTCGGGGAAGACATTTGCCGTTGACGCTGTGGACATTCAACGAGAACGATGAGAATCCTCAAGCATCCGAGCGGAATCAGCCGCAGAGTAGCATCGGTGTTTTGACTAAGGCCTCGACACCCTGACCGACTGCTCCTCGGTCACATGACCAGAGCAGTAAGTCAGGGAAGTTTATCCTGGGGGGTGTTAAAGCACGGGGCTGGTTAGGCTGGTTTTTGGGCCAGAGTGCACAGGACACGGCCTTCTCCAAGTCTGCTTAGCTCCCCTCCAGGGCACAAAGCAGAGAAGCGCGCATGTGGAGGCAGATGCTGACTCTCCAGGCTCCCCCGTGCCCTCGTCCCCTCGTCCCCCGTTTCCTCCTCTCTGATCTTAAGGTCCCATCGGAGGCTTCCTGCTTCTCTCTTCCGGGCTGCTGCTGCTGCTTGTACTACTCAGGTGGGTTAATCACAGTGTTAGCTTTATGTGGAGACTTTAAGGAAGTCAGGAACCAACATGGACAAAGCTGTTGGAGAAAATAATCCCTGTTTACGCGTGTCGATATGACGGCTAAAACTGGCTAATAAAGCGTTGTGATCAAGTCAAAGTCTCCCAGAAGTTACATAAATTTAGCTCCGTTTATCTGCAGGATCATGACGTTCTACATTTTCAGACACATTTTTGCTTGTTTTATATCATTTATTTCACGACTCGCACTGAATTTATGTTCAAGCCAAGTACTCTTCTGTCATCAGCGCTTTTCTTTTGCGTATTCCTTCATTTAATATTTCCACACGACCCCAGTTGTCTCGTAATGATGCATTTTGAGGTTTTTGGTCTAAAAAATGAAACGCCCCCCTGTCATGGACACATTTCTAACTAACATATGTTAACAAATGATTTCTATTTGAAAGTGACAGGAAGGCAGAAAGGAGGAGGAGAACCGTCAGCTGCAAGCCTGAAACCTCCCTGGCGACAATAAGGCCGTGCTGACGGGGTCTCACGCAGCTGCTGGAGATGCGTGAGGCGCCCCTCTGCCCGCTGACCATCACGCCATCCGCCAAATCAGAAGGTGTGCGTGCTCGAACCGCATCAGGGTCCGCCAGCGGCGGAAGCGTAAACGCAGCGGCGCCACAGGAGTCGAGGGCTGAGCTCGGGTCGTTCCCGTTCCACGTCAAAGTCAAAAAATGCAACCGTCACCAAGGCGTCAGCACGAGGCGTATCCCATCAGCCCCTGCCTTTTAAAGAGGCACCGCTGCCGAGTTCCTCCCCCCATCTCCTCATCGCGGGTCGCCGCAGCTGAATAATTCACAGGTTTGCTTTGCGTGAGTCGGTTTTGCTCTGAAGTTTCGAACTTGCAAATAAAATCTCCACCAATTTCTTTCGTTCTTGCCCCACATGACGCCATGAGGGTTACTGTTGAAGGCTTCCTTCGGGGGTCACGGGGGTCAGCCATCCACACGGCTGTAAAAGCAGGGTCCAGATACGTCGGCCGCACTGAAAGAGCCACGCCGGCTACAATCGGACGCCCCCACAACGCCATCGCCTGTTCGTGTGTCAGCAACAGCCTGATATATGGCGTCCTCCACTCGTGGACAAAACAAACCCGGTGCCTGTAAAAGCGGGGCCATTCACTCGCACCAGTCCAGGGACTGTGCACACTGGGCAGCTTGACCTCAGGCTCTCACGCCCTTTTGTTTCCACTCACCTCCGTCTTTTTCTTTTTTTTTTACCCCCCTCTGGACCTAAAATCATTATCCTTCCCCTCTCCCCCTCCTTTCCCTCTCCAGAACTCTCTTAACGTGCACAGATAAAGAAATGGGCCCCCTCTTGTTTGTCTTGTGCAGAGGGTTGAGGAGTTTCAGGTATTTGAGTGGCTGGAGTTTAAAGAAAGGCGAGAGGGTCGTGGAGAAGCGCTGAGGGAGAGGAGAGGAGGCAGAGGGATGAGAGGATGAGAGGATACCAGAACAGGCTGGGTGCTCACGTGCAGGGCCACACGTGCACGTCACACAGGACTACTGCAGGTCCAGCTGCATGTCTCCTGTCCTCTTCCTTCTGTCTCTCTGTGGACTGCGACGCGGGAGCTCCTGATTCTTCCTTCGGTCCACTCATCGCCGACTGCTGTATCTCCACGATGACCCCCCCGTCTGGAGCGGCTCCTTCCCTTCCCTCTCGCCTCCATATGCATTTCTTTGCACTGAATCATTTGAGTGGAAAATGGTTCCCAGTTACCGGCTGGACCGCTGAGGGCAGCCAGTGCTTCGGAAGAGAACGGCTGGGAAAGAGAAAAGGAATCCCCAAAGAGTCGGAAGTGATGACTCTACTACCGCTGCTGTCAGCGTCGGGGGCTCGTGTCGGGCATCACTAGGTTATTACGGCTGCAGTAAAACCAGACTTAATTGCTCGTTTCTAACACAAGTTGGGGGGAGAGTTGGGGGAGGCGGGGTTAGCCTGGTTAACGCAGTTCCCACAAGTCTGCAAGCAGTCATAAGGTTTTATTTGCATTTATTTCTTATTTTGTGATGTGATTTTATCATATTTACATCTCACCCAGCAGCACGACTCTCTCTCTCTCTCTCTCTCTCTCTCTCTCTCTCTCTCTCTTTCTGTGTGTGTGACATAGAGGGTGGGTGTGCTGGGTGAGGTGTAAGTATTATAAGTGGTTTGTTCTAGGATGACCAAATAGGTCAAGAGAATCAAGGCAGAAAGGAAAGGGGCTCACAAGCTGTGAGGAGAGGGTCAAGCGTGAAATCCCTCCCCCGTATGACTGCGGCTCCCCCAGGGGGAGCACTGAGGTACACTTGTAGCAGATTAGGGGGAAGACAGTAGCATTATACTGTAATTTATTTGAATTCAGTGTATTCAGATGTATTATATTAGTATTTTAAAACAAGCTCCTACAATATTCTTTGAAAAAAACAAACCAAATCTACTAATGACATCATCACCTTCGCTTTGACTTTAAGGCCCCGTGGAGACGGTTCACTCACATTTTGGGGGACACCAAAAACTGACACACGTGGCCATGCTCATTTTGCCGTCCGCTGAGGTCACACAAATAACACGTTTTTGTATTAAATCTTGGGGATTTGTTACATCTAAAAGAGCATTTTTCTACGGATGTAAAGTCCGGCCTTGATGGAAGCCCAACCTCAGGCTTTACGCACTGTTGACGTGATGAAGAATAAGAAGAAGAAGATGATGATGATGATGATGATGATGTCACGAATCCAGAAAACGTTGTTCCAGACATGAACGAGCACTGAATGAGGTAAATATCTTAATCTGCTGTTGGTTAAATTAATTGAGATGAATTTCACATAACTGTACATGTACATGTGATAATTAGAGAATAACACCCCCCCACACACACAAAAAAGACCCAACTGTACTATTCAGAAGTAAAACTCACAGTTTAAACTGTCAAACTGTGATAACATTTAAAAAAAAAAAGCCCCTTCTACACTGCATTTCCCTCTTCATTTATTTTTTTTTTAATTGCATTTAAAAATAAATGTCTTCATTCACAGTTTATGTAGCGCGCTAAATGTGGATTCATTTTTTTCTAATCTGTGGCCATAAATCCCTAATGACAGTGACAGTGTTATTATACTGTAGGAAATATTCAGAATATTCTGTGTGGTAGTTACACATCGTGTTTAGATGTAATGTCGATGATAACACAGTATCTAACACAAATTATTCAACTTATTGCTTCGCCTGAAACGTCGATAAACCTGATCTACGAAAAGCGACGTCAAGGAAACCAACTCGCGCCCCTTTTCTTTCCCCATGCTCTGACATTACAGCACAACCAGGGAAAAGTGTGTTTTACTGTCACATCATGGATGGATAAATTTTTTATATGTGCATTTTATATGTGGTCCTTGGTGTGACGTCTGATGGTTCCTAAAATATTTAAATTTTAGAAGCCAGCTGGTTTATTTTAAGTTTTGGGGGAGTCTAAGGCCTCGCGGTGCCTAAACTATAGTGCATATTTCAAGTGTTTCCTTCAGCAACGTGCTCAATTTAAATCTTAAAAAAGCTCAAGTTTCATCGCAGATGAAATTATTTTGCTTCATCCAGCATGTGATCACCCTCTCTTCCATATGTAGATCGTTCCCCTCTGAATAACTAGCCACGACAATGTAAGGATGGAATGTTGACCGTGATCTGCAGCTCTGTCCGGTAACTCGGGTAAAGGATGGTTCGTTTGAGTCTGGGCATCTTTTTAAACCAACCACGCTCCTAAACGTCACAATGTTCATTTACAAACTGACGGTTAGGAGGCACGTTAATACTCCCCAAGACAGAAAACTATACGTTTTTATAAATGATGTGGTTTTTGGGAATTTTTTTTACAAGAATTCTGAGAAAAAATAATTTAATTTCAGTGTAATTAGAACAGAAGATGGAAGAATTCAAGTGTTCCGTCACAGAACTTTGAAGCGGCTGCTCAGAAATGTCTTTTTAGTCTAAACCCAGGCATTTCACTGTCTTCAGCCCATCCCTCTGTTTCACGTCTACGTCTGTTAGCAGAAGCAGGCAGCGGTCCGAAAAGCTGGTGGCCGGAGCTGGGAGCTGCAGCCCCTCCCAGGGGTCAGGGCAAAGAGGATGAAACCTGTCATTAGAAAGGTGAGGAGAAAAAAGTGTCAGTGGGGGTATCCATTGTTCCTGGGGCGGGAGGCTGGGAAGGCTCTTTAGTGCCTCAAATAACACAGCCTCTGGCGGCCATTGTTGCAGAGTGAAAGGACCCAATTGGGGGGGGGGGGGGGGTCACACGGGTGAGGGGACAATTCTGCACAGTGGTCAGTGGGAGAGAGGATTCCATGTTTGAGCAGGAGCAGCGGCGTGGGTGGAGCGTTGGGGGTTTGTACGGCTGTTTCCCACTGCTTTGTTGACAATTAACGCCGCAAAACTGTTCTAGGCGGAATCCTCTGCTGCATACTTTCTGCTCATGTTTGGTCATGCATGTTTGCCTGAGTTCTTCGAAAGGTTCCCGCCTGCACCAGAGCTCAGCGCACAGTCAGTCAAGGGCCTTTCCCTGGTGCGACGTCCTTGAACGGTCACGCAGATATGGGAGAGAACAGCCCAAATAATGCTGGAGGTCATAACGTCAGAGATGGACGGCTGGACCCTCCTCAGTCACAGTCACACAGGTGAGCAGCAGATGACAAAGGACACAGCCGGATATCTAAATTACAGCTTTAGTCTGATTACACTTTAGGAAGAGTGACATAACTGCTGTTGCTGAGTGAAAAACGTTGTTTCAACAGAACCTTGATCTCTTCTGTTCACGTGTGTAACTTTTAATTCAAGTTGTTTCTACATCCTAAACAGATGGACACAGACAAAAGTGGTAAATCTGTATTTTTCAAACGCAAACCTCAAGATGAAGCAAGATGGAGTGTGGAGGCTGAAGGCCCCGAACCTTGGGAAGAAGCTTTGCCCCGACTGACCCGCAGTCCCGCTCGCGCTGGTTTGACGGGGAGGCCACAGTTGTTTGCTAACGTCTGTTCCCACAGCCACAGCAGCCTGATTACTCACTCCATTAGAGCCCTTTCATACAATCCCAATGTACTGATGACTTTAGAGGGCCCATAAAACTGCTGGGCTGAGGCACCTGAAGAGGGGACAGACGGGGCCCAAAAACACGTCTCACACATCTTATTTCTCTGCTGTTCACATCAGCTTATCTAATAATTATTAAATTGTTAAATGTTTGTAGTCGTTGAAATTCTTTTTTTTACTCATTTTCTGAGCACAAAGAAGAATTCTGGATACTGGATAGATGTTTATCCTAAGCAACTCTTGTCATCATAGAGATGCTGATATGCAGCTGTTTCTAACATTAAAATGTGCAGCAGTGCTGTAAAACTCGGACTGGTAACTGTAATAAAGCACCCAGAGAGCTGAGCTGCATGGCGGCGCTCTGTGCCCTTCGAGCACGTTCTACTTCAGCCTTCGAGATATTGAAACTTTATTCTTCCATAAACACTTGGGAAAAAAGACTGAAAATGGTCAATGCTTATTTGTCCATTAGTTTTGAATGTATTCTAAATATTGGTTGAGGCAGGGTGGATGAGTAGAGCTGCTGGCTGTGGTGATTTACAGCCGTCAGTGTTTGTGTATTGACTGACGCCATTTCCAGCATTCAGAAGCAACAACCTGCCGTTTAGTGCAACATGGAGGGAAGGAGAAGGAGAGGGGCTGGAAAATCACTTTCCCTGCTGATTTCACAGGGACAAGAGAGTTAAAGATCACACACCCACAGTTAGCCTCTCCTCCCTTTCTCCTCCCTGTTCTCTTCTCAGCCTTTTGAAGGAGGAATTTCCTCCCTCGGCCTGCTGGCTCTCTGATTGAGTGATTGATGGCTTCATAAGGAGACAAGATCCATCATTCATTGACAAAATCTCCGTCTCCATCTTCCTTTCCCATATAGTTCTTCGTTGACGTGAGTGATGACTCGTCACTTTTTCTTTCTTGTAAATAAAACCGTTATTCCCTCTTCATCTGAGGCGTTGGACAGTATTCCCTGGGACGGAGAGAGACAGGTCTAAAAGACAGAAGAAAGTGAGGAAACGGTGGCGGGAGAGAAAATTTGCTGTCTAAAGAGTCACGTACTGGGAATGAGTTAGCAGAGCCTCGATCAGCCTGGTCCTAGTGAAGGAACTAGCCGGATTTGTCTTTTGAACATGGCTGAAGAGCCATTACAGATCAACAAAGCAATCAAAAAACATAAAAAAAAAATCATTTTTTTCCTAAATTTCTGAGCTGGAATTGAACATGGGATGAATCTGTTAAAGTGCTCCTTTGTACAGACCTTCCTTTGGACAACATCAACGCGTAGCATGCTTTTCTGTTCATACTGTTAAACGTCACACATGCACTGATATTTGAGGACAGATGGATTAGCATCCATCTATGATCTTAATCATGCACTCCGTCAGCTTCCCCGCTGGTTGCCAGTCAGCAGCCTGCTGGTTATCTTCTTTAGAGCCATTCAGAGCCCACGGCTCTCACAGCACGGGCGTGAAAATCGGCTACATTTAATAAGCCGTGGTGGAAGGATTTAAAGAAAAGGGTCAAGAGAGCTTTGCCTTAATGGATTTGCTGCAGTTTGAGGGTTTGACACAAGTTACACAAGTTGTCTCGCTCATCACTTGCTAACCGTTCGACTCAAAGTTTAAAACCCTCTAACATTACGAATGTGTAAGGAAGGTTAGCATACTTAGCAAGTGCAATCCTCAATTTTTAAACTGCACAAGACTTAAAAGCTGTTCTAAATCAGCACCTGCTACATAACGCTGACTACAAACTATTAATCACAGAATCAAAATTAAAAAACAAATAATGAATAAACAAAGACGCAAAGAATTCTTGTTCAACAATGGCAACATCTCATCTCCTGAGCGTTTCATGGAAAAAGCGTTTAAAGGAAGTGACTTAAATAAATAAATAAATAAATGAAAAATCAGGAGTACGCAAACACTGGCACCTCACATATGCTTCTTTAGGCGTGGTAAAATAAATCCATGTAAACTTGTCCCTTGTATTAACGTTGCAGGAGTTCTGCGGCGCCCTCATCTGAACTTGCTGGCCTCCCAACTGGCTCGTCAACTAAAAACCAAGTACGATTAACAATTTAGGTTAAATTTGAGGAAAACGTCTTGCCAGCTACTTCCGAGCGTGGCTAAAGAAATCGTTAAGAGAGGTCAGAAAACCAGGGTTTAAGAAGTTCCTGAATCATTGCACCAGCAGGTAGTGAGAGGAAACTGTGTCTCAGGGCGAATTACACTGGAAACACTCTGAAAATATCACAACAACACTTTTGTTTCTGCTCCCATTTTTCATGAGCTGAACTCTGACTTTTTCTATGCACACAAAAGGCCCTTTTCTCTTAAATGTTGTGCCCAAATCTGTCTAAATCTGTGTTGGTGAGCGCTTTCCTTTGCTGTTTTAGCACACAGCACAATTCCACAGACACAGTGGAAAGTTTTGAAGGAGCGGCTGCAGGAACGTCCACCAGAGCTGCTGCCCATGAAGCGAATGTTCATTTCTCCACCATAATCTGTCATTTCAGAGGATCTGACTGTGCATCCAAGCGGCCTCACAACCACGCCAGCCCAGAACCTCAGCGGGCTCTCAACCGGACTCAAGTTCGTCTTTGTAACTGACTGGATCAGGCCAGTGCTCACATCTGATGCCCGTGAGGAGATCCTGAGGCCCATCCAAGACCAGGGATGTCCAATGTCCAAACTGATTCCACAAAGGGCCGTGTGGCCTCAGGTTTTTGTTCCAGCCAATCAACACACAGAGTTTGAACAAGCAGCTGTGTGAAGACTCGGATCAGCTGATTACATGACTTCAGTCTGGTGTGCTGTTGCTTGGTTGGGCCACAAACCTGCAGCCACACGGCCCTTTGTGGAATCGGTTTGACAGCCCTGTCCAAGACCATCGCTGAAGACATCCAGCATACTCAGTGGACACGTAAACCAGTGAGTGGGCGACGGTGTTTTCCAGTTGCTGCCAATATCCAGCAACTCGAAGAGACGCAATCAGCAGCCTGATCAACTCTGTGCCTGCTTTTCTGACCCCCCCAGTGGAGCAAAACTGCAGACCGGAGAGAGGCCTTTTATTGTGGGCAGCCTGGGGCTCGCCTGACAAAACAGGCCTAGAAGAAGCTCATGTTGTGTTTGTATTTATGACCCGAAAGATCACCCGTCCAGCTGCCGTTCCTGTGCGTCACATGTGATTGTGCAAACTTGTATAGGTAATTCAGCCCAAAGATCATTTCTACTTCAATTAATCACAATCTGCTTTTTTTTTTCCTTAAAGAAAACACAAATCCTTTGTGTAATGAATCATTAAATCAGATCGCTCTCACACACAGAGCCCATGGCCTTTCTATACATTAGAATTTCAAGCTTACAGTCAAGGCAATTTCTGCAAATATAGTGAGGTTATACAAGAATGGACAGAAGCTTTGTGACAAGAAGTAAATCAAGTGTCTTGACGCATGCTGGCCAGACAGTTGCCATTTGTCACAGAGCCTGAATGGAACTAAAACCAAAGTTGTGGCCGCGTCATTGCAACGAGCATTGCCGAGATACTGCACAAGAGGCCTTTTCAGACAGCTGCAACACTGATTACATTGTGCAAAGGCCAATCAAAGGGGAAAATGATGAGAGCAGTCACAGTGGACACACAATGCACAAATGGCAGCAGTCAGATAGTGGAGGAGAGGGGCGGCGCTCTGGGGGCTTTACAGGCACATTTTGGGCCACAGACATATGGGAAAGTCTCTGACACCAATCATGGGCTTCACAGAGCAGCACAAACAATTCAGAGCCACCTTAGACCAGGCTGGCACAGAATTATTGGATGGTGTCATGATTGCTGTCGCTTTGTTTATTGTTTTCGGCCGTGAGTCAAAACAGAAAACAGTCTTTATGTTTAAATCAAGCACTTTTATTAAATGAGCTATTACTATGCAGTCTGTGTTAATTATTTATGGTTTCTCAGACGCACTTCTACTTTCTTGGACAGCGACTTTTAAGACTTTAGGCCTTGTGTTTTACTTTCTACTATCTACTTCCTAATTCCCAGTCCTAGCATTTCTCAGACAAATATTAAAATTGCAGTTTTTTTCCTGATTTCGGGGATGGATCGTGCTGATGTGTGATCTGTCAGCGCTTCTCCTTCCTGTTGGCAACCAGCATTTCTCCAAAGACTGTCATTTAAAAACCACAGAGGCCATGACGTGACCTTTCTCTGTAAGTCAGGAGAGCTGAATTGGCCCCGGGGTGCTAGGGGCATCAGTTCCACGCCAGAATCTGCATCTGAAATCCCAAACTGTCCCAAATCAAACTATCCTGGAGGCGGTAAAGACGCTGATTCTGATTCTGATTCATACTGAAATGGTCCAGTCAGTGTGTTAGCCTCCTCCAGATGATGCATCGATGTTGAGGGGGCACGTAGGGTTGATGGTGATATCACTGACCTCTGGGCCAATAGCGGCTGAAGGGGACTAGGTTGCTGTCTTCTTAGACAAGGAGTAAAAATCTGATCAGGGATCAGTTGAATTGGATTCAAATTGGGTGCACACGGAGGCAGCTTCCAGGCGCTACAGGTGGTCAAAGAAGCGACTTAGATGAGCAGCATGTCCCACGTGAGACTCGTTCTCTTCAGCAGTCTCCTTTCTCAGCAGGGTTTATTCCTGAGTGTGGATTCCCTTAGCCTGCATTTACTGGATGCACGGTCAGCGTATTAAGACAAACCTCCAGTGCAGATCCGCAATAAGAGACAGGCAGGATTGCACTCAGTTTACTACAGTGTTCAAAAGCAACAGTGACAAACTAATCACATTTATTATGGTGAAATCAGATAACATGGGACACATTTATTTGCAGATGATCTTGATGGTGGAGAAAAATGGAGCCCAGGAGGAGAGTTTGAACACACAAGAAAGAGGAAAACCAAAGAAAACACTAAAAATGTAAAGCTGACCTGGATTAAGCTGGCCCTGACCCCAACGTTCTCCTTTAAAGGCATAGAACACTACACTGTAATAACCGGTAATAACCAGTCTCATCTGCGAGTCATAACAGACCGCATTTCGGACAAGAAACTAGACCATTTCTGGCACACGCGTGGTTTTTATCGGTAAAGTTCTTGAGTTAGTAGTGTCTGTTTTCCTCATTTCCTCATCATTACAGGTGAATATTAAATTCTATATTATTTAAAGTAACATTTTAAGAACGATTAATTCTGGGTTTGAAAAAAATTAACACACACACACACACCCACACACGCACGCACGCACGTGCGCACAAATCAAATGTACAGGAAACAGTGTTAAGCCTCAATGTGTCTCCAATAAAAGTCCGAGAGGTAGAGTGTGTGTGTGTGTGTGTGTGATTCTCTCTAGCATGTTTGTGTGTGTGTGTGCATGCCCATTCATGTGTGGGAAGCCTGCTGGAACAGGGAAATTTTTGTGTTCTGGAAGAGAGAAACTTGGGCACTTCATCTTCTCTTGTGTGTGCTGCCAAAAAGGGCAGAGGTCAAAAGTCAGGGCGATTGGAGAATTCCGTGCTGCATGCCGACATATCTGGTTTCAAGGGTGGGGGAGGGCCGGCGCTTGCCCTAAAGGGATAGGTGCCTATATGTAAGTGTACATACACACACACACATTCATGTTTGGCCAAAATGAGTTTATGTATAAGCTTGTTCAGGTAGCCCTGTTTCACAGCATTTTGTTGAGGCCTTAAAAAGTTTCTCTTACAGTTTACCGCATTGTGGGAGCCACTGGGAGTTGACTCACCTATAAGAAAACACACTACCTCCCTGACCTCTGGGTCACATTGGCCACAGCTTGGAAACGTCTCTTCCAAAACTGCTCCGGATCCATTTTTGGTGTGTGGATTGACCTTAAATACAACTGAAAAAAAAAAAAAAAAAATTCAAGCGTAGGCTTTAGTTTTACCTGTTTAAACAATTAACAGCTGGTAAAATTGAACCTAGTCCACGATGGACAATAACTTCATTAAGGAATAAGGCTCAAGAAAAACAAATGGAAAAAAAAAAATCACTCGCTATAATTAATCAAGGAAGGCACAATCTGTGTTTAACATTTAGCAGGAGGTGCAGTCATTCAAATGTTTTGTGTTGCAAAGAAGTACAGCCCTCAGCTAACTAGCAGCTCCCATTGTGGGCTTTGCAAATGATCATTAATGAACATGTGCGCCGGGACTCCGGTGGCTCCCGGGGTGTCTGGACTGATCACCACAGCTGTGTTGCCATTGTGCTTACTCACAGTGCTGAAAAATAACAGCACCCTGGCTCCGCTGATGGCCCTGGAATTCAGTGTGTTTGTTTGCTAACAGCACAAATGAGCAAATGGTTGGATATACAAATTTACTGCAGTGTTCCAGCATGTAGAAAACTCAGCACGTTGGTAATTCGACATTCAACCGGCCACATGAATCTAATGGAAAAGGTTCATTTCAAACATCTCTCCAGGGAATGCTAAACGCTAACATTAGAAAAGAACAGAAAAGAAGTAAGTAAAAAACATGTTCCAATTCCAAATCACGATCAGTTTTGTGCTTCTAAAATTTCGTTTATTCCAGTAGGTCAGCTGCACACATACGTACAAAAGCATTCCTCCCCTTACTTATTTTTGAATTTGTGGACTATCCTGCAAAATCTTTGTTAACCATATATGATCATTTTACCTCTGTGTTTAAAGTTTATTTTCAACCAAAAAGTTACGGCTGAACGGAGCAGTCTAAATGCCGGGCCTGTCCTCTTAGCCCTGCTTTCTGCCTGATCTGAGTGTTTCAGATCAGAATACGTTCTGAAGTCCTAATAAAGGCGACTCAGTATGAAAGGCCTTGAATCTTTGATGCTCGGCCCATTAACAATGCTTCCTTTCTGTGGCTGAGTAAAAATTGGCCAGCAGGGTTCCTGCGTAGGGGAAAATGTAAACGGGGGATTAGCTGGACTAATGGCCCTAACTTGTCGTTGACGTTAATTAGCATTAATTAGGGCTACTCTCATTTAGCGTGTTGGGCTGAACAGCAGACGATGTAGTTTTTCATGGTTTATGTTTGTGCACACAAGGTCAAGTTCCCATGCACACTTTACCCCCACACGTGTACACACCAGAACACGTTTTTACTATTTTTTTTTTTAGACCTCTTTGTTTGTTCTTTGCTGTCAAAGCCATTTGCAGTTGACACTCCGACTCTCTGTCCCTTTGCTCTTCAGCTCCTCTCTTTTATTGAGTGAGAGAAACAAAAGAAAACATAATTCCAGCCCCACTCTTTGCATGGTTCCTAAAGTTAACTATACCCTCTTCCCCTTCCCATGTCTGTTCACTGACCCAGCAAAGCAAACAATAGGATTTGGGATCATTTCGCTTTCAAGGTTTCTCCACTGAGACATAATCATCCACTTTGTTGGACTGGCTAACCCCGTACCTTCCAGAGGGCCCTTGAAGAACTGAGGTCCACATCTCCTAGCTTGGCACAATAGCTACACGTGCAAACTCGCAGCTTTCAGGAAATGCGTGACACATGCAAATGCAGACACCGCGCATGCTACCTCGGGCTTGTTTAGACTTTGACATGAATGGTCTCCGCTTGAAGCAAACTCAAAATCGCGCTTACCAGGAGTCCCAGCAGGATTTAGTAATGTGGGGCCCACAATTTGCTGCTGGTGAGATTTAAGAGGGAACTCTTCTCTCTGGCCAACACCTGGTATCACTTTATTAACCCTGGACTTCCTTGACCCCGTAGAACCAAGGAACAGTAAGGTCAAGGGGGGTTGCAAGGGATAGGGAGTGAGGGAGTGAGGAATAGGGCAGGGTGGAAGAGAAGAAGGGGCGCGTGGACGTCACCAGGCAAGCTTTGAAGGGGGAGGCGATGCCTCTGCGGTGGTGCCCCTGCAATGACTTTACCAGTACTGCTGCCCTCCTTGACCCTGACACCCCCACGCAGCCCTCCCAGCAGATACCGGTGCCCATTGGCCCTGCTGAGGACCGCTGTGATGGAGATACGGACAGAACGGACAGAGACAGAGAGAGAGAAAACAGAAGGGAGCGGGCCGTGGTGGTCGAGTAGGGGAGGTACCATGAAAAAGGGGCTATGCAAAAGGTCAACTGTTGGTCAGAGGTTTTTATTGGCATGCAGAAGGGAGGGAACATAAGTGGGAGTATGCGGCAGAGACCACCATCTGAGATTTTAACTACAAGGAGGAGAATTTAGCCGTTTTCCACTGCTAAACATGTTCGGTAGAGAAGACCTGTATGATAACTATCAGATAGCACAGTCAGCAGGCTCAGCTCACACTCTGCGTGTGCGTGCGTGTGTGTGTGTGTGCGCACAGACACATCTTTGTGTGCAGTGGCATTAGTTTTATCCTGATGTCTGAGACATGAACACTGGTCCGGCTTGTTCTTGGGCTTCTGATAAAAGAATCAGGCTAATTGCAGAAATGCTGTTGCTACGGTGACATAAGCTTGTCTAAAGATAAAAGGAACAAAAAGGTTTAGATATTCATGGCTATTTTGAAGTTAATGAAGTGATTAAGCGCTTATTGGCTATCTAAATACCATCACTGTAGGCTGATTCCTGCCACTGCGGTAGATTAGCAGACATTTAAACCACTCAGCAGCCTCTTCAAGATAAAACACCAGTCTTGGTACCTTCTTAACTCTCTTTGCTCTCAACTGTCAAGAGGCCTTTTAATGTTGTCCTTCTTGTAATGACATCTTACTAGATGTCAGATAGATAGATAGATAGATAGATAGATAGATAGATAGATAGATCTATACCTCTTCCTTGTTTTCTTTCTCTCCCTTTGTGTAGCATCTTTTTTTTATGGAACTGACATTCCTAGAGTGGTAAAAACAGGAGCCCTTGTTTAGAGGCGAACCCCCCACTTTATCCCCTTTTTTTCATCTTCCTAGTTTCGGAGCCCCGGGTCACAGGTCAAGACCCCCTCCAGCTTCAGAGACATGCCAGGTCATGCAAGTCACATAGCATTCCCTGTATAGCCCACGCTGCCCCATCCCACCTCCCCTCTGCCTCCCAGCAGCAACGCGCCCATCCACCCTTACACAGGAGGTGTGAGAGCATGTGACTCCAATAAGCAGACGTGTGACATTTTGAGAAAACACTTGAGAACTTTACCTTCCTGAAGATGCAAACACTGTATAGATTTGCACTGGATATTTTCCAAGATTGAATTTTATTGATAAATGCTTATTTTCTAATCTACCACATTTAATAAGAAACTTTTGATTCTCCAAAAGTATGTAGAATTCAGGCAGGAGAGTGGATTTAGTGATTAAGGCATCGCTAATTATGATAATAAATGCTACAGTGAATTTTAATTAATGTTGTTTTAAGATTATTTAAATGATTTCGTTAAAATAACAATGGAGCTGGAGACCACACTTTTCTTTACTATTTATTATTATTATTATTATTATTAGTAGTAGTAGTAGTAGTAGTAGTAGTAGAAGAACAACATACTTTACATTACATATTTTGCATTGATACATTAAAATATTTATTTTTAGTTAATATATATACATTTGAAAATCTGTCAGTCATTGAGCATAATAAACTTTATTATTTGTGCGTTTTATGTTAAAACTAAAAATCCGAATTATCGCTTGAGCAGCATTTAGGAAGATAATTTTGTAATATCAGTATGCTTCTAATGTTGCTGTTTGATGAATAATTTCATGCATGAAAATAAATAATTTGATAAATAGATACGCACCATAAACTCATTAAGGTAGGCTCCAGTTTCCTGACATGAATTTATTTTTGTTGAATCACAAACTAAGTAAACACAAAGGTCAGGAGCTGTGTTTTTGTTTTTAAAGGCAGAAACAGACATTTCCCTGAAATTGCAGTCAGCTCTTGGAAAACCATTGTTTTCTGCTTCAGTGTGACAATTAAGTCAAATATCGCAGATAGGAAATAAAAGCTCATAAGTTAAAATGCGGCTGAATTAAAACTGTCAGGGAGGAATTAGGAAAACACCATCATTCTTCCAAATAGGGGCCAAAGTTGAACTGATGGTAAAATATGTGCTAAATGAAAATAACCAATTTTGGGAGTGTTTTGCTGCCAAATGTTAGAGGTCAGGAGACTTGATGGGGCCTTCACTTTCTTCTTTGCAGAGTCAGCAAATGGACCTAGCACTATAGTCCCACACGAGAAACGGAACGAAAATAAGGCACAAGCAGCACTGGGATGTAGTTCAAGACCCTGTCCAGCGGATAAACAAATAACTAAATAAATCCTGGGGACGCCGGGGCTGAGGGAAGCTACCTCAGAGGGGTCAGAGCCGAAACCGATAAATCTCCGCTGGGGACGCCATGCCTCCCTGCAGTTAACCTCTTAATCAACCCCAATCGGCTAAAGGAAACAGCGAAAAATTTGTCTCTGTGCTGCAGACAATATTCTCACACATTTGCAGAGTCAACACGTGCACTAAAGACGTGACACTTTTACCCGAGCCCAGTGACTGTGTGCTTCAGGAAGCTGCTCACCGTTCAGCCGCGGTGTCCACCAAGTCTTTGGACACAACTTTGACCCGACTACAAATTACTTGTTCTTTGTCCATCTGTCAGTGAGTCTTTCTTTAGCAGCTCCAGCAATTAACTCCTGCGAGCAGAAGTGACTCCAGATAGCGTTCTAAGGGTCAAACAAGACCCAGGCATGTCAACCTCGGCTTTGGATCGCTATTTTTGTGCATTCTCGGATTGCATACCTGCTCGCTGGACGGACTCCTTTCCTCAGCGGTGTCATATTCAGCGCAGGCGGAAACGGAACGTTGCATTATGAGTCCCGACGTAGACGGGCCAAGCGTAAATTAACAGAACAAACAACAGCAGAGGTCTTTGCATTCGATAGGTCGTCCGCAGAGGCCATGTTTAGCACCCCTGGCCCCCACGGAGACGCCCATGGGTGGCACAGGTTCCTGCACCAGTTGTTCCAGCAATCTGTCAGGAAGCACTTTTTTTACACTTTATGATTAAAAAAAAAAAAGTACATTTGCCTCATTTTCTGTCTTTTCAAGAGTTCCTTTGAATTCCAACAATCTGTTGCAGGAGTTGTTAAACACGTAACAAGTGATAAAAACACAACTTTAGTTTTGATTTCCTTTATTTTCCTTTACTAATCGTATGGGATAATTTAGCAAATCAACTACCTCAACCTTCCACCAATTCAGAATTCAATTGTTTGCATTTTAAATGTATTTTTACCTTGCACTTTTCTAGGGAAAAGCCGTCACGTCATTTTGGATATAATTAGATGAATCTAACATACAGGATTAACAACTGCCAGTGATAAATTTAATTTAATTAACCCTTATTTTGTCACAAATCAGATTTGGCAGTATACAATTACACTTTTGGCCTCCAGATTATCAACTCTCCTCTAGAGTCACATGGCTAATTGGGAAACAGGTAAGGTTACATGTGACAGCAATTAAGGCCAGCTCAGGGCCAGGCTCACAGCCTGGGGCCATCAGGCCGCTCTAACTGGGAAGAGCTGTGTTTGCTGGCTTTTTTGTCATCCCGTGAGTTGCAAAGACGCATGTCCTGTATAGCAGTAGTCGTATGAGTACCTGAACTATGCTGGGGTGTAGTGTAATCTAACTCTGCCCCCGCCACCCCCTGCATGACTGTTGCGTTTTCAGATGAACACACACACATTACAAATCCTGAGCCAATCTGGGAAAATCAGAGCCCCTCTGTGACCAGAGCAGAAAGAAAGCTGTTAGAGAACAACACTGTCACTGTTAATTACCACACATGCCATTTGCCCGGTAGCAGGGACGGCATAAACCGACAAAAATAACACGTTCTGGACCAGTAAATGTTTCAAGCGACGTCTTTGGTTTTTCCTGACTGTTCTGCTTATAATGACAAAAGATACCACGATATGTAGTTATAAGAAGAGCTGAGATATAATGAGAATAGATGCATGTATGAATTGTATGAAACAAGTTATAACATTGGTAAAAAATGCTTTCATGCACGCGCACACACACACACACACACACACACACACACACACACACACACACACATATATATATGCATATCATTAATATGCATCTGTTTAAAATAAAAGAATTACAAAAATGTGACTCTTCTAAAGAACTTAATCTTAGTTCCTCATTAAGTTTTTCTCTGTTGTTGCTACTCTGCAGTTTATACTCAGACATTGCGACTGTTCATTAGAGATAATCTCGATGATTACAATGAAAACATTTCTGCAATTGAACAAAGTCAAATCGATCCTAATCGACCTCTGGCCAATCCGAGCTTTTCTTCTAGTTTTACAGACTTTGGTAGCCAATCAGATTTCGCCGTGGTGTTTTATGTCATCCCCCCCGCTCAGGGGCGGGGTTATGCCCTTATTTGGCAGTCATGACCTTATATGGACCGGGGGCGGGGTCAGCCGGACGGGGCTGCGTGCTGGTGACACTTTCCCTAAACTGTAGCTTTGACTTTCAGAGGGAGAGCAGGCGGGACAGGAGGGTGAAGGAACCCACAGAGGCAGCCACGACGAGCTTTCAACTGGCCAGAGTCCGCGCAGACACCCGCCCAGGAGCTGCAGCCCAGTGTCGGACAAACCCACGTCCTCTCCAACACCTGAGTGTGGCACACGCAGGACGATCCCCGACTCCTCCGGAGGGTGATTCCACCAACTATCCGAGACTTGATCAATCCTCCAGCTACGTGCAGAGACGCGGTCAGTATCCACTCAGGACGCAGAGCTGATCTGCGGTTAATCTGAATGCGGTTTTGGGTCACGGCGACAGACCTTCCACTAACTAAATGTATCGCGTCCTTTGACATATTCCTCAAGGCGAGTACGGACGTAACGCCTTTTATTAAACGCTGTATTCCCAGCATACCTTGACTCGTTGCTACGACTTTTCCATGAAGGTTCACCGCACAGCAGCGTGTTTATGGAGCGCTGAGCAGCAAGGAACCCCGGGAGTTGTAGGCTATGCTCGTGTCAGCCGTCGGCTTCTGTCGTAAACCTCGTTAGATGTTTACCCAAATAAATAAATAAGTAATCTCAACGAACTGTTTGTACTGATATACGCCGAGGGTCTCAGATCGAACTCTTTCGGGAAGTGGAAAGCGCCCTTTTACCCTCCCGCGGCCCCCCTCTGGACGTCAAGACGGATTTGTGTTATTGAGGCAGACTTCCCTCTGTGATCAATCAAAGGTTTGGGGATAGCATGGCAATGGTAGTAAGCCAGTGGCCAGAGAACATTTCGGCAGATCCGGGCTCTCAGCTCCAGATTTGCGGGCAGGAGCCCGGCGGTGCACCGGGGACGCCCAATGGTTCCACCTCAGGGAACGACGCTCTTTCCGGGGACAAAATCCCCAACGTGGACTGCATGGTGTGCGGGGACAGGTCCAGTGGGAAACATTACGGCCAGTTCACCTGCGAAGGATGCAAGAGCTTCTTTAAGCGCTCGGTGAGGAGGAACCTAACGTATACCTGCCGGGGGAACCGGGACTGCCCCATCGACCAGCACCACCGGAACCAGTGTCAGTACTGCCGGCTGAAGAAGTGCCTCAAAGTCGGGATGAGAAGAGAAGGTAAGAGCCTGTGCCCTGTAGCCGTGTGTGTGTGTGTGTGTGTGTGTGCGTGCGTGTGTTTGTATGAGCATGCGTGTTTTTGGGATGAGCAACTTTTATTCGCAAAACGAAAGGTCGTTTATGTGAAAGTGTGTAATTGTACGTAATATTCACGGTAAAATACCCGGTTTAAAAAGCTATTAGTGGGTAAAACAGTTAATGTTTGTGGGGGGGGGGCGTTCCTGTTTTGTGTTTTTCGCAGTTTTTTTCTTTTCCCAAAAATTAAAAAAAAAAAAAAAAAAATATATATATATATATATATATATATATATATATAATTTTTATTTATTTATTTTTTGTGTCATTTAAGGTCTCCGCTCGGGTCAAACTGAGACGTGCGTGAGAGATTCGTGCGTCAGAAAAGCGCGGCTCCGCTGTTGCTTCCACAGTTGCGTTGTTGGGTTTCACTGTTGTTATGGGTAAATAATCAGCCAGCACCTGCAGCAGCACAATGCCCATTTCCCATTCATTTAGCAGATCTGTGCCATTCTCCCCGGTGCGCCCTGTCCGATCAAATCCCCTCTTTGTCCCTCCGTTTTAATTATGCTGTTTGCTCACCGACACCCAGAGCCGCCATAAGAGGATGCCGCAGCATTTGTTGTACTGTGTTGGATTAACAACGGGTCAGTTGGTACAAAAGGGGAGCAGTCGAAGCGTGTTTGTGAAAAAGAGCGCTTCCCTGGGCTGGCTGTCATTCAGCGGCAACACACACACACACACACACACACACACACACACACGGACGGACGTTTGCAGATTCTTATGATCAAAAGACATGGTGATAAACCCTAAAGTCCTGAGAAGGCTCGATGATGCTGAAGGAAACCTAAGTCAGGAATGTTGAAGGATGGATGGTTTTTGTTCTCCATTAGCCAGAAAACCATTTATCCTCTCTGTGCCCTGGAATAAGATGATCCTTTCAGGATTATCACAATGCTATTAGGCTACGACTCATCACCGAACACAACCCTGCCTCATGTAAAACACCTGGCCTGACATATATTATCTTCCATTGTTCTCTGCTATCATTTTTTAAATCAACCACTCATCTTATTTTATTATATTTATCAGCAAATTTCTCCTCTGAAGGTTTCACAGAAAAGTCTGTGAAAAATGCATTTTTTTCTCAGCTGTACAGAATTATTTATGTTATTATATTTTAAACATCAGTTGGCAGATCAGCTGACAAGTAAATTGCTAAAAGGACGTTTTAAAAAAAAAAAAAAAAAAATCCAAACTGCTGGTCTCGTACTTTTCTCTGCGTCTCCAAAAAAAAAAAAAAAAATGCTAAATGCAAAACGGGTCAGTTCACATTTGCTGACTGCATCCGGTGGTGCGTTTGAGGTCAGCCGGATTAAATGCGTCCTCAAATCCTCTTTCCAGCGTAACTTCTGTTTATCAGATCACTCATTGACGGTTCTGGGGGCACAACAAATGACAACAGGGTAAAAAAAAAAATCCACGGCTAGGCGCCACGGATACTCTGAGACCAGCACCCTGAGAAAGTTAATACACTTAATACGTTACTAACAATAAGAGTCATTTTATTAATGCTGTTTTTATCAGTCATTAAGGTGCAAAAATTGGCGCAGCAGTGAAGAGTAGCAGCACTGCTCCATCCTGGAACACACAGATTGTGTGAGCTAAAAGGAGGCAGGCGTGTTAAAGCACACAGCTGCTCTCTGGAGGACATGCATTAGTCATGTTTGACTGTACATTATTCAGCGCGCTCGCCTAACGTTGTCATCGTCTCTGCTAGCATCTGGGAAAAAAGAAGCGCGTTTCGCTTGTTCTGTTGGCGCCACGGTGCAGATGCTAGTGTTATGGATGAACTGCTACATCTCCACTTACTCTTACACATATTCCAGCAAAGTCTTTAGGCTCTAATCTGCCTCAGAAAGAGCGGTAAGAGCGTAGATTTGAGGCAGTGAAAACCTCCTGGAGACGCTTTTGGAGAGTTCAGCCCTGTTAACAGTCTGTAACACCAGCAAATCACAGTTGTGCAGAACCTGATGTCATTTTCTGGCTGCTTTTCTCCACCCTGGAAACCGTTCTCTGCGCACTTGTCTCCTCTGTCGGTGTACTGACTGGACGGAAAGTGGGGAGGTCGGAGGCAGCAGCCTGGCAGCTCCTGTGAACTGTTGAAGCAGCCGGTAAGGCTGAGCTAGTGGCCTCAGAGAGAGCGAAACCTCCCCCAGCTAACGGTTGTGTCAGTGGGAGCAGGCCGTCAACATCTTCTGTGCTGCGCATGCTTTGAGCTCCAGTTCTTGGTGGCTGTTTTGCACGCCACAGGGGCAGTTGTGGCCGTCGTAAACAGTCCCAACATCCTCGAAGGCTGGTAGTTTGGAAGCCTGCTGCTGAGGAAAGCAGCTGCGTGTGGCTCAACCAAAACGTAAACATTACTGACCGACGGGCTCGAGTCAAAGTCCAAACGTGAACTGGACCAAACGGCCGCTGAATAAACTGGAGGTCTAAAGTCAGTGGTGTTTTATTGACTAACTCGCACCACCCTGCACCACGCAGTGGACAGTTTAACCCCAACAACACCACGATTTCACCGCCTTTGCTTTGGCAGCCCTTGTAACAACCACGTAATGGACACTTTCCAATCCCAGCTCCTTATCGGAGGACCCTTGATGGAAAATGACTGGATCCACTTGTAACACGTGACACGTGTAAGTCACATCCGCCTCGACCCTCGAAGGCTTTCATGCATCCACACGTCTGTAACGTGACGGCGGTAACGTGAGCTGTATCAGTCAGTCGGTACCTTGACCGCCGCTGACTCTGGGCTGTCCTGACTCTGGGTCCGACCTGGGTCCGGCTCAACTCGTTTCCGTGTCCGATGGAAAAAAGGGGACTCTTCGTTTGCTGCCAGCAGCGTCTCCTCACAAGTCTGCCACGCTTGCACGCTCCCTGATGCAGCTGTGGGAGCCTGCGCACGTTTGGATTTCTGGCCTTTGCGTGGGGATCATATGCTGTGCAAATGATGGAGAAGTTCCTCACATTGATTCCTCTCCGAGGTATTCTAAGTAAAAATAATTCATCATTTAAACATTTGATTGCATACATGTGTGTGTAAACACTTGCCTGCAGAGGCTTATTAAACACAGTTATTACAGCGCTAAATCCTGGCTAGTTGTGTGTGTGTGTGGCCTGAATTGTGACCTCACAGTCAGAGTCTTGATGGGGCTTAGCTGCATTTAGCTGCTGTAATTCCTCACGCCATCTGACCTGGGGCGGCAAGGAAGTGAGCTGGCTTGAGAATCGCTGCTGAAACGTCCCGTGGCGTGGAGTGTAAGGGCATGGAGCCGCTGAATTTGGGGGCAATATAAACCTATGAACGGATTTATTGAGCAGTTTGGTGCGTGTAAAGCTCGCCCGGTTACATTGAGCTGTGCACCCATGAAAACACAACAAGGACTCTGGCTGCCATCTAAATCTGATGTTATGCTCCTGCTCCCTCCATCTGTCTCTGACCGCGGTTTCTCTTTTTTATCCCCGGGCATCTGTTTCTCTCTAACCTCATATCTGCCTCTCTTCTCCCTCCCTCTGCGTGCTCTCTGTCTGCCTCTCTGTCCCTTCAGACCTCAGGATTTCTCTCTCCGTCCCCTTTTTCTGCCGCGCTGGGCTCTGTGTTACGCTGCCTTGTCAGCCAGCTGCAGGCGAAGGAGGAAAAGAGCGATGCGTCTCAGTCAGACGTACTCAAGTGCTCTGCCTCTCAGCGAGCAGTGACCTCCTCCACGAAGAGCCATTTCAAGAAGTCAAGTGGAAGTAGTAAATTCACCACTGTCAGTAGGATTATACTCTAATCTGACCAGATCAAATCAAACTTTAAATTAATATATTTCAATTTCACTGAACATATGACGCAAGTTAGAGCAGTGCGTCAGCAATTACTCACCCAATTTCTAATAGTTTGATAAACGTTATTGGAAAATCAGTGATGAGAATGTTAAACTCATCTGAACTCAGGGTTCAGAGGTTCAGTGCTCGGACCAGTTTTCATGCAGAAACCAACACCATCATAATTTTAGCCTGGTCTTGTTCATCCAAACAGCAGGATGTTGGCTGTCATGATTTAAGTCTCGTTTAACAGGAAGTCAGGGAGGATGTTGGAATAATTGCTGTTGCTTCATGTTTACGGTTTCCTACTCACTTTAGCAAAATAGCGACATCCAGCGGTTAGGATTGTAAGCGCACCCAGTTGATACTCATTGACTGCAAATATTGATGGAATATACAAGAGCTCACGGCATTTTATGCCTTTCTGTACTGGAACTTTTTTTAATTTACTGTATATAAAGAGAGAGAAAAATTAAAATCCAAATTATACCACCTTTTACCCCAAAGATGCCTTCTATTATTCCCCTTCCATGTTTATCACAATAATCATTTTTAATTGATTTTCTTTAATAATTGTTCATTTTATTTCATAAAAAAAGACCCTCCCTCATATTTGAACTGTCTTATTTGATTGCTGCAGCAAAGAAATGGTGTATGTAGTATTTTCCTAAAATAGACACACCGTACACTTTGTAAATATGCAAATTTTGAGGGGAGACAAATAAACATTACTACCAGTATATCTTTGTGAAACCCAGCAGGATGACATAAAAGTTGAGAACAGAAAGCACCGTGCTTTCTGTTCTCAGTCCTCCTGGGATTTTGCAGGATTTTTTGGGTGAGCAGCAGTCAGGCAGCTCCTTTGTGAGCTTGGTTTTTTTCAATAACAATGCAGGAGCAGGTGATCTTACAAAAAAATGCAACATATTTGTGTGTTTGTGTGTGTGTGTGTGTGTGCGTGTGTGTGTTCAAAGTGCTTTAACAAAAAGCTTCAACAATATAAGCCTATTTTTTTCTTTTGTGTTCTGGGATTAACTATCATATGACATGTAAACAGTGAAAATCAGTACATTTGTAGGGGTAAACGCGCTACAGAACAGTTAATAATTAAACTAGTTACTGTTACTTGTTACTTATGCTGTTACTTCCCTCACATACTTGCTGTCTTTCCCTGTTCAGCTTTTCCGCTTTTCTTTTTGCACCTTTAGCAGTAAGGTTACTTGCTAAATGTGATGCTGCACACATCTTTTCTTCTTTTGTTCTGGGTCTTCTTCGAGTCTTCTTCCTCTAGAAGCAGCCCCCCCCCCTTTCTTTTTTTTTTTTTTTTGCAGTTCTCTCATTGTTTTCAGCTCAGAGGACAGGTTTAAACTAACCCAACCCTCTCGAATGATTCGCCCCAGCAGGTGTGTGTGAGGCAACAGGTGATTCTCTGTTGAAGGCCGTCTTTACCCCCTCCTCTTACCCTGAGCCCCTCCCCCACACTGCCACATGTCTCTGCTTTCTTCTATCTGCAATCCAACATGTTCAACTCTGCCACCTTCACTCCGTCCTCACTATCTCTTTTCCTGAAAGTATCAACTCCCACTCCTTTGTTCTCTATCTTATCTTAGCTCCCCACCTTTTGCCTGGTGTGAGTCACCGACACACACACACACACACACACACACACACACACACACACAGACATAGCGCTCCTTTGCACTTTCCTTGACTTCTCTGTGTGTAACAGCGTTTTGTAGATATGCAGTTGGGATGGTTAAACAGGTGTTTTCCAAATGGACCTTTTGCGTGTTCACTTCATCATCATCATCATCATCATCATCATCGTCACCCCACAGTGGGGGTGGGAGGAGGTTGTGTGTGTGCTCGGACTCTGTGTGCCCTTTTCACCTGAGGCCATTTGGTAGTGTGTGGACGTGGAAGGTGTGGGTGTTAACCTCTGTGTGTGTGTGTGTGTTTGTGTTTGGGTGTGTGCACCTGTGTGTGTTCTTGCATTTGCTACATATTGAGTACCAAAACCGCATTCTACTAGCAAAGTGAGGACATTTTTGGGAAGGGAGGACATCTCAGCTGCACCTCACAACGTTCAAAGACTATTTGAGGCTTAAGACGGTTTTAAGGTTGGGTTTAGAATTGGGCTTAGATTGGCGTTAGGGTTGGTTGGGATGGTTAGAGTTGGGCCACAAATTTGTTCCAAGCAGTCACCATTTTACTGAGATGCTCCCCAGTTGTGATGGCTAGACCACTGTACGGTTTTGAGCTCAAAGCGACATAAAGGAATATTTATGTTCTACTTTTGTTATAAAGCTGATCGTTATTTTTAGCATTTGCATGTGGTTTCTAACTGGCAACGCTCTGCATATATCTTGTAATAGCCAATGAAAGCAAAGGGTAATGATGGCTTCATTCTTTAGACTACATAGGTTAAAATACTGTCGGTGGTGCTGTGAAACCAAATCCTCTGGAAGCTGTGAGGAGAGTCAACAAGCTGCTAGAGGACAGAGGAGTGAAAAATGCTGTGTTTTAATTAGAACTGGTATAACGTTGCTTAACCTCAAGTCACATTAATGCATTTTATTCATTTCAAGAAATCCTAAAAATGTCCAAAATCAATTAGTCATTTAAAATACCACATAATGCCTTTATAGTTGCAGCTGCTCCCAATGACACACATTTATGTTATTTGATGTCTGTCAGACGTTGTCATCTGCACAAAGACCTATCCAAAGAGACCCATTTCATCTGTTGTTTTCAATTGTAGCTGTACAACGAGGACGCACTTCAAATTCCCAGAGCAGCCCGGGGCAGTACCTGACAAATGGCACTGACCCGTACAACGGCCAGCCCTACCTGTCCGGCTTCATATCTCTGCTGCTGCGCGCCGAGCCCTACCCAACATCACGCTATGGGGCACAGTGCATGCAGGGAAACAACCTGATGGGCATTGAGAATATCTGCGAGCTGGCGGCCAGACTGCTCTTCAGTGCTGTGGAATGGGCTAAAAACATCCCATTTTTCCCTGACCTGCAGCTCATGGATCAGGTGAGTGAGCAAACCATCGTTTACACTGAAGCAACCAAACACCAAAGAGAGGTTAATGGGAAGAGTGTCGCAAATATTGTGAGTGTAAATATGTTGACTTATGGCTGCACTATATCATAAATACATCATTAGTGTCAGCGTATTGAATATGAACTATGTACTGTATTTTTCGGACTATAAGTCGCATTTTTTGGGGGGAAATGTATTTTACAAAATCCAAGACCAAGAACGGACTTTTCATCGGGAAAGGTAAGTTATAACAATAGGAAATAATAACAATAGAATATAGAACAACAGGCTGAATAGTTGTATGCTACTGTAACACATGAACAGTTATTCAGCCAACAATAGCATAAAGAACATACGTGGGAGGCTGAAAGGCAGAATTAGCATAACAAGCTCGCGACTCCAACAAGCTAGTTGCTGGTTAGCAAGTTTACCAAAATCTCCATCTCATTCCACATCACTGTTGTCTTTACGTTAATGTTTAAATTAATTTCCAGTGGTACAGGAGTAGCACATACCGGTAGTTGTCATAGGCCTAGAGCGCCCCCTCGCTGCTGTAGGTAGTGTTTACTTGTTGGTCATGACGGTCAGCGTGAACTAACATTAAAGAACATGTGAAATTACATATTTTAATATAATAAGTCGCACCTAAGTATAAGTCGCAGGACCAGCCAAACTATGAAAAAAAGTCCGGAAAATACGGTACTTGTGTTAACATGTTTTCGATATCTTTACCTTTAACCACTAACACTTCCTGATTCTTACATCCTTCCTACTGTCCTGATCACTTGTATAGCGAATTTGTGAATGAATAAACCCTCTCTTCTGTGTTGTATTGATATTTTTAACATAATAATGATGAATGTCCAGCTCATTTAGCACTGGCTGTTTGAATCTGTGATGTGGAATCACAACTTTATCTATGGGGAAGCGCTCTGCTCAGGCTGACTGAGTGTTTGTTATCTTGTTTAAAGATGATCCACCTCTTATACAAAAGGCTTGGTGGCTTCTGACGGGCCACTATGATCTCATTCATAAAATGAAATAATTTAACGCCTCCTGTACTGTTAGTAAATCATGTTTCATTGCGATATTCCCGTCACATTGTCTGTGTTTCAGGTGGCGCTGTTGCGTATGTCATGGAGTGAGCTTTTCGTCCTCAACGCTGCCCAGTGCTCCATGCCGCTTCACGTGGCTCCTCTGCTGGCAGCAGCGGGCCTGCACGCATCGCCCATGTCGGCGGAGAGAGTGGTGGCTTTCATGGACCACATCCGTGTCTTCCAAGAGCAGGTGGAGAAGCTGAAGGCCCTGCAGGTCGACACGGCTGAATATTCCTGCCTCAAGTCCATTGTGCTTTTCACTTCTGGTAAGTTTGAATTAAGCAAATTTCACAAGAAAATCGCAGTAAAAGACCACAAATGGTCAACTGAGTCCTGTGATTGTAATGGGCTGCAAGTACCGTATTTTTCGGACTATATGTCGTTCTGGAGTACAAGTCGCACCAGTCAAAAAATGTGTCATGAAGGAGAAAAAAACATTTGTAAGTCGCATTTTTTGGGGAAAATGATTTTTACAAGATCTGAGACCAAGAACAGACATTTCATCTTGAAAGGCAAGTTATAATTATAACAATAGAATAGAAAACAACAGGGTGAACAGGTGTACACTATGCTAACGTAACACAGTGATAGTTATTCCGCTACATGAAGCACCGACAACAAACTGAATATGTATCTGTTATGTTAACGTAACATGTTAACAGTTATTCAGATAACTATAGCATCAAGAACATGATAGCATCAAGAAATTCTGGACATCAAGAACATGCTCACAAACTCTCCATCTCACTTCAAATCACCAAAATCCAAAAATTTTTCATCCTCTGTTTTGCTTCTGAACAACTCTGTCGGCTGCACATTTCACTACTGGCAGCTTGTAATCTGTAGAATATGATTTTCTTTTTGGGGGCATTTTAGGTCAGTCTTTCTCAGATGTCTTTATAAGTTACCGGTAATAAAGCACAGAGTGTCCTTGCGTTGTCAGTGTGAAAATACCAAACGTGAAATTACCGTATATATTTGAATAATTTCACTTTATAAGTCGCACCCTGGCCAAACTATGAATAAAAAGTGTGTCTTATAGTCCGGAAAATGCGGTATCCCCCCACCACCCACCTCTTTTTCATGACCCCATCTACTGCTGAAACCAGTCTTCCACCCTTTCCTCCCACACTCCACTCAAAAACCAGCTCAAGAGCAGGTCATACCCCTGGGACATCCATGACCTACGTAACCCTGACCTGAGCTGCCATGTCACGGTCCCTGTGTGTGGGACAGATGGACCCATATGGCTGTGAAACCTGCATACAGTAACGCAGAAAATTGACTTTAATGCCCATATGATCACACGCGACCTGGGAATAAAGGTGACTCTAGCAGATCCAGCAGAATGGAGTAAAAAGTCCTCTCCCGGACTCTCACGAGTCCCAGAAATTGAAATTACAAAACAAGCATCTCCCTCTTGCCACCATCATCATTTGTGACCCACAGAGCCGTCGCTCCAGCTTGTGGTTTCAGTCATAGAGCTGACTGTTTATTCAGAGTAGAGACGGTTCCCATCTTTACTGAAAAGTGTCTGATCGTGAAGGAATTTGCATCTTGCGTGATCAAAATACGAGGCTGCGCAGACCAGAGGTTCAAAGGAAAGGGAACCAATCAGAGCTGACAAAGGGGAGCCACAGGGTAGCTGCAGGGTTACAGGGTACCTTTCTGAAAGAACAATACCTTTCTCAGAAAACTTGTGGTCTAGACGAGGTTCAAACAGGGGGCATCTGTGGAGGAGGCTCGGGCTGAATGTACAGCGCATGAAAGTGCAGTAAGACGTGCCTTTGTTTTCAATTAACACCTCTTTGACCTCCTTTGCTAAATCCCCGATGCTAGCCCCAACACATGGGGTGTGAAAAGTACCAAAGTGCCGCACAGTGTTACACACTCTCTGCGTGGAATGAGACCAAGGTGGGAACCGGGGGGGGAGTCAGAACATGACCCCCAGCTGAAAGGGGAAGTGATTCTCTATGGTATGAATACAAACTACCGAGATACAGAACATACGCATCTCCGTAAAGAATACCTTTTTTCAGACTTAGCAATATTTCTGTTAATAATATCTTTTTTTCCACTTTACTGGAGGCTTAGACATGTAACTTCCTTCCATCATTTTTTAAATATTATTTGATCTTGGTAAGATGTAACATACAGTCTTTTTAGAATCAAATTCAAGAAATTTGACTCAGGTCAAAGTTGGGCTTTTCCTCAGGTTGCTGCACAGCTCTGTTGGCGCCAGGGGTGGGCAATTCTTTAGCCTGAAGGGCCACGTCGGGTTGTAGATCTTGATGAAGGGGCCGGCCAGGTGGTGCAGGAAACTAACCCCCCACATGAGGATCAGAGGTTAACTAAAAATCCTGCTTGATGGACTATTGACTGAGAAAATGTCTGTAAATTGGTCTAACTAAAGATGGATGATGAAGCTCCAAATGATGTTTGGCCCCGCCTTCTTGAGAGGACATGCTAGCATGCTAGGTGAAGGGGGGGTCTGAACCTTCTTCTAAGCAATCAAGCTGAAAACCCTCTTCATTTGGCTTTTGGAGAAATGATTGTGAAGGATCTGCGGGCCGGATTAAAGGGTTCATCGGGCCACATGTGGCCCCCGGGCCTCAGTTTGCCCACCTCTGGTTTACGCTGTAGATGTGAGCTTCTGAAAGTCCAGCAGCTCTTTTTTTTAAAAGGTTTCAGGACCATTTTAATCTTTCGCTCCTGAAACAGTTGGCCCAGAGGAGGAGTTTTAGGATCCTGAGCCGGTCAGGGCCTCTCCACAGGTTGGGGACTGGTCTCCTGCAGTTGTTGATGTTCTGCACACCTCTCTGCAGGATTGTTTGCTGAAAAGTGTTCTTTTAAATGTACAGAGAGTTCCGTCTTTGCTGTTCTGCTGGTGTTCCCACTTATGCAGGCATTCTCCTTAACCTAACAGAGCCGTCGCAGTTTTGCAGGGAACCGAGGTTTCCGATAATTCCTAACCTAATGTAAGATCTCCCAGGGTCAGGAAGGGTCAGCATCAACATATCTGTCCACGTCATGGTTCTCATTTCAGTCTATGCAGATGTGAGTTTCTGCCTGGAGAGAGGAATAAGATGGATCAGATCAGTGCCAAACCCACACAAGGAACTGAGCGATAAGTGTCCTTTATAGTGTAGCCGTGGTTGTGGGACAAGTGACGTGTTGTACCAACTGTGATCCACCAGCAACTGTGGAGAGCTCCTGCCTGTTTCCTCTTTGGTTCTCCTGCAAACGCTGCCACCAAAGTCTCATTAAAACGTTCTGGTTCTATGAAAACAGACAGAAGTCAATATTGACTAAAGTGAAAGGATGAAAGACATTTGCTTTATGATGGTTTAGGATGGGCCCAGTTAGGAACATCCGCATAGATTACCGTATTTTTTGAACTACAAGTAGCTCCGAAGTCTCATCAGTCAAAAAATGTGTCATGGAGGAGAAAAAAAATGTTTATAAGTCGCTTTTTTTGGGGAAAGTTATTTTACAAAATCTGAGACCAAGAACAGACATTTCATCTTGAAAGGAAAGTTATAATAATAAAAAAAGAACAGAAACCAACAGGCTGAACAGGTGTGCGCTATGCTAACGTAACACATTAATGGTTATTCTGCTACATGAAGCACCGACAACCAACTGAATCCGTGTCTGGTTTGTTAACGTAACATGTTAACAGTTAGTCAGATAACTATAGCATCAAGAAGAAGCTCACAAACTCTCAAACTCACTTCAAATCACCAAAATTCACTGAATTCTTCATCCTCGGTGTCGCTTCTGAACAACTCCACCAGCACCGGAGGTAGAGGAAGAGCCGCTTCCTCTTTTTTCCGTTTTTGGCTGCATATTTCACTACTTTTATAAGTCACCGGTAATAAAGCACAGAGTGCCCTTGCCCGGTTGTCAGCATGAAAATAACGAACATGTGAAATTACCGTATATATTTTAATAATTTCACATTATAAGTAACACTTGAGTATAAGTCGCTCCCCGGCCAAACTAGGAAAAAAAAAGTGCCACTCATAGTCCGGAAAATACGGTAAGTTGTTTTTAGGAGTTTAAGAATTTTGGCTGTTGTCTTAATCTTTACTTGTTATCAGTTTTGTCAGACAATTTTAACATTCTCCCCTGTCTCCCTAGATGCCATGGGGCTGTCAGACGTTGCCCACGTTGAAAGCATCCAGGAAAAATCCCAGTGCGCCTTGGAGGAATATGTCAGGAACCAGTACCCCAGCCAGCCCAACCGCTTCGGAAGGCTCCTCCTGCGACTGCCGTCTTTGCGCATAGTCTCCTCTCCGGTCATCGAGCAGCTGTTCTTTGTCCGCCTGGTGGGCAAGACGCCCATTGAAACGCTGCTGCGCGACATGTTGCTGTCGGGCTCCAGCTACAACTGGCCCTACATGCCCGCTGTGCAGCGGGAGCGGCCCATCTCCCTCCACTACAATGAGAACGGGCCCTGAAACGGCAGCCCGGACTGCACGGACCAATTCAGGGTAGCCCACTGAACCCTTTCATCCATCTTTCCTTTACCTTGGTTGCACCTCCCTCTCCATTCCAAAAAGGTGTTAACAATACACAAGCCAGCAAGTCATTCATTTTGACCATTTCAGAGACCCAGTGGCTCCGCTGGGAGCCGCTGGGATGCGGAGCAAGATGAACTGGTTGGTAGAACAGGTTATTGCACAGTTCACCAGCAGGTCTGTTGGACTCGCGTCAGATGTCGCTCAGCATCGCCGATGAGGAGTTTTGCTTTTTTGGGTGCTATGCACACATTTCCAGAGGCTGAATTCAAGAACGCCAGTATAGTGAATCATGTGATAGGACCCTGCCAGGAGCCTGCTGTATACACATGTACCAATTTAAGTAAAAGCCAGAAGCCATTAAAAATAAGACAAATACCAAAATGTCTTGGACTTTTAAAGATGCCACGTTTTAAATTTGTGTGTTTGTATTAACAATTACATGTTTAGGGTTCTGTGGAAAAAGCTCAGGTTTGGTAGGTGGACACACACCCCCCCACACACACACACACACACACATACAGATCATTGTACCTCTATCATTGTGAGGACTTTCCTAGGCATAATGTGTGATCCAGCCCCTACCCTACCCTAACCACCCCAACTTAACCCCCTGACCCTGATCTAAACCCTGACCTAGACCCAACGCTAACCCCAACCTTAGAACCACGTCTTAACCCTCAAACAGGCCTTTGAAGTTGTAAGGAGCAGCCAAAAAGCCCTCACTTCCCAAAAATAGCCTCAATTATCTAGTGTAATGTGTTTTGTACCCAGTATGTAGCAAATACAACACACACACACACACACACACACACACACACACACACTTATGTGTGTCTGTGCCAAAGCTAACAAATGAATAATGAAGTTTTGGTTCAGAAATTTAAATGGTTTTTTTGTGTATAATTTCAGTACGTAATTTTGGGGGTCTAAGGGGGAGAGAGAGTACAATAATTACAATTATGCACTTGTTTCGTAATCTAGCTGGATTCTACATGCGTTCACGTCTTTGAAAACAGAGTACTGGTCGACTTCTCTGCCTTTCTGCCATTTCTTTTTTCCTCATGCATAATGCTCCCAGAAGGGCACTCCACTGAGGGCACTGCTTCATGTTGATTTTAGCCATTACTGTCAAGATTAGAGCTTTAGGACCCTGTTGGGTAGGGGTCATTTCTCAACATTTGGTGTACTTGCTGTAGAACAAAGATTTTGACACTGAGCATTCATTTTATGACTGTGCCATAATATCTTGTTACCTGTTATAACAGGTATTATGTCTTGTCAGGGCAGGAAAGGAACTTGTTTATTGGTGGAAGAGTGCAATTTATTATTACTCAAGGTAAAGAAAAGCAAACAGTTGTGCATTTTTCCTCTTTTCTAAGACCTTTTGCAAGTTCTTTTTCCTCTTCCTGATGATATTGTATTGTCATGTAGGGTAAAACCCCTTCAACTCATGTCATATGAGCTTATTATACTGTTACCATACTGTATCGCTAACACAAAAAAACCTCTGTGTTATGTCTGTGTGTGTGTGTGTGTGTGTGTGTGTGTGTGTGTGTGTGTGTGTGTTTTCTTTCCTTCAGCAAGTGTTTTTTTTTTCTTTTTTCAACTATTTCCAACATGGCACTGTCATATCAACATCAAGTATTTGTATTGGAAAACCCATCTGGGACCCTAAGGCTGCCTGTTGACGGATGAATTAATAGAATGTTTCTATTGCTTTATTTTTATCCCCTTTTTTGTTTGGAAATATCGACTAATAAATGAAATAAAATTCTGTTCACAGAAAGCTTTTGTGTTTTCTTGTATATTTTGAAGTGTATAAAAATGTGACTATACAGGCCTGCTGGCTCCACAGCGACCAAAATGACATGATGGATATTTATCATTTTATAAATCCTGTGAGTGACATTAAAACACCATCGCCGTCGTATTAGATTATTAAACAATTAATTCTGGCTTGCAGATTCTTCTGTCTGCAACAACGTACTATTTGATGCAGTCTTGAAGCAAAGTGTACAAACTACGCAGAGTGTTGCTATTGCCCCCCCAGCTGTGCTTTTGGGAAGTGAGGACATTTTTGCTGATCTTCACATCTTCTAAGGCCTGTTTGAGGGTTAAGATGCGGTTTTAAGGGGCTGGGTAATACATTATGCCTATGAAAGTCCTTAGGAAGAAAGAAGTAGAAGGAGGGGAGTGTGTGAATGATGACATAGAGAGAGATGGTTTTTGACCTTTAGTTAAAAGGTTCGGCTCTAGGTGTGTAGATATTATAGCGTTTAGAGTTTCCACTAAACTAAAGGACAAATGCACAGAAAAAAAAAAAAAAAAAAACCCAGCACAGACAAGTGTAGTTTTTGGATGTGTACTTCTAAACACCTCACAACCTACACACACATGCATGTGTTGGACTGGGCAGTCAGGACAGAGGAGGGCACGGTGTGTGTAAGAGACACAAAGTTACCGACAGGGTGTGTTAGAACGTGTGTGTGTGTGTGCGCTCGCGTGCATTAAGAGTAGCTGTTTGACTTATGCCTTCATTTCAGAGCTGTCACTCATTGCCAAACACCATGACCCCTCAATCTCCATTCTGGAGGTGCACAATTTTTTTTTCCTTTACCACATGAATATAGAACATGTGGCCAAGTGTGTGTGTGTGTGTGTGTGTGTGTGTGTGTGTGTTACTTCAACACATCAGCCTTTTACAGCAAACAACGAAGCACGCATCAACCATTAATGCAATATGTATGTATGTTGGTTCTAGATAAGAAATACAGGTACAGCAATTACTGTGTGTTCTTGCAAAATCACTTTGCATTAAATATTTACAGGCATTCCCACAGAATTTACATAATAAACATACTCATTTACATAATATGACTATTAGGGTTAGGGTTACGTATTTGGCCAGTATGTATGAATATGCATATAATTATATTCACACATATTATGTTGTGCAACATTAATCTGTCTATCTACACATACATTATTTAGCAATACAATATACATTCAAATCTATTTCCAAGATATTTATTTCACATAGTGGATATAAAACAGAAGTGAGATTACCGTGGAGACGGAATGCACTTTTTTTATATTGCTGGTATCAATATGGAGTCAAAGGGTCAGCATGGCGGCCATCTCTAGGGAGCAAACGACGGTCCAGATTAATGGTGGGATGTCAGGTTAAACTGAGGTAACTTTATGTCTCCCCACAGAGGTCTCCATACTCACAGAAATGAGACATTTTAAAAGTACATGGTGAGTCAGACCTGCTGCATCTTGCAGATAGCATCTGTAAGGTCATGATGTGATACGTGGAATCACTGTTTACCTGTGTGGACAATTTGTGAAGACGTCAAAATCTCCGACATCAGAATCAACAGTCCTTCATTTAACATTCCCAGATCCCCTGAAATGAAACTTTTTTTCTGTCATTTCAAGCAATGCATTGCAGGCAAATTGGATCTGTCCCCGAGCAAGCCCTCTTCACTGCGATCTCATCAAGCCAAGGCGGGAGTCGTCCCGCTCCTACATCACTGATGTGTTGACCAAAGACGCCATTGGCCTCCTTCCCATACTCCCCCTTCTCCCAATCTGCTCACAGCCATTCCTCCCATAAATCCTTAAAGAGGGCCCCCGACTTTAAATGCATGGCATCTCCATCAATATTGATGTGGAAGAAAGGTCTTCCAAAGCCTCCTCAGTCACACAGCATTAATATTGATAGTGTTGTGCACCAGCTTGGACATTTGGTTTCACTCTAAAATTGTTATGGCGCTCAGTCGGGTTGAGGGTTAAAGGGCAATATTGTTGCTGAATGTGGACAACGATGTTTAGCAGAAGACAAGAGTCCTCGTGTCCTCTACACGGTCTATGGCAGAGGTGGGCAATCTAAGGCCCGGGGGCTACATGTGGCTCGATGAACTATTTAATCCGGCCCACAGAGCCTTCACAGGCATTTCTTCAAAAGCCAAATGAAGAGGGTTGTCAGCTTGATTGGTTAGAAAAAGATTCAGACCCCCCCCCTTCAGCTAGCATGCTAACATGTCCTCTCAAGAAGGTGGGGCCAAACATCATCTGGAGCTTCATCATCCATCTCTAGTTGGACCAGTTTACAGGCTCTTCAACATATTTTCTCTGTCAATCAAATCTTGAATCAAAACTTCTTATTGACAGAGCACTCTTTAAAATTCTCAAAGATGTTGTGCAATAAAAGTAAATCCTTAAATAAAAACAAGCAAGTCATAAAATAGAATCGATTGAAAAAAAAAAATAAAACATCAAGGAAATATTAAAACTAACCGTCAAACATTAGAAGCGATCTTAGGCTGATGTTTTAAGAAGGGTTTTAAATGTCGTCAGGTCAGAGCAGAGTTTCCGAGGCTGGGGCAGCAACTCTGCCCCCCCGCCCAAGTTGGGTGTTTGGTCTGGAGCGGAGGGGGAGGTGGAGGGTGGCAGAGGATTAAATATTGATGCGATTAAGGAGTGATTAGTTAATGAAAGGCAGAGGCTTCCCTCTAACAGCAGCTCCAACCAGGCCTGATGATATCATGCTCCAGCATCATGATGTTCTCTATTCATGCAAACATATGCTATCGCACCCAGGCTGTTTTTCTGGGTCACTAAGTTAAATATTTTAGATGGTTTATTTTTAGAACCTTCTGCTTCCACTGTGTGTGCGTGTGTGTGTGTGTGTGTAGATGGGGGGGCGGGTCTTGTACTTGCTACATACTGAGTACCAAAATCTGCATTCTACTAGCAAAATGAGGACATTTTTTGGGCAGTGAGGACATTATCTGGTCCTCACAAACTACAAAGGCCTGAAGGAGGGTTAAGACATGGTTCTAAAGGTTGGGGTTAGAACTGAGTTCAGGTTAGGGTCAGGGTTAGGGTCAGGGGGTTAGTTGGGATGTTTAGGGTTAGGGGCTGGGTAATAAATTATGTCTATAAAAGTCCACAGAGAGATAGAAGTACAACGATGTGTGTGTGTGTGTGTGTGTGTGTGTGTGCGTGCGTGCGTGCTCTACTCCAACTCCTCCACTGTTTGCAGTAAATGCAGGCTGTTTGACCCACAAAGTCATCGTCTCGTGGCCCTGGGGCTCATCTGCAGCATGCTGTGTGATAAAAGAGGTCATCATAATTACACACTCGGTACTTTACACATCCAACAATGCTCAGCACCACATATGAAGGAACGTGTGTGTCATCATTGCACAAACCATGCCAACTACTACAGATGTATGGCTGTGTTAGACTATTTGTTACGTCTATGTGTATGTTGTAACAAGCGACTATGTGTTTGTTGTCATTAAACGTGTAAATTTGGTGTTTTTTTGCAAATCAATTCACATAATCAATACTCTTTTCTAAGCACTTCCACTGGGAGGCTGTTAGGTATCATACGTTCATTCGTTACCATTAGATGAAATAAATAAGGCGCCAGCATTGAGCTGTGAGGGTGCAGCCAGGGTGGAGTAATCGCTGCAAGATGAGTGGTCACTGAACTGTGAAAAGCAGACGAGTTTTCCACCAATTGTGGCTGGAAAGTGCCCGGGGCAAAGGTCTCCTGATAGCTTATGACCTTACTATGCACGTGGAATCAATACAGAGCTCTGCTGCTGACCTTAGCGTTGCTTTGGCAGCTCTGCTCTCTGCTCCCACACTTGTCCCACACTCCCACGCTTATACTTGACTTCCTTTGTAGCTCTATTGAGACAGAAACACAGGCAGACAGACAGGTGAGTGTTTTTTTGTGGGGAAAAGAAAAGCACACACCAATAAGTATACACAGTCTACAATATATACTCACACATAAAAAAGGGTTCGATTCCCGGAGGGCACGAGGAGTAATACAACAGCATCCAGTAAGGCACCGGACTGGTACACGGAGGACCAGGGTTCGATTCCCGGAGGAGTAATACAACAGCATCCAGTAAGGCACATTTGCTCATCAGAGCAAAAAGCTTAATCATTCATTTCAGTCGGTGCTGAAATTGACAGATATATCACTGAAGTGAGTAAATGGCAGGTTAGGGTTACTGTAAAAGACTTTTTTTTTTTTTTAAATCTGCATTTCAACATTTTAATTTGTCGATATATTAATGTCGTTTTCCCAGCACGTTTTGGATCTTTTTTCAAACGTGAGACTTTGGTCATCCTCTTTGAATTCTTTAAATGATATTTCAAAGCACAACCGTTCCGAGCCTACAATCTGCATTAAAGCAGCCGGGGTAATTCTTCGAGGCAGCGTATCGCGTGCTGTGTGAAGGACATGGGCCGCGGTGTCGGTCCATAACGGCGCTCCTCCAGGGACAGCGCCGTGACCTTTTCAGCTGCTGCGTGTCTGCTAGCACCACTAACTGGCCTTGTTCTGCCAGGAGCCTCAAGGCTCACCACCAACATGTGGTTCTGCTCTCTCTCCCTCTTTTTACTCAATCTCTCTCTCTCACACACACTCACACGCGCGTGCGCGCAGTAGCCTCACGGCCTCCGGATAGCCCAGCTGAAGAGCAGCAGAGAAAATCATCACCAACATGGATCAGACATGCAAACCTAGCTCAACAAGCTGTGTCCCCTGTCCTGGCTGGGATGGTTCTGGGGGCTGGCACCTCGCAGGGGTCTAGGGGTGGGCATCGCCCATCTGAATGGCCCCCTAGGTTGTGCTTCATCCCTTTGGATGGTGCTCAGTGTGTCTGTCAGTTAAGAACAGAGCAGGATCAAGATTATTATGTGGTGTTGTGACCCGTCTGTGACCCCAGAGTACGCTCTCCTGTGTCCTCCGCTCCTGCCACAGTGGGGGAGGTTGGAACACAACCTCTGCAACGTCTGATGAACTGTTGATGCTCTCTGCAAACACATTTTCTGTTGTGTGTGTACGTCACACCTGTAGGGGCTGCGTGTGTGTGTGTGTGTGTGTGTGTGTGTGTGAGCTCTGTGCATTAGCATGTAATAAAATCCACGGGCTGAAGGGCAGGGTTAACATACCCGCTAAGAGGATCAATACGTGGCGTGTTTGTGGATGGTGTTTGTGCATGTGAGTGGATTTGTGGCGTGTGTATGGATAGCTGCTTGGAGGTCCAGGGCAGGTCCAGGAAGGAGGGTCCCCAAGTTTACGGTTCATCTTCAGTTCAGAGAGAGGTTCAACTGCCGGTCAGCAAGCCACGATTAGAACAGTCTCATTCCTTCTGTTCTCTAATCCCCCTACCCCAAACACGCACACACACACACACACACACACACACACACACCACATTCCCTCTCCTACTCTTTCCGTGCAGGTCTGTTTTTACTCCAGTGCTTCTGTCCCTCAGCTGATGCTCTGGGTTTTTTTTCTTATTTATTACTGCATAAACACTAAAATCTAAAGTCACTTTAAAATCATGATGTCACTTTTTTTTGCATTTCCAAACACTGACTGATAAATCACCACACCCATTAGCCAATTGGTTAAACACACACATCAGGTGAGCAAACTCATGGTCTACTGTACACACACCAATCAGGTTTGGAGGTAGAATTGCTAAAAGTGTTTTAAGTTAAGTTGGTTTTAAGTTTTTTACGATTGCTTAGGCACAATTTTGAAAACCGAACAATTACCACACAAAACCACACAATTAGCACAACACACACACACACACACACACACACACACACAATATGCAGAACACCTCAGATTCTGTGCAAAATGAAACACTCTTGTCAAAACTATATACACATTTATAAAGCCCACACCATGTTACCATATGAAACACACACTTTTAATGAGACTTAACTCTGTCTGAACACTGCTGCATTTAAATTTAAACACTTTTAGCAATTCTACCTCTCTGATTAGATTACTGTAATGATGCACACGGAGAAATTAAACACACAACATGGTAAATCAACACACACAGCAAGATCAATGCTGCAGACTATTGCAAATATCATCTATTTCTCTTCGTATAAACTCAGTCAATCCTGGTTCATGACATGATCAACTAGTGTTGATGAGTTTCATTGGTCCAGTTTGGTCCTCTTCTTCTTAGAGGATGTTCTCCTCTTGCTTCAGGTCTTCCTCTTGCCAGACCTCTACCTCCTACTTGTCCTCCACGGATTCCCCCTCTCGCCCTCGCTCTTCTTCCCCTGACCAATTGGCTAGGGGGTGTGGTGATTTATTAGTCAGTGCCTTGTAATTGCGAGAAAATGACATCATGATCGACGACTGTGTCTAATGTGTTATTGTGTATTGTTCTGCAACAAGTGTGAGGCTGACTTTGTGCTTATAGTAGTGAATATCCGGTATTTTTGACAAGCTTTTTTCATTTTGCACAGAATCTGAGGTGTTCTGCGTGTTGTGTGTGTGTGGTCGTGCTAATTGTGTGTAGTGTTTTTGAACACTGTTTTCAAAACCATGCCTAAGCAATCGTAAAAAAACTCTAACGTTTGTTCATGTTTTTCATCCACTCTTCAGCACACTTGGAACAAAGAGCTTGTGACAGAAAGCCAGCATTTTTTAATGAATTGATTCTTTCATATAAATGAACATAAAAACTTTTTTGAGAACTTTTGTGCTTTTGTTTTATGACTGGAATGTTGATGAGGACATACTCTGTGGTTCTCCTCCTTCTTGTTCCAGCGTGTGCCGTGAGCCCGGTGACCATTTGGGCTGAAAATGTAATCAGAAACTCCTTTGTTTCCCATTACAGGAGAGCTATGACCTATTTCGGCTTCTGACCACAAACAAAGCTGACAAGAGTGTTAGGACTACATTTTTTTGCTAGCAGAATAGTTCATTGATCTGACCTGGAACCTTATTAAAACCAAATACCAGAAATCTGATTCAGGTGATCAGGAAAGAACCGATCCTTCCTCAAAACGTTTTTAATAAAAATCCAATTTATCAAAGGAAACAAATTGTGGAAGAGGGGACAGGGTCACAGTACCTCAGCTCATCCTCTGAAACATTTTTGGATCCTTCCACACAAATCTAACAGATCAGAAAAAAAATGACAGCTACAAATAATTCCAAACACTTTTGTGTGTGTGTGTGTGTGTGTGTGTGTGTGTGTGTGTGTGTGTGTGTTTGGGAGCGCTCATGCCAACGTTCTCATAACTGGATGGAGCCTCTTGGCCCCGCCCCTTCACCAGCTTGAAATGTAACTGGTGCAGAAGCCCGATCCTGCCCTCTGATTGGTTGAAATACTTTGGAGAGCAGAGTGATATCAGAATTTAAATACATATATTCATATACTGGTAATGAAACAAACAGACATTTTTGTATACACAAGTAAAAGAGCTTCTAACTTCTAACTGATGAACAGAACAACAGACAGATAGCAATTACCATGCATAACCCATTTTACAACATGCTTTTATTTAAAATGAAAGCAAAAATTCATCCACCACAATTAAACCTCGTGTTTTCCTACTGTTAAAGACCACGAATTTAATTGGAAATATAAAAGATTATCTCGAGAGTGCTTCTGTGCCCTGACGGGTTTTTGCATATTTTAGCTAAACTGTGGGCTGAGCACCTGGCGATGAAGCCATCTCATCAGAGCACGCAGCCCCTGCTTAACCCCCCCACACCCCCCCGCCCCTGCAATATTGTATTGCTGAGTCTCACTTTGCATGAAAAATCGAACTCCATTCTTGTTCTTTATAGGCGCTGTTCTCGACCTTTGTCATCCCAGCGAATTAACCCAGAGGCAGATCCTTGCTGACTCTCCGGAGCCTGTCCTATTAAGTGGGCGAGGAGCGCAGCGTGGGTCACTCTCTAGTAATCTTATCTTGTAATTAGGTTCAAGGTTAAATGACCCTGGAGTGCGGAGCTCTGAGGGTTAAGGTCGCAGCGTTGGGCAGAAAAAGGCAGCTTTTAATCACAGATGGGGCTGGAAATCAAGCTCTGACCTTCTGCCGTTTGGCTGCACTGGATCTGCCCGGTGCCTCAACCTCCTCCCTCATTAATGTCCCCACATGAAGACATCCATGTAGGACGGAAGGCACCGGGGTTGGGGAACAGTTGCTTGGCAACCAATATTCAACCCAAGGTCTTGCAAGCTTTTCAACCTCAGCACAAATCAATGTTGATAGCAAGCACACTGTTTAGCGAGCAGAAATTAGATGGAGGAGAGACAATCGTTGGCGTTCAGAGCGTCTGGAAGGCTTATCTGACTGACTGCTCTTTAGTCTCTTCAAAATAACATCCTTGATCTCCTGCACAAATCTGTATGTGTCCACAGACGGAGGAGACGTCACCAGTAACACACAACATTGTTACTCATTTGTTACCCCTGTGGATATGTGGTGATAAATGTATGAAATTGTTGCACTTTATATATACTTTATATGCATTTTATAAGTATAACACATATTCATATGAATTCTGTAGAAGTGCCTTCTATACTTCACTGTTTAATGGAGACATCATTGTGAAAATTCCTTTATTATTATCTATTATGTTAAAAAAAAAACAAGTTTTCCAGCTGAGACGCTGCATTGGTAAAAAAATAAAAAATGTGCACGTGTTAGTGATTACCAGTTAATGAAAGCATGTTCCTTTTTTAGCTGTAAAAAAAAAAAATCTAATGAGGAAAATGTGTTCATTATTCTCCCCCCCCCCCCCCCCCAAAATGTCCATTGTCCTCCTTGTCTTCCAGAAAGATGGATGATAAGTGGTGGTCAGGTCCGTGCAGTTTGACCCAAAGACTTATTCATTGCCAAGGGCAAGGAAATAGAGCCGATTAAAGACCTTGTAAATAATGGCCCATAAACATCTGCCTGTTGGCCGGGCCAATCCATCTCCGTCCCCCATCTGTTCCTCTCTTTCTCCCACTCCCCCACATTTGATTTTCTCCTTGCAAATGGTCCACAGGGCAAAGGCACCATCGCCCCAAACTCACTCATACTACACAAACAAACAGCGAAACTGGCCGGTGATCAGTACAGTTCAAACCCCCACCAGTCACTGCACCCGTGACCCCACCTAAAGACAACAATGGAGGTCATTAGCTTTTCTTTCTTTCCTTGGGTTTCCTTTCATTTATTAGATTAGGTCCTGCTCCAGCTGTGCATTCGCGCAGTATGTTTCTCATGTTTATAGTGCGTTGCGGACCACCCTGGGGCTTCCTCTGGGACTCTTACTGTGCAAATTTAAAGCTGACCTATATCTGACTTTGACTCTTGCTGCAGCATCACTGTGGCACAGTTTCCGTATGAAGCGCCCCAAAGATTAAAAATCCTGGACAGTGTTGGAGTTTATTTCACAGAAATGTGATGCACCAAATGCATTTTTCTTCTCATCTGTTTATTTGGTCTTCATTGGATAACAAAAACATTCAACACTCAAACATGTATTTTCAAATGTGCATTAACAAAAAAAACTGTAGCTCTAATATTTTCATCAACATGATACAATTTGAATTCCTTTACATACATATAAAATCTAATGTGTCTAATAAAAATCTAATTTGTAAAACTAAATAAATAAAAGAGTGAGACATTAGTCACGCTGTTGTACTTCAGACCTTCATTTAAACCATTTGAAGAGCCTGACAGACAAATTCTCATCTCCATTTGAATTTAACATGTGAAAAAGATCCTTCACCTGCATGTCATGAACACTTGTAGCAATTAAATAATAATTATCATGACTCAAGAGGAGTTACACCGACTCAATCAGCTGATGGATAGGCTGGAGGTGCTATTTACAGGAGTCAGTCTGGCTGTCTGTAATGTGTGACAGAGTTGCAGAGAAATAACAGGACGCTTTGCGGCACTGGAACTTGGTGAAGGCCAAACGCAGTTTTGTGAAGCGCTGAAGCGCGTACTGGCGCGTTCGGGGCTCTTTACTGACATCTGCTGGTCAGCAGCCCGAAGAGCAGCTTGATCATGTCACGTCACAGTTGTGGAGCTTTGAACACGGATTTCTTTGTTATTTGATAGGTTCTTTTCAGGGGGTGTCTTTCTGTGCTTGTCACCTCTGAGGTTTGTAAACATAATAGAAAAAATGTCAACATAATAATGTACAACCCAATCGTATAAAAGCCTTGGAGGATTGGAAGGTTCCTGCCTCCACGTGCTTGTGTAATTAATTCACCAGTGTACATAATATCACGTTTCAAAAACACATATATGTATTTTTCTTAAGCATTTCTTTGCTCCCCAAGCAGTGAAGATGAAGGTGATGAAGGTGGGCTAGGAGGTGGCCCTGAGTGAGCAAGCAGACTGAGCCCAGGTTTTATGCATGCGTAAAACCAGTGAACCTCTGTGGGGAAGAAGATTTCCAAGCTGTTCATTCTAGATAACTGGATCCAGAAGTTGGTCGGTGCACATACATTCCAGCAGTGATCCCGTTATTTTTAGGGAAGTGATCCGTTTGCTAACAGCTGGAGCAGCACCTCTTTCCACAGCAGCAATTCTGACCTCAGGCCTGCTACTGAAGGACAGGTTACCTGGTCTACACCAGGATATTTAGGTCTTGAGTGACACTTCAGGTCAGGTTAACTCTTCGCTGACCTCAGATATCTAAAGTATCTGTACGTATGACTCACCTGTGTTTCTCTCCTCCTTCTGTAGCTCCTCGCCTGACCTACATCTGCTCCTCATTTTCCCGGCCTGCCATCAGCAGCAGGGTCTCCATATGAGCCTCGTCCTGCGGCCTTCTGGTCAAAGAGAGTTTTTCTACCACTGTTGCTCATCAAACTTGACTCAAGCTGCTTACACAATCAGCTCCGTGCCTGTTTAATTAATACCAAATTCTCCTTTCTCTAGTTTAGCAAAATCTATTGAGTTAGAATTAAATTCATTTTACTTTGTATTGACTTATTTATCAGTCAGTACAATTCAATTTATTATTCATTTATAATAAATGAATGATGGAATAAATAAATAACTTTAGACTTTTCCTCGTAAACAACCAAACCACCAAAGCAACAGATAAAATGGCAGAAATGACTGAAAGGAAAATGTCACAACGAGGTCAGTTTATATGCAGAAACCCTCGTGGATGAATTCATGAGACGGTGCTCAAGGAGTCTGCCTCCTCTCCGCTTGTAGCTGCAGCAGGAAGCAGAGGCCATTAGTTCAAGCAAGGTTCAAGACGGTCGTTGATGATGTAGCCTCTCGGTGACACTGTGACTCGATCACGCCGGGGCCGAGCCGCAGACAGAGGAAGTAGATCTGTCAGGCGGGTGAGCTGCAACTAATGCTGGAGGATCCCACATCAGCGAGAGGAGCCTGGCCTTCACTTCCTGAATGAGCCCTCCAGCCTCACTTGAAGTGACTGATGCATGACCTCAGATCTCACCAAGGTAAGGTGCCCCTGAGGACAGCGCTTGGTTCACGTCTTCTCTCTCCACAACTCCACAATGGCCCTCTCTCGGGTTTATTCTCCAGACTGTTTTTTTATTTGATCAGCTGACAGATGGATAACAGCTTATGGATGCTTGTTATCGTCCAGACATGAAATGCAACAAACCACAAGTGAAATCTGAGGTGCAGCCACCTCGAGCAGGGGAGGTTCGCCGGGATGCTAATTTGGTTTGTCTGACCAATCACCCACCGGGGCAGCTTATCCGTGATCAGGACAAGAACCTTTCCTTGACCCCCTCAGCCCAGTATGATGCTCTACTACCCAGGGGACAGGTCAGTGATCAAGGAACAGACCAGGGAAACATCACTAAATCATATTCTATGTATTTATCCGCTCAGTTTTAACCCAGGCTTGCAGGATTAAAAGTATGGTGATTGGGATGCTAACGAAGAAAAGGCCCAGTTTTGTAAACGAGGATAGTTTTCTGATTAGCTGCCGTTGTGGGTGGGAGCTGGAGGTCCAGCTGGGGGATTAAAAATGGTTCCAGTTCTGTGGCTGATCTCTTCAAAGCTTGCACAGAGGACCTGGTCCCCCTTCTTCTGGACTGCTATTTGCAGTAGCTCATGCCTTCCGCAGTATCCTTTTTCTGGCTTCGCCCTCACTGTCCCTGACTCCAAGCGCCCCCATGGTTCCTGGTGCTTCTGTAACGTGGTGTTCTTTAGATTCTTGGTGGTCCCATGACTTGTTATTAGGACTCGTAGTGCACCTGTTGCTCCACGCATTCTTTAGACGTCTAGGGCTCCAGTGCTCCCTGGAAAACGTAGAGGAAGACACAGTTAGCTTAGCATAACAGCACAACGCTGCTGATGCTGCAGCACCTCCTAAGGAAACATCCGGTCTCTGCTGAAAGTCTGCAGAGCGCACCGGAAACAGCGAGCTAAGGCTAACGATAATTAGCAGCAATTAGCAGAAATCAGTGTGATCATGAGTGAGAGAAGTCTGCTAACTCACACGTTTTGTTTACAGCCCTGTGGAAAGGCTGATTCACAACTTTAATCAATGTGGCGGCTAATCTGCGAGCTAGCACGTTTCCCCAACTCGGCTAAGTTTTTGCTTAAGATAATTATAATAATAATCCACAGAAAATAAAATGCTATAGTGAGTTTGTTAAAGCCTGAACTTCAGTTTGTTCAATTGTAAAAGTCAGTTTAATTAACTCTGCATCTCTTTGATATTATTCTGACTTCAACTAAACAAGAACGTAAGAGATGCTTTTCAATACAGTTAGAGTGATGTCGCAGCGTATATTTCTTAACCGATTACTCGATTCATCGCCAGAATAATCGATAGAATGGCCGATTGCTGATATTGAATCTGTCGCCTGTCAGTGGATGGCAGATGTACGTACAGGATCGTGTAAAAATAAACAAGGCTTCTGATTTTTCAGGGGAGCATCAGAATAAAGGTTCGACCAGCATTACCGCGCTGTAAAAAGGTCTTTGTCCCGTCGGATCCTCATCTTTCAGCCTCGTTCGCCACTGTGTCATTTTCAATTTCCCCTGTCAGTCCTGCCGCTGCGTCTTTCCCACCGTTGCCCCCATCACCCCCCCACCTCAGCAGAAGGCTGTCAGGGTTTCAGGGATCCACTGAGCTGTGAAATCACACAAATGACTGTTTCTTTGCGTCTGGTCCAGCCACAGAGGGGGTAGAATCAGGGAGAAAGACAGATTTTATGCTTCAACACTTCTGAACCTGAATCGACCTTCTCCCACACTGCCACCGCACTCGAGCATACGCACAGCTGCAAGAGCGTCAGTCACCACACACACACACACACATGCCCACCGTCTGACAGAAGAGCAGTGGTAATCCGGACTGATCAAAGAACAAAGTTTTAGAACGATAATCAGCAACACTTGTGTTAAACACTGATTCAGTGCTGGAAAGTAAGATCAACACGGGTGTAAACAAAGTTTGCACTAATCAGAAGTGGGTTTGGCGGCTCAGCCATTTGTGGGGTGAGAAGGGGACCTGGCTGCTCCTAGTCAGAGAGCAGATGCTGCCCCTAGTGGTGGAGGACTTAAAGCGTCTCAGGATCTTCATGAGTGAGGGAAAACTGTTACTGCCGCCTCGTGACCTGGACCCAGATAAGTGGCAGGAAGACAAAGACCTATTTTTATTGTTTATTTTTTACTAGACTCAGAAGCACTGAACCGTATGCTAATGCCCAGACTGCATGCTGAACAGTGGGGGAATAATGCGCTGTAACCTGCGCCTACACCCTCTGCCGGGGATCAGTTCCTCCTCCACTTCATGACAGAGCGAGATAAAAAACAAAACGTTTCCTCTCAAGCCTCCAGCACTTTTTCTTCCTGCTCATTTGAACCCATAACCAAGGTGCACGGCTGTGCTCGCGCCACGCTGTGTCGCTGTGAATCCGCAAATGCTGAGCTTCTTACTTGAAGACAACTGTTAAAGTAAAGCAGAGACATTGCACTTCCTGTTGCCACGCACTTCCATTCTCCACCACCTCCAGCTGGCCCCGTGCGCTCCTCAGAAAAGCAGCCCTTCTCTTCCTTTCGGACCGATTGTCTTTGCATCGATGCCTGTCTGGTTTTGACCCGTCAACCTCCTCCCCCGTGTCTGCCCAGCATCCTTCTGTCCCTTCTGTTTCCTGATTCTCACCTGCCCGCGGCTGCTTTGTCCTCCTCGCTCTGGCCTAAACCCCCCTGGGAGGAGGATTCGCTAACACAGAAGAGTGTTTTGCTTCACCCAACTTGGGTGAAATCATTATCACACCAAATCATTGCCAACTTCACCTCTGGAAATAGCTAATAACTATATTTGTGCAGCAGTCGGGACCCCTCAGTTTGCTTTTTTTCTTTTAAAAGTGAAACAGGAAATGATACATTTGTTATTTTAGCCACTGAACCATTATTTTGGTGGAGAAATCATTTCTAAAGCAGCTGAAGTGCCTGTACATATCAAGGCTGGAAAATGAAAGTAACATACTTTTAAAAATAAACCAAGTCTGTTCGTCACACCTGATGTAGTTTATGAGTTAATAAAACGAAAGTGTGGGGGGGAAACGACAATGTAGTTCCCCAGTGACTAATTCTATACAGTCCTCTTCTTAAGGGGGTTTATTTTGTTTTTTTCATCAAACTCTAGATCTGCATATAGCAGTTTGTGTCCTCACCTTATCTGCTTTTTAACAATAAAAGAGCTAACGACAAAGACAAAGTTTGTGCGCCCAGCAAACACCTTTAATGTCTCACCTAAACCTGTTAAGGTTTAGGTGAGACATTGTTGCTGCAGGGACGATAGCCGGAGGAAGAGGAGCCTGCTTTAATGGGCCACACTAAACATTTGAGGTTTTTCTTCTAACACTGAAAGCAGCGTCTGAGGGTCACGGCAGCAGGGATGAGTCATTCAGTTTTAGATTTAGTTTTAGATTTATTTGCTTGGAATTTATCTAAAACCCCCATGAACTCCTCTTTGGTGTGCAGGTGTATCACAGCATGGTGGCTTTTCAAAAGGTTCACGTTGAAAAGTTAAACTGGAAACGTGGATTTATGGTGTTTTTGACTAAATGTTAATGATATGAGCAGGATTGAAAAACACGCCTGTGTTCTTCTCACAAATGCAAATTAATCTAAAAATCGTGATTTTTTTTTTTTTTTTTCCAAAGGCTAAAACGTAATTTAAACGTCCTTTTTTTTTTTTTTTTTTTTTTTTTTTTTTTTTTAATTGGGTTAACTTTTGCATATTTATAGCAACAGCGTAGAGGTGGTGGGAAGGCACACGTAGACACCAAAGAGTGGCTCTGAAACCACATCCTTCGTCACGCCACTGATGATGACGCCCTCACGAGCCTTGTTCCACTGCAGGCTCTCTCACACATCTGACGGGGCGGTGTGTCAGCAACAGGCAAGATTTTCAGCTTGAAGACAGGTACGACTGACATTGTTTCTTAATCAGAATCAAAAATTGTGCGAGTGTATTGTGAGGATTTGGCTTTGTTCCATTTAAATGTCACTGAATTGAAGGATAATTGACAGTGAGCCACCACGCGTCTTCGGCGGCTCTGAAAAAGAGCTTCATCTGTGGGCCATCAGGATCTGATCTGAGCCTGTTCAATCCAGTTGAATCTGCTCAGATCAGATAATGATTTGGGTTTGTTCCTTACAGCTGCTGGGGTTCCTTCTGTCTCTCAACAGCAGCGCGTACATGGGGGTCATCCATCACACTCTTTTACTGGTGCTGTGGGATCTCTCACTGTTTGTTCATGGTGGTGAGTCCTTTTCTTCTAATAACATAAATTCATTTCCTAAAAATATAAAAATGTGCAACACACATATTGTTGTCCTTTAAGATATTCTTAGAGCAGAGGTGGGCAAACTAAGGCCCGGGGGCCACATGTGGCCCGATGAACTCTTTAATCCGGCCCACAAAGCTAAATATTTTCTCAGTCAAAAGTCCATCAAGCAGGATTTGTAGCTACTAGCTAGCTATTTTTGTCCACCCCTGTCTTAGAGGTTAATGCTTTGCTTCTTGCACTTTATATTTTGCCGCAGTGGTGAGTCTGTGCAACGTCACCTGCTCAACAGACTACAGCGCTTCTCTGAACTGTTCGTGTGCTGATGCTGCACAGACACAGTCGGTCTTCCTCCATGTCAGCTGCAGGTACGAGATCTCTACAGTACAGTCCTGGTTGCTATCCTCAATCACGGCCAGTCAGCTTAGATTTGAATAAAACCACACACTTCTCCTGTCACTGTTAAAGTAATTACTTTCGAATGTCAACTTTTAGCAAGCATGAGCGCCAACTTACTCCGCATAAACAACCGTTGCTAACACTGTGGCCATTTTGTTTTGAAACAGAGATCACGAAATCGAGGTTAACGACTCTTGTGAAGTCAAACCCTCTCAGTCCTGGTGCGTCATGTCCCCGGTAATGTTTGATGAAGTTCTATCCGTCAGCACCGTGTGTGATGCACGAGCGACCGATGGAGACGGAGCACAGCTAGACAGCAGTGAGTCATCCGGCTGGGCCCTGTGTGATGTGGGTAAGAGAAGCTGACGATGAGTCAGCGGTTAATATTTCAGTATTTGTCATTTCTACTGAAATGATAAGATCGTAACTTCTGGCTGATGTGCAGTGAAACCTGAGCCTCCTTCGGAAGTTCAGGTGACCAACACGGAAGACTTTTACAACATCACCTGGGACCATGTCAACCAGTTGGACTGCCTCAATTACATGGTCCGCGTCAGAGAAGCCAACGACAGTTCAAAGGTAGCGTGCACGGAAAAACCCCAACAACACACACACACACACACACACACACACACACGTTGCTGACCTCCTCTACCCTCACTCTCTTGTGACAGGAGCCAGTTTATTCCCTTTCCTCGGACAGTAAGCACCTCTGGTTGAATCATGAGAGGCTGCAGCCGCAGGTCCGCTATATCGTTGATGTCAAAGCCCAAATGTGTCCCAATAATCTTTATAAAGGCCCCTGGAGTGAGTGGAGCTCCACAGCAACCATTGACATCGCTCCTACATGCCTGGGAACAGGTAATCATACACACAGGGCATAAAACGGACATTTTTCACTTGCGTTTTGTTCTTGAATAAAATATATTCTCAATGTCTCCTTTCAGATATGAACTCTTGTTTGTCATACGGTATCCCATCTGTTTTCATCGCCCTCGTGGTCTTCGGTTTATTGTAAGTAACCCTTGAATCCTGACTTAAACAGTGCTGCAAAGTTATCTAGAGAAACTAAACCTACATGTGATTTTACGCCTCAGAACTTTGTGAGTGTGAAACCTCATTTTCATCTAATCAAAGCAGAAATATTTGAGTTCATTGATAACCAGACTGTGGGCGCTTAATTCGAATGATCGTATCTGATTCGAGTATTTTAACTGTACAGTTGAAATGAAATGAGGTGCAATGAAGTGTTAGGGTCAGAGACAAAAGCTTCCAGTAAATGATCAGCAAAGGTTCTCAGTACTTTCCTGACATTACCTCCCACATAGACAGAAACCACTGGTGAACTTTGTGTACATGCACCTACTTGCCTCTCTGAAATGGCAAGAGGACATTTGTCAGACAGGTTACGTGCTGACAGGAAATCCATATGTTTATTATCACTTTTATTAGCAGGAGTTTAGAGGCACAGGGGGAGATGCTCTGTCCCAACACCAAATTATTATTATTATTATCACTTAATAATTTTAGTACAAAGTTGTTTGTTATTGTGAAACATTTCTAAGCTGCATTTTCAAATGTGTTTTCTGTAGTGCCGGAAATTTCCCCGCATTCTTAAAAAAAAAAACATCAAAGCCTATTTATTTGATTTCTGAAACAACCTTTAACTCCGAGATTACATCTTTGTTTCAGTTGTTTCAGATATTTCTGCAAGGTCAAGAATCATTGTTTCAGATATTTGATCAAGACCTGTCAGATTCCCCAGCCTCGTCATTTTTTCGATCCACTTTACGACATCTATGGAGGAAACTTCAAGGTAAAGATCCCACTGTTGTGCGCTGCGGTGCGGCTTTGCTGCGTATCCGCTCCGCCCTCCGCCAAAATACCTGTCCGGGTTTCTTTGCCTATACTGTGCGTAATTCAAATGTCAAATTGTAATATAATTTCGAAATAGAATGTTAGATGTATTTCTTTTCATATAAAAAAAAAAAATGCATATTTCGGAAGTGCGGGTCCATTCTGCAAAGTTGTCACTGATCCGCCGTAAACACGGGATTTCTTTATTTTGAAAATATACCGGCTGTTTTATTTTCTCCTCGCACCAGACATCCTGTCTTGACCGCGCTCCGTCATCCAGCAAAAATAGAAGTGGAGTTATTTCAGGGGTCTCTAGAGCTGTGGCGGAGTCAGAACGGAACAGAGCCGCAGCCGATAGACACACACACACACACACACACAGAAATTTAATGGGAAACGCAGACGCACCTCAAACGCATCTGGTGATTGTGGGGGTTACCGGGTCTGTAAATTCCAACCAAGCCAGCAGGTGTTACCAAAGAAGGGGCTTGATGGTGGGACTTTCTCTTAATTTGACAGTCAAAGGCCCTCACATGTAAATGACTAGGTGTGTTTTCCATCTTTCTGACATGCTGTGGGTGGAGATTTACAGCATATTAAACACTTTATAGTGTTTTACCCCAGTGGAAAGTGCACCAAAACAGATTTATTTCAGGTCTTTTATTGTCTAGAAGAAGAAAATATCCCTTAATCAGCCAGTATGGGGTTGCACTTGAGAGCCTAGCGTAGTCCACACTCTCACTCACCTCTCCATCATCAGTTTTCAAGTGATGAGAAGTTCACTACTAAGCAAAAAACTACATGCATCAGTAAACGCAGCAAAAAAAGTATCCGATTACTGAATGCATGCACCTCTCTTAGCAAGAGAGGTGCATGCACCACAATTCCACATTTGCATTAATATCAGATGGTGTATACAGCTGTGTGACGGTTGGAAAGTTCCTTCACTGTTCACCATATCGCCACAATCACTGACACCCAAGCAGCTCTTAGAAATTCTGTCACACTTTACCCGTGTGGTGCAGGCCGCCTGCCTTTTATCAGCAGCTATAACATGAGTCAGAGACGGGGACGAGCGCTGCCTTTCAGGATGTGGTAGCCTTTGCATCAACAATACGATTGATGCTAACGGGAGCATCACCCGCTGAATGAAAATTGCAGAACTGTTGCAGCAGGTTCACAGTTCAACAAAGTGTTCAGTTGTGTGTCAACGCAAGATGCACATTTATTTGATGACCGGGCACAAGGCAGCGTAACGAATCAGTAACACCGACTTCTGCTTTCCTCCCGCTGCAGGAGTGGGTGAACCCTGTTTTCAAAGAGTGTGATTACTTAATGATCAGCTCACAAGTTCAGATGAAGAACGAGCACATCGTCCTCCAGTGGAACAGTGAGAAACAAAGCCTGACGGAGAGCAGCGAGATGAAAGCAAATGGCCCTTTCTTCCATAAGCTGCAGGCCCAGGACAACTCAGTGCTGCCCTGTCAGGACGGTGGGTCTCAGAGAGACTGCAGTGGACATATCTCCATCCATACTGTTACCCTGTCTGAAGAAGAGGGGTTTGAGGAGGAAGGCATGTCACAGAAGCCTGCTTGTGTTCTTGGAAGTGACCAAGATAGAGAAAGCTTTGAGGTTGTTGAAGACATGAAAGAGCAGGCCGCCTATGGCTTAGAGGAAGCTGAAAGTGGATTACTGCTAGTCCTCCAGCGCCAAGCATCTCACGACTCTACAGGGGAGGACGACCACGTTCCCCTTCACATCCAGTTTTTCGGAGCAGAGAGGGCGTCGCTGGACTCCCTCGCCTTGAACGAACAGTCAGAAGATGGTTACCCTCTCGTGGACTTGGACACCATCGACAGCGGATTTGGAGAGTACAACAGCCCCGGAGCGGAGCAGACACAGTCGCCCCACGAGCACATAAACCTTCAGTCAAACTATGTCAAACAGTGGATGGTGTGTAAAACTGTTGAAGAAGGATGACTCACACTCAGAGACGCTTCATTTTGAGTATCTGTAGGGAAGACACGATTACTTCTGTAAACTGAGGTGAAGACGGAACAAGTACTGGCGCCCCTGGACGGGGGAAAAACTTTATGATGTCATCTATTAACAGCCACAGTGTGTATAAAATGAATTTTGGCTGTTTGCACTATTTCAATGATTTTGCTAATTTTTTTTTTTCTTTATCTTAGAATATCTCAGAATATTACCTTTCCTCAACTCTTGTCTCTTTATTCAACTTGTCTACCAGGACACTTTGGTCTATTTAAGAAGAAAAAAAAAAAGAACTAATTAAAGACATACAAAAGCACTGGGGCCATTATACAGTGGGACTTGTTTCAGTTCAACAGGGCTTTCATTTATCAGTCATAACTGATTTTATGCAATTGCATGTGGTTTCTTGCACCGTGCAATTCTGCATGCAACGCCAGCAGTGCTTTGTTGTCTACACATGCTGTTTTTTAGCCTTGCTTACGTGTTTACGGCGCTCACTGATATGAGTGGACAGTCTCCAAATGTCTCTTCGGTTTATGAGTTGTCTGCAGTTGCATCTTCTGTCGCATTAGCTGTAGATCCAAGACTGAGTAGGTGTCGTGAGGTTTTCTTTGAATTATCAATCACACCCATTTCTGTTTGCCCCACTGAGATACTATTGACTGCCTGTTACTGTCTGTTCTGACCTGAATAAAAAAAATGTCCCCTCAGTTTTAGATCTACATCTTCACTTTGCCTTCTGTCCTTTCCCCTTACACTGGCAGGGAGGACCCCGCTAATGATCACCCTAAAACTGGAATGAATGGAATTGAATTTTTAAAAGTATGGGTGTTTCCACATGTCTTGATACATTTTCCTTCTGCCTAAATTGCAGTCTGTTAATCATCATTTGTTTTTGTGGGGTTTTTTTGGGGGGGGGGGGGTTCAGTTTTTGTTTTCAACGTGTACCATCGATTTTTTTTACAGTAACTCGTTAAACCCACGAGGTGGCGCTGTGGTAGCTCATAACAAACACGTCAGGTAACGAGAGGGATGTGCTTATCGCAGCTGGAGAAAACTCTGGAAATAATGGTTGTTGTTATTATTATTATTATTATTATTATTATTATTATTATTATATTATTATTATTATATTTAAAAAGCAAAAATCACATTTTTAATAATCGAAGTGGGTTTCGTAAAGGAAGAGGGACAATGGATACGATCGGAGATAAGAAAAGCAATAGGGGAAATGGAGTTTGCAGTTTTATAGGGCTAAACGGAACACTTGGCCAAGCATGTAGATGGGAAATGCAAACAGTGGGTAACTAAATCCGTACAGCATGTGATGATGATGGAATGTGGAAGATATGCATATAGAGGAGAATAATAAGGATAGCAGCTGAAAGGATAAAAGTATCGTTTCATTCTGAAGCATTTATTTGTGTTTGTGCTGACAAGATCAGTAGGAAAGATCTAAAATCTTAGACTGTAACTGCCTAAATCTCTCGTCCTAGGTCCAACCCAGTAGGGGGCGGTAATGTCCCCTGAAGTGGGTAGCAAACCGCCATAAAATGTAAAAGAGAAGAAGAAAACGGAACTGCTTCCGGGGTCAGTGGTGAATCGCTGTTTACTGAAAAATAAATAACCAACGGCACAGTTTGTTTTGGTCACTTTAAGTAGACTTATTTTAACGAAGCAATAGTGTTTCAAGCGGTGATTTGTTTGCGTCGCACCGTTTCTGATGACCCATCAATTGAACAAAAATTATTAAACGTTAAAACAATATGAATTCGGTTACGACTGGAACTCTGCACCCACATCTGCGCGAAGAAGAAGTTCTTGTGGTGGAAAACGCAATTCGCTTGGCAATAGACTCGATAATTAACGTGCTGTACGGTGTCAACAGCGCCAGGACTAATGAGTACCAGCGGATGGTGGGCGACCGGGACAAAGAGATCCAGCGGCTGGAGTGCAGGCTCAGAGAGCTGGAGCGCGAACAGCAGGCACCGCGACAGCCGGTGTGCACCTGCGGAGTGATGCTGAAATCGGACTGCAGCAGGTTCCTTGTAGCACAAGTCTCTGCTGAGCCACAACCGGTACAACAGAGCCGGTACTACCCGAGCAGCTCAGACCCAGAGCTGACCAGGCAGGACTGTGAGAAGAGCGCCACCGGTACGCAAGAACCAGCCTTCCAGTTTGACGGTCTTTCACAGTTTGCCACTTTGCAATATTATATTAATATATCATGATATACAATTGCAGAAAAAAAAATAAGAAAGCTAAAAAAAACCAAAAAACTAGAAGAGCTGATATGTGCTTTTCTGACAGGCACTTATTTGACTCCTTTCTCCATAGTTGCCCATTTTGAAAGACCTTCATTGCGCATCTCTTTCCAAAGCAACGAGTCTTCGCTCCCGTTGTCCCCAAGCAGAAGGGCTCTCAGACAGAGTGGAACCTCCCGCTCCTCAGAGTCCCTAAGAACACCAGATGCAGCGGTGAATGTACCCACATCTCCCAGCAGCTCCGTTGTCAAAGAAGAACCGTGTGATATTGACAAAGTCTTCATCCAGTGGGAAATTAGTCAGCAGGAATCAGAACATCACCAGGAGGATGGAGACGCTCAGGAAAGCAAGACCCCTGCTGAAAACCGTAATGTATCCCACTTTTCTTTTTCCTATATACTCAGAATACTCCTAGAATGGTCTCTCATGTTAACACTGCTCTCATTCCAATGCAGCGTTATGGTTGTGATGCATTTCTTTATAAAAATCACATCAGTGTAATTTGGAGACAGCTTATAGGTTAGCTGTGTAATTACAAGTGAAATCCCTGCTTTTAAACCTCACAGCTTTGGGCCTCAAACAGCACCACAAGTGTTTGTAATGTGTAATTGTCTTTGTTTTGTTTTGGGGCGTTTTAATTCAGGTGAGAATTTATTGACTGTGAGTGGTGCAGTTGATTGTGTCTGTTGTGTCAGTAGCTTGTTTTCACAAACACAAACACGTGAATAAAATTTGAAAACACATTTGTGTGTGATACCGAGCCTTTTCAGGACCCTGTCCACAGAACTGTGTTAGCGTTGAGGTGATTAGTGCTGAGTTAAAGCTTTGCCTTGCATCCTTTTAGAAGTGCAGGAGCACAGAGACGAGAGGAACTTCAGAACTACAGCTCACACACCCCCAGACGGAGGTCTCTTCCCTCAGAGACAACACCAGCGGTGGGTAATTCATCAGTACACAGACTGTATCTATCATCAAATTAGACAGAAGAGGAAAACCTAGTTGCCTTATTGCTAATAAACACACTCTTAAAACTATAATGCAGCAGGTAATGTGTCAGTTAACTAGCTGCAAAAAAATGGATCAGTTGAATTTGATAAAGATTTAATATTTAGCTCAAAGTAGCGTGAAAAAAAACATTGAACCGTAACAGGAAATGAAGGTTGACCAAATACTTTTACAGAAACCTAAAAGCCAAAACAAACCCTGAGGCATGAAAACGGAAAACAGTAAAAGAGAAGCAGAGCTGGACAAAAAAAGCATAAGCTGGATGAGGCAAACAGGCGGAAATAAGGTTTTGAACGTGATCAGTACCCGTACATTCTCCAGTTGTGAAGGGTCAATACACATTTGGTTATTCTGTCTGTTCTTTTTTTTTTTTTTAATAATGGTCAACTCTTTTTAGTAAATGACTTGGCACTTTGTTTTGAACCTTTTATGAACAATCAATCCAGGCGTGTTTCAACCACAAGTGGAAAAACATCCTTTCAAAATAAATGCACGAGTAACTGAAAATATATCCACTTTCAAAATAAAATGACTTTCAACATGATTTGTCACATCTAATGTACAGCAAATCAAATAAAAGTAACTGTCTTAGGTTAAAGTTGAGGATGTATTTGTAAAGATACTTGAATGAGGAGCATTGTGTTTAAATAAATTAGAGAAATATGGCGAGGCAAAGATGATAAAAAGGGCTGAAGGAAAAAGTAAGTATAAAAAGTGAAATGAAAATGGCAAATGAAGTAAATACATAAAATCCATTACAAAAACCTTCAGATATAGTGGTCACAATGAAAGATGTTGGTGACAGGACAGTGGCCCCACTGAAGCCTGAGTGAAGTTGGCACAAAGAATGAGCTGACGGCGCAGAAACACAAATGGAATCCTCTCAGACTGCAGAGTTCTCGGAAAAGTATTGAAATGTGAAATTCTTTGTACGATGTCATCTGTTTAGTTCTGAACCCCTCAGGATGAAGAAGAGGAAGAAGAGTGTGCCGATGTCAGAGCTGTCAGAAGAGGCCCAGAGACTGAAGAGGGCAGCCTGGAGAGCCGCCTCCCGGCGATACTACGCCCGCAAAATAGCTCGCCAGCAGGCCAGCTGCGCACACGCGGGCGTGCTTTCGCAGGTTCGAGACTTGCGCTGTTCTCAGGTTCAGAGGAGAACGCTGATGCAGGAGCTACCAAATGACTGTCAGATGCTGCAAAGGGACGCATCAACCACCACTCACGAGCAGCCAGAGCCCACGCAGTGTGTGCGCCTGCCCCAGGACGCAGAGTGGCCTGAAGACCCCCTGGAAGCTAACGGAGGATCACATAGTGTCAGCGGAGGAATCCTGTGCAGCTGAGATCAAGCCAGATTATATCAGAGTGTGTTGTGTCAGATACAGACTAACGTGGACAGTGTGAACGTGTGCGTTCTGTTTGATGAATTCCAGATCATCTGGTGTGTTTAAGGACTAATTCTTGTCCATGATTAAGCTGTCGACTGTGATTTTCTTTTTTTTTTTAAAATACTTTAACTTTCCTATATGGCATTACAGAAATGCTAACGACTAACGAAGAATTAATGTATTTTGATGTGTTTTGCTACAATAAATCCTTTCTCCGTAGTGATTCTCCTGCTCAGTGCTGTGTGGGCGACAGCCTTCAGCCCAGCCCTCACACCAGCGTCCTGCTGGGACCCCAGCATGGTCCAGGCCTGCCCGAGGGCCACCAACCACCGGTGGCTGTGGCAGTCTGGCAGATGTGAGCCCGACAGCAACAAACACACACTCACACACAAACACACACTCCCAAACTGACGGACTGTCTTCAGTAGTAGGAGGTGAAAAAACCCTTGAGATTAACAAAATTCAACTGGATTTAGTAGTTACTTTTTGAACTTTATTATAGTTCAAGAAAAGGATGTGTGAGTAGCAGAGCCCTGGAGGACACATCTACACACACACACAGAATTTGCACTTCTATCTTAGTAAGGACTTTAATAGACCCTAACCCCACAAAGCATTACCCAGCCCTGTACCCTGATGCTCAGATTTCTAATCCTTACCTGAAGCTTAACCTCAACTCTTTATCTTAAAAACAACTGGAATTCAACTGGAATTTTTGTGCTTTTTAAACTATAAAATACAACTATAAAAAAGTAACTAGTAAGTCCAGTTGAATTTTTTTTTTTTTTCTTTTTTTTTGGCTCTTGACGTGGCTGCTGAGAACATCACTGACGTCACCTCATCCTAATTTTATTTTAAAACCCCCTCTGAAGTTGTAAAACACCAGGCAACGCTTCCACACAACAAGCGAAGCCTGGATGGACTGTTTGGGGCGTGAACCAACAATGTCATCAGATAATCCTGTGTGCTTTATGAAGACATTCACAGTAAAAACGTAACACAAGATTTCTTTTGGTACAATATATTTCTCATTCTCATTATAAACTGAATTATGTACAGCCATATACAATGCTTTTTTTTAATTCCATGATAAATATGAACAAGAGCGGGGATTCTTTAACAAAAGGTGACTGTCATTGTTTCCACGCACGCCTGTGGCTGCAGCCGTCAGCATGGCGCACCACCTGCCTCCTCACCTTAACGCACCAGCGAGGGCGCAGCTGCGTTCAAACGCTGAGCAGAGCGCTGTTGCACCAGCGCCTCTTCTGCATTCTGAAGCCGGTTACGCCGTTTTGGCCACAACCAAACGCACAGCTGATCATGCACGAGTGTCGTTGGCTGCAGTTTCGGACGCGACTCAGTGGCTTCAGTGAAATTTGAGCCGTCTGACAGCTGCTGCAGCAAATCCAGGGTGGAACAGAAGCGCATCCGGCTGCAGCTCCGGCTGCGCTGATCACTAAACAGAGGCCCCACTTGACTCCACCACCAACGCGGAGCATTGATGCCCACGGGCATTTCGGGACAAATAATGAATGTCCTGTCGTTTTTAACTGACCGTTTTGCTATATTTTCTATTTTCCCATCTTCTGTCGTGCTCCTGTAGCCGGCGGCTGTGGCGTCTAAAAGAGGCTGGATGCGGGGTCTGGAACATTCTGGACATTCAGGTCTGGACACGCAGGACGAAAAACACGACATAAACATCCGCAATCTCTGAAGGGATCACAGACTGTAAAGGTGTTTACGTGAAGGTGTGTTCAAACTGCTGCTCAGGGGGCGGTGTGGTGGGGCATCTATTTACCGGTAAACGTTAGATATTCAAGTTTCGTGTTCTGGTGCTATAAACGCAGCTGATTTGTGCTCCTTTATTTATTCCAGCCGGTGGGAAGGACCTGGTTCCTGGGAGCTCTACTTTTACGCACGAACGGGCGCGTTTAAAGCTCGATTTGGTGTTTGTTCTGACAGTTGGTAGGCTATACGGGGATTTTAATGTTCAAGTTGTAATACGATGTTGTTTATTTAATATATTTATTTTAAATTAGGTATATCTTATGTTTAAACATAGGTACTTTATATATATCTCTAAAGTGGAGTGCGCAATTTGGTAGGTTTTTTTTTTTTTGATGTAATTTGTTTCCGAACAGACTTCTGTAAGACAAAAAAAAGCAAAATTCAAACATTTATTATTATCATTTTATAATTATCTAAATAATTATCTTAACTATTTTTTAGTTTAAATAAAAAAGTTTTTTTTCTCCTCCTGGATCTATTGGAAAGCTCCCTGTGCCTTTGGATGCACCTGGACATTTTTGGAGAGAATTGTTTTAAATTGAATTTTAAGCACATGTAAACGGTGTCCTACGCCTTTACTTGCCTCAAATGAAAAGAAAACAATGTAATCGACTTGAAGTATAAGCAAAGTAATACACAAAGTTGTTCAAAGATCCCCTAGGGTCTTGCAAATACGCAAAAACGCAGCAGAGGAACGCTGAAGACTTGAGTTGCGCACTGTCTAACAAGTGCCCCTCGGAATCAAACGTAAACTGCCGGATGGACCAGAACAAATCAAAAACATGGAGGTAGAACAGTGAACATCCAAGCAGTGGGTTTTACCATTTAAGTCAACTAACATAACCATTTCAATTTTTTCCTTGGAAATGAAACGTCTGTGAAGCCAAATTGGTCATTTTTATTGTTTTAAAGGACGGTTTGGAGTGTTAATACATTATTTAATCTATTAAGATCACCCCTACATATTTAACAAACATGGAAGTGCCCTTTTTTGCGGGGATTGCTGGGAAGAAGACGGAATCTACCGAGGTTGGGACTTTGGTGCAGGAGGTGTAGGCATAGCCACAGTCAAAAAGGTAAGAAATCCTTCCCTGTGTTGTGACAAATGGGCTCCAGTGGCCACTGGGAGGGTGGAAAAGACTATATTCTAGTAAATTTGGAGAAAAAATGGGATTTTTAGTGTACTGTGGTGAGTGTACATTGTGACAGAGAAGGGAGGGTCAGGGCATTATGGTGCGCATTAGCGAGGAAACATGGAGGCGCGGCTAGGGGGAGCCAGAGCTGAGACTGTCGGCAGCTGTCTGACCCTCAGCTGTTGGAATAAAGGCCGTTGCGCATGTTGTGGTTGTCATTAATGTAGAAGGGTACCGGAAGACTCTCCATTGTTGTCTCAGTTTGATCATACAGTTGGTGTTTGAACGGCAGTGGCCCCAAGGGTGTACACTTGTGTAGAGTTGCCCCACAGGTTGCGTGATCTGTGAAGAGAGAAAGCGTGGCAGTTAACATGAGGGCATGTTCCAGTAAACCACAAACGTATGGTTTATGTGCCTGTGGAACAACCTTTGTAGGATATCAGTGAGTTTGGATTATCATGAGCACAGCAGAGAGCATAGAACGTTTTCAAGATGGCTACTGCAGTGAAATAAGGTGAGATGCTACTTCCTGATTACGCTGACAGGGACTGCTTTGTGTTCAATAAAACACAGGGCCTCCTCATGACGTGGAGTTATTGGAGATGCTTTTTCATTCATGTACAGTAATAATAATAAAAAAATAAAATCTCAGGATGGCTGCAAAACAGTGCAGCTTTTTCCTCATCTGCTGTCACACATCACTGATTAGGGCCCCACACCTGTCAACATTTTAATCCCTGGGCCTTAATCTGATATAAACATTGACCAATGGTCACTATTTGTATTCATGTATAAAGTATGTAATCAGAGTTTCATTATTTGTCTTTAAATAGATTCATAAATTAGAAGCAATTAAATTTGTGGGAGAATAATCAAATTAGTCTACTTCACGTTGCCTGAAAAGGACAAGTTAAAGTGTTCTAGAAGCAATAAGAATCACCTTTGTCATCCAGTCAGTGAGTAGTGCAGCTCAAACCTCTCAAATAATAATATTAATAAACCTTTGCTTTACTTCTTCTTTCAGTTGACCATGTTCTGGAAAATGGAAGTATCTAAGCCTGTGCTCTAAAGGTTTGCTGGAGGGTTGTCAGTCCACAGTGGTGGTGCTGAAATCTCAGGGCGGGTGGCGTTAACGTCAGTGTGGGCGCATCACCGCCCCCTTCTGGCGGACTGGAGCACTTACACCCACACACACCGGCGTGGCTCGCCAGTGTTTTGTGACGCAATCTCTTCCGAGTTCTCACACAGGCATTTGTTTGCGGAAAGATAAATGAAATAAAAGCAGAGATAAGATGAACTCTGCCACACTCAAACCCTCAAGAGCGCCGAGCAGTATTTTGAGCTTTGCCTGTCTTTTTCTCTTTTCTTCCTCTTTAGCTGTGAGGCTGCAGCTCTCTGCTGAGGAGCTATCGGCTCAGCACATAGAAACACACAGAGAGCGTCTGGTGCTGAAGAGAGGTGTGCCATGTGCAGGGAGCACAACTTTAACCCTTTCACTTCCAAACAGCAGATTACAGATAATGATCGCTGCCTTTGTGTGTGTTTCGGGAATTCTTTTGGTTGGTTCAGTCTTTCTTTTCATTCTTTCCGTTTCAGTCTATAGTTTTTTTGTTGGTCCTACTGAACGGACCCTGCTGATGAGTTGTCTTTGCTTTTTGTCCAGCAGCTACATGACTAGAATGTAATTCTTTCCAACTCTGTAGCTTTAAATAAGGAAGGAATTATAATTTCCCACAGGCTCAACACAGTGTTGCAGCTCTTCATGTTGAGCAGATATACACTTGTTATTTTTTTATAAACTCCCAAGAGAGAAGAACTATTTTCCTACAGCACATCTGATGACACAATTGCAGCGTGTCTGAAACGATGCTGACTGTACGTATTTGAGCACTAACCTTCATGCCCATGGACGGTAAACTGGTGCTCCGCCTGCTGCTGATGTTTGCTTCCACTTCTCCAATAGCAGAATCCTGCTGCTGTGGAGAGAGAAAGGGGAATAGTTGGTATGTAG